>CM041629.1:26880768-27106211 GCA_023333625.1 Bothriochloa decipiens
GGTAGTGCCTCATACATTTACTACAACACATACAATACACACTAATATATAACGATCTGCTTAGTTGTCAGAAGATGGAAATAATTCCTTGGCTAGATTCTCCATGCAGCTTCAGTATTGCTGGACTCATGTTCGAAGTATCCTTATCCAGCTGTTGCATGTAGTTTTTTATCTTGTCCATTCTAACCTGCTCCTTTGATGCTTCTGCTGTTTTCTCTAGTGCACTTGCTCGCTTCAACATAGCATCATGAAACAAAATCATATCTTCATCTGGCTGCGAGCCTAGGGGAGATTGTGCAATCGCCTTTCCCTTTCCCTTTCCCTTTCCTCTCATCCTAGCTTTTGCTTGCTTTTGCCCCGGTGGGCGCACTTCTTGGAATGTTTCCCCTTCTTCACTGTCTTGGTTGGAAGATGAAGTGTATGCTCCAGATTCATCTACTTTTGTCCTTTTGTTCTTCTCTGAACAATCGATACCAGGTAGAGTTCTATACCATTTGGGCTGCTTCCTCAGAATCTTCTAGAGATATTCAAGTGTAAATGGCTTTTGCTTGTTTTCTCTTTTGTATGTAGCACGTGTTTTCTCCATCAGCATGTCATCAGATTCACCACTGCAATAGGACATTCGACCATAGACCCATTGAACTTTGTACAAGCTGCATTAATTCTTCCCCAATGGCCTTTCAGCTGTCCCTTTGACCTTCTTCTTGCACCTTCAGGCTGGCCCGAATTGTATGCTTCTGCTATCTTGTTCCAGTAGGCCTCTCTACTTTGATCTGTGCCACGAATTGGATCAACCGAATGCTTAATCCAAAGACTTACAAGGCGTTTGTTCTCATTCTCGTTGTAATTAATTCTCACAGTCCTCCTTCCTTCATCTGGGCTGCTGGCGCTTGACTCTTCCTTTTGTTCATCTTTTTGTGGCTCTCTTATTTGTGATTGCGGGGTTGCTGAATCTGAGCCATGTGAAGATGCACCAGCAGCAGAACCTACAAACATTGCACCTGGGAAGCCAAAGTTGGGTTGAAAACCTTGATAACTTGGTGAAAACTGGGCATACTGATCGAGGTTGCCTACACCACCGAAGGGATTCATGTTGTGCATGGCATGAGTGGATTGACTATGCTGGGGATAATGGGAATTGTTGAATGGTGCTAGTGGGGTAGAGAACTGATTTTGGTTGAAAGTGTTGGGTGTGAAATTTGGCATGTGCTGGAAACTTGTGTTATCTGCTCTTTTATTTCTAGGATCAGTGTCTAACAACCTACTAAAACTTCCCTCTAAGGGCTCCATATTGAGATGTTTTGATTTTGCTTCACTTTTTTGTGTAGGCTGTTGGGAACAAAGAGGCAGGGAAAGATGGCCACGAATAAAGATGGAGGCTGTTGGAAAGAACAAGAAGACAGAGGAGGCTTGTTGGGAGGAAGGAAGCAGGCCGGTGGACTCCTTTTGTAGAAATGATGTACTGTAGCAAGCGACCAGCTTTTTTTTAAAAGGGCAACGGTCAAGTGATGTTAATTTTCACTCGTCCGTTGAAATCTGAATGTTCATGATGTAGTATTTTTTTAATCTACCTCATGACAGTTAAAGCCGTTAGAAAGTGTACTATGTGTGTCAGTGATATATTTTTTTATTGGGCAAGAGACGGGTTCTATGCATGGGAGCCGCTCCTCTATAGAACCGACCCTGCAGTGTATGAGACCGGGTCCTATGTATGCATTAAATGCATAGAACCGACTAAAACCCATACACTGCGGGTGCTCTAAATGATGCGCACAGCTGAATTTGGTGTGGAAACGACCTTTTCACCAGCAGCAGATCGACCATGGATCCCAAAAAGCGATGTTTCTGGTTCAGCTGGCACAAGTTTCTCCAGCGTGAGCTGTTGAGTTTGAGCCCAGCACTGCAAAGTTTCGTCTGATCTGGTGGCAGGAATAATGAAATGGAGCAGGTTTAGGATCTAGCAAATCTTCCTCCTTTTTAACGCAGTAACCGATGATGCTTCCAATTATCTGATGGAAGCAAGACAAAAGCCTCGCGATCAGGCACATGCTTTCGTTGATGGCCATCCTGGCGAGGCGAGGCAGCGACCTAACCCCTGAAGCAGACTGCTCGACCATTCCACTTCGGACGCACAGGTCTCCCTGCCCATCCCCAGAGCCAGAGCGACCCCATCGCACCCACATTGACACCTTGCTTTGCTAGAAGAAAGAAGATGATCCAAGGGCCTGTCAGCTTCCAAGGTGCCAAAGCACACCTAGTCTACTCTACTGATGAAATGAGAGAAACTTCTTTTTAAATAAAAATATCCTCTATACTTCAATGACTACAATAGCCTTTCAGTACAAACTAGAAACTAACACAAATATATAACTCTTTACCCCCAATTCACGGTTCCCCTTTACAGTTTACTGTCATGCCCCCACAAGGCAAAGTTGCTGCAGAAGTGAACTCCAAAAGGTTGTACAAAAAGAATCACACTTTTTTCTTCCCTTCTGGTTATTCTTCGTTTTCATTGCTTTAGAGGGGATCTTGGCTGCTGCGCTAATGACATGTGGGCACGGGCTGATGGCGGCAGCTCAACAACCCAGAAGGCAGGACCCGGACTGGGGCCCGCGCGTCAGAGAAACAACCAACCGGCCAACCAACTACGGCTGCTGATGCCTACTACGGCAAGAATCCCCCACCGCCGCGGCGGCCTCCGCCTCCTCCGCCTCCGCCGGCGGCGGCGGCGGATGAGGAGGCGAGGACGGCCTCGAGGACGACGGCCTCGCACTTGCGGCAGCGCTTGGGCGGCGCCGGGTCGTCGAGGACGATGGGGCGGCGGCAGGACGGGCAGGAGGAGTTGGAGCGGAGCCAGGTGTCGACGCACGCGACGTGGAAGCCGTGCCCGCACTGCGGCATCACGCGCACCTCCTCCCGCTCGCCGAACTCCGCCAGGCAGATGGCGCACTCCGCCAGCAGCTCCTCCGCCTTGGACTCCTCCTCGCCCTCCGCGGCGGGGGCAGCGCCGCGCGCCGCCGCGGCCGCCGCCACCGCGTCCGCGTACGCCAGCTTCGGCAGCGCCTTGAGCGCCTTCTTCTTCAGCCCCTTGCTGGCGGTCGCGGTCGTGGTGTTGGCGGCCGCGGCCGCGCTCGCGCCGGTGGCCTGCTGCGCGTGGTGGTGGTGGCCGTGCCCGCCGCCGCCGCCGTCGCCCGGGTTGGTGCTGGAGGGGGACGCCAGGCCGCCGCCGTCGGCCCCCGCGGCGCCCCCGTTGTTGCGGCGGCGGGACCGGGCGCAGCGGGCGACGGCGGCGAGGCCCACGACGCAGATGAGCGCGCAGAGCAGGGCGGCGAGGATCACGACGACATCGGAGTTGACGGCGGGCGGCGGGTCGGCGGGCGGGATGCCCGGGATGCGGTTGGGGTTCGGGTTGGTGTTGGGGATGGCGCCGCCGCTGTCGCTGCTGCTCTGGAGCAGGCGCCGCGAGTGCGACGACGGCCGGAGCATCGCCGGCGGCGTCGGTCGCGCGCCGCTCGGTGGGTGAGGGGCGTTTCCGTCAAAATGCCTGGAGCGGCGAGAGGACGCAAAGGGGACGGTCCCGCCCCGGTCTTGGTGGGTTGGGATGGTTAATGACGGAGGAGGAGGACTTGCCTGCCTCTGAGCTGTGGGCGGAGGGGTGCGTTTGACGATTATGCCCTTCGTGTTCCCCGCGTTGCCAGCTTCCTACAGTAGTAAACTGTTTAGCTCTTGGGAGGGGAAAACAATCAACCACATTATTGGTTCTATAGGCTCCTAGCAACACTCTCCATCCATTGGCTCTACAGTAGCCTCTAGCACGCTGGTATAACCAGGTCCGTGCTAATGTGCACCTAATACAAGGACTTTTTAGAATTTTTAGTATAAAACATAATACGAGAAAGCGAAATGGCTTTGATGCCCTCTCAATCAGGCACCATGGTTATTAATAGCAGCCTATCAACCTAACCAATAACTTGTGGTTCTTGCTGTGGAGTAGTGTCAAACGACCATCTAGAAAATATCTCCTTGCGATGAGGTCGGAGGAGCCAGAGCCGTTTTTGTACTGAGGAGTTAGAGCCGCAATACCAAGATTTTTCTGTACTCCTTACAAATTTGACACAAATTATTATAAAACTATCATTAGAGCTATTTTTGCTATACATTTTTCAAAATGGCTTCAACTCAACAAAAAAGCTGCTCCACAAGAGGAGCCAGAGCCAGAGTCCTGCCAAACTGGCACGTAGTCTCTAGATGAAGTTTCCTGCTAATGCGTGAGCTACAATTAGATTAAAGACTACCCTTATAATCCTTCTATTCTAGGTCCAAGTTCAAATCATTATATTTTGGAACGAGTATTAGATGTTGAGACTTGAGAGCATAGCTCAATCTAGGTATGATAAAGATTAGTAATATAGCTATAATGTTGGATTTGGTGAAGAGCAGGAAAATTAGGTAGCAGACTTGTTGATATGCAGGGAGAACACGATGCATTGGCAAGATGAAGCGTGTGAGTTTCAGAGTGGATGCGAAGTGGTGGATTTGTTGCACAATTAGCTAGACCACCTGGAAACCGTAATGCAACCCTCTCTACGACAACGAAGACTCGACTATGCACGCTTACGTCTCTCAACAAAATGGGATTTATACAGAAAATGAGGAGAGCGGAGCTATATCTGGAAATGTTTGGACGTTTCGAAAACTTATGTAGCCATCAATCATCCAGCACCAACTGCTGCGAATATATACCACAGTAATCAGCCACCCATGAGTACCTAGAAACGGCCGAGTAGTGACCACATGCTAATTGGCCAGTTACACATGTTAATTGCTATAGCCTATAGGTTGCTGGAAATGGCACCAAATTTCGTGCAGAATCTGTATGGCCAGCTCTTGCCCTATCCAGCGGCCAGCGCATCCAACTATTATGCAATGCACTATGAGCCTCAAGCTATATTCCGAGGTGTTGCTAAAAAAAAAGCGAGCGATATTCCGAGGTCAGGCAAACAGCTGTCTTTCCAGGTCAATGAGCGAACAGAACAAACCCGCAGCAGAGTTTTAAAAAGCTGCTCCCAATCATCTGCGGAAGAGGCCAAACTTGGCGGCAGTGGCACACGATCCCACATGGCCACGGGGACGTGGCAGGTGAGGTCCGGTCTTGCGATGGATGAGTCTTCGGAGTTGCGACGCAGTCACGCAGCAAGCAAAGCGCCGTTGCACCACACACAATCCTCACCCGATGACCCGAAACCAGACGATGATGCCCACAGAGTCCAAGGAACGTTATCTAGGACCACTCTCCCGGTCTCCCGTCTGCGAGATTCGTCGAGATCGCCTGCCACCTTTACCTGCAAGATCGAGTCGTTTTCCTAGGAACAGGACAATAGGCCGCCCGCGGCCACCGGCCACGGGGGACGCGACGCACCTGTGTCTTGCGAGGCGCACCGCGCGTCTGCTTCGCCGCCGTCGCTATCCTGGCCACGCCCAGCGTCGCGTCGTGCGCACACAGGCGGCAGGCCGCGCGACCGGCACGGCGCGAAAGGCGCCCGTGGCACGCCGCGCACGACTCGTGGAAGTCGGACAGACGTGCGCGCGGCGCGAGCGCGCGACTTGGCGGCACGCCGCCGGCACCCGTGCGCACACCGTGATTCGTGGAGGCGGAGGGCCGGGGTGGTGCTGTTGCACTTGCAACCGAATGCGCGTGCACGACGGCGGGTAACCTGTGTCGCGATCGGGGTGGTGGCAGGCACCGCACGGCACCACCGGCGGTGCATATTAGACAGGCTACAGGTAGGGTTCGTGGTGGAGTTGGTGCCGGAAACGACGGCGTGGGACTCGATAACTCAACGACCGCGACACATCCACTCTTGGTCTGTACTGTTGTCCGTGTATGTAGAAGAACAACCTGAAGCTGGTGCTGAGCGGATAGAGAGAGAGAGAGAGATGCAGGACCCGGCCAAATGAAGGAGTATTGGAAACGGCTGCAGGCCAGGAGGGCCTCAAGGATGAGAGGAGCGCAAGAAAGGCGTCCTCAACTGTAGCACCGGTGCGATTAGCAGCGCGATGCAATTAGGCAAAGAAAAGAACAGCCAACAATAGGCGAACCTCGCTGCTCCGGCCTCCGGGCCAAGGACGACGGTGGCACAAGCACAACCTACGGCTACGGGTACGGTCGCGCTGAGAACGGAGCAAAAGGCTAACCTGAAGGGAGGGATCGCATAGATTTGGAGAATGTGACGGCACCTGCACGACGGGAACCAAGGACCGGGCGAAGACCTGCCTCCGCGTTGTTCCTCTTGTTCAATGGAACGATACAATGCCCTCTCCCTTCACAAAAAGTGATAGAAAGATACTGCGTATATAACATATAGAAACATTTCACCAATAAATATAAATGATAGCAATAAACCAAAAGTAAACAGCTAAAATGGAAAAGTAGTAATCATAAAATGTAAGCTGGTCTTGCTGCTGTTTGTGCCTTACCTAAAGGAGTAAATGGCTGTAGAAGTAAAGCCATGATATCATGTTTATTTTTCTAGATAAACAGACAAAAATGACCAAAAGGAATATTAATTCTAGAATAAAGAGCATAAACTCACAGAATCCATGAATATTCTTCACATAAATAAAAAGTCAGTTATTCTTTCTTGAGTCTTTTGGAATGGGTTGGGGACTGGGGGCCATTAAGAACTATTAGCACTATATACAGCAATTTTCCAATTGGAATTGTCATAATTCGTCAGGGTCAGTTGACCCCAGTGACAAGCCATAGCTCTGACTCGCTGATGGAATTTCTTATCATGGAGACAATAGGACAAGAACCTTTGCAAGATCTTCCTTTGACGAGAGGATACAAGGCCGCCTCTCGAACCCTCTCCTCCTCTACAGTTGACAGCGGCGACAGGGAGATGATTCGTGCTCCCACCGGCGAGGCCGCCGTCCCTGCCCGCCTCCAGCGGCCTTCGGGCCCTCGGCGGGGTGTGGGGATGGTGGTTCTTCGGCCGGTGGTGTAGAGTAGGTTCTAGAGTATCTAGGGTTTGGTTCCCGACGGTGGTGGGGAGGCGGCGGCGTCAGCATCGTCTTGGAATAATGTCCTCTCGTGCGTTCCCCGTCTCGGCGACGTTCCTCTCCGACGCCGGCGATGCGCGCGTGGAGGTAAGGTCTTGAGTAGGAGTTCGAGTTCGCCTGAGCTCCGTCTTCTTTGGGAGGCGGCGGATCTGGCGGCTCTTGTTGGTTTGGTGGATGCGGTTTCTGTTGTGGGTGTGCAGGGAGTTGGGTGGCTGGATCGGGCTGATGCTCCGCCGGCAGCACGGGTCGTTGGCGACCTCCGGTCCAGGCGGAGCGAGCTTGGCTTCACCGCGACGGCGGGTGTCGGCGTCGGCGTTTCCATCGTTGTCGAAATTGAGGGTGTGGACCTGACGGATGGGCATTTCAAAGAAATCTTCGACTTGTGTGCGAGATTGAGCGTCTGCTGCAGTCCACCTCATCGCCGGCGGTTTCCTCCGGCTTTGGGTTCGGGTTCGGCAACGATGGCGGAATCGGCGTTCTTCACCGGCGGCGGTCGCGGCTGGGTAGCGTTCGTAGTTGGGACAAGGACCAGTCTGTAATTTCTATACTTGCTGAGGTCCTTTTTGCTTATAGGTTGGACAGATGTCTACTGTACGGTGTACTTGTACTCATGTGCTTAATATAAGTATACTTTATCAAAAAAAAAAAAGATCTTCCTTTGACCCACAAACTTGGCAGATTTATTTTTCCCTCACAAGTCACAAATCAGAGTGTTTTGCTGAATGGAAATGGCCATACAACCTCTATGTCCAATTGACTGAGTTGTACAACTAGTATTATTGTGTCAGCCTAGTGTGACTCTGAACCCTGCTTTGAACCAGATGTTCAACCAAATCATGCTATGTAGTTTAGTGCAACATGTTATGTTGCATGTTCCCTCATGCTTTTTGGTTTTGGATATAGGCTGAAAGGAGAAAACAGGAAACTGTGTGCATCTTACTGATTGCTTCTTCTGCCGTTAGTTCCAAGATGCTTAGTTTGGCGTTCCAGGACAGGAAAAAATAATGCATGGTCCCAGTGATTCTCCCAGGCTGCAGAGCTATATGCTGATTATGTAAGTGGATGCTGTAAAAAAGAAAGAGGCGGACCTGGCCAACTATATGTGTTTGTGTCAAAAGATTGTTTGAGAGGGCCGTTTAGTACTTCAGTTGACTGGAGGAAACTTCTTTCAGCATTTCATCATGTCATCTCTTTATCCTTTTGTCTACTAGTGAATCAAAGGATTGTTGAGGTCCCACTTGCATGAAAATGACAACTGCTCTTCTTTTATGTTGGTTCTTTCCAGTCAACTAAACCAAAATCAGCACAAGGTTCAGAGAATTGTTTGTTTTGCATGAAAGGATATTTGAGGCTCTCTTTCTGGTGAATCAAAAGATTGGGCCAAGTTTACTTGTACACAACTGATATTCATTCTGCTGGTACTCTCCAACCAACTGGACCAACAAATCAGCACTAGGACACTGGGAGAGTGAACTGTCCAGGCTACAGAGTGGACGTGTGCCTCAACACACAAGACACAATCACCAGTAATCTCCACAAGAACAGGATTCTCTTTGAAATGGTGGAAACTCTTTGCATCTCTAACAACAATCTCCCTATCTACAATCTTTGAGATATACTTGATGGCATCATGGCAATCACCACAAACACTGAGGTTCTTGATGATCAAGAGCCTCGTTCCAGGACTGGTATTCAGCAAACCAAAGGCAATGGCCAGCCTCTCGCTGTGGTAGCTGAGAAGCTGCACTTTCACGTCTTCATCCAGATCATGGTACACAAACTCTGTTCTTGGAACATAACCCATCTTCCTCATCTCAGAATTGAGTTTCGAGACCATTTTCAGGATCTCCTGATGCTGAGGGTGGCTCTGATCTTCCATCACGAATGCATGACGTGTACCATGGACCTCTATCAAGCTGTAGCCAGGCACTTTCTTGCTGCCGCTATCCTTCATTAGCTTTCTTATTTCCCTGACCTTGTCCCACTTCTTGGCAGCAGCATAGAGATTTGATATCAGTGCAAGGACACCAGTATCTTCAGGTTGCGACTCTAAGGATTTTTTTGGCTATGGTCTCTCCAAGCTCTAGCTTCTTGTTATTCAAGCAACCTGAAAGCAAAGCGACACAAATTGCAATGGTCGGTTCAGTTTGCACTGATGCAAGCATGTCATTGGCTTCTTCCACAAGGCCAGAGCGTGCCAAGAGATCAATTATACATGCATAGTGCTTTTCTGCGGGTTCAACTCCAAACTCCTTCACCATGCGATCAAACCAGAATTTCCCTTCCTCCACAAGAACAGAGTGGCTTAGAGCCGACAGAAGAGAAGCAAATGTTGCATGATCAGGCTTTATTCCGGTTTTGTTCAGTTCTTGGAACAGAGCAAGGGCGTGGTGACCACATCCATGACTGCCATAGCATGCAATCATCGCATTCCACAAAACCAAGTCTCTTGAGGAAAGCTTATTGAAAAGCTTCCGGGCACATTCCAGTGAGCCACATTTGGAGTACATGTCAAGGACAGCTGTACCCAAAATACATTGAAACTCAAGCCTCCTCAAGATGAAACCATGTATCGACTTCCCTAGCTTCATGAATCCCACATCAGCGCAAGCAAGCAGTGCACTGACAAGTGCCCCTGAATCAGGCTGAAGCCCGGAAGTTGACATCTCTCTGAACAAATCAAGTGCCTCATCTGCACGGCCATTCTGCGCAAACCCAGAAATCAGTGCACTCCATGAGACAGCATTCCTGTATGGCATCATTCTAAACACTTGGCATGCCACATCAAAACGCCCGTTCTTGGCATACATGTCCACGAGGCTCGTGGCAATAACAACATCCATCCTCATACCATGTCGGAAGAGAAGGCCATGAACAGAGGCCCCCATTCGTGTTTTCCCAGTTGACGTGCACGCCTGTATAACCCCAACCATGACCACCTCATCCTCCGCCACGCCATGCTCCCTCATCCTACTGTACATCCCAAGCGCCTCCACCGGCCTCCCAGCGCTCACGAACCCAGCAACCATCGTACTCCACGCGATGCGGTCCTTCCTCGGCATTCCATCGAACACCGTGACAGCGTCTTCCATGCCGCCGCATCTCGAGTAGAGATGGAGCAGCGCCGAGCAGACGAAGACGTCGCGACCGTACCCGGCCGCGAACGCGCGGGCCCTGACGGTCTCGGCGGCATCGAGGTCCCCGAGGCGCGCGCACGCGGTGAGCGCGAGCGTGAAGGTGGTGCTGTCGGGCCGCGCGGAGGAAGCAGGGAGCGCGCGGAAGACGCGGAGGGCGGCGCCCGGGGCGCCGGCGCGGGAGTGCGCGGAGAGGAGCGCGTTCCAGGCGGCTATGCAGTAGGGGGAGGAGGACGGGGAGGCTGCGAGCGTGGACTCGGCAGCGTCGAGCGCGCCGGCGCGGGCGTAGGCGGCGGCGAGCGAGGGGAGGAGGTGCTGGGAGGAGGAAACGACGAGGAGGGCGTGTAGCCAGGCGGGTGAGCGTCGCGAGCGTGGTGCGAGAGGAGGAGGAGGAGGAGAGCACGCGGCGGAGGCGGCGATGGTCGGCGAGCAAGGCGGGAAGCTGCATTCGCGTTTGCAGCGGCAAGGGAAGGGAACGAGGAGGGAATCTCCTCCGGCCACGAACAGTCTAGTGGTGTGGTAGTAGGCCATTTAGACTTGAGACCGGAGAATGTGTGGTGCGACCTAAATTGGGCCCAGTAGAGGTGTCAATGGGCTCAAATGCTAAAGCCCAAAGGTCAGAGGTACAAGCAGAATGATTACTCAAAAAAAAAATGCTGGAAGTTGATGTTCAATGTTAGCATCAGTGAATAGTGAGCCTCATTACTGGTAGGATAATTTCATGCCAAGGTTCGTGCTCCACTGGATGATTAGTAGCAGGCTAGCAGCAGTATCACCTTAGCTTCTTGTTCAGCTCCTCTGACTATCATTGCTCAGATTGAAGGTGCAGGCGTGCAGCAAAAGTGCCCTCTAAGTGAAAGCTCCATCCATTTAACTCGGTTTTACAGTCCCGTGCAATTACTTACGAGTAGCGTCCAAGTATTAACCATAGCTCATACCATATCACCGATCATACCAACCGACTCATCAATCCAGACATCACTTACAGGAAGTTATACAAAGAATCTGGATTGCTTTTTTTCTTTGCGATCACGTCCGATCCCCGTTTGGACGCGTGTTTCATTAAGTAGGAAAAGAGTCCAGCCTATTACAGAAAATAAACCACGGTAGCCACAATTACCGCAAGACCTCACCCCTCCACTCTTAGATTACATAGAGGATTACATTGCAACGAAATTGCTACCCAGCATTTGCAAGTGATCATCCAGGCAGAAGCGTGGCGATCAGAGATCCTCCTCGTTGAGGCCATCTAGCTCGAGCTCAACCATGCTGAAGTCAATACGGCCGCCTAACACGGTTTGGAGCATCTTTCTCTTCTTGTTTGGCATGTCCCCGCAAATGACCGCCCCGAACTTCGCCTTGACCTCTGTATCCGGTGCGTTCTCCTCCACCGCGATGCCCATCTTCTTGAGGAGGACATTGTGCGCTTGCTTTGTGGCATTAGCCGCCCTCGGCTTGGCTGCAAGCCCGCCACTCCTCCTTATGACGCCCCTCGAGACCGGCATCCGCGATCTTCGCAAGCACGGCTCCTTGAGCAGCCACTCTGCAAGGGCAGGCAAATTGCCCCCTCGATTGCCTCCTGGATCGAAGAGGACGTGGTCGGTGCAGCAGCGTCACCTGGTCCCACCACTGGGGATGACGGGGGCGGCCGCTCCAGCGAGACAAGCGACTGCGGCTGGCCCGCGAGCTCCGGCTTCACCATACCTGACCACCAGTCCTGTTCCACCGCCCGGTCCGACACCCCCATGTCGTCCCTCGTCGTTGACGCTGGAGGCGTCGAGGTAGGATCACTACCAAAGGACAGGCCCCTCGCTGGAACCATTTCCGACAGTGCCTGGCTCACCTCCACCTCCACGAACATGGGATCGAACTCCCGAGTTTCCACGGTAGGCTCAAGCTCCTGGAGTCCCGCCTATGCTTGCACTTCGCCTCCCTGCACAGAATTGCAAGAAGCGCCTCCGTGCCGCGCCATTCCCAGAGTGAAAGCGAGCGCAACTAGAACCAAAGAGGAGACCTCACCGGGCGCGTCCACCTTGGGACATTCATCAACGTCACGCTGAGGTGGATCTGCCAGCCTGTTACAGAGATGCTGTGTCGACGGAGTCGATGTAGCCGGTACCTTGTCATCTCTGACGGGTTGCCTCCCCAACGAGGTCGAAGGCATGCACGGCGGCGAGACATGCCTGCATGCCCTCGCCCGGTGACCGCTGCCCTCGTACTAGAAATAACTCGACGGAGAGTGGCACTTCGCAGCGATGTGGTCCCACGTGAGGTAGTTGAAGCAGCGGCCCACAAGTTCGGGCGGCATCAGGCCTCGTCGCTTAGGAGCTTCCTTCCCCGGTGATCGACGTCGGCGACGCTTCATGACCTTTCGGAAACCATCAGCGTCGATGGAGGAGTCACGACTTGGGTGTCGAGCCGCGGAAGGCCCCACAGCCTCTCGCCTACCAAGACGCTGGCGCGCCGGGGTCCTCGCCGCTTGCTGCAGACCAAGGCGACGATGCATGGGCACCCGCGCCGTCTGCTTCGCTAGTGTGGTACTAAATCTGCGTGGCCGACGCCGCCGCTGGTCCCGCTGCGCACCCACCACCACCTCGGGCGAAGGCGTGGGTGTAACCCGGATAGCCCGACGAGCAGCAGATATGAACGGCGTGCGGCAGCAGGGGCGGGCGCGACATCAGAGCCGCCTGTGTCAGGGTCCGCGTCCTCCCAGCGCTGTGCCTTGCAGCGCCCCGCGGACCTGCCCCCAGGATGGAAGGGGGCAGCGTGAGGGGAGAGCGGGGAGTGACCGCGAGCCGACTGCAGCAGCAACTTTCACGACACCAGCATGCCATTGTCAGGGGAGGGTACCGACGTGGGAGCCGCAACCTCGTCATCCTCTTCGTCCTCCTCATCGTCGTCGTCGAACACGTCCTCCACAAGGACGACGTCCTGTAGACCCCCAACCTGGGACCCGGACATGCCAAGGTTGGGGGAGGGAGGGGCGCTGGTTGTCCGCTCTTCCAACCGCATCGCCGCTATGGTGCGAGAAGGTGCCTGGCCGGCCCCCACGGGGACCACGCTACCAGAGCAGAGGGGGGCGGCGGAGGTGGCCGACTGCGTCGCTAGCACGGGAGGGCCACCGTCTGGAACATCCTCGACGCTAACCATCTCTTCGTCCTCCAAGGCAGGCGTCGGCAGTGATGTGGCCCCCGAAGGCGGCGACGCGGTCGGGCATGGGTCCTGCAGCGGTGTGGGCGACGCGAGGACGAGCCCGTCGCTACTGGTTGTCGTGGCTACGCACCTCAACGTCGACGGCGAAGGCGGACGGGCATCCACGGGCGCCGAGGCCATCATCCCGGGCACGTCCATGGCCGAGACGCACAGGGCCGGCTCCGCGACGGCCGCAGCAACCATGGCGTCGGCTGGCTCCTCAGTCGCGATGGGTCCAAGGCAGCCCGGGACGGAGCAGGCCACCGCATCCGCAGAGGAGTTCAGCAGCGAGGACGAGCCGGCGGAGGCAGTTGCTAGGACAGACGACGGGGGCGTGGTGTGCCTTGCTGCTGGTGGAGAGGCGTTGCGGTCGCCGGAGCCAGCCACCACGGGCGGGCCAAAGACATCCGCCATCCCCAGCAGCTCGCGGGCGTCGCAGGTCACCGCCTCTGTCTCCGCTCCCGCCGTGGCTGCAGCGTCGCCCCGGCCATCCGGGTAGGCAATAGGCACCTCGAGGGGGAGGGCTTGACGAGGAGAAGTAGGATCTGGGATTGGATTGGATTTTTGGCCATGGATTTGGGTGGATCTTGGAGGATTTGGGGAGGGGGATGGCGGGGAGCGCTCGGGACGGGAGGTCCTCCAGGGAGGGTCCAACGGCTCCAGTCATAGCACGTTTTTCTTGAACTACTCCCTCCGTTCTAAATTGTAGTTCATTTTGACTTTTTTGGTGCATGCATTTTGCTATGTATCTAGACATATTATTTATCTAGATACATAGCAAAATGCATGCATCAAAAAGTTAAAGTGAACTATAATTTAGAACGAAGGGAGTAATAAGGAAATAAAATGCAAATGCTTACTAGCACTACCTTTTCCTTTAGCAGAAAATGCTTATATTACCATGTTACTGAAGAACACCCTCTTTCCGGGCAGTTCCCTGGTGGACTGCACCCAAGAGTTGCAGGCAAAGTGCACCGGACCACACGGCAAGAATCTGGATTGCGATCATCTAAAGACTAGAAAACACTCTCCATATAGGTTAGCTTCGACTACTAGTCTACTATACTATTGCTCCATTTCAAACTATAAATCCTTTTGGCTTTTCTAAATTCACCATAGCTTTTGTGCTACATAGACGTAGCATAGAAAAACCATAAACACTTATACTTTGAAACAACTATTCTATTCTATCATCCCTATATAGGACAGTCTGTGTGTAGTAGTACTAAGCAGGCTGCTGTTCACTTCACTTGTCCGGCACATGGCGAGGAGGAAGCAGCCTTGGGAACGAGAAGCTGTCTTGTAGGACGTCGCGTGGCGCCGCCGCTGCCACCATCTCTACGACGTCCACGCGCACCTCGGCGCGCTCGGCGTCGAGGCTGCGCTGCTTCGCCGGCGGTATCAGGTGCCTGGTCTGCGACGACGACAGCGGCTCGGTGTCGTCGGTGTCGCTGTAGTCCGAGTCCGACAGCGGGTTCCTCGCGCCGCCGACGTGCGCGATGGTCTTGTACCGGTGCAGGTGCCGGACCGGCACCTCGTGCAGCCGCTGCCACTCGCCCGCTGCCTCCCTTGCCGATGTTGTCGTGTCCGTGCTAGGGGTCTCGGAGGAGTCGTGGGATGAACCCTTGTGGTGCTTCTTCTTCACCACGGCCTTGTGCCATTTCTTCAGGGCCTTTGCTGTCTGCTCGTCGAAAATTGTTCTCTTCATTTGTGAACCCATCTGGGAAAAAAAAAACCTAATTCCATGTTAGTCGTCCAAAATGCGAACACATTTGACAATGCCAGTGCCACCTCAGATAATTTGGCAGCTCATCTGAGTTCTGAATGCTACTATGGAGTGAAGAAATTCAGTTATATCTCTACTGACGAAATATCATTAAGAAATGTGAAAGTGTGTTCACCTGAGACACAAGGGCATAGAGTGGAAGGGTGATATAGCTGCAAATAAATTGGACGATAGCTCTGTAACACAAAGAACGAAAATGGTTGATAAGAAGGAGATTTCTGAACATTAATGAAACGGCAAAAGCAACAGAAACTAACCCAAGGCAGACTCGTGCAATGATAAGCTCAAAGTTGTCATGGAAGCAGGACCTCAGGCCAAATTCGTACTGCACAGATGTTTGTCATCAGCAAAGTCTTGACACAGACTACAAATGTGCCACAGAAAATGTCTCTGAATCACGAAAGCAATCTTACCCAAATCCAAAAGAAATATGTAATTTCAAATGCATTCTGCAAGAACAAATTAAAGAACAGCTGTTAGATACACTATGTTTAGCAGCCTTAGGACCTCAATTTTATCTGTCCAAGTGCATGTAGAAGATGCAGGCAAAATTCATTACATCCCAAACAAATATTATCTCATTATGTTCTTTTTTCAAAACTATTCCAGATGTTAATTGTTCGTAATAATCATCATCCTATAAATGCACACAACTCAAGGTTGAAAGTTCCGTGCATAAGTTAGGATGGATGCTTTACGTTCAAGATAGCTTGTTGCTAATGTACCTTTCTGGGCCTTTACTGACCTGAAATGATGCGAAATGGATGAGGTGGAGAACCAAACGAGGCTTCCCGAACCAGAAATGATCATCACTCAGTTTTACCACTGGCATGCCTTGAATAACTGTATGCCTCTCTGTAATTTCAATAGCCATCATAGCAATTATAGCCTGCAGCTTTGTTCCAACAGCCAGAATCACCTACATAGAGGAAAGCACTGTTAGCACTTAGCACAAACCAAACAAAAACCTTTAGGAAAAATGTATAAGAAATAAACACTTACTACAAGGGGAATTGTAGAGAACCAGAATAAGTTGTGCCATCCTGGACAAAGCAACCAAAAGAAATTAGTAATGCACAATCTAAACCAAAAGAAATTACTACTGCAAAATCCAAACCCCTGTGCCCCAGAAACTGTATCCTGCCAAATCACACATAAGCACTAACCAAATGGCTTGGCATGTAAGCTCTAATTTCTGTGTGATCTGATAGTTCAGTTTGACAGGAGAATGCTCCCAATAGTTTTCTGGAATATGATGGTCAGGAAATAAGATTAAGATTATAAAACTCACCATGAACATTGAAGAGCATGACAGCCAAAGCAGAAGCCCATAACGGTGGACTGAGAAGAAATAGTAACGAAATAAGCAGGACATTACTTGAGTAAAGAAACTACGTGTTATAACCGCATATTCATTTTTCAAAAATAAAAGCTGAATATTCAAATTATAATTTTATCAAAGAACATGGATAAAGAAATTATAACGATCAAATTCTTAGACAGAAGCATATCTGTGATTAGTAAGACACTTACGAATGCCTGGATTTTCCTAATTTTGACAGTTTGCAGTAAAGAGGTATAGTAAAATGTCGAAATTTCTTACCTAATGCCAACAACTGTCTTGAAATCATCCTCCAAGGACCTTTTGATGTACTTCCGAAAATTGAACCTAGTCCCCGGAGATAAATGAGCCTATAAAATGATTTTTCAGCAACCAACACTGATAGCAGGAGATTATTCATGAATCAGAAATTACTTACAGAAATGAATCCGTGTCGCAAAGTAAGGTAGTCTGTCCTCCGAACGGATCTGAAGAACTGCCTAAAGAAGCTGACCTACAGTTTTATATCAAGTGTAAGCAAACAGCAATGGGCCCTGAAGTCATATGTGCACAGAACATCATTAGAAGAAGCACTAAAGTCTAGTTCGATCACTTTATCACTGATAGATAACCATTTTATTACTAGGTTTTCACTGTAAAATGGTGGAGACCTTTTAGGTCCCTTACTCCCTTGTTCAGTAACTTATACATGATATAAACAATATATTCGAGACCTCAAGTGTAGAGTATGGACCCTTAATGTTCAATTTTTAGTACATTTATACAAAGTACTTTGTGCGTGTTAAATGTTAATTGGGAAGAAAGTATCATCGTAGTCTACGGAACTTATTGCAGCCACAGAAAGGAGCCATGAAATACTTACAAAATAGAGTGTGATTGTGCTTTTGCTCCAACAGCTTGCATGTTGCCTCACAAAAGATGTTTGGTGCGTAAGCCTAAACTTTGAGGGGTCTGCATAAGTTAAATAAATGACATAAAGTTGCAAATTAGTGGACAAACCAAAACAGCTTGATACTAGTAAACAAATAAATATCAAACCAACTATGCATAACTCAAAGATTTTAGCAAATATTGTATGTTATATATTTTTTACATAAAAGCATACTAAAAAAAAAGTAGCCAATCAAAATAGTATACAATAGTACCATTTAAATAATTATACTCAGGGGAGCAAGTTTCCTTTTCCCACACCTTCCATATACGAGTCTGCAAAGAAACATTCGGAATTAGTGTAAGCTTTGTCCAAGAGTGCTTTGAGAAAAGAAAACCAGCACAAAGTAGGTCCAAGACCAACGATACCTTTGCTCTGCCCAAGGACATTGTGAAGAAACTGAAGGTGACATGGAAGACAGCCAAGAAGAACACGAAAATGTGCAGCTGATGCATGCCGTCGGCCGAAACAAGCGACACCATGCCCTGCATGCCACCGTCATTCGGATTAGCACGGATGAACAGCACAATCTAGAATGGCCTGGCGTCTCTCTCTCCTCAGATGAAGCCAATAAATCCAAACAACAAGACAATGGACTATTTGTTTACAGACAATTCATGTGACATCTGGGCATCCAAGGTTTGAAATAAGACAAAATCATGCCGCTGCGCTAAACTACAAGTGCACCTTAATTAGTGACTCACTTTGGGGCAGGAGAAAAGGCTGCTCGGATCTTCAGATAGGTGCCGTCGGCCATGGTCCTTCCCCTTGGGCTCTTCCGCCACCGAGTGGCCGGACTGGTGACGGCAGGGCAGCATGGTGTTGGCGGCGCCCTCCGGGATGCAGATGTGCGATACGTACCTCCCCGTCACGGTCAGCAGCAGCGATATGAACCCCAGCGTCATCAGCTCTGTGCACACGGAACTCCAAAAACGAGTCAAATTCGACCTCACTTTGTTCGCGATACAGCAGTGACTGAAATGCAGCTCAATCTCTTACCGGATTTAACCTTCTCCAGAGCGTCGAACAGCTGTATCTTCCGCTTCTTGTTGAGCAACTGCGGCAGAGGCAGAGCAACACCGCCCAAGAAAACAAATCAGAGAGCACGCAGCAGAGGATCATTTCAAAGGCTCAAGACAGAATCAGACCAAACGAATCAGTAAAGGAAAACAAACGAGGCTGTATGTCATGGGAGAGATGGGTTGATGGGGGAAGAAGGGGATGGTTGGGGCCGGCGGCGAACCTGGCCGAGGTGGTGGAGGAGGCCCTCGAGGAGGATGGATGCCGCGACGATGACGGCACAGACGGCGGCCACGGCCCACGTCGGCGTCTGGTCCAGCGCCCTCGTGCCGTCCCCGCCGCCGCCCCCCATTTCCTCTCGGTGCTCGCCGCAGCGAAGGAGGGGAGAGTGGAGGCTGCAGTGTGCGTTAAATGGGGTGGAGCAGGTGAGAGCTGAGACGATTGTTTGGCGGTGCCGCCGCGTGCCTGCGCAGAACCAGGTGTTGCTGCGCGTCCATTTTAAATAGAGCAGCTGTCCTGTCCAGCTGAGTTCAAATGGCGAGAAGCTTCGTCTCCGTCCGACAGAAGAAGAAGTAAAGACCCGTGTTCCGCGGCGGCTTGATTTTCTGGTTTAGTCCTCGACCTTTCATATTGCTTCAAACTGGCCCAAGAATTTTTTTTGTTTGAACATTCCCGTAATATATCAAAGATATATGTTTGAACGACAAATACAAATGTCGTTTGTAGACAATAGAATCATTCAGCGTTTTGTTTATGTGGCCTAGGAGGCTTTCCAAGTTCAAGATCCTCTGGAAGGAAATACAGGGGGAAAACTAAATTCATGTTTTGCATAAAAAGTAGTAAATAAAATAGCTTTTATTTTACTATATTCCACTTTGTCCATCAATATAAGATGGCATATCAAATGATTTCTGGGGATATCGGAGTATCAAATTCATTTGATAGCGCTGTACGGATGCTTTACACTTGTGTGCATAGAAATAGCTGAATAAGATACACTATTCCTTGGAAAATCCTTCGAAATATTAGTCAAGTTGCATATAACATGATACTTCTTTTCTGAATGAAAAAGGGTCTTATTTTGGCTATGAATGAATGAGAATTTTATATAAGGGCACTAGTAGATCTACTAGTGTCTCATTCATTCATAGCCAAAATAAGTAGTGGCATGTCTTAGAAACACCGAAATCGTAACGATGTGGTTTCAATTAACTCTTTTTCTAAAATTCATGTGACATAAGATTTTCATATCTATCCCAGTTACCTTGATCGAGTAGCTAAGCATGAGCGGAGACAGCAAATTAATGTCTGTACGTGGAACTCGCCGTGTGGGGCTAAAATGGTACGCGAACGCAAGATCGAGCTGTGGTCCTTTTGATTCAAAAAGACCTGTACGTGGTCCTTTCCCTGAGATGAGATGAGACCGCGTCTGTGTTTCGTACCACGACGCGCACAAAGTAGATGAGATGAGATGCATATGGTCCAGCGTCCGTATGTCGCGCGCTACACACACACACACACACACACACACACACACACACACACACACACACTGACTCATGTAGTACGTGCCATATATAGAGACGTCCAAGGCTCAGCCGCCGGCCTGCCAAAATGAGCGAGTACTGTACGTATTTTCATGTGGGTACAGTTGATTATGGGTCTCTATCTAGTATAGTATGTATACGCATCCGATGGATTGGATCGTCTGTTTCTTGGGTGTGGAAATGGGCGGTGGACGAATAGCTAGCTAGAGTAGCTAGCTTCAAGGGGATCAGTGTCATCAGTGGTCACACTGTCACGTCGCTCCACCGCGCGATCGATGACAGCCGGAGAACATGGCAGGATTAGGGATCGACAACGACAATAGAGATGGTCTGAATCGGAAGAAAAATGACCAACGGACGTAATAAGTCTCATATGTATGATAGATCGCTTTCTAGACTAGATAGACCATGCTTTTGTTTTAATCACAAGCTAGATGGACAAGTTGACACGGGAAGAAAACCTAAACCTAGCTAGGATAAGTCGTCGTGAGCTCTTCATTAGCTGGCTGTGAAGAAGAGAATCTCTCTCTCTAAACCATTTTGTCCGCCGCGGCTCATCAGGTAGCTCCTGCTGGAATGTAGTGTCGTGGCAAATGATGGGAACGGAATGTTCGTGTCCTCCATGCCGAATAATCGCTAGCCCAATCAGCTCAATGAATATTCCCGTTCAGACATGTATGGCAATTGGCAGAAGTTCTTCAGACACTCCGTGTCGAAGGGAAGCAGGACAGCGGTTCATCCAGCATGCTCTGGTAAATGGAAGCGCAAAACTGGAGAGACATCCTCGATCTGTTCAAAAAAGGACAGTGGCCGGTGGGAGGCTATGATTTGTGTGTCAGGTTCACTCGGTCGCCGGAGAAAATGTGGGATATATCCATCCACCGCTAGTTTACTGTACGGAATCTTTATGAGACCGCGCCAGTGGTTGGCTGCTGCTCTCAACTCTGCTGCGGAGCAACTACTCTCCTTGGACTAGTGCACACTGCACGCCGCACGCCGCACCGCCCCCCGTTGACTCAGCCTCGGGCTCTTGCCAAATCTATGTTTTTCTGGAGGCTCGCGTACTTTGCCTGAAACGATTGGCGTCTTTATAGCGCCGCTCTTCCCGGTCCCCGCGGACACGACGGGCTTGCCGACCTCGCGCCCGGAAATGGGCGCGCGAGCCAAGGAGGGGAGATGTATGTAGTATGTGATTCGGCTCGGCGGTTCCGCGCGAGGGCAGCTGCCAAGCTCGACTCGCAGTGGGCCGTGAGCGCTTGGGCTAAGGAGGATGCGCGTTTGCTATTTTTTTTCCTTGAGCAGAAGGATGCGAGTTTGCTGTTTTCGACAAGCGCCGGCGCCCGTTGGCTCAGTTTAGTTCGTTGGCCCGGGGCAGTTTGTATGGGCCGGAATCTGTCGCGAGGCCCTACCGCCGGATGGGCCAAGCATGTGCCCTTATTTTATCCCCTGCTTTGCTTGAGCCTCTGGCTTTTGGAGGACGGGTTTGCTACAGTAACCGTTTTGTTTTACTTTTGATCCCTCAGCGGTTTTTCTTCCCAGTAACCGTTTTGCTACAGAAACAGCACAGATTGAGCCAAAATAAATAAAAAAGAAAAAGATAAAATCTTTATAGCAAAAACTTTATACTAAACCATACTATATTATATGTTCACTGTGTAGATTTACTCATTTAGAGTCTAACAAGATTAGATTTTCTATTTTATGATTTTTCTATGATTTACTATGATTTTCAAAGGTTTAACCGAAATAAATAAAAAACAAAACATTGTTACTATAGCAAAACCACCGACCACTGTAGCAACCCACCGTTACGGTAGCAACCTGCCCTCCAAAACCGCCGAGGGACTAAATCTGCGCTGTTTAAAAAGTTGAGGGACGATTTTGTCCGGTTTTAAAGTTGAGAGACTAAAAGTAAACTTTCACGATAGTCCAGGGACCAAAAGTAGACTTTTTTCTTGCTTGAGCCTAACTTTTCTGATTCTTTGTTGCCTGACAGTGGGGAGAAACCCTCTCCAAACCCACCCCGCCCCACAAATGTGGCCCCGTTCACCCACCCCGCCCCCACCCACAAAATAAACCAGTAAACCCGTCTCATTATTAGTGAGTTAACCCAAAGTGATCCAGTCTACCCGATCCAACCGGCACCGTCCCATTATTAGGCTTCATTTGGCACCAGGGAGCAGAACTCACGTACGTCACCATTTTTCGTCTGTAAGAATTCAAAACATAAATGTACGGCAAGGTCCAGCAACGTTTGAAACATTATAGGAAAAAAATATCTAATGCAATCAAGAACATTCTGTACCAAAAATTTAAAAGCAGCTCATTCTTCGCCAAATCACATGGCTCAACAGAGGCGAAGCTAGAGCGCAATGATGGGGGTGCACCACTTAATTTTTAATGATGCTGACCGATATGATGTTTAATTAAAAATAGCATAACTAATGTAAAACTATAATATTTTATTATGAAACCTACCAACAGAGACTAGATTTTGGTCAAAAAATAACACTCATCAATTAACAAAAAAGAAGTGTATCCATCGATAGAATGCCAAAATCATCAAGAAAACATGCTTTATACAGCAAAATCTTGTATCTAGGAGACCGTGATGAAGATCCCACTAGCCTAAAAGAAAAAAAAATAGATCAATAATTTAACAAATAAATTGTAGAGTTATCGACTAAAATTTACAAGTAGATTCATTGAATTACCTATCAGAGATCATATTTACGCCCTTTTCCTTCCATGGTCATGAAACGACGAACCACGGCCTCGTTGCTCACTTTCTTCATTTTTTTTCTTTCTCTAGATAGCAAATAAGTCTGTGACTCAAGTATTGATCACCCATGCGATTAGACAAACTTGTTTTGACAAGCTTCATTCCAGAAAATCATCTCTCAACTGTTGCAGTACCAATGGATACCGATGATGTTTCCCTACCTGAACCATTTTTTGAGAGAGCTCAGCATTAATGTTGATGTTGGAGAATCTAGCATCTTCTCACACATCAGCAATGTAAAGGCAAAGATCATGGCTAAGGTCCCTCAACTCATCAGAATTAAAATCATCAGGATATAGTTTTGCTAAGCTCATCAAAGTCTCCACATCAAAAGCATGAAATTGATCCCTTGAGTCAAAAGCGGCCGAGCAAACAAGCAATTGAGAGCTTGTCTCACTAAAGCGGCCATCAAGCTCTTGAACTAGCCAATCAATAACATCATTATAACAATCCACTTCATAGTGATGCTTATATGTAATTCCTGATTTTTTTTCTAGGCTGCCGCGGATCAACATATGCATCTTCCATTTCCACACGGTTAATTTCATACTTGTCACAAAACTCATTCACTTCATCTAATAATTTGTCCCACCCATCTCTTCTAAGATTATTCAAATGAAGCCTAGTCGCTTTCACACATCCAATGGCATTAACAATGTCTTGATCCTTCCTTTGCAATGCTTGTGACAGGGCATTAACAATGTTTTGATCCTTCTTTTCTCTGAATAAGAAACAATAAAAACAATATGCTCTGTCATTCGACTTGCTATATTCAAGCCAACCTCCAAACTCATCAAAGCATTCAGGGATAAATCTTCTCGGCTTGTCTGCAATCTCTGACACAGGAAAATTATGTTTGCGAGGCTGGCAAGGTCCATTTTCCAAATATTTTCTTATGATCTTTTCTCTATGGTTAGGATGGTAAGCATCAATTTGTTTTCTCAATCCTGGATCATATTTAATCTCTTCTTCCCAATTGAGATCATCTAGACTCGAATTTCTGTTATTGTTGGCAGGGCCTGTGTCTGGAGCCTTTCGTTTATAAAACTTCTCCATGGTTACCTATCATTTGCGAGCATAAATGCATAATCAAATTGCAAATAAATGTATATGAATATACTAAGAAGAGAAAACCCCAATTAACTAACTAACCCTAAATTGCATTCTGCAACCTATATTTGCAAACAGCCAAATCAGATGTGAGACTTAACTTGATTGAAATACAAGATACATAAATTGAGGGTTTGATTCCTCGCTTTCAATTGAGACTGAGAGAGCCAGAGGAGAGTGCGCTGTGGTGCGCCGCTGTTGGCCTGTTGCCGCCAATGGCCGATACGACGAGTGCGGAGTGCCGGCGAGGCCGTCGGTGCTCGCCTTAGGCGCTTAGCTCCAGTTCTCCACCGCGCTCCAAGGACAGGAACTCAAGATTCAAGAAGCAGGGAAGGGAAGGGGAACAGGCGGAAGGATCAACGGTGGCCGGCGTGATGCCTTGCCGCTTCAGGCGAAGAGCCACGGACTCGCACGGCCAGGCCACGGCAAAATTTCTATGGCTTGGGCAATTGGCATCCTTCTCCTAGTAGCAACTTGACAATGACATGGGCTTGGGCCGGTGGGGGTGTTGCCTGGTTTTGGGCCGAGGGGGTGCACCAATGGTGAAAAATTGTACCTCATCACTTAATCCCGTAATTTGCGTGGGTGCCTGGGCATCCAGCGCGCCCAACATGGCTTCGCCCGTGTGGCTCAACATGAAAGATGTGCCCATCAACACATTAAACTAGGTAGCTTTTACATGCATACAAATCTAGGAAACAAGACATTCTGTTCTCATGATTCCCAAATAAACAAAGATATTGCCAGCATCCCATTAGTGCCGAAGATGGATCAAAATGTGAAAGAAGATGAACTGAAACCACTTGGACTTGCACTTGAAACAAAAATTGCACTTTCACTTCTATTCCTGCAAGCAAGTATTCATACTTTTAGACATTGATAAGAAACAAGGCAAGCTCTATTGTCGAAAGTCTAAACACTACTTTGAAAGGACAAATAGTAACTGATCATTCAATTTAAGTGAATTCAGAGACAAACTTGTCAATTTGGCTGATTAGTTGAGCGAGCCTAGTCTACAGTATGCTTTTCCTTTTTCATGATGTGTATACTATATATTGTATGAGTTGTTAGTAAAGAAAGCAAGCAGCCAAGCATCAGTTTCAAGTTTAGTAAAATCGATCAGAAGTACTCCAAATAGACCAAATTGGCATAACACCCAGAAACAGTACAAAATATAAACGGTTGGTGACTTGGTGAGTATCAAAGTTCAGCTTCCGACCGATAATAAAACTATACTTCATAGATACGATGCATAAATGTTATCAAGTAAAATAAAATATAAAATAACAGAGATTAGGCATGATGATGATGTAACTAGATCCTAGTTGAAACGACCTCGATTTTCGCGAAGAGAAATTCACAGAGCCGAAGTGTAATATGACCATTTAAATCACATTACCCGATAACAGTTGAATACCTTAGTCCATACATCGAACAAAAGAGTGCAATAGAGAGGTTTACAATAACTTATTACATCGCCACTTGGCGGAATCAGAGTTCATGCAGTATAACAATAAAAGCTTGAGGTGCAGAAGCTATCATCTTCGATCCAACTTGAGCGTAGGCACGAAACCCTCAATCGCTGTACTCCCCAGATGAGTACTCATTCCTTGAACCTGAAACCAAATTTTCAGTACGATTTGTACTGGCCACAGTCCCATCCTATGTATTGCTTTGTGAAAATTGGATGCAAAAAGAATATATCAAAAGGAACCTATAAGGCTGGGGTTTTCCTATGCATAAATCAGGTATATAAATAAATAATATAATAAGCAAGTTTTAAACACATTCCCATCCCACATATCCATCACCATCCATCTCTGTAGCACCATCCCAACTCCTCCAACACCATCTCAGACTCAAGTCGACAAGCCAACTCCCTCTCGGCTTGTCTCAGCGGCCCGCAGCCCTAAACCTGGCTCACGTCTGGAAAAATCATACTCAGGGAAGGTAGAACACTCCACTCACTAGTCCGGTGCATGCGGAACACAAGAAAGGTCCATAGCCAAAGATTTGGCTTATGTATCGATCGATCAACCATACACTCTGCAGAGGTTTCACTAATCCACTGATAACCATCATCGGTGTTGATCACCACCTAGGCAGATTTCGGGCACCTACTGCCATAGAACGATGCCATTCTACCATCCAGCTCTGGATCGCTGGAACTGTGAAGAGCCCATGTGTTCGCTTCTGAAGAGAACATCATGGCATGTACCTGCTCCCGAAGGGGGTGCCATGATCATCTTAGAAGGGTGTTAGCTCCGTCCCATGCATATACCTTCCTATCACTACTCGCCTAGCAGTAATGGTATCAATCTATCCAGCGGTTCAGCCGTCTCCCCCCCATGGAGAGTGAGTGGAAAGCAAGATATTCCTAAGGTCCGGATACCAGCACAGCAGTTCCTAAGTTTGACCAAACCGGGATATCTTCATCAGGGTTTATCTTTGACGTGCTACCACGGTACCTTCGTCCCGGGCTCCACCTCTCAGAGGATCACACCCAAAGACCACCATCTCATCTCAGTTAGCCCGCCACAGTGTGGCAGAACCTTCTAAAGCATATGGCCCACACGCATGATTATTGTCTAAATAGACTTCAAATAACCATGAATGTGTTCCATAAAACTTAAAAGGTCTGTCGGGTAAATCCCGAATCATCCACAATTCTCCGAGCAGGATTAATCATTACAAAGAGACATTGCAGTATTACAACAGTTTTATACAAATTATATACATCAGAGTAAAAGAGCGGAAGGATTACAATAACATAAATTTACAAACTGTTTAGTTTCAACTTACAGATCATAAGTTAAATTATTACAAACCATAGTAGCAGTGGAATAACAATATAACTTATGACATCAACCTTGATTATATGCTCTGCCCAAGAGCGAGATTTCTAGTTTCTCGATATCACCAGTTCACCATCGACACGGGACCTAGGGCATCAATAGACGGAAACACTACAGAGGGACTCCTTTCCCAATGGAAGTTAGCCATCCGGACTCGATTTATTAACTAAAAGCATGATTCCAACAGATAAAACCAATCTCATATTTTTCATTCTTTTACCTCTGAACACTTAATTAATTAAGCAGGGCTAAGCATTACTACGCATCTTTTAGAATAGGTAACAAGGAATTATGGAAGTAAGATAGGTAATGCAGTTGGTGGGTTTTCACTCAACTCCTATTACTTAATGCAACATATCATAACTGAAGCGATAAAACTTTTATAAAATAGAATAGGGTTTGAATGCATCTGGGGCTTGCCTTGGTATTCGGGGTAGATGGTCTCGGGCTCTGGATCAATTCCAATCTCCTGAGTCTGCTCTTCCTTCGGATCTGGGGCGACAACGTTAAACTTTCCATTATTGGAAACTATACGATACAATGATATGCTTCAACATGATTGAATAGTAAACATGATGCTCGATGGATGCACAACCAGATTAAAGGCTTGAGTACAACTTTCCTTCACGGTAAAGTTGCAAGCCACCCAAAACATACTTACTAAGTTCATTAGGGTTAACTACATTATTTAAGAAAGTTATTAAACACATGAAATAAAGTTAATTAAGCCCTAATGACCTGATCCAGTAAGCACAAACAATTAATTAAAGTGCCAAAGGTCATTAGGGTTAATGACCCAAGGTCATCAATCAATCCCAAAGTCAAACAATTCCTATAAAGATTAACTTAATTAAACAGGATTAATTAATTATTTAAAAGCATAAAATAAAGGTATAAAATTAAAGTTATCTAATTAAGCTCAAAATTTTATTTTAAAAAGCTCTTGGTCTAATTAGATGGAAAAACAAATTTCAGAATTAAAAGCCAATTATTTTATTTATTAAAAATCATTGAAGGTCCATTTTTCAATTAAAAGAGCTAATTTTAAATTATGAAAAAGTACTCCAATTTGATATTTCATATTTTTCCTAGGTAGATGACATCATAAAGGGCTTACACAAAAAATTTTAGAATTTTTGGAGCTATACATGAATTACTATGATTTTCTAAATAAAATAGCATTTAAATCATTTTCTAGAAACAGAAAAAGGAAAAAGGAAATTCCTCCCGACGTTGACCGACGGCGGCCGAGTTTTGACCGGCGATTGCTCGCCGACGGCGAGGTCTCTGGCGACGAGGTTTGGTCCTACGTGCTCAACTTGACTCGGCGAACATGATTATCTAGGTAATGAAGTGATGGAGCAGTGGCAGTAGGCTCGCCGACGGCCATGGTGGCACGGCGGAGCTTGGACGCGGCGGTAAAGCTCACCGGAGCGATTTCCGGCGACGGCGAGCGCACGGGAATGTGCAAGACATCAACGCGAACACACTGGGACAGAAAATGAAGCTATCCCTGGCTTCTAACTCAGAAGGCTACGCGCGCGGCGGCGCTGGCAAGGTCGCGCCGACGGCGACACACGGTGACCGACGATTATGGCATGGAATACAAGAAATTGAGGGCACCAACAGATGCAGGAGCTCACCACAGGCACGGTGCGCACGTTGATGAAGGCTCGGAGTGGCGGAGTCGAGCTATGGACGGCGACGCTGATGGCGGCGGCGGCGCTCCGGTGGCAAGGACGGCGTCACGGCGTGTCCTGTGTGCCAGAGAGCGAACCACGGTGCGCATGAGGAGCAGGATAGCACGGAGAGCTTGATGAGAGGGTTAAAGGAAATATGTTTTCCACCTTGGCGGCGGGGGACGGCGGGGAAGCTCGCGGCGGCTCGGCGACCGGTCGCGAGGAAGACGACGTCATGTGGGCAACTCAGACGGCGAGAGCGGGCACAAACTGGCTCAGAGGAAGCGCAAGGTAAAGGTGGAGCTTATGGCAAGAGCAATTGAGCAACGGTGGAGCGATGACGACGAATTGAAGCGGCGGAGCGAGCTTGTCGGCGGCGGCGGCAGGGAGAAAGAAGAAGAAGAGAGGCGGAAGGATTTGAATTTTGCATAACTTTTCAAAAGCTACACTTTTTATTTAACTGTCATCCTCAAATTCTGTTTGGATTTTGAAATATGAATTCAAATTCAAAAGGGTAATAAATCCCTAGAAACAAACATTTGAAATTACTTTTGATTTTTCAATAAAATTTGAAAATATTCAAAACTATGAAATGTTTAACTTTTCAAACCAAACCTTTTTCATATACAAAGTTTTTCCCAAATTATGCATAATTTTTGAATTATGGTTTTAAAATCAAAAGGGGTCAAATGGTGGAAAACTATATTTTCAAATTTATTTAAAATTCTTTGTGGAAACTTGAAAACTTTATAAACCAACTTTGTAGCTCTTGTCAAGATCTACAAACTATCTTTTTAGAGTATCCCCAAATTCCTTGTAGATTTTGAATTACAGAAAAGGGGATAAAACTAGATTTTGAAATAAAGGGTTTTTGAAACCGAATTCAAACTCGATTTGGTTTCTAATTTAATTGATTGGTTATTAGTAATCTCATACATCATCCAAGGAAATTTTTAGGTCAATGACCTAATAGTACTCTTGGTTGACCAAGTTGGCTTTTGAAAAATATTTTATAGCTTTCCAATTTAAATTTAAATTTAAATTGCAAGACTTGGGAATAAGCTTTGAAATCCAAATTCAACTTCAAATATGGAAGTCATTTTAGGGTTGGACTTAGATTTATACACTATGCTTGACACTAGTGTAAACACGGTTTACACCTCAAGTACATAGGATATAAATCAAGCATTTGAGATGACATTCGAAAGTAGGGTTTTATTATTTCATGTGACAGCACATTCCAAAAACACAATCAACCTATGAAATGTAAACTTGTTTTAGTTAATGCACATCAAGGTTGACCTAATCATGATTGCTTTGCAGTGCATATGATGATATGGTAGGTTTTAGTTAATATAACACCAGAGGTGTTACACACAGGCTCCTCTCACGGGAATGTCCAGATCCATCCCCCGGCAAGACTTGCTCCAAAAGCTCGTCGTAGATCCTGGCTCGATCGACTCAACCCTCACCCTACTCCCTGCCGTAAGTTCCACCCCAAAACCCATATACAACATCATCAGCTCCCATGCCCATCTGTTCCATCAACTCACACATCCAACCTGGCACCCTCCAGGCCTTCCCAGGGTTCATCACGTCGCATCAAAATATAAGAGAGTGAAATATATATATATGAATATAGCAGATAAGCAAGTGGCTAACATAACAGTGGGTACGCAGGTGAAAGTTTACAACAAGGTAGGGCTCATCAAGTAATAATCTATCATGCAATCCTATCACAGGCAAAGCATTATAACAACAGGAATTTAAAGCACTAGCCATACTACATTTGCCATGCGTAATGGGATCTACGAGGTTGGGTGAGGTGTGGCACCTTCACTGACGTAGCTGTCGGACTTCTCCTAGTAGTCACTGTCGTCAGACTTGTCCTCGCTCGAGCCTGTAACGAGAATTAATGGTCGCGGGAGCGACCCCTATAGATTAGCACAAAGAACAAATGCAAAATAGAAGATCCAAATGCACTCAAACATAGACAAGATAGATAGGGCTCGATTTATAGAAAATTTGGATATGAGGATCACAATTTTCTGAGCTCGTATGAATTAGTTATGATTTTTCAAGGATTTACGTGTATTCTGAAAAAGATAAAAGGCTGGATTAATATCAGGCTGACACGTGGTGGCTCGGGATCCACTTGCAGGTACTCAGTCCATGATCACCACATCCATCATCTTCTTGCTGAAGCGATCTCCTCCTCTGTTTCCTTCCCAACGGTGTGTCGAGGGGTCGAACTCGAGGGTTGGTGTGTCGAAGTGTCGAACTCGAGGGTCAGAGTATCGAAGTGTCAAACTCAAGGGTCGGCGTATCGATGTGTCAAACTCGAGGGTCAGCGTATTGAAGTGTCGATCTCGAGGGTCGGTTTGAGCGCGTCCATTATCTTTTGCCGAAGCGATCCCCTCCTCTATTTCTTTCCCCATGTTGTGTCAAGGGGTCGCACTCGAGGGTTGGCTCGAGCGCGTGATCCATCTCGGACGAGATCGGCTCGAGCGTGGGGTCTGTCTCGGACGAGACTGGCTCGAGCGCGGGGTTCCTCCTTGGTGATCGACGGCGGGGAAACCCTCGATTCCTGGTGCCACAGTGGATCTCCGGCACCATTAATCCGCCCATCAGCTTCGTGACTTCACGACGGTCACGTTGATGGGCTTCAAGGCGGCAGCTTTGCTTCTGGTGACGAGCTCCACGACGGACGCCAGCTCGGCAGCGACGACGCTCGGTGTACACTTCACACCGAGTCACTTCAGCTCCAATTGGTGGTGTAGATGCGTGATTGGAGTCACGGAGCATCTGCCTGAGGCGCCAGCGATGACCAAAAGCCACGGCGGAGTCCGCGCGGGCAGCAACTCCCATGGCAGAACTCCGGCGTGTCCACGGTGCACGGCTACGGCTCTCAGGAAGGGTCCACAGCCTCCATCTCCTTGTCCAATCGATGCAGCACGTCATGGCAGAGATCCTCGGCCTCTTCTTGATCCCCACGGTGGTTGGAGGTGGCAGGAAATGATGGTGAACGACGGTGCTCTGGAGCGGCACGCCAGAGACGCGACGATGGCAAGGTGGCTCGGGAACGGTGCTCTGTGGGGCAATTGCGGAGCCAAGGGGCGCATGGAGTCTGTCTCATCAAGGCGAGTACGGATCCGAGGTCGATGAAGGGTGAAGCTCGACGACGAGGCAACACGGTGGCCTCGCCACGACGGCGTGCAGCGTGGCGGCAGACATGGCGGTGCTCCGGTCCGGCATCCGCCTGATGCTGTGGTCCAAGGGGCTCGGCTGGTCCATGTGCGTGTGTGCGGGTGTTCAAGACGGCTGGTGGAGGCCTCGGCCTATGCGCTCCCAAGGCGGAGCGCCATGGCTAGCAGCACGGGCGGAGGTCGGGAAGAAGGGCATGACGGAGGTGCTCATCGGCGCTGACGCGGATAGGAGGTGCGATACAAGTCCAAGCTCCGGGGTTCTTGTGGCTCCGGCTTGCGGTACAGCCTCCCCTTCTTGCTCCTGGCGCAGCAGCATGACGGCGTTCTCCTTCTTCTCCAACTCCGGCGGCGGACAGCTTCCTCTTCCCCGCCTCCTTCTTCTCCCACCTTCCCTCTTTCTCCCAAATTGAGCGGCTCGAGATGAAATTGAGCTCCACCAGAGTGGTGGCGACGGCCTGGGAGCCCTAGAGCTCCGGCCCCTTGCTTATATAGGGCAGAGGCGGAGGTAGGTGGCCGGCGGACGGCCGATCACGGCTCCGGATTGATCAAGCGGCCAAGGAGAGGTCCAGGTCACCAGTGGGGTGCTTGGTCGGGTCCATGGAGCAGAGAGAGAGGGCCAGGCAGGGCTGGGCGAGCCTAAGCTTTACAGCGGCAGCGCTCCACCGCAGCGGCAGCGCATGTGCGCTCGCGCGGAGGATTCCTCCTGCGGCCGTGGGCGTTGCGTGCAGGGGCTGTCGGGCCAGGTGGCGTGCGGGCGTGCGTGGATGCGGGGCAGGAGCGGATCAAGCGGCTAGAGCTGGTTGCTTACGAGCGACGCGAGGGAGCAGCGCCTGACGTGCATGACGTCGGGGGCGCGCGGTCGGTCGAGGGGACCGCGGGGCTCATGACAGCTAGGCCCCTCTGCGGGTCCCGGCCGTCAGCGGCAGCGGGGGCGACGGCGTGGCGTGGGCGCACGCGGGCGAGCGGCTGGGCTGGCCACGCGCGGCGAGCGGGCTGGGCCGGGCTGGTTGCTTTTCCTTTTCTTTTTCTTTTTCTTTTTCTTTTTCTTTTTCTTTTTCTTTTTCTTTTTCTTTTTCATTTTCAAATACTTTTATATATATACATATATATATGTATATTTATGATGTGCTAAATTTGAGCAACAAAATAGTGAGCATACATGGCCCAAATATTGTTAGGGTTTTATTCTCTTAGTATTTATTTGTCAAAATAATTATTATATTGTTATTTTTAATATTCAACACATAAATCAAATAAAATCCAAATCACTCTTTTTAATGCAATATGATACATGAACTATTGAAACATTAAAACAAAGCTATTGCAACATTGAAATATAACATATGAAACATGAAGCATTTACATGAGACATTAATTACTTTACAAACACATGATTGATATGCATAACATGCTAGGGTTAATGCAAGGTCAAGGGGTATATGATGGCATGTTGCACCACGTCACTCAGGGTTTTGTCGAAAAAATTTTGTAGCTCGGATTTTCGGGTTGTTACACTAGTAAAGCTCAAGTAACAGCTCCAAGCATTCATAACTATAGTGGTTTTCAGGGAGAGGACCGTTTAATCACTTGTCATGCCAATTTCCATCCTACTACTCTCTCTACCCATGAAATACAGTGTATTATTATAGATTATTTAGAACAGATAAGAGAGAACACAAGAGACGTATGTGTCCTCATTTTATTTCATAATCAGAGGCTATGATTAATTAATAGTGATTGGTTAATAAATATCAAATACTCCCTCTATTTTAAATTATAAGTCGCTTTAACTTTTTTGGTTCACTCACTTTGTTATGTATCTAGACATAGTTTTATGCCTAGATACATAACAAAGTGAGTGAACCAAAAAAGTCAAAGCGACTCATAATTTGAAACAAATGGAGTAATGATATAATAATACCTGTCAGAGTTATTATTATTTTTTAAACTATTTTGCTGTCCTTTAAAATTCTTTATATTTAATTATAAATTTTGAATGCTTCTAAAGAAGGAGTACTGTAGTTAATGCCGGGGACATGCATGACACCTAAACGCTATTACGCTAGTACTTTGACTTCATCAGGGCAATGTCGGCCTAGGACCCACCGTTTCTACTCCTCCAGGGTCGACAGCCAAACCAGCAACCCCAGTTTTTCCAGCTGAAACCAGTCGGATCGATGGAAAGGAATCCAATCTAGTTTCTCCAGTTTCAAAAAAAAAAAAAAATTCTAGTTTCTCCCCCCTCCCTCCCCAATTGGTCACAGTCACACTCACACCAAGCTAAGATTCACTGCACTCAGCTGCACTCAGCTGGAGCTGCATGTTGTTAAAGCTTAAAGGTGAAGCAAAGAAAAGACCGATCCGTCAAGACTTAAGAGGTGAAGCTGTGCGATTACTGCAAATGCGATGCCGACACGGAGGAACGCGACCTGTCGTCTTGAGATAAGCATGGCCTGGCCAGTTAAACTTCGACCCCGTGCGCTGGCCGGCTACTACTGGATTCATTCATTCATTACTTGAGGCGCCCCGGGATTAAGAAGGTGCCCAGACAACAGGCATGCACCGGTGCATGGCACACAATCCGTGCACGTCGCTGTCCCGCGCACTCACTCACTGCTGGCACGGGATCGTCGTCCCTTTCCAGGCACAGGACCGTGTCAGATCCAGCTTCTATCAAACAAAACAGAGGATATCAGCCGTGCCGTGCCTTTGGTTTTGTTTTGTCCCGGGTAGGTAAAGCTCATTTGTATTTATTCTTGATTCTGGATGAAGTTTGTGGAGGGCGGTCTCCATGCAAGCGGTAGAGCTTTGTCGTCTATGACCAAGAGGTTTAGGGTTCAAGTCCCAGCCTCTACATATTTGTGCAGAGATGGCTGCTGGCTATTTTTTTTCCTCAGATCCTACAGTACGAGAGCCTACGGCACTGGGTACGTCTTTTTTTTTTTTTCATGAAGTTTGTTCGGCAGGAAACAACTTTTGGTAGGAGTTTTACACATGGGCACCGTCGAGTCGGATGTTTTCGCTTGGTAAAAAGCGGGCCACGGCGATAAGCACGCAAACGTGAGATGCGCGCGCGGCTTCCGCTGCTTCCAGATACTACCGAGAGTTCAGATCGACTCAGTTGGGAAAGCAACTTTTGCGATTTTCAGCTACATGTTGGCAGATGAGTAGACATGCATTTAACAATTTTTTTGAGGAATCCATTTAACATTTTTGTTTTAGACCCAGAGTAGTCTTTCCCAACTCCGCTAAAATAAAAGGATCAAATATAGTCCATATAAACAACAGGTAAAATATACTTCCTTCGGACAGCCTTATAACGCAAAGCAAGATTTTATTGCAGTGATCTATCCACATGGATGAACCCAACCCTAACTTTATTGCAGGATGTGCATATACAAGGTTCATCATCATCATTTTGGTTTCCACTATGACTTCACGTGCAAGTGTTATCCAATGCTCCTGTATACAACTGTACTCCTATACTATGGAACTACACTCAAACACCGGCAAACAAGAACATGTGTGCCGTGCCAAAATAAAATTATTAAATGGAGATGGAACTCTTTCCCCCCTTTTGTTGCCTCATATACTATAACACACGGTCTTTGTTAATCTGTTTCCATAATTAACTGTTATGATCATAACATGATATTTTCAGAAAGTGTCTACTAGACATCCCATTGTTGATGAAACACAATAACCAAATTACACACGTGTACATACACATATATGCGCGCGCGCACGAACACACACAGAAATTCAAACCTCAGCCTAAAATTTTCCCCAACGAGACGTATTTAAAGACCTCTGCTACAACACTAAACATGGGATGACAGAGAAAATCTCTAGATGCAACAAAGCCCACCAGCGCCTCTGGCCTGATTGATGTCATCGTGCACCGCAACAAGCCCATGTGACCGCTCCAGCCTAGTGTTTCCGGCGGTGATGGCGGGCAAGGGAGGGAAGGGTCTGCTGGCCGCCAAGGCAACAACAATCAAGAGCACCAACATGGACAAGAAGAAGGTCCGCGTGTACCGCTCCTCTCGTGCCGGTCTCAAGGTACCTATGTCCTTCCTTTTCCGCCTCTTCTCTCTGGTTTATCGCTTCCCTGTCTTGCATTGTTCTAGAAAATTTCAGATTTGGGGCTTCTTTGTGCAAATTTTTAGTCTGATCTGTAGTACCTAGGTGTTTACTTAACTAGCTTGCCTCTTGTTTGCAGTTCCTTGTGTGTTGTATCCACCACCATCTCAAGTCGCGTGTCTCTGCGAACGGCCATGTCAGCACCACCGCCGCCGTGTAATGCGCCGCCATCCTCAAGTACCTCACCGTTGAGGTCCTCAAGCTGGCCGGCAATGGTAGCAAGGACTACAAGGGAAGCGCATCACCCCCCCCCCCCCCCGCCATCTTCAGCTCACCATTCGCGGGAACGAGGAGCTGGACACACTCGTTAAGGGCACTATCGCTGGTAGCGGTGTCATCCCGCACATCAACAAGTCACTCCTCAACATGACCGCTAAGGAGTGAAGGATGGCATCTCCCTGATGTTGCTGCTTCTGCCTCATAACAGTCCATCCAGTTGTATACTTGTGCTATGTTAATTTAAGTGTCTGTTGTCGCAGTTGTTTACCCATGCTTTTTTTGAAAATATGTTTACCTATGCTTCTATGTTGGTAATTTAAGTCATCTTCTGTTCGACATGTTGTTCTTGTAAAAAGTAAAATATGAATTTTTAGTAAATTTAGAAAAATCAACATTTAACCATGCCAGTATGCTACCACAAAAGAGGGAGGGGGAGAGAGAGAGTGCAAGATGCGGACACCGACAGTTCATCAAATGCAAAACCATACATGCTAAAAAAAGTGTAAAACCCACACCATATTTTGCTCACATGAATATCCACTTCCAGTGTGGGAGAAGGAAGTGAAGCACACACAAAAAAAAAGAAGGAATGAGCTTAAAAGGGGAAAGTATGAACGACGGAACAAGCCAACCTAACAGTGACATGGAATGCGCACCCGAGCACCACACCACCCCAGCGCCATCATAGGCCCACACATGTTACGCACCACGCCGTGCTTCTGCTATAAGAAGGTGATGGGATCACGATCACATGATCCAGCACACACGACTCCTCCTTCCCTCTCGCTCTCCATCCGAACTATGAAATCCATGCATACCTCCCCCTCATCCGTCTTCATTCCCCCCATGCGCCCTCCTCCCTGCTCTCTGCGTGCCTCCCTGCCCCTATCACCACCCACAGACTAGAGGCTCACTGCACAACCGGGCTCCAACATGTTCTATACCGAAGAGTGCGGGGCTTTGACCTAAGGATGTTTAGTAGGCCAACCAATGGGCCACATATCACCGGCCTCACCTGTAACACTCTGGTGTTAAGCATGCATAATCACTTGCATTCTTAAGCATAAGCATCATTATGCATGGCAATAATGAAAAGATTGATTGTCATTTCATGTATCATGCTTGATTATTCAAATTATGCTTGCCTTTCACATGAACTGGATAAGTGGTATGAGTGTTTGGTGTTTGATGACCCCTAAGGTAACCTAGACATGATTAGGACACCAAATGAACCTAGGTTTATGTTCATGGTTTTGGTTAATTAAGCTTTGTTGTCATGGTTGACCAAGGTGGACCATGAAAGTAGTTTTGTTTGACTGATTTGAAAGTGGTAGCTAGATTGCTTACATGTGTGTGCACCCTAAATAAAGTTTGTATAGACTTTCATAAGGAACAAAAGTTGTAATTACCACTTTTCATGAAAATGCTTGGAAGATGTTCAAAAATATTGAAAAAGGCAGGTTTGGGGGATGTTTTTCCATTTTAGGAAATTTTAAGGGGTATTTTTTTGGATTTTTGTATTTCAAAATCTATGCAGAATCTGGCAAACTTTGTATAGATGAAATGTTCTACTCTTCTAGAGCTATATTTTCTTCAATATAAGTTTTGGCTAATTCGGCTTGGTTTGGGAGTTATAGGATAGAAAAGTTTGTATTAGAGATCATAGAAATAGCTTTTCAGTGACGGCTGGCCAAAGCCGTCAGGGAAATGGCCGGCCACCGCCCATGTCGCCCAGCCCGTGCGCTCCCCATGGCACGCGTCCACCGGCAGTCCGGGGCGGCAGCGACCCTCCCGACAGCGTTAAACCGAGCGCGGCTGCTCCCTCCTCTCTGTCCCCCCTCTCAATTTTGACTCCCCCTGCCTCATTCCCCGGCTCCGCGAACCCGCTGCCGCCGCGCAGCACCGAGCTCACCTCGCCGCCGTTCAAAATCCACTGCCGTCAGCCGCGCATCCTCTCGATTGACCCCGCAATCGAGCGCGCCTGAGTTTGCTCCATCATCCTCCGCCCTCGTGTCAACCCGTCGCGTCAAGGTTTGCACGAATCGACTCGTTTTCTCCCCGGCCGCCATGGCCGCACCTTGACCGCACCGTGGTCCCGTCGCTCTGGCCATCCTCTCTTGTCATTTTGATGCGCCTTAGACGCGCCGTGATGTGTAGATGCTAGGACGCTAGTCAATGGGGTCGATTAGGGTTCCGTAGGGCCGAATTTCGTCGGACCGCCGTGCGGATTGATGCCGGTCTGCCGCGCGCACATGGCCGAGCCGCCGTAGTCGAGCTCTACCCGCTTTGATTAGCCGATAGGGTGCGCCGTGGTCCACTCGAGTTAAAGCCCTAGCCTTTGCCGCCGGTCGAGCCCTCCTTCGCCAGACATCGAGCTCGCCGGAGTCGGGGAAGACCGCCGCTCCGCTGTGCTCATGTCCTGACCCCGCCGCCGCCGCTCCCCTCCCTCTTTAATACCCTTAATCGACGCGCACGGCTCTCCTCTTTCCACCCCGCTGGTTGGTGTCGCTGGAGTGCCGCCAGGACGGCCGGTCGAGCCTCGCCGCCGTCAAGGGCCATCGTGTTAGAATATAGGAAACCCTAGGGTTCTTCATGAATAACGGCCAGACACAGAGTAATTCTTTTTAGGGCTTGGTGGATTTCTGAAAACCTCGGGGTCTCCGGTGCAAAGTGTTTTTCCTTTTCTTTTTTAGAAATGATTCCAGATTTTGATTGAACCTTTAAAAATTCATAACTTGCTCATTTTTCATCCAAATGAGTTGGTTCAACTTGCAGTATTTTTCTTATGAGATGATCTATGCATGAAAAATATGAAATGTGGAATTTGTGAAACTTTTCTGTATAGCTTTATTTATCTCTATTAATTGCTTTTATCTTAGAAAATGCATAAGTAATTCTCTGCTGCTCAGAAAAATGTGAGACCTTAGTCTTCTTATGTCATGCTCTATCTATGAAAAATGTTGTGAGGCTATATCCTGTGGAAAGTTTGCTCTGTCTAGTTAGGGTGCCAATTTCCATATGATGATAAATAATTCATAATAAATAATATATAAGGAATTTGTGCATGAAACTTTTTGGAGAGTGTTTTTATGTCGATCTAGAGCTAATAATATTCTGAGATCTGTTGTTTGATATACTTTTATGTACAAAGTATTTTATGCCTATTAAATTGTGCTGCCTTGTCATTTTTGTGTAGGATAAAGTACTTACTGTTTTGGCTTGAAATTTTTATGGTAGTCTTTATTTGGTATGATTAAGCTTCTGTAATTTTTATAAAATTTTATGAGTAGTCTAAAGTCATGTTGTAGTTATACCCTGATTTCTTTTAATTATAAATAATGTTTTAAAGTTATCATTTCATGTGTGTGAAAATGCTTTTTATGCTATTTGTGATATGTGTGATCTGCTTTTAGTTTTGGTTTAGTAGAGTGTAGTAGGCAAAATAATGGTTGTTTATAATTCCATATAGTGTGCATGTAATTGGAATGCGAGGCTTGTTTAAGAATTGTCGGTAGAAGAGAATGCAGATGACATGTGCTTATCATACGTATTTTCAAATATCATATCATTATCTTAGCTGAGCATTCATTTACCATCAGCATCAGCATTGTATTTCTATGTATCCATGGTATTCATACGCATTATGCATCATACAGGATCGTCAGAGCTCGAGACGTTAGTTTCCGGAGCACAAGGAGAGGAAGGCCAGCAGGAAGCGTTGGTGCGGGAAGTAGCAGCAGAAGAGGATCCCGAAGCAGATCTTCCGGAGTGTCCCGACCACCAACCAAGCTCTTTCCTGAAAGGCAAGCCCCGGAGCATTCTCCCTGTGGTTTGTAAAATATCTAACTTGAGTCCTTTAATTGTTCGATGCATTAAGTTATAGGCGTTGTTTTATACCGTTGCTGCATTACTTATATTCCTTACCACTGTTTATACTTCAACCCTATTAGGTTCAGGTACGAATATATGCTTAGCCCTGCTTTAACTAGATCGGTAGAAGTCGGGTGATTTCCTGTCATCCACGAGCTATAGGTGGTGACTTGGAATGGTTGAATACATTGTTATCTTGGATAACCATGTGGAGATAATAAATCGAGACCGGACGGGATTGGTGTTGAGACTGAACTGGAGGTTCGGTGTGGTTATCCCGTCTGTGTCGAACTAGGACCCCGTCCGTTGTACGTCCTCAAGTCATATTGAATTTATGCCTCACATTTAGCTGGAAGGATAAGTTGTTCCGACCGCGAAGCCTAATTTTGATTTGGGCCAGGAGTCGACCTGCTGTACGCATCGTATTGGCGAAGATGGGGGACCACAGGTTACGCGGAGAGTAAGTCCGAGGTCAGGGTCGCCCTGAATAAGGCAGCCGGGCGGTTCCTGGATACGATGGTACCTGTTGATCCCGCGCTTTTCCTGAATTGAATGTCGATGATCTGTAGCTCACCTTAGCGGGTGAGTGTGGTTTGTGTGAGGAATACACACCAGCTGGTTAGTAATCGATTATAATCGCCATCGTTCCTGGACAGTGAACACTTGACTTGAGCAGCGGTATCATAGTAAGAACTTGAACAAGAGATGAGATGGTTGAGTAGTTGAGATTGAAAGATATTCAACCGGAATTGGTTACTTTCTTGTTGAATAATTATTACCATGCTTGTTTAGTACAGGTGCTAATGTAGCAAGATAAGGTTAATCAGATTCAAATACATTGCTAGAAGGTTCTTATTAATTGTTTCTTAATGCAAGCTTTTCCACAATTAAATGAGTCAGCTATCCTACTTACAGCCTTGCATACTCCTTGGAGTCACTTTATTTTAGTTTATGACGGGTAAGTCTAGCTGAGTACATTCTCGTACTCAGGGTTGTATTTCCCATATTTTTGCAGATGGTGAGATGTTTTATGGCTATTGTCAGAACTGCTTCTATCCCACGTTGGGAGATGACTAGACCTTGGGCATGGTCACTCCTCTCTACTTGATGCTTTTGCTGGATGTTGACCAAGGGACTGGCACTGTATTTAAACTAAGTGCGTGTGTGGATTTGAACTTAATCGCTTCCGCTTTATTTTAAAATTTGAACTTGGGTTGTAATAACTTTATTCGTACTCCGATGATTTAAACTATGTGCGAACTATGTACTTGTGAATGGGAACACTAAACTATTACGATCTTGGTCGTGCCGGAAAAGTTCAAAATCCTTCGAGATTTCGGTATGACTATCGGGTTTATTAGGTCTCAATCATGTAGTTTGCCGTGCTAATGGTGAATTATGTGCTTGTGCTCTAATAAATTGGTCGGTTCTGTCACAGCTGGCATCGGAGCAAGGTTTAGCGTGTTACGGTTCACAAGTATTTAAAATAAAAGAGTTTTTGGTTTGTGAAAAGTATTTACAAATGTATAGGTGTATATAGGTGTTCAAATCTATGGTTTTGAAAACTAGAGTGTGCTAGTGGTCATATCCTTTGTGCCCAATAGGATTCAGGTGGCTTAATTAAGTACTGACTTGGGGGAATTGCATCATATTTTCTGTTTTGTTGTTGCCTATACAATGACGGAGTCGTATGGGTGCCATTCACTTGAGTGGTAATGTATGGATCAAATTGCCTCTACGCCCTGGTAAGTGTGAGTTGTGAGAGCATGATTGGATACAATGCCAGTCTAGGGGAGTGCTTATTGATGCCGGATTATTCACATGTTGCACACATGTTTATATGAAGGTATCCCATGTTGGGACCGTCTTCTGGCGGTGTCGTCTTCTGCGCGACTATTGGGGTAGTAAGTAATCGGTGTTTTCACCTTATTCGGAAGGTGCGTGAATTTTTACGTCGAATTGCATTCATATGGGATATGGGCTAAAATGAATTTTCTGCAGGTACACTAACCACGAACGGTAGAACGAAGTAGTTACGTATAAATGAGAGAACGATGTATGCCACCGCATAGAGCGTTAGATTATTAGTTCATGAGGACGTATGTAACGTGCATGCATCATGGTTAAAATTGCTCATTCATACATTCATGGTTCCTTCCCTTATAAACAATTTGTCTCTTTTCTTTAAAATTATAACTTATGGGATATACAACTTTTAGACAGATGGCGAGAACCAAGCAGACTGCTCGCAAGTCCACTGGAGGAGGAGTGCCCTATGGTCCTTTGGCTGTCTGTGAGTCGGCACCAAGGGAGGTTGACACTTTTTTTGAGGAGCACGCCATGCCTAGCCTTCTTTGGAGGATTCTCTCCAACGCTGGGTACACGGTGGGCATGGAGCCTCACTACTACTGGGACAAGGATGACTTGGTGAACTATGGAGAGGCTCGTGTGGAGGTAGTAGTCCCACCTTTGGATGGTGACCCCCACTGGGTTGGGTGGCGCTGTTTTGGTGCGGGCAGGACTGCCAAGACGGGTGCCACGTTTGCAGCTTTTGACGTGGTGGAGCACCTGATGGAGGAGATACCTCACCAGCTTGCCTAGGCTTTTCCTGGAGTGTTCCCCTTTGCTCACCGCCTTTCTAGGTGGCCACATGCTGAGGGAAACCCACTGGAGGCAGGTCCTGAGGAGGTGCAGGGTAGCAGCACGCCTGCCATGAGTGCTATGTTTGCAGTGATGAGGGCCTATGTCAACATGGAGACTAAGGCACTTCGTCTGAATGAGGAGTTCAAGGAGGCTCGAGCTGATGCACGCAAGGAGAAGCGTGAGTTGACACGTGAGCTTCAGCGCTCACGAGAGGAGGTCGCCCATGTGTCTCAGCATCGAGACAAGGTTGTGCTGGAGAGCCAGAAGATGGCTCAGGCTAGGGATGAAGCCTGGTCGGAGTTTCGTCGTTTTAGCATCCGCCAGCAGCAGGTGCTAGAGGACGTGGAGGAGGTTCGTGCTTACAATGCTAGTCTTCACGAGGAGGTGCACAGGAAGCAGGAAGAGATCCGTCAGCTGAGAGCAGCCTTAGTAGCAGCTAGAAGGGCTATGAATAGTGCTTCTAGTGAGAGTAGCAACAATGGAGAGTAGCCTTGCTGAGGATCGTTAGTCTCTAGTTGTTCTTTTGCGTTCCTGTCAGGTGGTCATGTAACCCTCTTGCTCGCTATCGAGACTTTGATGTAATGTTGGAACATGGTGTTTGATGTGGTGATATCCGTACAACTTTTAAAAGTCCAGTGTATGTATGCTGGCAAAATGTGGATGTTGTAAGACGCTTTGCGATGGTTCGAAGAAATATTATTATTGATGTTGTGATGTGAAAAATTGGAATTATTGTGCCTCTATTTATTGTGCGAATTTATTTCCCTCGATAAATTCAGTTTGGCATGATTTTTACATTCACCTCTCATTATGACAACATTCACCTGATAAGTACTTATTGCTGAAATATGCAGATGCCGGTTACCCGTAGTGGTTCGGGTGCTAATGGCAGTGGTGGATCTGAAGAGGGTGCCGATAACACTGCATGTGGTGTGCCACCCCCACCTCTGACCAATGCGGAGCAGCTGTTTGCTCAGTTCTTAGGCAGCCAGCGCAATGTGGAGCAGCTTCTTCATGAGAGCTTGGCCCGTGATGTTCGTCAGGGTCCTCAGCAAGGTCAATACAACAGCTTCAAGGAGTTTCAGGACACTAAACCTCCTGTGTTTAAGGATGCTCCTGAGCCACTTGAAGCAGATGAATGGCTCAACACCATGGAAGATAAATTTCGTCTTCTAAGGTTAACAGAAGAGCTGAAAGCGGAGTATGCAGCCCATCAACTTGAGGGACAAGCAGGGACGTGGTGGAAGCAACATCGCACCACCTTTCCGTAGGGTGTTCCTATTACTTGGGACCGCTTTGCACGTGCTTTCTGGGGGAATTTCATTCCTCCCAGTCTGATGGCTATGAAGAAGACTGAGTTTCTGTCGCTCACTATGGGAACTCACAATGTGAAGGAGTATCTGCACGCCTTCAATACTTTGAGTCGCTATGCTCCTGAATTTGTCAACACTGATGAGAACAAGATAGCTAGTTTCAAGAGAGGCTTGAGTTCCAAGTTGATGAAGACCATGAGCACTTCTGCCCGTGTTACTTTTAATGATTTCTTGAATGATTGTATTATGCAAGAAAACAGTAACAACATTCATGCTGCCACCAAAAATCGCAAGAGAGCTCATGATGGAGGTGGTTCTTCTTAGGCAAGAGCCCCAACTGCTTTTCGTACGCCGTTTCATCCACCGATGTCTGGTGCGAGATTCAGGCCCCCGCAGCAGAAAAGGCATAACAATTATCCAGCTCCGAATCCACAGAAGCATCACAGAGCATTCAAAGTTCCTGCTCCACAGGGGAAACCAGTACAGAGCAGCTTGACCGGTGCTAACAAGACACCTGTCAATGGACCTTGCTTCAACTGCAACCAGACAGGGCACTTTGCTTGTTATTTCCCTTTTCCCAAGAAGCAGCAGGCCCCGTACTAAGCTCGCGTGCACCACACCTCGATTGAGGAAATCCTTGCTGGTGAACCAGTGACTGTGGGTATGTTTTCTGTGAATCAAATCCCTGCCGCTGTTTTGTTTGATTCTGGATCATCACATTCTTTCATGAGTCAAGCATTTGCACAGAAGCATGATCAAAAGATACTTGAATTGAGCATTGAATTCAAGGTTAGTTCAGGTGGGGCTGATATAACTACTAAGCAGATAGTTCAGGGTGCAACCCTAGACCTAGATAAGTGGAGGTTTCAGTTGAACTTGATAGTTCTACCTGGCTTAGGAGTGGATGTCATAGTGGGAATGAGTTGGATGAAATTCTGAGGTATTGTAATCGATACAGGTAATAGGATGCTATCTATCAGAAATCCTCTTGGGGAGGGTACCTTTCAAGTGCCATTACCCCGAAAGTTTAAGCTGGAGAGCGTATCCTATTCTACTCGTGTGACCCCTCTTCCCGAAATTCCTGTCGTGTGTGAGTTTCCGGATGTTTTTCCTAAAGAGCTTCCGGGTCTTCCACCCGATAGGGATGTTGAGTTTCGCATAGAGTTATTACCTGGCACTGCCCCGATTTCTAGGAGACCATATCGGATGCCGCCAAATGAATTGGCAGAGCTTAAAAATCGGTTGAAAGAATTGTTGGACAAGGGTCTTATTCGCCCTAGTGTGTCAGAATGGGGTTGTCCTGCTATCTTTGTGAAGAAGAAGGACAAATCTCTACGGATGTGCGTGGATTATCATCCACTCAATGCTGTCACCGTTAAGGCATTACTTGTTGGGTAACTTATGTAAAGTCTATACTGACCACAAAAGTCTGGAGTATATCTTCACTCAACTCGAGTTGAACATGAGACAACATCGATGGATGGAGTTTATTAAGGACTTCAATATGGAGATCTTGTATCATCCAGGCAAGGCAAACGTAGTCGCAGATGCGTTGAGTCGAAAATCACATTGCCATGCTATTCAACCTTTGTTAGCAGATGATTTTAGCCTCATGCATCCTGTTGTGCTGCGTAACATCCAAATTAGTTGCTCGCTTGAAAGTAAGATCATCGAAGGTCAGAAAACTAACAAGGGTATAGGTCATATCAAGGAGAAGATGTTGAAATAGCCGCTCAAGCATTTCAGAGTGGATGAGAAGGGAATCTTATGGTTTGATGATCGTCTGGTAGTATCAAAAGATAGAGAACTCAGAAATCAAATCATGGATGAAGCTCACTTATCAAAGTTATCTATTCATCCTGGCGGTAGTAAGATGTTTCATGATCTGAAGGTTCGCTATTGGTGGACCAAAATGAGAAAGGAGATTGCAGCTTATGTCGCACGGTGTGACATCTGTTATCGCATAAAGGCTGTTCATTTGAAGCCAGCCGAAATGCTTCAACCGTTGCCGATTCCTGAATGGAAATGGGAAGATATCAGTATGGATTTCATTACCGGACTTCCCACCACTCAGAAAGGGCATGACTCTATTTGGGTAATCGTGGATCGACTTACCAAGAGTGCGCACTTTATTCCAGTTCGTACAGATTATCGACCGCCTCAATATGCTGATATTTATCTCAGGGAGATTATCCGCTTGCATGGAATTCCCAAGACAATTGTATCTAATCGAGGATCTTAGTTTACTGCTCATTTCTGGGAACACTTACAGAAGGATTTGGGGACAAAGCTGAATCATAGTACAGCTTATCATCCTCAAACTTCATGCTAGACAGAAAGAGTGAATCAAGTTTTTGAGGATCTTCTGAGGGCTTGTGTTTTATCATCCAAGGGTTCATGGGAGAAATGGTTACCTTTGGTAGAATTCTCTTATAACAATAGTTACCAAGAGAGTATACAGATGGCTCCTTTTGAGGCACTGTATGGCCGAAAGTGTAGAACGCCTGTAAATTGGGTAGGACCTGGAGAAAGAAGATATTATGGTATTGACTTTGTTAAAGAAGCTGAAGAGCAGGTTTGAACAATTCAACAACACATAGCAGCTGCACAATCTCATCAGAAAAGTTATGCTGACAAGAGAAGAAGACCTCTAACTTTTAATGTTGGTGATTATGTGTATCTGAAGGTCTCTCCTATGAAGAAAGTGCAACGTTTTGGTGTTAAAAGAAAACTAGCACCTCATTATGTCGGTCCATATCAGATAGTGGAAAGGAAGGGATTGTGGGCCTATAAGCTCAAACTGCCTGAAGAGATGAGTGCAGTGTTTCCTGTTTTCTATGTATCCCAACTCAAGAAATGTCTACGTGTTCCAACCGAAGAAGCCGTTAAAGTTAAAGACATTAAGGTGAGCTCAGATTTAACTTATGAAGAGAAACCTATGAGACTCCTAGATGTCAAAGACAGAGTAACCAGAAATCGTGTGGTCAGGCAATACAAGGTTTCTTAGAGCAATCATGATGATGGCGACGCCACTTGGAAAACGGAGGACTATTTAAAAGAAGTATATCCCGATTTTCATAAAGAATGGTTAGTCTACTTAAATCTCAGGACGAGATTTCTTTAAGGGGGGAAGGGCTGTAACACTCTGGTGTTAAGCATGCATAATCACTTGCATTCTTAAGCATAAGCATCATTATGCATGGCATTAATGAAAAGATTGATTGTCATTTCATGTATCATGCTTGATTATTCAAATTATGCTTGCCTTTCACATGAACTGGATAAGTGGTATGAGTGTTTGGTGTTTGATGACCCCTAAGGTAACCTAGACATGATTAGAAAACCAAATGAATCTAGGTTTATGTTCATGGTTTTGGTTAATTAAGCTTTGTTGTCATGGTTGACCAAGGTGGACCATGAAAGTAGTTTTTTTGACTGATTTGAAAGTGGTAGCTAGATTGCTTGCATGTGTGTGCACCCTAAATAAAGTTTGTATAGAATTTCATAAGGAACAAAAGTTGTAATTACCACTTTTCATGAAAATGCTTGGAAGATGTTCAAAAATGTTGAAAAAGGCAGGTTTGGGGGCTGTTTTTCCATTTTAGGAAATTTTAAGGGGTATTTTTTTGGATTTTTGTATTTCAAAATCTATGCAGAATCTGGCAAACTTTGTATAGATGAAATGTTCTACTCTTCTAGAGCTACATTTTCTTTAATATAAGTTTTGGCTAATTCGGCTTGGTTTGGGAGTTATAGGACAGAAAATTTTGTATTAGAGATCATGGAAATAGCTTTTCAGTGACGGCTAGTCAAAGCCGTCAAGGAAATGGCCGGCCACCGCCCATGTCGCCCAGCCCGCGCGCTCCCCGTGGCGTGCGTCCATCGGCGGTCCGAGGCGGCAGCGACCCTCCCGACAGCATTAAACCGAGCGCGGCTGCTCCCTCCTCTCTGTCCCCCCTCTCAATTTTGACTCCCCCTGCCTCCTTCCCTGGCTCTGTGAACCCGCCGCCGCCACCGCGCAGCACCGAGCTCACCTCGCCGCTGTTCAAAATCCACTGTCGTCAGCCGCGCATCCTCTCGATTGACCCCGCAATCGAGCGCGCCTGAGTTCGCTCCATCATCCTCCACCCTCGTGTCAACCCGTTGCGTCAAGGTTTGCACGAATCGACTCGTTTTCTCCCCGGCCGCCATGGCCGCACCTTGACCGCACCGTGGTCCCGCCGCTCTGGCCATCCTCTCTCGTCATTTTGGTGCGCCTCAGACGCGCCGTGACGTGTAGATGAAAGGACGCTAGTCAATGGGGTCGATTAGGGTTCCGTAGGGCCGGATTTCGTCGGACCGCCGTGCGGATTGACGACGGTCCACCACGCGCACATGGCCGAGCCGCCGTAGTCGAGCTCTACCCACTTTGAGTAGCCGATAGGGTGCGTCGTGGTCCACTCGAGTTAAAGCCCTAGCCTTTGCCGCCGGTCGAGCCTTCCTTCGCCGGACATCGAGCTCGCCGGAGTCGGGGAAGACCGCCGCTCCGCTGTGCTCGTGTCCTGACCCCGCCGCAGCTGCTCCCCTCCCTCTTTAATACCCTTAATCGACGCTCACGGCTCTCCTCTTTCCACCCCGCTGGTTGGTGTCGCTGGAGCGCCGCCAGGACGGCCGGCCGAGCCTCGCCGCCGTCAAGGGCCATCGTGTTAGAATATAGGAAACCCTAGGGTTCTTCATGAATAACGGCCAGACACAGAGTAATTCTTTTTAGGGCTTGGTGGATTTCTGAAAACCTCGGGGTCTCCGGTGCAAAGTGTTTTTCCTTTTTCTTTTCCAGAAATGATTCCAGATTTTGATTAAACCTTTAAAAATTCATAACTTGCTCATTTTTCATACAAATGAGTTGGTTCAACTTGCAGTATTTTTCTTATGAGATGATCTATACATGAAAAATATGAAAGTGGAATTTGCGATACTTTTCTGTATAGCTTTATTTATCTCTATTAATTGCTTTTATCTTAGAAAATGCATAAGTAATTCTCTGCTGCTCAGAAAAATATGAGACCAAGTTTGTTAGTCTCCTTATGTCATGCTCTATCTATGAAAAATGTTGTGAGGCTATGTCCTGTGGAAAGTTTGCTCTGTCTATTTAGGGTGCCTATTTCCATGTGATGATAAATAATTCATAATAAATAATATATAAGGAATTTGTGCATGAAACTTTTTGGAGAGTGTATTTATGTCGATCTAGAGATAATGATATTTTGAGATCTGTTGTTTGACATACTTTTATGTACAAAGTATTTTAGGCCTATTAAATTATGCTGCGTTGTTATTTTTGTGTAGGATAAAGTACTTACTGTTTTGACTTGAAATTTTTATGGTAATCTTTATTTGGTATGATTAAGCTTCTGTAATTTTTATAGAATTTTATGAGTAGTCTAAAGTCATGTTGTAGTTATACCCTGATTTCTTTTAATTATAAATAATGCTTTAAAGTTATCATTTCATGTGTGTGAAAATGCTTTTTATGCTATTTGTGATATGTGTGATCTGCTTTTAGTTTTGGTTCAGTAGAGTGTAGTAGGAAAAATAATGGTTGTTTATAATTCCATATATTGTGCAGGTAATTATAATACGAGGCTTGTTTAAGAATTATCGGTAGAAGAGAATGCAGATGACATGTGCTTATCATACATATTTTCAAATATCATATCATTATCTTAGTTGAGCATTCATTTACCATCAGCATCAGTATTGTATTTCTATGTATCCATGGTATTCATACGTACTATGCATCATACAGGATCGTCAGAGCTCGAGACGGTAGTTCCCGGAGCACAAGGAGAGGAAGGCCAGCAGGAAGCGTTGGTGCGGGAAGTAGCAGCAGAAGAGGATCCCGAAGCTGATCTTCCGGAGTGTCCCGACCACCAGCCAAGCTCTTTCCTGAAAGGCAAGCCCCGGAGCATTCTCCCTGTGGTTTGCAAAATATCTAACTTGAGTCCTTTAATTGTTCGATGCATTAAGTTATAGGCGTTGTTTTATACCGTTGCTGCATTACTTATATTCCTTGCCACTATTTATACTTCAACCCTGTTAGGTTCAGGTACGAATATATGCTTAGCCCTGCTTTAACTAGATCGGTAGAAGTCGGGTGATTTCCTGTCATCCGTGAGCTATAGGTGGTGACTTGGAATGGTTGAATACATTGTTATCTTAGATAACCATGTGGAGATAATAAATCGAGACCGGGCGGGATTGGTGTTGAGACTGAACTGGAGGTTCGGTGTGGTTATCCCGTCTGTATCGAACTAGGACCCCGTCCGTTGTACGTCCTCAAGTCATATTGAATTTATGCCTCACATTTAGCTGGAAGGATAAGTCGTTCTGACTGCGAAGCCTAATTTTGATTTGGGCCGGGAGTCGACTGCTGTACGCATCGTATTGGCGAAGATGGGGGACCACAGGTTACACGGAGAGTAAGTCCGAGGTCAGGGTCGCCCTAAATAAGGCAGCCGGGCGGTTCCTGGATACGATGGTACCTGTTGATCCCGCGCTTTTCCTGAATTGAATGTCGGTGATCTGTAGCTCACCTTAGCGGGTGAGTGTGGTTTGTGTGAGGAATACACGCCAGCTGGTTAGTAATCGATTATAATTGCCATCGTTCCTGGACAGTGAACACTTGACTTGAGCAGCGGCATCGTAGTAAGAACTTGAACAAGAGATGAGATAGTTGAGCAGTTGAGATTGAAAGATACTCAACCGAAATTGGTTACATTCTTATTGAATAATTATTACCATGCTTGTTTAGTACAGGTGCTAATATAGCATGATAAGGTTAATCAGATTCAAATACATTACTAGAAGGTTCTTATTAATTGTTTCTTAATGCAAGCTTTTTCGTAATTAAATGAGTCAGCTATCCTAATTACAGCCTTGCATACTCCTTGGAGTCACTTTATTTTAGTTTATGACGGGTAAGTCTAGCTGAGTACATTCTCATACTCAGGGTTTTATTTCCCATGTTTTTGCAGATGGTGAGATGTTTTATGGCTATTGTCAGAACTGCTTCTATCCCGCGTTGGGAGATGACTAGACCTTGGGCATGGTCACTCCTCTCTACTTGATGCTTTTGCTGGATGTTGACCAAGGGACTGGCACTGTATTTAAACTAAGTGCGTGTGTGGATTTGAACTTAATCGCTTCCGCTTTATTTTAAAATTTGAACTTGGGTTGTAATAACTTTATTCGAACTCCGATGATTTAAACTATGTGCGAACTATGTACTTGTGAATGGGAACACTAAACTATTACGATCTTGGTCGTGCCGAAAAAGTTCGAAATCCTTCGAGATTTCGGTATGACTACCGGGTTTATTAGGTCTCAATCATGTAGTTTGCCGTGCTAATGGTGAATTATGTGCTTGTGCTCTAATAAATTGGTCGGTTCTGTCACATCACCTAGCCCCGAAATTAGCAAAACACTAAGGCCTTGGCCAACTTAGCACCTCACCCTGTTCGCATCTCCTATCTGCCGCCTAAACTTTTTGCACTAGGAAGCCATGAAAAACGCGAAGCGCGTGCGTCCTTAGGACTTGGCGCCCGTCGGCTTCTAACCCCAGCCCAAAAATTCCCCTACGAGGTGTATTTAAAGAACTCTTCTCCCGCATGGGACAGGAGACGACCGGAGAAAATCTCCAGATGCAACAAAGCCCACCCATACCTCTGGCCTACTTGATTTTGTCACGCACTGCAATGAGCTGTGTGACACCCTAGCCTAGGGTTTCGGCAACAACGATGGGCAATAGACGGATGAAAGGTTTGCTAGTTGCCAAGACGGCGACGACCAAGAGCACCGTCAAGGACATGAAGAAGGTTTGCGTGTCCCGCTCCTCCGACGCCCGTCTCTAGGTACCTACCTCCTTCATTATTTCTCCGCCTCTTCTCTTTAGTTCACCGTTTCCCTATCTTGCGTGTTCTAGAAAATTTCAGATCTAGGGCTTCTTCCTACGAATTTTACCCTGATCTATGCTACCTAGGTGCTTACTTAACTAGCGCCTCTTGTTTGTAGTTCCCGGTGGGTCGCATCCACCGCCATTCAAGTCACGTGCCTCCGCACGTGGCTATGTCAGCGCCATCACCGTCGTGTACTATGCCACCATCCTTGAGTACGTCACCATCGAGGTCCTTGACCTGGCTAGCAACGGCAACAAGTACCACAAGATGAAGCACATCACCTTGCGCCATCTTTAGCTTGCCATCTGCGGGGATGAGGAGCTGTACATGCTCGTCAAGGGAACCATCGCCAGTGAAAACGTCATCACGCATATCCACAAGTGGTTCATCAAGAAGACCACCAAGGAGTGAATGAAGGAGGGAACCTCTCCTGTTACTGCCACTTTTTCCTAAACATAGTCCATGTAGTTGTGTTGTTGTGCTATGTTAATTTAAGAGTTGTCATAATTGTTTACATGTGTGTGTGTTTTTGAGAAATTGTGCTTCTATGTTGGTAATTTAAGTTGTCTTTTGCTGGACATGTTGTTCTTGTAAAAGGTAAAATCTGGATTTTTTTGTAAGATTTAGAAAAATCAGCATTGAACCTACATACCACAAAGGAAGCGGGTGGAGAGAGAGCAAGATGCGGAAAGCGAGAGTCAGGTGTAAACAACACACATATTTTGCTCACATGACCAACCATATCAACATCTAGCTGGGAGAAGAAAAGCACCCACACACACGATATCAACCTAAGGATGTCTGCAAGGCCAACCAATGGGCTAGATATTGACAGCCTCACCCAGCCCAGAATTAGCAAAACACTAAGGCATAGCCCACCTCAGCACCTCACCCTGGTCCCATCTTCCATCATCCGCCTAAATTTTCGCACCGGGAAGCCATGAAAAACACGGAGCGCACAGCCTTAGTTAGGACTTGGCGCCCACCTGATTCAAACCTCCAACCCATAAGTTTCCCCTATGAGGTGTTTTTAAAGTCCTCTGCTTCTGCATTGGACAATGGACGATGGGAGAAAATCTCCAGATGCAGCAAAGCCCACCTATGCCTCCGGCCTTCTTCATTTCTTCAGGCACTGCAATGAGCTATGTGACCGCTCCAACATAGGGTTTTCGACGGCGATGACAGGCAAGGGTTGGAAGGTTCTGCTAGCCGTCAAGACAATGATGGCTAAGAGCACCGACAAGGACAAGAAGAAGGTCCATGTGTCCGCTCCTACTGCACCGATCTCTAGGTACCTGTCTCCTTCCTTATTTCTCCGCCTCTTCTCCTTGGTTCATCGCTTCCCTGTCTTTTGTGTTCTAGAAAGTTTTTAGATCTAGGGCTTCTTCTTGTAAATTTTAGCCCAATCTATACTACCTAAGTGCTTACTTAACTGGCGCCTCTTGTTTGTAGTCTCAATGGGTCACATCCACCACCATCTCAAGTGCAAACAACACACCATATTTTGCTCATGTCACCAACCATTTCCACATCTAGCATGGGAGAAGAGAAGCACCCACACACACACATAAAAAATGGAAGGAAAGGGCTTAAAAGGGGAAGGTACGAATGACGAGGGAACCATACAACGACAATTCATCAAGTGCAAAATCCATACATGCTAAAAAAGTGCAAAAGCCACACCATATTTTGCTCACATGACCATATCCAATTCCAGCGTGGGAGACAGAAGCAAAGCACACAAAAAGAAGAAGAAAAGAGCTTAAAAGATGAAAGTATCAATGACGGAACGAGCCAACCTGACAACAACATGGAATGCGCACCCGAGCACCACACCACCCCATCGTAGCCACGGGCCCACCCGTGTTAGGCACCATGCAGTGTTGCCGCTATAAGCAGGTGATGGGATCATGATCACATGATCCAATAGCACGACTCCTCCTTCACTCTTGCTCTCCAACCGGACTCTGAAATCCACACACACCTCCCCCTCGACCGTCCTCACGGCCCCCGCGTGCCCTCCTCTCTGCTCTCCGCGTGCCTTCCCGCCCCCATCACCACCCACTAGCACATTCAGTGGCCTCTACCCACCCACCCACTCACCAGCATGTACGTCTGGGCGGCCCCTAGACCAGAGGCTCACCGTACAGCAGACCCCCACCGGGTTGTGTCCTAAAGAACACAGGGCTTTGACCTAAGGATGTATGGAACGCTAACCAATGGGCTAGACATCGCCGTCCTCACCCAGCCCAGAAATTAGCAATACACTAAGGCCTAGTCCACCTCAGCACCTCACCCTGCTCCCATCTCCCATCAGCCGCCAGGAATTTTTGCACCGGGAAGTCATGAAAAACGTGAAGCGCGCGTGCCCTTAGGACTTGGTGCCCACCAGATTCAAACCCTAGCCTAAAAATTTCCCCTACGAGGTGTATTTAAAGACCTCGTCTCCCGCATTGGACAGGGGACGATGGGAGAGAATCTCTAGATGCAGGAAAGCCCACCTGCGCCTCCAGCCTTCTTAATTTTGTCACGCACCCCAACGAGTTGCGTGACTGCTCGGCCTAGGGTTTTCGGCGGCGATGGCGGGCAAGGGAGGGAAGGGTCTGCTGGCCGCCAAGACGACGACGCTAAGAGCACCGAAGAGGACAAGAAGAAGCTCCGTGTGTCTCGCTCCTCCCACGTCGGTCTTTAGGTACCTACCTCCTTCCTTATTTCTCCACTTATTCTCTGAGGTTCATCGCTTCCCTATCTTGCATATTCTAGAAAATGTAAGGCTTCTTCCTGCCAATTTCAGCCCGATCTATACTACCCAGGTGCTTACTTAACTGGTGCATCTTGTTTGTAGTTCCCCATGGGTCGAATCCACCACCATCTCAAGTCGTGTGCCTCCGCGCATGGGCGTGTCGGCGCCATCGCCATCGTGTACTACGCCACCATCCTCGAGTACCTCACTGCCGAGGTCCTCGAGCTGGCTAGCAACGCCAGCAAGGACCACAAGGTGAAGCGTATCACCCCGCACCGCCTTCAGCTCGCCGTCCGCGGGGACGAGGAACTAGACACGCTCGTCAAAGGCACCATCACCGGTGGCAGTGTCATCCCACATATCCACAAGTCGTTCATCAAGAAGACTGCCAAGGAGTGAAGGAGGGAACCTCCCCCGTTGATGCTGCTTTTGCTTGAACACAGTCCATGTAGTTGTGTGGGTCTGCTATGTTAAATTAAGTGTCGTCACAGCTGTTTACATGTGTGTTTTTTTAGAACCTATGCTTTTACGTTGATAATTTAAGTTATCTTTTGCTGGACATGTTGTTCTTGTAAAAGGTAGTAAATATCCTTTTTTTTATAATATTTAGAAAATCGGCATTAAACTCAGATACTATGTGTTACCACAAAGGAGGGCCGCGGAGAGAGAGCAAGATAACGAAATCAGTCAGGTGCAAACAACACAACACACCATAACCAACCATATCCGCGTGGGAGAAGAGAAGCACCCACACACACACATAAAAAAAAGGAAAGAGCTTAAAAGGGAAAGGTACGCTACGAACGACGGAAACGAACGAACCGGACAGCGACACGGATTGGGCACCCGAGCACAGCACCACCGGCGGCGGCCCCACCCGCGTTACGCACCACGCCGTACTCCTGCTATAAGCAGGCGATGGATCACGGCGATCACACGATCCAGCACGCACGGGCACGGCTCCTCCTCCGCCCCTCTCGTTGTCAACCGGACTCCACGAGCACCTTCCGCCTCACGCCCCCCGCGCCCCTCCCTGCTCTACGCGCGCCTCCCCGCCTCCATCGCCACCCACCAGCACCTCCTCCGGCGCGGCCCCACCCACCTCCTCCCCCCCCGCGCCCCTCCCTGCTCTACGCCCGCCTCCCCGCCTCCATCGCCACCCACCAGCACCTCCTCCGGCGCGGCCCCACCCACCTCCTCCCCGCGTGCCCGCGGCCCGCACCCGGCGTCCCTCGCGGCGGCGACGCGCCAACGTCCCGCTCCCTTCCCTTCCCCGGTGGTGAGCGCCCGCCCCTCTCTGATCTAATCTTGTCCACACGACTCTGCATCTCTCGTTCCGTTGGATTTCGTCTGGTCGCTGGAGAAACCGGATCTTCTCCGGCCGGGGCAGCGGAGGACGGGTTCTCTCCCTCCCGTCCAGAGGTCTCCGAGCAGCGGAAATGGCGTTGTTTGGTCAACCTTTTCTTGTCCCAACAAAGCACCGGAAGAAAAAATTTCCCGTTTATCTGTTAGGTTGTTGATGATGATGTTTCGGATGTCCGTCCCCTGTTCCCTTAATTTCATTCCGCTAATGGTCGAGAGTCGAGACCTCATAATGGATGGCGGATTGAGAGAAATGGTTTCTAACTTTTCAATTCAAGAAAAAAAATCGATTAACCGTTCTTCTTGCACAGGGACGGTAGCCAGTGCAAAAGTCGCGCCTCTGTTATCTGAAATGCTTTCGTTTGCTGTGCTCTCCCTGATCAGAGTAACGGAGAGCCTGAGCCATGAGCGGAGGGGTGGAACCGGAGACCCCACCGGGTAGCAGCAGCAGGAGCGGGGGCAGCACGCCCGTGGGCGGCAAGCCGCCGCGGCACCACCTCACGTCTATCCGCCACTGCGCCAGCAGCGCCCGCATCGCCGCTGCCTCGGCCGAATTCGTAAGCAAGCTCGCTGCCACCCACCCCAGCCTGCCATTTGTCCCCAACACAAATTTGATGTTTGTCCTTTTTGTTCTCCTGCTGCAGGGGCTGGATTCAGGGACGCTCAGCTTGATCTCACCTACAGCAGACATCCGTCCATGCTTCTTGCCCGTATTCAGGTCGGGGAGTTTTGCGGATATCGGGCCCAAATCGTACATGGAGGACGAACATGTCTGTGTGGACAACCTCGTTGAGCACCTTGGACTCCGTGGCCCGGGCATCCCTGCACCGGGGGCCTTCTATGGGGTGAGTTGGAATTGCATTTGCATCAGACCTAAGTGTGGACTAACTGCTTTTGCTAATTTTTAACAATGTGTAGTACTCTTTATAGATCTATGATTTGTTCTCTTGTGAGTGGTAATAATGTTGCTATGATAGCTTCTAGGCTTACTAGTTTATTAGTATGCCTGGAGATGCTTGAATAGTCCTCTAGTGTATTCATGAATCATGATGGTAGAAATGATTGAACTGTAGAGGAATCGGTTCCACATGGTCAATGATTAATGCCTTTGATCAAAAAAGAAAAATACCCAGATGATAAATGCTTTTCTTTCTATATTTCGGACCTTTTGTTACTGCACACTACAAATGGGAATTTTGCTATTGGGAAATGAGTGTCTTGCACTTTTGCCACCTGGCCTTGCAGATTTTTACTGTTTTGTTTGTAAAAAATTAGGTGTTTGATGGCCATGGTGGTACTGATGCTGCCTGTTTTGTCCGGAAGAATATACTGAAGTTCATAACCGAAGATTGCCACTTCCCCAACAGCATCGAGAAGGCAATCAGAAGTGCTTTTGTAAAGGCTGACCATGCAATTGCGGATTCCCAGTCTCTTGACCGGAACTCTGGGACCACAGCGTTGACGGTCCTTATATCTGGCAGGTGAATTCCCATGTTAGTAGTACATCAATATGTATGCTTTACAAATTTATTGACACTGCAACATATTGGTCAATATAATTATGTTGCTATATAAGTATACCCTAATATATGCTGATAACATAATAAATTGAGTAGTAGTTCAAAAGATTTGGTGTGGGGAAGATGAGTAAACATTTGAAGTTAATGTTTCCTTGTACTTTTTCTGTTACATGAAATTACTAAGTGGATGACAAGTTTTGTGTCCGAGAGAAACTATTAGTTTAAGTCCCTGTTCATGGATTAATGAATCAGTAGAGGCACTTCGTTTCATTTACCTTTATTATGACTTTCTTTTCCAAGAGAAACCGTTAGTTAAAGCCATGTTCATAGTACCTTTATCTGACAGTCATTTCACATTTACTGCCTCAACCTCCAATATCATCTGTACATTAAAGTTTCTTTGCTGGACCGAGCTGTTCTTGGGGCCTTCTTACCTTTATGGGTTGATCAATTTCAACATTACAGCATGTATGCTGTTCACAGCCTTTATGATTAATTATGTACTATGGCATCTCAAAGTATGCACTCACACCAACCCTGTTAAAATGGTGCAGGACACTGCTTGTTGCGAATGCCGGTGACTGTCGAGCTGTATTAGGAAAGCGTGGCCGAGCTGTTGAACTCTCTAGGGATCACAAACCTAGCTGCACAGTTGAAAGGCTCAGAATCGAAAACCTTGGCGGTACCGTCTTTGATGGCTACCTCAACGGTCAGCTGGCTGTAGCAAGGGCAATCGGTGATTGGCACATGAAAGGCTCCAAAGGCTCTGCATACCCTCTTACGCCAGAACCTGAGTTTAGGGAGGTTAGGCTTACCGAGGAAGATGAGTTCTTGATCATAGGCTGTGATGGCCTTTGGGATGTGATGAGCAGCCAGTTTGCTGTTTCCATGGTCAGGAGAGAGCTAATGGAACACAATGATCCACAACGGTGCTCACGAGAGCTTGTCCAGGAAGCGCTTAGGCGTGACTGTTGTGATAATTTAACTGTAGTTGTTGTGTGCTTCTCAGCCGACCCACCCCCTCAAATCGAGCTCCCAAGATTCAGAGTACGGAGAAGCATCTCAATGGAAGGGCTGCATACATTGAAGGGGGCTCTTGACAGTAATGTCTGAGCTCTAAAAGTGTACCTTCGCCTGCAACAATTGTGTTGTGAAGAATTTTCACTTATTTGTTGAAGTTTTGCTCCACTCATTGGTTTCTTGAGATATAGATCTCGGAATAAGTTTTGTAGAATTATTCTGGAAGAAATTTTGTTGAGGTGTAGGCTAATTAATCTTTTCTTTTGAGGCAATGATTTATATGTACCGGCCACCATTTGATTGTTGATTGCTCACAATGTAATGGAGCAATTAACCGACACTATTGTTCTGGTACGAAAGAGAGTTATAGCAGTTGATCATTTTTTTTATCTTGTTCAGAATTCCACTTGTATGATTGGATGAGCTCCCTGTTCATTATCAGAACCAAAAGAGAATAATAAAGTCATTGTTATGGAATGAATCCTGTGTATGGCCTTGTGCAGATTTTGTTCATCCTTGTGCGTATGGGAAAACTTGATCAAAACATTCTCTGATTCCCTGTTATTTGATTGGGAACTGATTGATCTGCAGTAGATGCAGACTTCGTTTGATTTGGTTTAACAATGTTCTGAAACCTTTTCATTTGTAAGTTTCTGCTGTTGTAATAAGAAAAATAAAAACAAAAGAAAGACAAGACTAAATCACATAGTAACACAGAGTACAGCAGCCGCAGCAGGCAGTAGCATCGAGCAGTTGGGCAGTCGGCACCTCTGGATGCACAAAGGCGAGGCCAGCCGTAATTCGACATCTCTCGTGAATCTGGCCGCGGTCATGTGGCTCGCGCCGATTCCAGCCGTCTGCCAGTTTGTCTGACTGGCCTCTCGTGCTTCCAAGGTCGCCTTCGTGGTTCTCCCGCACTGACGACTGGGGAGACGGCATAGGGCGGCGCCCGGACACACAAGACAGCGAGGACGACGTTGGAATTGGCAGTGGAATTCTCATGCGCCCGGCTCCCCATCACGTGGTTTGCGTCGAGTCCAGTTCCAGCCGTCCGCGACGCCCACGCGCGCACACGTCTTCCATGACCTGTCGACCGCCCAGGCGCGGTCTCGGCGCTCGGGGTTGTCGCCGTAGGTTTTGGCCCTCGACCACCGGCTAGTCTGTAAAACTCTTATAAACTGTGAGCGCACACACAAAGCGTGTCGTCCGGCACAAGCACAGTAGCAGTTCGGCAGGCGCCGCATTGACCACGGTAACCAAGGGCTGAAATTTTTAGCTTAAAAAGTATTGTAATATTTTGTTTATATTTGATAAATATTATTTAATCATGGCTTAACTAGAATTAAAAAATTCGTCTCGTGATTTATAACTAATCTGTATAATTAGTTATTTATTTTACCAATATTTAATGCTCTATACATACAACATAATGTTTGATATGATGGAGAGAGAATGAAATTTCTAACCCTTTTGAGGCAACTAAACAAGGCCACACTCAACATACTATTTTTTTCATATATATAATAAAAATATAGTAAAAAATACTCCAAACCGATCTTCAGTACATCAGTACAGCAGGTGTACAGGCGTAGAGTAAGTTGAACAAAACGGCGCAGTACTAGTATCAAGAGTCTACGTGGTACGTCATCAGCTCGTACTGCACAACACAGGATAAGATTTGCAATACTGTACTTGTGCTGCATAGTCGAACGGGCAAAGATATTTGTCACCAGGTCAGACCATCAGAGGCACTGAGCCACAGCTTCTTCTCGATCAGATGGGTAGGCTGGATGCAGAGGGTGTCTGGCTGAGGTGCTCTGAAGTCTGAAGCCAACCTGCGACCTCAGCTTGCCTGTCCCACTCCTGTTGCTTCACCATTTGGCTGGTGAAGCAACCAGATGGAAAGGCAGCTCGTTGTAATAGGCTATCTCATGGACCTTTCAATCTCTTGCGTCGAGCCATTGATTGTTATAGGACTAGTATGACATTTTTTTGTGGGGGGCAGTTGGCAACTGGTTGTAGTCAGAATAGCATGCCAAAAAAGCAGCAGATCAGGCTGTGGAGTTAATTTTGACTTTACAACATGAACAAAGAAACGACCAAGATTAATTTGCATTCTTATTATTCTGGTATGATCATTTTGCTCTGAACAAATTATAAACAATAACGGGTTCGATTTGTCTAAAATTCAAGCAGCATCCCCTTTTTTTAGATTAAGGACAAGCAGCATCCCTAGAAGAGGTATATGCTCTAGAGGGGTGCTTTCTATTTTATGCTAACAATAAATTTCCTCCCGCAGTTTTTAAAGTTTTGGAGCAGCCATGTAATTTCTTCTCTTGGACGGGTGATATATGCAGTACTCCTATTATACTAGGGTATGCCCTCAATTAGATATCACTCAGTCCAGTCAACCATTTTTACCAATATTGTAACAATAATAGTAATAAACAGATGGAGCCTTCACAAACGAATCTCTCCGTAGCCGCCGTTGTCGTCCTCCTCCTTGTCATCAGCGCTGGTATATTGCATAGTAGTATGCATGAGCTATCTATCTATTTTTATATAAATATAAGAAGTCGCAGTTGCAACTTTCCATGGATGAACTTAGATTGATGCTTTGGCTAATGTTCTTCGTTCGCCTATGCGTTCATATATACAGAGATGGTGGTGTTCGTTGAGGCAGGCGATGACTGTTACCATCGGAGCGGAAAGTTTACGGGGTGGTGTTTGTACCCGGATCACTGCGCAGATGTATGCTGGAGTGAAAGCAATAACAACCTTAGCGGCAAGTGCCGCGGCTTCCCCTCTCGTTGCTACTGCACAACATGCCCGCAGGGTCGAAGGGCCGCTCCTGGGATTATTGTTGCTGCTAGGTCTCCGGCAACGATTGGATGAGCCCTGCATGCCCTGGTGTAATGTTTGCATGGTACCGGCCGGTAGCTTGTAGTAATGTTTGTGATTCCGAGAAAATCAAGTTCGTGACAATAAATTGTTGTGCTTCGATTAACGACACTTTTTTAAAAAAAAAGTGGTATAGGTAATTGTAATTTGGGCACGGATAAATCCATATTCTGCCCAACGCAATGCTACTTCCTTCTTTTTTCTTTTTTTTTTTTTGTTGAGAAACAGCTACTTCCATTTCCATGGTCCTTCAATCTCTTGGGTGGAGCCATTGTCATGCAATGGTTGTGTGGATGTCCGTACCACGAAACCACACCACGGCAACCGGTTGTAATTAGAAAATTAAGCTGCCAAAAAAGAAGCAGATCAGGCTGTGAAGTTAATTTTAACTATACAATCAAGATGAACAAAGAAACCAGATTAATTACAATCTTAATCTGGTATGATCATTTTGCTCTGAAGAAAAACAGTGGGTAAGATTTTTGTCTAAAATTCAAGAAGACCTAAAAGGAGGTCTCAAGAGAAGGCTGTTTTCTATAGTATACTTCTAATAAGTTGGAAATGAAACATTACTGCCTGCTATAATTTCTTCAAGGTTTTGGAGTGGCCATGTAATTTCTTGTCTTCGATGGGTGATATATATATATATATATATACCCCTCAAGCCTCAATCGGATATCACTTATTCGTGGTCATCAAAACTAAAAAAAAATTATAATTATAATATATATAATAAATAGTAATAATAATTAATAAACCAATGGAGTCTTCGAGAAGAAATTTCTCTGCAGCCGCCGTCGCCGTCGTGCTCATCATCGTTGCCGCAGGTACGTGGATATGTATGAGCTATATATTTATATTTATTATTATATTTATTATTATCTATATACTTCCTTCATTCCAAGTTATAAGCCACTCTAACTTTCTTAGAAAATTAAAATATTCTAAATTCGACCAAATTTATATAATTTTAAATAATAATATTTATGATATTGAATAATTAATATTAATTTCTTTATTAATTATATTTTCGTAATATATTTATTTGATGTCATAAGTTTTTTCTATACTTTCGGTTGAACTCAAGAGGTTTGACTATTTATGAAAATTAAAACGATTTATAATTTAAAATGGAGGAAGCATGAAGTTGCGAGTCGCCAGCGCAACTCTTGATGGATGAACTTATTTTCCTGTGCTCGTATGTCTATACAGAGATGGCGTCCGTCGAGGCGTGGGATGATTGTTACCATCGCAGCGAACAGTTTAAGGGGTGGTGCTGGAACACGAAGCATTGCGCAGATGTACGTTGGCATGAAGGCAGCAACAACCTTGGCGGCGCGTGCCGCAGCTTCCCCTCTCGTTGCTACTGCATAACATTCTGCCCCGGGCAGGGGGAAAGGCCCGGTCCTGGGGGTATTGTTGCTGCTAGGGCTCCGGCAACGATTGGATGAGCCCTGCCCCGGTGTAATATTTGCCTGCTACCAGCTGGTAGCTTGTAGTAATGTATGCGATTGATCGTAACAAAATCACTTCGTCAAAATAAAATTTTGCCCTTCGATCAGCATCAAAATTAAAACAAACTGTTTTCTTTTTCAAGAAAACTACTCTATTGAGAATTAAGTACCCTTCTCAAAGCTCTCTAGCAAATAATGGCCAATATTGATAGTTTTAGTTTGCGTTCGACAGTTTTTAAGGAAGTTTCAGTCTATTGATTGATATAGTGTATTCATGTATAAGCTGGCTATTTGGAAACAAAACATGGACAATGGCCAATATTCAGAGTCTTAGTTTGTGTTCGACAGTTTTTTATGCAAGTTCTAGTATAACAATGACCAATATTCAGTCTTGGTTTGCCTTCAGCAGATTTTAAAAGCAAGTTTCAATCTATCGGTGGAGCGTATTCATAAGCTATTTGGCAATAAAACAAGAACCCTGTAATGGCTAATGTCCATAGCCTTAATTTGCGTTTGGCAGTTTTTTAACTAGGTTTCAGTCTATAGGTGGAGCGTATTCATAAGCTATTTGGAAAGGAAACATGAACAATATTCAGTCTTAGTTTGCATTCAGTAGTTTTTAAGCAAGTTTCAGTCTATTAATGGCATTATTTAAATAAGCACTTTACTTCCATAAAAAAGGTTATTCAGATATACAGGAACATGCTTTTAGTAAAACCATATACATTTTGATACAACTTCAACACAAGAAGCTCAAGAAATAGGCTCCGAGGCACTCGGCTTCCATTCACTGATCTGCCGCTCATAAAAACGCATACAAGAAGCTCAAGAAATGGAACCTTCACGGCGGAAGCTCTCTGCAGCCGTCGTCGTCCTGCTTATTGTTGTCATGGCCGCCGGTACGTGCACACACTGTGATACACGCACGCACACACATAGTCACATACTCACATAGGCGCAAGGTGAACCGCGATAACAACAGATTTGGCTGACGTTTTTGCCTGTGCGCGTCGTGTCATTGTGTCGTTCACACGTGACTTGTTGTTGATGCATGAAACAGAATTGGCACCAGCTCAGGCATGCGAGCGTGCTTTCGTCTAAGTGGCAGCTATCACGGGTGGTACTTGAACTCGCCCTGCGAGAGGGTGTGCTTAGTAGCGGAGCTAGAGCAAATTTGATGGCGATGTACTTGTCTTGTGGGTGCACAGAATTTTATTTTATAGATGTAAATATGGTAAAAATTTGATCACAATCATTGCTTTTCTATTTTTTTTTGATGCGGTTGCACCCACACACCCACATACATGGATCCGCCGTGTGCTTGAAGGAGGGCAACGGCCGCTACACCTACACGGCGAGTGTCGTGGCTTTATCTGTCGTTGCTTTTGCACCTTTCCGGGCGCAGCGCTTCCGGCCGGGGAACCTCGCTCGACGTGGTGATGCTACACAGGACATGATGAATGAATGAGTGATAGTTTCCGACGCCCAAAAAGAACTTTTCACTATCGATTCCTCTCAAAATTTAAAATCATTTTATCAAATATTTTTCTAAAATGCTTTAGCTCTACTAGAAAAGTTGTTCCACGCTGGAGCATCCTAAATTGGAGTTAACTTAGAAGCTGGAGCACTGTCAAACAAATCTTAAAAAAACATTTGTTGTATCTGATCCATTTAGGTAAAAATAAAATTTAGCTTATTTTTTGCTTTAATAATCTACATATAATAGACTAGATTGAATTTATTCAAGCAATACCTAAGGTCTCTTGTTCCCTTGGGTTGAGTATGTATTGAACGCACGTAGTTTTTGCTTTAATACCTATGTCTCTTTTGTGCCCTTTGGGTCGAGAGTGTGTTAGAATGTTAGTAACTTAAGCAACAATGCACTGAACGTATATCCAGAAGTCGTCCAACAACAAACAGTCACGCAAAACTTTGCGCTCCCAAAACCATGATTGCTCTTCTCCCACCGCCACTAGTCGTATGTCGCCGCCAATCTCGACGCCTTCCCCTCCACCAGCGAACATGTCCAATGAATGCACCTTTTCTCTCTCCTTTCTTGGTAGCAGTGCGCTCGTCCCATTTCAGCTGACACCGTCCCCTTGATTTCGTGGGACAGGGACTCCCCGGATTTTAGCGGTATATTTCGTCTGCCCCCGCTGCCCCTTACCCAAACGACCCTCGTCCTAGGACCATACCACCCCATCCCAGATAATCCTCTCAACCAACCACTCCCTTATGAATATAATCTAAAATGGGTATGATTGCCTCTTGGGTACACCAATTCATAATTATTAGGAGCATACTCCGCATGTTGCTACGGAAACTATTGATTTAAAATGATATTAAACTATTTATGTAATTTCTAGGATTACAAAATAATATTAGTGGATAGTGTGGCACGCTGATGTTGATAGCTAATAGTATGTTAGTGGATGATGTGCTAGATATCATAATTACTGATGCTAGTTAACTTTAATTGAGAGTGTGAGTGGACTGCTGAGATGGACAGCTTGCATGTTGATAGAAATAGGCTAGTAGGTTTATCTATATAAGGCTATCTCCAACAGCATAGGCAAATGACGAACAATCCCCAGAATACATGTTGCACAATGTTTTGCGCCCAAAAACCACCTCCAATAGCATAGGCAAACACAAGAGGGATTTTATCTCTCATCCGACGCAAAACCGAAACTTTGTCCTCTCTTTGCTGTCGCCTCCCACCGCGCCAGGCCCAACACAGCAAGGAAAGAGAAGATGTGTGTGGCCCCGGATATGTGCCGCGCCCCCACCGCTGCCGTACGGATCCGGTGAGGCCACGAGCTGCTGGTGGTGGTCTCCTCCCACCGCGCAGCAGCACTGCCACCATCTCGCCGGCGGCCGCGAGCTGTTGCTGGTCCGGGCTGGAAGAAGAGGACGACGACGGCGAGGCAGACGACAAGAGTCCAGCTGCGGCCGGAACTGCGGCGGGGAGCCGCTGGTGTGGCGAGGCGGATCAAGGCGTAGAACCGCCGGCACGACGAGGCGGGACCACGGCGAGGCGAGGCTGGGGGCGGCGAGGAACCACTGACGCTCGGTGTCCTATATGTGAGTGGGGCTCGCCACCATGAGGGCCCTGCTGGTGCTGGCACAACTCCTGATCCTGCTGCGGCTGTGAGAGGAGGAAGGGAACAGGCGGTGACGGCGGCTGGACGGGGACGGGGCTCGCAAGTCGCGATCGGAGGAAAGGAAGAGGGGTTTGGTCGGTTTTTTTTATTATTATCAATGCATCAGCTATTGGAGAGGTGAGTTTATGAGCCACAGATCCTTCTACGGTGCGCAACCGATATAGGCTTATGGGTGCTGTGTTTGTGTAGTGGTCGTTAGAGACAGCCTAAGATATATATAGATCGGGTATGATTCTCTTGGGCACATCAAGTAGAACACGCAAGCGTTGTCCCCGAAAACTGATACTATGTCCGTTCTACGCTGAGGTGGCACACATTCTCGAAGATTACATAAAACTGATACTATGTCTGTTCTACGCTCAGGTGGCACACATTCTCGAAGATTACATACCGCTACTTCGCACCCTTCGCACCCGAGGCGCAGTGGAAAAATGCTGAAACAGAGATGAAGCGAACTACAGGACAAGGAGCGAGCCACAGCTCACGGGTCAGCTGCTCAACGACAACACAAATGGCAGGCCAACGGCGGGGCACACACTGACACACAATGACACAACACGACTGAGCACACCACCACCGGGAGGCGTCACGAGGATCACCACACTGATAGGCCTAACCTCAGAATGCAGCAGCTAGAGCTTAGGCGAAAAAAGGTCACCAGATCGAATCGAGTGGATCGAGTTGGAGGATAAGGAAGAAGGTGGTCACTCGGCGGCTAGGGCGCCGCCCGTTCCTGCTGTGCTGTCCAACCCGTCAAGCAAGGGGAGAAAGCCAGCTAGCCCATGTGTGATCTTCCATTCTTTTTCCCTTCAGATTTTTCCATTCCACTTGCTGAAATTTCTTTTATTCAAATTTGATTGCTACTCAAAATCGAATTTTGAGGCAAAAACCCTACAAATTTCATTATTCCAACAACGCACCTTCAGACAATAGACATCGAGATACATATGCTCTGACCACTATCCAAGATTCGTCCACTTCGCTGCAGAAACAACACTAAATTAGTGTGTAATAATAGACAGCATCCACAGCTACCACATGGTTGTGCACGTTCCCTGCTGGCGCTACCGTCCACACAGCATCGTCTATGTAAGGAGGCAGAAGAGGGCATAGCCAGCACTCGTCAGCCCATACATGCTAAGAGAGTCCCACGCGCTATCACTGCCGGCCGGCCGGGTAGCTAACTAGCTAACCTCGCTCCATTTTCCCCATGGAGCCACCAGCGAAGCTCTCAGCTTTCCTTGCCGTTGCTATCGTCGTCTTCGCTGTTGCCGCCGCACCGGCTACCGCAGCAGCTTACTCCAGCGGCCCGCCCGCCACAGAAACCAGCTGCCAGACGCAAATCACGTTCTTCACCAACTGCCTGGCCCGCTATGAGATCCGCGGGCAGTGCTGTAGCGTGGTCGAGAGCCACAAGTGCCTCTGCCAGCTGAAGCGGGAGGTGGCGCTGCCCTGTAATCTGCATCGCGGCCATAAGCGCAAATGTTCCAAGGAAGAACGCGCTCCACCGTCCGTGAAGCTTGCCGAGCTGCAGCGCCTCCCATGCTTCAAGACACTCAAGTGCTAGCAACCGTGTTGCCGGTTCGTATTTGTTTCGTGTACGTGTATGTGCTTTTGTTTCAAAATGTTCACTTGTTATTACTTCTATATCCATTCGGCTTGCTATGGATGTAGCTGAGCTTTTTATTCGTTGTCCCCAAAGAGACCTTTGTTGTTGTCAAAAAAAAAAAAAAGAGACCTTTTGTTCGTTCAGACAATTCCTTACGTGTCCCCAGAGAGATGGTTGAGTTCTATGTGCCACTGAAAATTTGCTGTGACTCTTATATCAGATTTTAATGGTTTCTTTCGCATGGTGCCACTTCTGTGTTAAGTAACTGTTAACTTCTTGACGGAACACGGGGCAACAAAGAACAAACAAAAGAAAAATTCTATAAAACTGAAAAAGAATGTAACAACAATTAACAATATTAGCAAAGATATATATTTGTATAACATACTCAGATGACGGTAAAATGTATATGAAAGTGTAGTGATGATCTATGAGATCTAAAACTTTATAGATAACAACTTTTTTAGTTAAGGTAACTTTATAGTTAATAAATTATTTTTAGTTAAGGTGCCAGCAAGCCACATCCACGATGCGAGACCCGCTCCTCCCCTTTGTCATCCCCTCCTCCACCTCCCACGGCCCCACTTCCCAATTCCAATCCTCCTAGCTCCACTCAATCCCTGCCACATCTGAGTTTTTTGTTCATACTTAGAGTGTGCAAATGTGAAGCATTGGTTAGATACACAATATTTTTGTTTATTCTTGATGGCGCATAACAAAATTGTTTCCTTGTGATATGTTTGTTTTCTATAATGATTAATGCAAAATATCAACAATAAACATCCTATACATAGTAGATTAGTATTATTTAAAGTTTTTCCTTACTATCAATTGGACAATGTTTTCCTTTTTTGCTTAAAAAACTTAAGCAATCATCAAATTATTTGAACCATAGAATCAGAATCAGAACAAGGATGAATACAATTAATAAAAATAAAAAGTTAAGTGTCTTCTACTAGAAAGATGAATGTATTTTTATGAACGATCTTGCTTTGAGGAACATAGTGAAATGGAATGTAGTCATCTCATGTGTTAAACAATACTATGAGCTAATATTAAAAAAATGACAAACCACTCCATCACACTTCTCTGTTGTGATCGACATGCAGCTCGCACAATATAGGAAACTAGAACCATTTTACCTCTATTTTGTATCCGCAGCATTTGCTGGAAGAAACTGTCGGTGTCTAGTAACATAGTTGTTAGCAACGAGAGTGTCTTCGGCAAATGTCTCCATTTGTGTGTCCGCCAACAAACAAGCTCCACTTCCAAAATTTGTTAGCCAATTTTCCCATATAAAAAAAATAGAGACAAACATATGCTAGGAATATTCGAGGTGACACCAAATCTAGATCCCAAGGTGACTATGGTGTCCAGGGTTAAATGCACGGAGACATAAGTTGAAACACTAGTATAGTAGTATACCCTAGTCCCTTCGGGGCTAAAACTTTTTTTTTTAATAAGTCGACGGGGGAGGGGGAGGGAGGACCCCCAACCTGGCTATCATTGATCTTGGCTCTTGAAAGCCAAATATTTGAAATATAATTTGACATAAGTTTATTTTATATTCACGTTGCCGAAGCTAAATAGAGCATCAAGTGTCTGGATCCTAGTTCTCTGTCCTTCTTTGGCAATCGAGCTTAATGTGTCTAACTTAGGGCGTCCGCACCGTAATGGTGTTGTCTATTTCGACAGCTGAGCTGGACAATACCAGTTGTGGTCCCAAACGTACCCTAAGCACATTTACTTCACCAGCGGCTTCCGGTTCGTCCTTAAGAGTAAAAAAGCTGCATGCACCTATCAGCTATTGGATTGCACTGGCTTCGCGCTAGCAACGAAGTAATCGATAGCTATTCACGTTTTGCCTGTTCTCTTCCCTCCACGTCAGTCTGAACCTATATCCAAGCCTATTCAACCAGCGACGTCGCCCACCACTGGGGACACCCTTAGGTTAAGTTAATGTGGCATGTAAAAAAGAACGGAGGAGGAGGTAACATTTCTTTATGGGGTAAGACTGCCTCCAACCGACGACACCAACCCAAAAAAAAAGTGCTCTACAGTGCTTTGCGTCCCAAGAACAAGCTCCATTCTCCAACAAAGACCCAATCAGAGAATTGATTTTGCGTAAGGGAAAAAATGGTCCTCGAAAGGAAGGGGATGCAAATCGCTGGCGCCCGTCGTGGTGGACACACGGTGAGGCGTTGCCCCACGACGTGGCGCGGCCGGCTCAGCTAGGCGAGCCCGTGGCGAGGATTCGGCGGCGCATCTAGGTGGATCCGCGGAGGGCACGGATGGCGCGGCCAGGCAGGACCGCGGCGGGCAGCCGCCGGCTCGACGAGGAGCGGCCGCAGCGATGAGCTGGCCAGCGGTGAGGCGGGACCGTGGCGGGAGCCACTAGCGCGGCGAGGATCAGGGAGTAGGGGTCGCGGCCGCGGCAAGAGTTGCCCAGCAGTGAGGCGAGACCGTGGCAGGAGCCACCAGCGCGACGAGGATCTGGGAACGGGGGTCACGGCCGGGCAGGTCCGAGGCGGGTCCACGACGAGGAGCCGTCGGCCGTGGCGAGGAGCTGGCCGGCGGTGAGGCGGGACTAAGGCGGCGAGCGGCTGGAGCGTCACGGCATCCCCGCCAGCGAGCGGCTGGAGCAGCGCGCAGCATGCCCACGGCGACCGGCTGGAGCGGCGCGGCGTCCTCGCCAGCGACCGGCTGGAGCGGCGTGGCGTCCCCGCCGGCGACCGGCTGGAGCGGCGCGAGGCGTGCCCGCGGTGAGCGGCAGTTTTGGGTGGTGTGCTCTTGTGGTAGCTGTTGGAGAACATAAGTTTTGGCTATATTATCTTTCTACTGTGCGTGACCAACTTTTTTATTAAAAAAATGCTATATGCTAAGCACCGCCAGGCACCACTACACCAGAGTTCGTGGAGGAAGTAGAGGAGGACCAGAGGAGAGGAAGGCACCACTTCCTCACCTTCAACTAAGATTTTACAAGGGAATCTCAGAATACTGCATTTAGCACATAGATTACTGGAATATAAGTTCATGCATCTACCACCCAATAATGAATCAACAATGGTAAATTGTGTTTAACCTGAATCATCAATACTGATCTGGAGGGTGTCGAGTGTGGCAAAAGAGCGCAGGATGTGATCTTGGGGCACAACTGCAGAGATGACGATGTCGATAGAACCAGCACTGCTGAAGAACCATCCGAACAGGACGAGCCTCGGTGAGAATGGCTTGTGCTTGAGCTGCAGCTCCTGGCGAGGCCACCATATCCTGCATCGCTCAATGTCCATCGCTGCTGTATCTTGGGGCTTGGGTCCTGGGTGAATACCATCAATTGCGGCAAAACAAAATGGCAACAAAACCAACCTAGAGGTTTGCATATGTGCATCATCCCCGACAAACTCATGTCTATTGTTTATTTATTGGATAAATAATCATATGAATTCTTACAAACAAAAAATACATGCAGAACAGGTGCAGTTTACTGACAGGAATAGATCTAAAGAAACTAATAGACGATGCCACGACGCGGCCTGAGGCTATCCACGTCGTTCAAAATTTTTTTGGCCCTTGGATCATCAATCCGACGGTGCTGCTGCTCTTCCCATGCCAAATATATACCAGCTGAAACCCTGAGCCTACCCTTCCCTCTCCCAGACGCAGCCGCCTCTGCTCCTGCCCCTCATCTCATGGCGGCGTCTCCCTCTCTCTCTTGTCTTCGCCTCTCCTCCCTCCCCCGATCTCTCGGCGGCATGGAGGGTCCAGGCGCGACGGCTCGGCACGGCGGCACCGGCGTCGTGGCCTGTGGCCCCCTGCGGCCCCCTCCCTTCTTCTCCGGGCGCGGGTGCGGAGCGACAGCGCCCCCAAGCACGGCAGCTTACCGACGGCGGGCGCAGCGTCATGGCCTGCGGGCCCCTATGCGGAAGTGGCACGGCGGGGGTGGCGGCGTTGGGGCGAGGTATGGAGCTCCGGTTCTCCGTGTTTTGCTTTTGTCCTCGGCTCCTCTGCCTCGAGCTCCGACGGCGGCCTGAACGTCAAATCACGCAAGCTCGGCGTCAGGCGTAGCGCGCTCCCGCGCTTCATCCCCGTCCAGTAGGAGCGGCGGCGGCATGGATCCAGCGGTGGCTGTGGCACGGTCCCCGGCGCGGGCGGTCACACCCGTTGCTGCGGCGGCAGACAGGCGTGGGAGAAGGGCGGCCGCGGCAGCGGGGCTCTGGAGGAGGCATGTCAGCGGCTGCCTTCCCGAGAGGACTTGACGGGAGCAGAGGTGGTGGCGACCCTGCCCCTTCCTGGTAGCACCTTCTCCACACCCTCTCTCCCCCTCTCTATTCTCTTCCGTTTTGCTATGCCTGCACCGATGGTTGCTTGCTGGTGGCCTGATTCGTCTGCCCCACCGAATATGTGCAGGAGACAGGGCGAGAGGCCTTAGATGCTCTGCCACGATTGGGAATGGCGATAGAGGCGAGCACCATTGCTGCAAATCATGTTGTACTCATATTCCTCAACAACAGAGCAGGCCTGATTCTTTGAAATTTTGATTCTGCATATTTTGTTTGTATCAACGGGACAATACTTGCTTGGAAGGTGCTTGATAAAATGCCCACCATGATTCTGCTGTTTGCTCATGTTTCTGCTATGATGGAGCTGAAATTGATGCAGGAAGTTTTGTTGTATGTCAGGTGATGAGATGAACTGCATATTCAGCTATGCTTCCTGTTTGACCTTCATTTTGCCGCAATGCTGTACCGATTAATGCTGAATTTATTGATTCATTGACTCATTGCAGCTTCTACATCCATACATTTGGGCAGATTGCCATGATGACAACAGTCAAAGGGAGTTCGTCCAGCATACTCCAAAGGAGACAAGATGAAGGGGAGTTTGCAGAAGCATCCAAGTCAGCACATGTTGGTGAAGCATCCCATTTGGTTTGTACATGCAGAACTTGGCTGGGGCTAGGCGCATTACATCTCCATTTAGTAAGTTCCATTCTTTTTTCTTTGTATGGTTCCCAGTTCATGCTTTACTCATTTTTAATAAAGGTTAAGAGCTTCTTAACTGTGAACTGGTTATGTGTCCTAAAGATCAGGTTCAAAATGTGCTATATATTGTAATGCTTTAAGATTGATGGCATGAGCTATCCGTGCTTTACAATAGTTCTTTATATTTATAGAGCATTTTTGGCTTGCCACAAAATCCTATACTCATATTAATAACCAAACCTAATATTGCAGGCACTAATAATAGGCTTACAGAATTGGTAGTTATTTTGGTTTGCTGTAGCTTAAAGAATTTACCATTTAACAGAAGCTATGCGAATGACATTACCAAAGATCTATTGGTTGCTTTTATATCCTGGTGACTGGTGGTGCTACGAATGCCACCAGTGAAGCATGGCAGCTGAGGCCTGTCAGCAATAGCCATGAGGAAAAGATGATACAAATAGATATGGGCCTATCAGTGGTCAGCTCTCATAGCCATGAGGAAAAATGATAAAAATAGATAATGATGACAGTAAAGACACTGGTGTTGCCTACTATTCTATTTTACATGATCCGTCATTGTCCACCTTTTTGTATGGTTTATGTGTTTACATACATCCATTTTGTAGTTTTGTAGCTTCGTACCCACACATGAAAGGAGCTGATGTGGCAATTTGTGTTCGTTTGCTTTGACACTACAAAATTATGGTTAGGGATGTATTATGGCTTGCCGGTAATTCAACGCACATGCTGAATGACCATTACTGTGTTTTCCTTTACATTTGTGATGCCTCCTTTGCCCTGAATGCATTACTGTGCTACTACCAAAAATAAAGCAATGTGTACCTTGAGTTAAATTCCAGTAGGTTACATTTATATGACGAGAAAACCTAAGCCTCATACTTTGTTGTATGTTTCAGGTCCAAAGTTCAGTGGCCACACACAAAAATCAAATACTGTGTTTCTCCAAAAACAAGAAACTTTGGTCAGTCTGCATGAGGTGGAATACTGTCCTTACCTGAGTTATAGTTGTCAAAGAAGTGTTTGTTTTTACAGGTTAAGGGGAATATTATGGTCGTTGTAAAAACAGTGTGATATCATTCGTTACCTGATCCAAATAGAACAATGTTGCTTCAAGCCATGGTTTCACAGTCCTGTTAGGTTCTTTCTCCCCCTATTCTTTTGCTCTGATTTCAATTATATCTGCATTTTTAGATAGTCCTGCATATTTGATCCTATTGCTTTGGATCCTCCAATTTGATAGTGCTACATGCTACAATAAGTAGTGAAGTGTGCCTAATTCTCCAATAAGTAGTGAGATCTGCCTAATTCTCCTCTTTTTTCATCCTATACACCATAGAAAAGCCTCAGCAATGTGCCTTCTACAATCCGAGAGTAAATTCAGTGCCAGTAGGTTTCTACCTCAAATGTGACATCTCCTTGTCAGTCACAGAGCATTTAGGATGCCATCACAGAGTAGATGTAAGAAAAAGGCATACAACTGCCACTTATGCTAGAAATGTTTCCAACAGGCTATATACAGCTGAATAGATTTCTTCCTAAATTAAACGTCCCCCAAAAAATGCCGCAGTAATGTTGTTGGCTGCATATGGAGGATGGAAACAATTCAATTCCCTTTAATCTATTGTTTATTTCACCTTGTACTGCGCATCATACTTTGTACACTTGAAAGGAGTCGCTTACCATTTACCTTCCATCCTCCGCATGCAAATTTAAATAGACCTGTTCTTGATGCAGGTGCTCTGATTTTTTCTCAGATGCTAAATATGCCAATTCTTATTGAGTGTTCTTATTGCTGAAAGATGAGGCAAATGGCCACGTGTTTCATTCTTATTGCTGGAAGAGAGCACTGGACGGTTTGCCAACAAAGAGAGGACTGAAAGAAGTGAAAATATGAAATTCATGGTACAACTCCGATCCCTATCATCATTCATTATTGTATGAAATTTAGATTACTTTTTCGGGTTAAATTGAGTGTTCTAGCAGCAAAAAAAGGAGGATTATTCATAGTTAACCAAGTTGAAAATCATGTCAGTTTGTATTGCTATGGTTACATGGCGTCTCTGGTCTTCCACCGAAATTGTGTCTCTCCTAATAGGTGTTCTTCTGCTACAGAGGGCCATTGACCATATATGATGGGTTCATTTGATTTTTCTTCCTAATCAAGAGTTTGATTCTCGGGTGCTATTATGCTTCAAGTAGAATATAAAGAAAAATCCCATTCAGATGTATAATCAAACTGTGATTCTCAGATTCAAATATCAACTTCGGCCATTGCTCGCGTGCATGGGCGCGCGCAAATCACTAGTTTAAATTAAAGATAACATTTACCGTGGCCATGACGTGCAGCCAGGCCATCCACATCAGTAAAAAAGTTTCTGGCCGTCGGATTTCGCGATCAACGGTTCTCCTGTCTCCTCCGCGCCCAATATATATCGGAGCCCAACCCTAACCCTGCCTCCCACTCTCTTGTCTACAGCCGCCTCTCCTCCCTCTCCCTCCTCTCTCGCCCTAGGCCCGACGGGGCTCCTGCTCCCGCCCCTGGCCTCGCCTCGGCCACCCCTTCCCCTTCCCCTCCCTCTCCCTCTCACTCCCCATCCCTCTCCGTCTCCCTCCAGCGTGGCACCCCGGCATAGTGCCCGCCAGCGGTGCGGCGCAGCTCTGCGGTGGCAGCCAGGCACGGCGGCGGCCACGGCGGGGCGGAGCCGGCGCGGCTCTGTGGTGGCGGCCAGGCACGGCGGCACGGCGCGGCTCTACGGCAGCGGCCACAGCTGCAGGCGCGGCGGGGCGCGGCGGCGGCTGGCCCGCGGGCGCGGCCTGGCGGCGCGGCACGGCGCGGTGGGGTGACGCAAGTGAGTGGGCCATGGTGGTGGTGTAAGTGCAGCGCTAGGGGCGGTCGCCAGCAAGGTGAGTGCGCAGGGCACGAGCATTGGTCCCAGCGTGCCTAGCCACCGTGGGCGCGGTCCTCGCCGACTGGCCACCACCGGTATAGTCAGCCTCAGCCGCAAGGTGCCTCCATGGACGGATTCGTCTCTCCTCTTGTCGGATCCGTGCAAAGTAGCAGGCAGGGTGCCGTCAGAGGCCAAGGACGACGGTGGCATGGAGTCCGTCGCTGAGTGACACTTGCAGACATTGGGTTTGTTCTTCTCCTACTCTCCTCCCAATGACATTTGCGTACCTATTGCTTCCCCCATGTGCCACTTTGTGCCTCCGAGACGTGTTCTTGGCGTAGGTGCGAGCACGACGCAGCGGTGCGGGCAGGTCCCGGCAGGTGGCGCCGAGTGCGGGGCGCACTCCACCCAGCGCCATGGTGCGGCGGCGCGAGCAGGTCCCGTCGGTGAGTGCGGCGGTGTCCTCCGGCGTGCGTTTCCATGACTCCACGCGTGCCTCCCTCTCCTCTGCATGAACAGGCTTCCCTCCTCTGTTGCGCTTCCATGTGCAGTTGTTTGCCGGTGTGTGCTCCAGCTTGCGTTGTGGTAACTCCGCAACCAGATCTGGTGCCTCCATGACCCCATTTGTCCATCATCCGTCGTTCTTCTATTCCTCATGGTTCCGTGCAGGTTGGTTGGTTCCTACTTTATTATTTTCCTTTTTATGTTCCTTCTCTAATGGTGCATGTCTTGCTTGTTGTTGTTGCCAATTTGCGATTGATGAGATCTCTATCTTCACATGACTGCCAAGGCACTGGTAGTGTGCATCGGCAAGTGAGCAGTTGGAGTAGGGTATGTGCTCTGGTAGGTGTGCTTTCTTGGTTCAGAGATATCTTGATTGACGGTTCATTTTTGAGGTACGTGTTGGCTGCTTCTTCGTATATATGACCATGCTGATTTCTTTAGCTTTAAGTTTGCTTCAACGAAATTGATTGTATGTGTGGTCTGAATGGGTGTTTGGAGGATGGTTCTAATGCCCAGCACCTCCTAGCTGCATCTATTCTAGAGAAAAAAGAATGCTTTTTAGGCCTATTCCGGCTGTATTGCTGAACACAGATCTATGGTGGTGGTTCTTGTTATAGGCACTGATGGTTTACAGTGGTTGTATATTTGCTTACAAGATTTGGTCAATAAATATCCTAGATGAGGGTTGATGCTACATGTGCTGGTGATTTATCGTGGCTATATATTTTCTTTCGAAATTAAGTTTGGATATATAGGCGAATAACTGCAGGACAGTGTTTTTTTTCTGCCAATGTAAGCCCTTTCTCCATATTTGGTTCTCCTGACCATTTGTCCTTTTTTGTGTCTCAGGACAGCAAGATACGGACAACAGTTTATATGGTGGAGGGACACCAATTAGGAGAAACAGCAGATCAATTTGGTGATACAGTTTTTTTGATCTAGAAGGTATTTGATTTGTGGCGATCCCTTGAGTGTTGTTTGATTCTTCGTCGAATGCTTTATTTTGACCTGTAGGCTGCTTCCTAAGAACAATCTGTTCGAGGATGAAGGGTGAATCTCAAATCATTGCAGTTAAAAATAAATATACACAAATATACCGCTAGAGCCGACATGGAACTGCCAATAGTTTCTAGAATTCGTATGGATTGTTCATTACTTTGTGGTGCATGATATTTTTCTCTAATTTCTGGAAAAAATCAGTTGCCTTTTGGGATTCGGTTCAATTATATTTTTCATATATGTTGCTCCCAAAGTTTGATTGCAGGAATGGGATAGAGTTTATATGCTCCTCACAGTTGGTCCAGTATTCAGTTTGATGAGTAGCAGCTCCTTTTTATTTATTCTTTGTATATTCGGTTTGTTCCTTGGATTAGGATATAGAGCATTTATAAGGTTTCATATGGGTGCCTTTGCTTTTTCAGGCCGGGTACTGTTTCATAGATCTTTTTGCAGATTTCAGATAAAGGTATCAATCTTCACCATTCTTTCAGTTAACTCAGCCTAAATGAACCAAGCTTAGGTGCTATCATGAGCCACATAAGTGTAAATCTTTATGTTTTCATATTTATATATAGTGCTAGGTAAGTTACAGAGCTATCCCATTAGATGATCAATTGAGCAATTATTATGTAGACTGCTATAAGAAATTTTCTATGGTGTGATTACGGTATTCTCTACCCAATGGAGTGATTATTGAGAAAAACCTGAATATGGCTCCTATTGAATAGTTTTTTTTTTCTGTAGGGAGCTTTGCTAGGCTAAAAAACTTGACCCTTTGTGTTATTAATCGGGAAGCTAAGACTTCAGGCAATAGTATTGAATGGGTACTGCTGAAAGGAAGAACAAGAGAAAATGTAGGGTGCATACTCCATTCTTGAACTGTAGATGCCTCTACTGAACAATATTAGTGCCTATTGTAGGGTGTATACGGTATACTTCGTTCTTGTTTTTTAATTGGAAAGAGCTGGACCTTTTTACTGTAAAAGATATTAGTGGTTACTCACCTTCTAACAAAACATGAAGTCTGTCTCCTTTCTATAGCTGAGTACTCCTACCTTAAATGATAGTACTAGCAAGTAAACTTCCTTTACTTTTTGTGAAAAATCCTATATGTCTATGATGCACTGGGAGTCTGACAAGAGCAAAGTGCCATTGCAAGAAGCCAAGAAGTTACAGTTATGTTTTTTTTCATGATATATAGTTAGGCTCCACATGATCTGATGATGCTTCATAAACAAGTACATTACTTTGTCTCAACGCATAAAAGATTTCTATAACATGCAGACAAATGTCCAGTTTAACTGAAGATGTGCGTTTGATCTCTAATTGAACTATATCTGCATAGTTTTACTATAGTTTCTTGAGTCATCACATATGTCATTCCCTGAATGTTCTAAGGACATGCTTATAGATAGTTCCTGAATGTTTATTGCAACCAGCATCTTCTGTTTCTGAATGTTTCATAAACATGCTGATATATCCATCGTTTTGTATCTGAATGTTTAGTTCTATCAGCATGTCCTCAGACAGAGGAGACAAAGGGAAAGGGTTCCTGAATGTTTATTGCAACCGGCATCTTTTTGTACACTTGCAGACAAAGAGCTGCATCTACATTATGCATGTTGAGTTACACGTAGACACCACATTTAGTCTACAGCATCTACTCCACATTGAGGCACGCCAGTTCTATGCACGGTATATTCTCTTACTGAAATACAACCTTTGAACCTTTCTTCCAGCGGCTAGATCAGGCAAGTCTGTTAGACTTGATTCATAAATTCTTGGTTGATATAGCTTATGCCTGATGACATTCTAAATTACTACTAAAACTACCATGTGCCTACAATGTGCTGCAATTATAAACTACGATTGTTATATAGAATCTATGATTTTCCAATACCAAACAAAGATCCTACTTCAACAAATCCATTATTGTCTGCAGGAACCATCAGCGGCTCCAAGACTTTTGGTTGGACTGGCTCGCTAGCATCTGCCGTCCAGAGAAGACTCCTGCCTATTTTTTGGTGGCGTGGCATCCTCTGCATCTGAACCTAACCCATCATCGTTTATGTGTTCGATTGACCCCTGTGTGGGCATCCAGGCAGGAAGAACTTCTAACTCCACTGCCCCTTCGAATTGGGCATAACTGTATTAACTATTTGCTTCATTGGCCCTGTAATCGGCCATGTACCTGTACGCGGCCAGTGATCGCCTTATGTGCCTTCAGCTTCATCGATTCCCGGAACCACTAATATTGTGTGTAATATTATGTGATTTAGCTAACTGGGTAGATCACTATGTGATTTAGCTACCAGCTGCTATATCAGCAACCATGTGTGCGGTTATGCCACATATGTTGTGGACATGTTTCAGATACCTAATCTTTAGTATTATTTGTTGTTTGAATGAATGGCCCCCAGTACAAGACTATTTACTTCTCAATCTTCACATTTGTTTTCTATAATCTGGCATAGTCTTTCCAAATGTTGCTTGGCTGAATCCTTGCGTACATGGGCGCGCGCAAAGCACTAGTAAAACATAAATTATGGAGGGCAAAAGGAAACAACAAAAACAAGAAGATCCGCACCACTGTATACAACCAGGGCAATCCATTTAACATACCTACAGCTTTCGTTTCTATTTATCACACCCAGAGAAATTACGTTTCCATTTAACACAGAGCATAACAATTTTGCTTCCATTTTTATAGAAACAAGTGAAAATTTTGTCATGCCAAGAATACAGAACGGAGGGGAACAAGGGGGCTTACTGTGGGGCAATGCTTGGTCCACCACAGGTGTGGATGAAACTGTCAAGCAGCAACAAGCAGACTCAGCGAACTGGCTCCATCAACTCCGCTTCTCAATCTGGAGGCTGCAGAGTCAGTTCTTAATCATTACAAAACACGGATACTTCACTAAGCAGCTGTATCGCGTGTCCGATACGTTTCGGACACGGATACGTATCTGATATGGCGCCGATACGTTTCCGCGGAGTATCGGGATTTTTGTTATTTTTAAAAAAACGGACACGTTTTGCTTTTTTTTTTGAGCAAACACAGACACGTTTTGCTAATACGTATCTGCTGGCCGATACGCGTATCTACGCTTTCCGATACGGCCCAGCCCAACATCAGGCCAACAAGCAGGCGAATATGCCTCTGTTCCTCAGCCTGGGCACTTTTTAACCAAAAATCAAAAACCGAACCGAACTGAGCCGAAGCGAACCGAATGTCGGCTTCTTCGGTTTTCGGTTTTGGCTTCGGTTCTTGATTTCCAGGAGTTCGGTGTTCGCTTCGGTTTCCGCTCCGCTGGACCGAAGAACCGATGGAACCGTGCACACTGCGTCGCGAGGACAGCAGCAGCAGCGCATCAGGGGTGCGTCCCGCATTCGGCCCACAGCGGCCCAACACCCGTCCGCACAGGCACCTCTCCAGAATCCCGATCCCGACTTCCTGTCTCCGGTCTCTCATCCGCCGTCCCCAAATCCCCACAAACCCTAACCCAGCGGCCAAAGCACAGAGCAGATCAGAGGCGGCGGCTTAGCGGCGCGAGCGCGCGGCGTGTAGGCGCCCGCGGTTTAGCGGCACTGCGGCAGCGCGAGCGCGAGCAGCCAAGCAGGCGCGGCGGGTGGCGGCGGCACGAGCAGCTGGGAACCGCGGCGGCACGAGCAGCTGGGGACGGCGCCGGCGCGAGCAGGACTGTCCCCGTCGCCCTAACCTTATCCTCGTCTCAGTCTCGCCTCGCACGCGCCCGTCGCGCCGCATCGGCATCGCGCCGCTCCCCGCGCGCCCGCCAGGACTACGACCGGAGCTCGCCGCCCGCCGGCCACCGGCCACCGGCGACGAGCCTCCGCTCGCCGGCGACTCCTCGCAGGCTCGCGGCAGGACTCCTCACGGGCTCGAGGTCGAGAAGCACGCCAGCGGCCGGACCCCTCCACTCCTCCAGGCTCCAGCGCCGGCGCCCGGACCCCTCCAGCCGCAGCTCGCCTTCCCTGCTCGTCACTCGTCCCTGGATCGAGCTCCGGTGAGTTGAATCCCCTTCCCCATTCTCGATCTCATCTTCTTCTTCAGTTCATAGCACCGGCCTGCTTGATTTCTTTGCTATTTGCTACCCACTTCGTCTTCCTCTCCCCAGTTAGTGAGTTCTTGTTGCTTTGTTTATTGCTCTCAGTTTTATGTTTATATCTGCATTATTATTATTATTTTTATTTTTTTTAAACATTAAACGTATCCGCATATTGGGTTTTTGGGAAGTTGGCGTATCCGATACGCGTATCCGTATCCGTGCAATTTAGCTTAATCAGGGACGACGGGGCAGGGTGCAGTGGAGGTGCCACCACACAGTAGAGGTGCAGAATAAGGCGATGAGAGGGGTGAAGTCGGCCCAAAATGCTAGCCACCTCTAAGTTGGGTTTTGTCGCCAATTGTATTGGTGTAGCCAATGTTATCCACTCAGGACCAAGCCACAAGTAAAATTCATAAAAAATGAAATTCAAATAAAATTCATAAAAAATGAAGAGGACCTCATCTGTTGTAGACACGACAAGGCAGAGGGGATATGACGGCTGCTAGGGTCCCGGGCGGTGTGCGTCCCTGCATTGACGACGGGGAGTAGAAGACGGCGTCGGCCACGACGGCAAGAAGCAGTAGCATGCTGGCACCGTCGACCAGCCACAGCACGCGTGCCTGCGCGAGTTCCCGGCGGCGCGCGGATTCCTCCCCTCCCTGGTGGCGTGACGGTGCACGGAGCAGCAGCGGATCTTAAGTATGCGCACCGGCAGCAGCAGGTAGATCTGTGGCGGGTCGTGGGTGGAGGAGGAGGGCAGCTGGGGCCTGCTCGCGCCAGCTCAACGCCGGCGAGGGTGTTGTTGCCTTCGGAGAGAGAGAGGGGTACGGAAGGGGAGAGATGAGTCGACGTCGCATAGGGACGCGTGCGGGAGATGTGGCGTCGGGGAGAGAGTCGCGTGTGGGCCATCGGGTGGGTGCGGGATGGGAGGAGGATGAGTGAGGAGGTTTGATCCAAGCAATTTCGTCTGTCGGATGAGTGAGTAAGAGAATGTAATGGCCAAATTGAATCTGGACCATTTATTTTGAATGATTGGTTTAGTCTGGGTACATTTGTTTGGGTGTACCTAAGAAAGATTATGAGAGATAATGTCTGTAGGGGATAGTTTGTTGTGTGGCTTTAGGAATGTTTTTTTGGTGCATTATATGCAGTAGAGATGATGAATGAGGTGTTATAGAAGGTTGAAAGATACAAAAAATTGTTGTTTACTTTTACTTAAATTTAGAAACTGATTGATAAGTTAAAAGAAAGAAGACTTTTGAAGATGCTTTTATGTGCGACTAGCTAAATGCATAAAAAAGACTTTTGGAGATGCTTTTATGTGCAACTAGCTAAATGCACATGTATTGCTAGGAGTAATATAAACTTATATCAGTGTAGTTTTAATTGTAAACTATTCATATTTTTCTGCAATAGAGAGGCCATTTATTTGTCATGTCTACCAAAACCATTCTACACTGATTCAGGAAGATAGCAAATTTGCGAACTAAGACCGTTTTGGAATGCGGGTTTTTCTTGTGAAAATGAAAAATGAACTAATTTTATACGAAATTCGTGTAAATTTCTTGAATTCGAAATAAGCCCAGGATTCAGCCCGGTCATGGGCCAAAATAACTGGGAGCAGATCTTTGGACCTAGCCCAGCAGCTCCCCTCCACAGCGCAACTCTCAACCTCAGCAGACGAGCGATAGAAGCCCGACGCTCTCCCCTCCCACGCTTGGTCAGGTCGCGACTGCGGACTCCCCGCCTGCCGCGCGATTCCTGATGGCTGCCGTCGCCGTCGCCTTCCGGCAGCGGGCAGCGGCTGTCACCCGCCCTCCCCACTTCCCCATCCCCGGTTCGGCGCCTGCGCGCCTGCCGGCCGCCTCCTGCAAGCCGCGACCGGGTCTCTAGTTGGCCAGGGCACCAGGCCGCTCCAGCCGGCCAGCCGCGGCCAGGTGCCCAGGTCTCCAGGCCGCCCCGCTGTCGCCGACGTCCGGCCGCCCCTTGCCCCCTTCTGCCGCTAAGAGTCAGAGTTCTAGCTTCAAAGGTGAGAACAGAATTAAGAACAGTACTGTATCTGGTTGTTCAATTGCAGTTTTTAAATATTCAGTGAATAATCGCATTGCAATTTGCAATATAGGAGGCCCCCTTCCACCTGCCATGTAGGCGGTGGAAAATATTTTAGTATACGGCTAGTAAGATTTTTACCCTTCTAGTATTATTCAGTTAGCCTCTCCCTTGATCCGTTTCTGGATACACCACTGGAACTAAGAGTAGTTTAGCTGGTTAGGTAAATTGCAGGAATTTGTTCCCATGAGTTTAATTTCTGACCTGACAATATTTTTATTCTAGATTTATTCTAGGCTTTAGTGACATTGTTTTTCTAGTGGTAAGCCATGTGCTCCTCGTCAGTAGTTTAGCTGGTTAGCTGGTTAGGTAAATTGCAGGAATTTGTTCCCATGAGTTTAATTTCTGACCTGAAAATATTTTTATTCTAGATTTATTCTAGGCTTTAGTGACATTGTTTTTCTAGTGGTAAGCCATGTGCTCCTCGTCAGTAAGGCGAGTGTCTACGGACTGTGATTAAAAAAAAAATAAAAGAGCATGTCTGTAAGACTTACTCAAAAGTTGATGTGAAAATTCACAATACTAGATACTGAGTCTGTTTAGTAGCAATTTCAAAGAAATTTGATAGTCGCCATCAACATTCACAATATCAGATACTTACTCAAAAGTTGATGTGAAAATTCACAATATTAGATACTGAGTTTGTTTAGTAGCAATTTCAAAGGAATTTGATAGTCGACACCAACATTCACAATATGAGATACTGGTTCTGTTTATTAGTACGCAATTTCAAAGGATAAGGTGCGTCATGTTCACTTTGTAAAATCGAACCCTTTGGAGTAAGCAAGCTTCTATGCTGCCTATATTTTAAGACTACTTCTCTCCTCTTTGGTAATAGTTACAGACTTAATTGTTGATTGCTGATTCACAGCAGTGCAAATTGATGTATAGCAGTGCAGACTTCAAACTAGTTGCTAATTGATGCTCTATATCTCTTGTCTCCTTTTGGTCTTTGATGCACTGTTGATGTCTTGCACTTTTGGTCTTTTGGTTGTTTAATTAATGCACACCAATTTTATAGTTGTTTGTTGATTGCTGATTCACAGCAGTGCAAATTGAAGTATAACAGTGCAGACCTCAAACTAGTTGCTAATTGATGCTCTATATCTCTTGTCTCCCTTTGGTCTTTGATGCACTGTTGATGTCTTGCACTTTTGGTCTTTTGGTTGTTTAATTAATGCACACCAATTTTATAGTTGTTTACCCAAATATTTTTTGGATTGTACTGAATTATTATGTATATATTAAAAGACTTGGCTCTTCGCACCCTAAGCGAAAATTCTAGATTCACCACTGCAGGCATGAAAGGCTACACCCCATTAATCTGTACTCTGGTGTGCTTGATCTTGAATGTGTGTATGTGCTTGAATACTAGATATGTCAGTCCACTTCAAGAAATTGTATATTAGGTACCTACTGTTGTAGGGGTGTTGTAGTGAAAACAATTGGTTGATCTGTTAATTGTTTGTGCCTGTGAAAACAATTGGGTTGAGAAGCGGAGTTGATGGAGCCAGTTCGCTGAGTCTGCTTGTTGCTGCTTGACAGTTTCATCCACACCTGTGGTGGACCAAGCATTGCCCACAGTGAGCCCCCTTGTTCCCCTCCGTTCTGTATTCTTGGCATGACAAAATTTTCACTTGTTTCTATAAAAATGGAAGCAAAATTGTTTGCTCTGTGTTAAATGGAAACGTAATTTCTGTGGGTGTGATAAATAGAAACGAAACTACTGTAGGTATGTTAAATGGATTGCCCTGGTTGTATACAGTGGTGCGGATCTTCTTGTTTTTGTTGTTTCCTTTTGCCCTCCATAATTTATGTTTTATCTATTCCTGTCAGTAAACTGCACCTGTTCTGTATGTATTTTTTGTTTGTAAGAATTCATATGATTATTTATCCAATAAATAAACAATAGACATGAGTTTGTCTGGATGATGCACATATGCAAACCTCTAGGTTGGTTTTGTTGCCATTTTGTTTTGCCATAATTGATGGTATTCACCCAGGACCCAAGCCCGAAGATACAGCAGCGATGGACATTGAGCGATGCAGGATATGGTGGCCTCGCCAGGAGCTGCAGCTCAAGCACAAGCCATTCTCACCGAGGTTCGTCCTGTTCGGATGGTTCTTCAGCAGTGCTGGTTCTATCGACATCGTCATCTCTGCAGTTGTGCCCCAAGATCACATCCTGCGCTCTTTTTCCACACTCGACACCCTCCAGGTCAGTATTGATGATTCAGGTTAAACACAATTTACCATTGTTGATTCATTATTGGGTGGTAGATGCATGAACTTATATTCCAGTAATCTATGTGCTAAATGCAGTATTCTGAGATTCCCTTGTAAAATCTTAGTTGAAGGTGAGGAAGTGGTGCCTTCCTCTCCTCTGGTCCTCCCCTACTTCCTCCACGAACTCTGGTGTAGTGGTGCCTGGTGGTGCTTAGCATATAGCATTTTTTTAATAAAAAATTTGGTCCTAGCTTTACCATGAATTTGTACTAAATTACTTTTTCATTGAGTTGTTAAAGATTTTGTTTTGAAGCCCATCTGATCAACTTCCAAAGGTTGCTTTGCTATGTAATGCTTGTCCTTTTTCCTTGCTTGGGGGAACTCCAGTAATCTACCGCGGAAATCATGTTATGTTTATCTGTTTCATTTAATTTTGCAACATGCATGTTGAAAGGCAGAACCTCTTTTTTTTTTTTGCTCATCTACTGATGTAGCTGCTAAAATTCTCCAAAAGAAAAAAAAATGCTGCTAGAGTATGTTTATCTTGGTTGCTTATATTTTTCACAGCTTCTTCTCTCAATGTTGTCTCTCATGTTAGACCATCGTCCTTTCTTCGAATAAAAGGATGCCAGTAAACCTGCAAGAATCTGCTGCATTTACCATTCTCGGGGATTGTAGCCGACACCCAGAAGAATACTGCTTTAATAAATTAGAGCAGCTGCCCTTGGATGCAAACTTTGTTAAGAAAGAACATTATGGCACAAGAAGAAACAATGCCATGATTCGATCAGTTAGGAATGGGGATAAGGGTCCAACTTATGATCATAGAAGATGGGGATGCGATTGTTGTGTGTTGGATGGTTTTCTGGATGCTTGCAGAAAGTCTGCAGTCAAAGAGGGCAGTTGGGTGCACTTGTGTTGGAAGTTTCGAAAGAACCTTAAGAGCAACCTGAATCAAGTTCCAGTTCTTCACCATTTGTATCTTGATGGCCAACAGATTGAAAACAATCGTTGCCACGTATGTAAGTCAAGGCTTTGTTTATAATATACTTGTATTATCAATTTTTTGAACTGTCATGTTTCTATGCCTCTTTAGTTATTCTTTCTTTTGCTCTGACAAATTGATGAGATATTTTGTTCAATTTATCCTAGGTTATACTATATGAGGTTCCAACCATTGGCAGAAACCATTTTTCACTGGGTTTGGATGCACCTCGTAAGTTGAATGTTTCTTTTAAAAAGCCAAATTGGATGAATGATCTACAAAAGCAAGCGGCATTTCTTGATTTGGTATGTGCATGAGTGGTTTTTCATGTTATTTATTTCTTTTTTTTTGTTAGATGGTCTATTAAGTCAATTCACGTTTGTTTGAAGGATTCAATTGTTTTGGCGCTTAATTGTTCAAATGCAGCTAGACTGCCAGACACTCATGAATGTTCTACCACAAGCTCTGGGGCTTATTTCATCTTTGCATCTGTGTAATCACTATTGTTAACCTTCTCCACTCTGCTCCTTTTGTCTGCTCTTACCTTGTTACTTGCTTATTCAGATATGATGTCTTAGTTCAAGTAACATGGCACTGCATGGGGATATTTTTGGCTTCAGCATCAACTATTCTCTACATCATGATTCTAATATTCCAGAAGTGTTTAAGCCATATGCCCCAGTACTTGATACTAAATAAGGTTTTCAGAAATTCATGGAATAACATTCATCTTCGCAGCTGTCAAATTATCTACTGGCCAATTGTCCTCCAAGATGCTTCCCTAAGGTATATCGATAATGGATCCGTAGCTTCTTAATTTGCACTGTAACTTTAGTCGCCGTTTTAATCTGTTGTGTATATTGGCATAAAAATTTGTTCTATCCTTATAAGTTAACATATACCAGGCAATAACATAGTGATTCTGTTATCACTAATCTTACATGATTATTTTAATATGCAAAAGAGAGTTTACTGGTTCACTTCCATTTTGTTGTTTCATGTGTTTTTTTATTATGAATATTCAAGTGCATTTACATTCAGTACATAGTAGTTATCATATACTCAAGTGCCCTATTATTGAAAAATACTAAGCTTCACTTAATTATTATTGGCTCAGCTCCTCTGTGAATGTCGAATATGCGCACAAAGCTGCAATTCGGAAGCATGCTTTGTGGTCAAGTATCATTGTGGATCTCCTGATGGGTTTTATCCTTGGAGCAGCATTCTTGTTAAATACAGAGACTATTTGTATTTGGACTATTGCTCTTGCCCACCACATGACAGAAGCAATCTTGAGATCCGGTTGTGTGTGGCTGATGGGTGTTCCAGCTGGTTTTAAGCTGAATACAGAGTTAGCAGAGCTCTTAGGCATTATTTCTCTTAATGCAGTTCAAATTTACTCTACCCTTTGGTTCTTCGTGGGAGGCTACCTGAGGCATATAATTCAAGGCATTGCAGTCTCTGGAATTATTTTAGGTCTGACAGCTCCAGTTTCATTCTTTATTGACATTATCCAGCTTGCTACGTTGCATGTTACCATGCTTCACTGGTTAATCTCATCGTTATATTCAAGACAGATTCAGACAGTAGCATCATTGTGGCGTCTTTTCAGGTAACATACTCTTGGTGCACTCATGTGGTCCTTGTTGAATAAGAGGGTACTAACTGCAACATATTTTTATTACTAAACGACTGATGAGTTGATCAATTACTAAACATTAGCTCTGATATCACCTTTTTCTCTGTAGTTTGACTTTGAGAAAAATATGTTTGGTTATATGAAATAAATGGTACCAAATGCATCCTTGTCTTTGAATTTTGGTGCCTGTCTGACTGTATTATTTTATTGATACAGAAACATGAGGGGTTTGAATATACCTAATTTTGTGGTTCTTAAATCCTTAAAATGACAGAGCTGAGCTTAGTTTGGGAAACAAAAGGTTCGGGCTGAGGGAACTGCCAAGTTATGTGTACATGGAAAAGTGAAGGCACAGCCTTGACTAAAATCCTAATAATCCATAATATAAAAGTAAAACCCCTGGCTAGATCACTTTCCCCAACTAATGAGGCAAATTCCGTGAATCTAGCAATAGGAATGGGAAAATTGGTTCCATAGCATCAAAAGATCATCACTTTGGATATATCGGTGTTCTGTAAAATACAAGGGACAGAATGAGTCTGTTTCAAATTCTAGCACTGTGTTACTACCTCCTACATGACTGCAGGCTGTTCTCCGCTCCATTTTACGTGTATCGCCTGCTCCTTGCCTTGTCTGTTTTTCTAGGCACAGAAAGCAGCAGGGAGATTGCTTCCGTAGGCAAGGGCTAGCATTCTCTGATTTAACAGCATTAGGAGCAAAAGTAATGGAGTGGTAAATTTGGAAAGCCTCTTGTTCTTGCCATGGTATCTTGCAGAATGTTGATTGATGGTATTTCTGAAAGCGATTGTGTCTTGATGCTCTGGAAACAATTTTCCTTAAAGTTGTCACTGGGTGTTGGAAATAAAATATTTGACCATAAATTACAGATTTTCTTTGCCAGATTACACAAGAAGGATAAGTTTGACTGTGATTAGTTTTCACTTCTCTTCATGTATCGAAGCTAGTAATGGAGCCGGATAACTTAATGTGTGTAAATGCATAATGCTTGCACCATAAAACATTAGCTATTTTTTTTAATATTGTTTCTTTGTCATCATTTGTATTGTTATTTTTTTTTCATATTTGCTTGTAAGTTTGCTAACACTTGCTTATGCCATAACAGAGGGCGCAAATGGAATCCTCTTAGGCAGAGGTTAGATAGTTATGACTACACAGTTGAACAGCACGTGGTTGGTTCTCTGCTGTTTACACCAGTCCTACTTCTTATACCTACAACTTCTGTATTCTATGTATTCTTCTCTATCTTGACAACCACGGTTATCTGGGTGTGTGTGATGCTGGAAATTGTCATCGCTGTAATCCAATCCACTCCTTATGCTGAGTTAACTCTATGGGTGATGAGGAGGCACAGATTTCCTGCTGGATTATTTTTCCTTCATGTGCCATCAAGTGGACATACTTCTGAAGATGGCGACCTATCAGCCCATCCAGTCGGATGTTGCAATGAAAGGAGAAAGGAGGATCTGAGCGACAAACTATCAGAATCATTAGTTTCAGAACTTCACTGCAGCTATGCCACTCTTGGTAAAATGTTTCTCTTGACTTTTGCTTAGACCATTCTTAGTTGAATGTTTGATACATTCTTTGTTAGATACCTAATTTTACAATAAATGTCACCAACATGTCCATGTCGTTCTACATGCCTAGTTTCTGTTTATTTGATTCATATATATTATGACATGTAGTTTACAACAAACTGAAGCCCAAATATAAACAGCTTGCCCAAATTTCAAATAGTTCTATTTTGCAGCCTAGGATTATGTTCATATCACCAGTAGTGTGCTTAGTTTTTGTCAATAGAATGCATTTTGCAGAGGCACCAGCCTGCAGTTGCTTTTTTGCTGTTCCACTTGCTGGTAATCTTCCTAACATAAAGGATGATATGTGCAGTTCAAGTAATCCGATCAAGTTATGAGAGAGTTTTCAATAGGACTGGTTACTCCTTTTGCAAACAATTGGCATACGGGATCCTTAGCGGTGAAAGGTATAGCACAATCTATCAGTTTGATTTTTACCCTTTTGAAGGTATTTGTTTTATACTCCTATGTTTCTTTGTTCAGGGTGCCTTCATCGTTGCATCTGCAGCCGTCTCCCTCATTTCCCTGGATGAACATTGGTATTACAGAGTATTGGATGCACTGCTATGTTTGTGTCCTTCAGTGTGCACCAAAGAGGTGATTCAATGAAGTTTTGCATTAGCCTTCTGTTTTTATTGCTTAATTTAACAACATGATGAAAATTTGTTGTCCCATCTTTTATGCAACACTAAGGCTAGTATTTTTTTACCGCATGCCACCAAATTTTTATCTGGTCATGCTCGTCTTTGACCAGGTTTATAGAGAAGATGTATTTATGACACCAAATAAGCATAGTATGAAATATATTTCATGATGACTCTAATGATACTTATCTTGTATTGTAAATAACTAAATATGAATACTTTTTATGTAAACTTGGTCAAATTTTAGATGATTTGATTTAGGGAAAAATAGAATGACATTCTTTTAAGAAGTGATGGAGCACTCACCTGTCATACTGGACCTTCATGCATGCATCGGCTTTTATAAGACCAGAGCTGTCACATTTGAGCTGATCCATTTTCTCATATGATTGTCATACATTCTGTTTCTTGTTATAGTTTTGATTCACGAACAGGATCTAACCAATTGCTGATATTTTCAGAGGTCCATGACGATTGCATTTGCTGCGGTTTTAGTTTCCATAGAGGTTTTTTCTAGTGGTGGTTGATTATTCTGGAGGAAAGGGAGGGTCATCTTTACACTTGTGGAGCCTTTTTCCTTTTATCAGTAGCTGTACGAGATTTTAAGTTAGCTGTAATTTAATAGTTATATAGGATTTGCACGATTTTGGTGCTGCTACTTGACACTTGTTTGCTAGCTGTGTTTTCATGAAAGAAACCAAATACCAGCTAGACTGACGGGTTTGAGAGAACTCATGATCTGCTGCAAAGATGCCCCAGTCAAACCGCGTTGTTGGTTCACGCTAATAGCTTTTTGCAGATGGCGGTGTCTGGCATGCTGGCATCCATGGTAGCAGGATATTTTCTTTTCAAATATTTAGGGCTACCTGATCTTGCTTACACCAAAAGCTGAGTAGCTTTATTAGCTTGATATATACTGTATGCATTGGTGATATTTTGGACATTGTATACGAATGGAAAGTCGTAGCGTTCTAGCGAGCTGTCCAGTTTTCCACTTTAGATCATTCGTTCGCGGTCCTTGAATAAAATTCAAAAATACGACCCTGCTTAGGATGCCATTTATTACTATGGACTTGCAAACAAGTTCAGAAACCAAAAAAGTATACTTTAAGAGTCTAATAACAAAGGCAGTGTATGTTATGAAAATCAGGTTTTAGTGCAAACTATAGAAACTCTAATCAAGACTATAGCTTTCTAATCTGATGGCTAGATGTAAATGTGGGTTAATTTAGCATTTAAAGCCCCCACTCCTCCCATCTAATCCATTTTTTTCAAATTACCCCAGCAGCGAACCCAGGTTCGTTCTTTCCTCGTCACGGACTCACGGTTCTATTTCCCATCTTCCGCGACCCGTACAGCGCCGCCGCCCCTCGCGTCCCTTCGTTGTTGTTCTGCTGGTGATGCTCGCCTGCCGTACGCCGCTGCCGTCGTTGGTATCCCTCGTTGTCGTACGACCCTTGTGGCTGTGGCTCATCATCGCCGCCGCCGCCCCCTCGCGGCTCATCACGATTCAGAAATCTTGCAGCCTAGCAAGGACCATGGTCATCAAGATGCATCCTATGGTCCGTGCCATGGCTCTGTGGATAGCATCGGATTTTGGCACCAAGGAGACCAAATGGCTTGTCCGTGCTGGAGTTGGGCTCAAGGAGGCACCAGGCGCAGAGAATTGGAACGATGCTGAGCGGATTTCTTTCATGCGGAACAACATTCTTGAGTTGTATGAGAGGCCTAATTGCCCTTTACTGAAGACTTTGATGCTACAAGGCAATCTTGGGTTGGACAAGATATGTGATGGCTTCTTCCAATACATGCCATCTCTCAGAGTGTTAGATCTGTCTCGTACTTCTATCAGCGAATTACCTTCAGGGATCAGTTCATTGGTTGAGTTGCAGTACCTGGATTTGTATAACACAAACATCAGGTCACTTCCAAGGGAGCAGCTAGGATCTCTATCAACTCTGCGGTTCTTGCTTCTCTCAGCCGTGAGGGGCGTACGGCAACAAGGGACACCAACGACGGTGGCGGCGTACGGCAGGAGGCAGAACACCAACGACGGGACACGAGGGGCGGCGGCGCCGTACGGGGTCGCGGGCGACGGGAAACAGAACCGCGAGTCCGCGACGAGGAAAGAACGAACCTGGGGTCCTAGGCTGCTGGAGTGATTTGCAAAAAAATAGATTTGATGGGATGAGTAGGGGTTTAAGTGCTAATTAATCTACTTTTACCTCTAGCCATCAGATTAGAAAGCTATGGTCTTGATTAGAGTTTTTATAATTTACACTAAAACCTGATTTTCATAGCATACGCTGCCAATAACAAAAACCTAAATGCATGTTCACTGCAGTCTTTGTTTGAAAAAAAAAGTGATGTAAAACCTCTCCCAGGCAATACTGCAGTTTTGCTGCCATCAACCGGTCCTAAATTTAGGCGGCAGCCTCGACCATGTGGATCTAAGAATCAGTGGCATACAAACAGCCAACGGATCTAAGAATGAACTTTTTTTTCCTAGTCGCTAGCAGCATAACTGTAGAGAATTTCTTTTGCCTTGGTCGCTAGCCACAGGTGCTTAGGCTGAAATCTTATCTCTTTATTATTAGAGATAGGGATAGATATAGATACAAAAGATATAGATGCAAGACACTGGCTATGGTATCATTTCTGTGGCTGTGTTGTTTCAGTGGTTTCACATACTTTGAAAATTAAATATTTCAGAAAAATTTAGAATGTTAACCGAGGAATAAACAACTCATGCGTTGCTTAGGATGGATGGCTAAACCATTAGCACGGCGAAATCCAAAGAATTGCAAGAGATAACTAGTGCTGACACTCACCATGACACTTTACTGTCAAAATTAGTGCACATCTTTCATAAATGCCAAACATAAGACATTAATGCCACACACAGGATCTAGGAAGAGTATTTCGTAGTGGATTTAGAAAAGGAAGGCTTTTGCTTAAAATATGAGGCCTTAATCTCACAAGGTGTATGTCAGGCCATGGATCAGGCCGACAGTGAGCTGAGTGGAATCCTAGCTAATCCGGCGATCGGCCGGCGAATTTGAAGAAGAGAACAACGGAAACGTAAGCGCGAAGTAAGAAAATGAAATGGACAGAGTACTGGTTTGTTCTTCGTTGACGGTCCACCCATCCACCCCTCGGCCTATATGGCCGCCGTCTTACAAGGCCAACCGGCCATACACGGCAACATGCCGTAAGGAAAACAACTAAGCCGGCCCAGGCCCAACATACGGCCCAAGCTCACGAACTGAAGAAACTCTGTCTTCCCGCCTTGCTTCCTCAGCCACGCTCTGCACGCCTTGCCGACGCTCTTGCTATCTTCATGGTTGTTGATGGTTGTTAACCATCAATTTTATATGTCAACTAAAGAGAGAAAAAGGGGTATAAAATAAACATCACCATAGACTTAGGGTTTTTACTAACAATTTTCATGAGTTTTAGTGAATGTCTGTTTCTACAGGGGGTTATCAGAAAAGAGCCAAATAGGACCCACATGTCGGATTTACATAGAGAGAATATCACGTCTAGCAACTCAGGAATAATCTAGAAGACTCGAGAAGGCAACACCCTAAAGCAGAGGGCCCACCTGTCATGTGGCTGGGCGGGCGCCCGCCCACCTATCTCCACCAATGAGGTGCGAGCACACGGATCCTACCTCCACCGACTTTGAGGAGCAATCTCAGCCATCTATATAGGTCGGTTTGATCCAAGGGCTACGGTGCATCTTGGGGGCTATATAAGCAAGACCCCTGGCCCCTGGGTGAAACCCTAATTCATTCAAGAATTCATTCTAGAGATAGCCATCAGAAGAGCCAGGGTTTAGAGATCACTCCACCAGAGAATTAGAATAGCTACTTCAAATCTTCAAGTTCTACATAGGTTTAGACTAGATAGAGGAAGAATCGGGCGCCTGTGCTCGGAATTTCGGATCTCCATCATCAAGGATTGGTACTATCTTGTATCTTTTCTTGAGACTTTATTCTAATATCATTATGTTTCTATTTATTATGTTCCTAGTTTATTCTTGTTCTACATTTGATATGGTCATGATTGATAATGGGTTTATGTATATGTTTGCAAAGCACTTAACTCTCTTCGTGGGAGGGTTAGGTGGTAGATTTCATGTAAGCATGGTGCTTAGATGTCGTTTACTTGCAAATGCACCCTATTGGCCGGGTCGTGTGGTAGATCGCGGAAGTGACAGTTCCGTTGAGTCCTTTGTATTCAATCTCCCGTTGATAGGACTAGCAGAACCAAAGTTGCGTAAGAAGTCCTGCTATGTCTTGGCTTTTTATAGCAATGATCCTTATACATAGATGAAGAGTCTTTTGTGCTATATATGATAGTGTAGCGTTAGATTAGATGAATGACTTAGCAGATTAGAACCTATCTAGGAGTTTATTTCTTGAACTAATCTGATGTCAGCCTACCTTTATGCTAAGTAGTCTATTTCTAACCTCTGTGTGATTTTATCCATGAGCTTTATACTTTATCTTATTTACCTATCATGGTTTACCCCTTGCCAAAGTAAGTGACTGTGCAATCAATCACTCATAAGTAGTCATGTTTTGCAAGTTTATCTCATTGTTTAAGTCCTTAGTTCTTTCCCTTGAGCTAAATATAAATAATGATACTGAAATACTTCCCTGTGAAGTACTGCAATGGTATTTAATCTGTACGCTTATGGATCCTATATTTCTTTTGTTAGAGGAGCAGTTTTTATATCAACACTTCTGGCGCCATGCTAGGGATAACAACTTAGCTTAAGTGGTGTTAGAAGTGTCAACAAGCATTTCTGGCGCTGTTGCCGAGGAAGAAATAAACTTTTTAAGAAAAATTGCCTAAACAGATACTTAGAAAATGAGTGATTGTCACTAGTCACCTCTACTTTGGCAGGTTTACCCCTGTTTGTTTTTCTATGTCTATATTTTATACAGGGTATTAGCAGGATTCAATTTGATTCACTCAACTCTACATCATCAGAGTCAAATCAATCAAGAAGGAAGCTCATCACCAATACTTGAAGCTATGGCCGAAAAGACTTTTTGGAGTTCTCTGCTCCAACCGTAGAGAACATCCGCATTGGTCCAATGCTAGCAACTAAAGATCTTGAGTTTGAGCTCAAGCCAAACCTCATCAACATGGTACAAGCTGTCCAATTTAGTGGAAAGGTACATGAAGATTCAAGTGCACATCTACAAAACTTCATGGAGATTGGAGGCACTATTGCCATAGAAGGAGTTAACCAAGATATCATACTACTTCGCCTCTTTCCATTCTCACTAGTGGGAAGAGCGAAGCAGTGGTTCTATGCTAATAAAGAAGACATCAACACATGGGCAAAGTGTTCCAAGGCCTTTCTAGCAAAATTCTTCCCAATAGGCAAAACAAATGCCTTAAGAGGAAAGATCGCCAACTTTCAGCAGCAGAAAGCAGAAACCATTTCAGAAGCATGGGAACATTTGCAAGGATACATTCAAGATTGTCCTCATCACGGGATGGAAGAATGGTTACTCATGAAAGGTTTTTATCATGGATTAACCCAGAAGACACGTGAGCACCTAGATGCCACTGTTGAAGGATCGTTCTTATCACTCACTCTTGGGAAAGCTAAAGAACTCATGGAGAAGATATCAGATAATCAAAGCTGGTCCCAAGACAACATTCAACATTGTCATCAAAGTGAAGAAACAACTGATGAAGTAAATGCATTGTCCACCAAGATGGATGACTTGCTCCATTGGCTAGATCAGAGAGCCAAGTACAAGGAAGACCAAAGGGCGATTGAAGCAACATATAACCAAAGCTCAAGTCCTGCCGTCAGGAAGGTTCCACGTCAATCAAATTGGAGACAACAAAGCCAAGGTATGAATTCAGGTAATTTTACAAAGCAACCTACTCTAAGAGAATTAATTTTGCAGCAATCTAAAATAAATCTAGACATCAAATCTAGGCTTGCTGTTAATGATAAAACCATGGAGTATATAATTGATAAAATGGATAGTTTCTCATCTACCATGCATAATATTTTTGAGTATAATAAAAAGATAGAAGAAAATATAGCACAGTTAGCTGCTGTGTTGCCGTTGCCACTAACCCTGGCAGGTAAGATCTATTACTACAAGAGGAGGGAAATCCACCAAGGATCCTCCCTATCCAAAAGGTGCAAGGAGGCCAGCAGTAGAACCACCAGTGGTAGAAGAAGAAAACAATATTCCCGAAGAAATATTACCCGAACCAGTACAAGATCATGAGATGAGACAAGATTTCCAAGAAACAAATTACCTATCATTTCCTCACAGAAAGAGAAGGCCACAACAATCAGATGCTCAGTTTGGTAAAATTCGTGGAGGTAATCCAAAAATTATATGTCAATATACCTCTGCTAGATGCCATACAGTTCCCTACATATGCCAAGTACATTAGAGATATTCTCAATAAGAGGAGACCACTACCATCCACTGAAGTGATCAAGCCAATAAAAGAGTGCAGTGCAATCATCCTCAACAAATTACTAGAAAAGAAGAAAGATCCAGGATGTCTGACCATTGATTGCATAATTGGAGATCAATACTTCAACAATGTACTCTGTGACCTTGGATCAAGTGTCAGTGTAAAGCCCATTGCTATCTACTACAAGCTCAATCACACCGCACTTGAGCCAACATCAATGTGCCTACAACTGGTCAATCAATCAGTTCGATATCCACTAGGCATTGCTAAAAATATTCTAGTCAAGATAAGAGAGTTCTTCGTGCCAATAGACTTTGTGGTACTAGACATGCATCCAGACTCAAAGGTGTCACTCATTCTCGGGAGACCCTTTTTGAGCACCGCCAATGCATATATTGACGTTGGGAAAGGAGAAATCAAGTTTACCATAAATGAACAAGAAGAGCAATTTGCATTCAAGTCAAAACAAGAACTTAACTCCTCCGCAAAGATGGTAGAGCAAGACAAAACCGAAGAATCACCAGAGTCACCGGCTCTGGAAACAATAGCAGAATAAATATTTGGGAAGGTCCAGTTCGGAGGAATTTAAAAATTTGAACCCTCGTCGGAAGATAACTCGGTATTTACTCGCATTTAATTTCTCGATTCATTTAATTTTAGGCATATTTATTTTACAGCATTGCATTATAAATCCTACACCCCATATAAATATTTTTCTCGGTGATAACCTGTTGAAAATATTTATCGTGGTGGCACAAAAATATTTTTAATCTATATATATAAACATATATTTATGCCTTAGTTTATTATTTTCAATTCCTGCATTATATTTATACAATTATATTTTTGGTCCATGATGGGCCTACCACCATGGGTCCCACATGTCATAGACTTCACCCCACATACATCACATCACATTATTTCATCCACCTCCACTCACCTCCACCATCTTCTCTTTTCCACCGCCAAATCCACCATCTCTTTTCTTTTCTAGACTTAGCAAGGAAGCAAGGTGGAGGACACAAATTTTGAGTGGAAGAGGAGCCAGCAAGTGGGCGGCCGCCCCCACCACTTAGGCACCCGTCGGCCATCTCCTCCTCTATAAAAGCTCCTCCTCTCTTCACTTCTAGACATCACAAGCTTTCAGTTTTAGTAGCCAACAAGGTGCTCTCGACTTCGAGTTTTCCTGAGAGAGTTCGGGAGAGAAGAAGAGAGAAGAAGAAGAGTAGAGAAGGGAGTGAGTGTGAGCAAGACCTTTAGAGCTAGTGTAAAGTAAGGTAGTGCTGCAAGATCTTCATAGAAAGATTAGTGGAGGTGCTGTCCAAAGTAGGTTAAGAAGTTTAAAATTTAAGGGGAGGTTCTGTCAAAATCCAACTAGAAATAGAGTTAATCTTGGAAGAACGACTAACCCTGGACCGCTAACTCTGGACGGCTGACCAAACTTTTTAAACTAACCCCTTTGCATTAGTATTGTTGTAAAAAATTTTGCAGGATGAAGAAATGGGCCAAGGAAATGGTCAAAAGGCCAAGAGCATTGGGACAAGGAGCTCGTCCCGGCAAGCTTCATCAAGGGCTGACTCCGACATGAGCATCGATCCTCCAGTCATCCCGCAGCCAGCATCCTCTTTAGCACTCTAGAGGATCCTCCTCAAGGCATCTCACCTTGCCTTGAGAGACTCTAGGGAGAAGGCTATCTACAAGAAGCTCAAGGATAGGAGCTACGCACATACACCAGTCCTCGACGAGACATTTCTGTACGAGACAGGTATGGCTAATGAACTTGACATTATTTTTAGACTCTTCACTGAGGATTTCAGCTTCACTTGGAGAAACCTTAGTGATCTCCTAGGTTTCCTCTCCGATGCAAATGTAGACTTAGTTGGAGCCTTGGGAGATTACGACACACATAGGTTTTGGACTGACATCTCTAAAGAATAGTTCTTACATGCACACCACACAGGGGACATTGAGCATCCCACACTCAGGTTCCTACACAAGTGGTTGGGTACCGCTTTCTTTCCCTGTGATGACACTAGCAAGGTCAGGATAGTGGATCTACAACTTATGTATGCAGCTGTAAAGAAAGTCAAGGTTTCACCTGTCTGTGCTTTAGTAGATCACTAGTTGGGTGTCCCCAACTACAAGGTAGGATCTGTATCCGTCTGCTCTGTTGTCACCCGCCTAGCCATGAAACTGAATCTGATAGACGGTGCCTCTCTGGAGTTCATAGAAGAACAGAGGGAAATTTTTGGATATGATCATTTTAGACATGCTCATTTGGTGAAAAAGATAAAAGGTGAACTATTCATGATGTATGGAGAGGCTAAGATCCAGTTACCTAACCCAGAGTTGGCTTTATATTCTGTCCAAACTTTGCATGTTGAGATACAGGCACAACTGGTGAACAGGAGGGCACCTCAGAGGATAGCCTCCGCAAGAATTGCACGCCAGCACGAACCAGTGTGGCATGATGCTGATCCTATTCTGGAAGAAGCTTCACACTACAGTTATAAAGACTAGGTGGCTCGCCAGCACCACGCGCTGAACCCAGGGGTACCCTCACTACTACCCAAACCAACCACCCTATTGGTACTACCAGCCGCAACCATTCATTCCCACAGGAGAGGGAACTTCAGGCGGGGCACCAAGGCATTCATGTGATGCCCATGTTACGAGGACAGAAGAACCACACCAAGACTTTGAGCCAGGACGTAGATCTGAGGCCGCTGGGTTTCACTATACCCAGCAACACTATAATGAATAAGTAGCGTTCCAGCAATGCACCGACACTTCACTTGCTCTTAATGAGCAGAACTGGGCTAACCAGCACCAGTGGAACCAAGACACCACACAGACCTTGACCACCATCCGAGAAGTACAAGACCAAGCCAACAACACCCTATAGGACATTTTCTCGTATCTCCAGATTCTGAAGTAATTGACCTCATCAAGAACCAGCTTTGGGGAGGACCCCCACTATCCAGGTAAGTTTTCTTTTCCTTTTATTTCAAGTTTATTTCTTTTCTTTAATTTTTGTATTTTAAGAAAATATATCAAAAAAACCAGAAAGTCAAATAAATGTTTGCTGATCAATTTTATGAGCTTGTTGTTTAATTTTCTGCTTAGCTTGTTGTTTGCTGTTTAAGTATAAGTTTCCTAAAAAGAAAATCAAATAAAAAGAGTTTATAAGTTTGCTTTAGTTTCTAGTTATGTTTGCTTTAAATAAGAATATGTAGACTTGGAGAATGCATGATGGAAATGATGAATAGTTGCTCTGCTGTAGTTTTTTTTGAGTACCTAGTTTTAAACTTGAGTTCTCCCTAGGATTGGATACACTGTTTAACAACTGAGTTTACTCTACTCTTTAAACCTGTGGGAGCATATGATTTAACTAAGTCTAGGTAGTTGACGAACATGAGATGATATAGTCTGAGCTGCTGTTCATTGTGTTCCTAAGTGCCACTAAATTCTGGAGATTTGATTGCAAAAATTGTAAATATTTCATGATGAGTTTCTTATATGACAGAGAGTATAAAATTCCTACCACAGCTATAATATTCCTTAGATAGGAAGCCTCCATATTTTATAAGGCTTGTGTTTTCTCGAGCTGTGTTGAACCTTAGGGACTCATCATATTGCTAAATCCTGGTATCACACACACTCATGTTCACCCCTTGCTACTTCTACTCTAGAAGTACGCAACTATCAGAAAATTGTTCCATTCTTACACTAAGAGTGAACACCAAAAATATTTTCCCTGCTCATTTGCTAGCCAATTACCTCAAGTTTGATGCTCCAAGTTTCATCCTTCATTCCTCTACAAAGTTTTATTTGCAAAAGAATTATGGGCTGCAAGAAAGAAATTGGATAAAATCTTGTGAAAAAAAAGAGAGAAGAAGAAAGAAAGAAAAGAAAGAGACTTATGAGCCCATTTTGTTCCATCAGTTCTCTAAAGTTCAGATATAGAGGAATCATTTGCAAATAAAGGAGCATTAGAACTACTTTGCACCTCTTTCTCCTTCCACAAATATTTTCTCTGTTCCATCATCCACATATAAAACCACACATGCACAACCGATTGGTTATATGGTGAGTTCCTCTGGATCCATAGTTCGATCGGGTCCAATGCATTAGCTATCTCCACACCCATGAACTCCACATAAGCTTTGCTAGATATAGGGTGAGAGAGAGTCAAGGCTCTTGTCAAATGCCTTGTGCCACAAATACTACATATTCTGAGAGCATGAGAGAAGCATCACTCCTTTCAATGCCTTAGAGAGGATCCAAAAATACCACATATTGAGAGACTTGAAAGGGGTATACTAAAGAACTCTGAGTTTTATCTTGAAAATCTTAGAAAAACTCCGGAATAGAGGTGGAACAATAGAGCATGAGACAATAGTGCTTGACTTAATTGTTCTGTCTTTCAACTGCTCAAGACCCAAGTACAGGTAAAAGCCCCATGGTTGGAAGAAACACGAGTAAGTTTGGAAGTTAAGATAGTACACTCTAGTCTGGGGAATGAACTCTTGTTTAAAGCATGCGTACTTAAAAGGAGTGAAGGCATAGTAGCAACTCCTGATCCATCTTCTGTAGCTGTTTGCTCAGGGATGAGCAAAAGGTAAGCTTAGGGGAGTTTTTTGACGGTTGTTAACCATCAATTTTATATGTCAACTAAAGAGAGAAAAAGGGGTATAAAATGAACATCACCATAGACTTAGGGCTTTCACTGACAATTTCCATGAGTTTTGGTGAATGTCTGTTTCTGCAGGGGGTTATCAAAAAAGAGCAAAATAGGACCCACATGTTGGATTTACATAGAGAGAATATCACGTCCAACAACTCAGGACTAATCTAGAAGACTCGAGAAGGCAGCAACCTGAAGCAGAGGGCCCACCTGTCAGGTGGCTGGGCGGCCGCCCAGCCCCTGTGGGCGCCGGCCCACCTATCTCCACCAAGAGGTGCGAGCACACGGATCCTGCCTCCATCGACTTTGAGGAGCAATCTCAGCCATCTATATAGGTCGGTTTGATCCAAGGGCTACGGTGCTGTTGACACCGTTTTTTGACACGTGTCAATATAGACCAAAAACTGTGCCGATCGGCAAGGGAGTGGTTCTTCTCCAGTATTGCTTCTGAGTTGCCGATGGATGATTGCCGATAAAGGACATGTTGATCTCGTACATTGCCGATGAAGCCAGAGGGCTGTTGCCGATGAAGCCAGAGGGCTGTTGCCGATAGAGAGAGAGGCATGGTTGCCGATGGAAAGTAGAGCTGAAGGACGTGGAAAGCAGGTCTGAGTCATTATCGATGGGTTGCCGATGGAATCTACAGCAATGAGGAGCGTGCCGATAGAGGTTTCATCGTAGAGCAATGGATAAGGAAACTGGCAATATTTATGCCATTATTTTAATAGTCTATTTTTGAGTCCGACCTTGGTACGAGTCATTTTTATTGTTTATTCCTTAGAAATAAGACTTGTTTAGGTAATACTTCATCGTGTCTGTTTAGGACTCATAGTACCAGGGTATAAATATGTACCGAGAGACAATGTAAAGACATATACAATCAAATACAACAAATCTATTACTTTTTATCTACTTTTCAAGCAATTTACTTTTCGACGACTTCGTCACCAGTACCATTTCCTTTTCAATGAGTTCTCTCAAGAATCGACGGGCTACATCAACTTGATCTCCGGCGACCTTGCAGGTTCCGCGTCTACCGAGCACGATTCAGGCTTTGACGTCCGGGCGTATCGCTGTCGTCTCGTCTGATCTGTTCAACAGTTATCGAATATCGTCTGAGCTTTGACGTCCGGGCGTATCGCTGTCGTCTCGTTTGGATCTTATTCAAATTTATCATCCTTGTCGATTAACAGGTCAAATCGACTGGCACGCCTTGATATCGAACCAGGGTATTAGCCCGATGTGTTTGCAGATCTAACGTCTTTTTGCATCAACACATCTTTTGGCACGCCCGGTGGGACCAAATCAACAGATTTATCATGAAGAATACTACCGATATCACTCCAGAAAACATCATCGAGATATCAGAATTAGATCTCAAGGAGGATCAGAGGCAAGCCATGGAAAAAGCTATGGAGGATTATAGGCAGCTCTGCTTGAAGTCTTTCAGCATGAATAGGGGAGGAGAAGTTATCCAGAAGCAAGATCTGCCGCTGCCTCGGCAGGTAACCTTTGACTCCAACCCTGGTAAATTACAGGAGATGGTTAATTCTGCATTAAATCAAGCTTTGATCAACCACTCCACCGTGCTGTCCAATACTGTTTACAATGCTGTTGTGCAAACATTAAGAGAAGGACAAGCACCAGGGTATGTCGGGCCGGCATATCATCAGCTGGGATCGGCATCTACCAGCACTCCATCGGCAATTCCAGCCGTTGAGAGTATAGAAGCGCCTACTCTAGCTATATCAGGACCATCCATCATTGAAGCCACGCCGATAGGATCAGATCTAACGTCTCAGGAGAGGCCTAGTACTCAGTTGAGCACAGATCTATCGGCATCGGCGATGTCAGGTCCTTCAGGTCAACATAATCAAACTGTTGCTAATTGGTGGGGATACGGTATGCCTCCAGGTCCATCTACTGCCAACTCTGGATTGCCTCAAGTGCATGATCTAGCAGGGAAGGGTCTGATGACATCGGCTACTCCAATTCGGCCGGTGGCTCAAGTGCCGTATTATTCTACTGTACCTCCTGCTATACAACCATTGTCAATGGGATTCTACGCACCTCCACAACAGATATCTTATGCGAATCCATTGACTAATCCTCCACCAATTCAACAGAGAGCTTCCACTGTAGAACAGCCCGTAGTACCATTCATATCTCAGTCTGGGTTACTTGCGATTCAGGGCAATTATGCTGGCTATCATCCGTCTATACAAGAGCATCAATTGTCTACAAGCTATCAGCCATCGGCAAGCCAGGTGCCGATGAGTTACAGTCTCAATTGGTCAGAGCAAGCGCCAATTCAACAACATGCTATTCAACCAAGCCACCAAGCAATAGGGACTCAACGGTATAGTCCACAGACAACTTTCTAGGAACAAGCATCGGCAAAACAACCGATGAATATGCCGGTTTATCCAAGCCTAGTGCCACAGGGGTATGTAGAAGCATATCAGCCAACGCCTCCAGTAGAGATCTAGCCAGTGCATCGGCAAGATCAGGATGCACTTTTGACCGATAAGATTGCAGAAGTGATGAAAGAACAATTTGGGATTCAGCCCAAGATCGATACTTACTCTTATCGGACTCCATATCCTTCATCTTACGATTCAATTCCTTTCCCGAATCGGTACAAGGTACCAGATTTCACTAAGTTTTCTAGGCAAGATGATACGTCAACAATGGAGCACATCAACCGATTCATTATCCAGTGCGGGGAAGCAGCGAACAGGGATGAGCTGAGGATCCGTTTATTCTCGTCCTCTTTTTCTGGATCGGCATTCGTGTGGTTCATCTCATTACCACCAAATTCTATTCTTACTTGGACCAAAGACAATTTCATAAATACTTCTTTGCTGGTGTCCATGAAAAGAAGCTTACCGATTTAATGAAATTAAGACAGCGAAGCGACGAATCGGTAGAGAATTTTATGCAAAGGGTACGAGACATGAAGAACAAGTGCTACAGCCTAGTGCTTGATGACCGTCAGTTAGCTGGTTTGGCTTTCCAGGGTTTGTTGCCGCATCTCAGGGACAAATACGATGCTCAGGAGTTTGAAAGTTTAAGTCATATTGTGCAGAGGGTCTCTGATCAAAGAGCTCAAGCTCCAGAGCATAGAAAGAGCTGGAACAAGAAGGTGTCCTTTGTAGAGGCAGAGGAATCAGATTCAGATGAAGAACCAACTATCGGCCTGGCTGAGTGGGTAAAGGGTAAGAAACCTTTGTTGTGTCCTTTTGGTCAGAAAGAGCCAGAGAAATTCACGTTTGACGTCACAAAGGCCGACAGAATATTTGATCTGCTACTTCAAGAGGGCCAAATCAAGCTATCACCCAATCATGTGATTCCATCGGCAGATGAACTGAAGAAAATTAGATACTGCAAATGGCATAATGCAACCTCACACAGTACCAATGACTGCAAGGTTTTCAGGCAGCAGTTGCAATCGGCAATTGAATCTGGGAGGATCAAGTTTGACAATTCTAAAGCTCAGAGGCCGATGAAAATTGATCAGCATCCTTTCCCAGCAAACATAGTGGAGGCCGTAAACAAGACCAAAGTGCTGACATCGGCAAGCAAGAAAGCATCGGTGGGTCCTAGAAATCAAGCAACTACCGATGACTTGAAGGGAAAAGGGATAGTTGAAGAAAATAGTAGTTCAAGAAGGCCTCCTAGACCAGCTCTGTACAGAATTCCAAGTAACCGCTAAGCATGGCATCGGCACAAAGACCATTGGAGATGCCCCTTCTTCATCTATTGTTGGGAAGAAGGCATTAAATTGCCTACTGTTGATAATTGCCCCGAGTGCAATGGTTATAACCGAACCGATCGGGCAGAAAGAAGGCTGCGCTATGGTGATCGGAGCAGATACATCGGTAAGCCGATCAGAGAAGGGGTATCGGTACATGATCGGCTGGGGGGCAGGACCAGTATACATGAAAGGCTAGGCAGGCGTGCTGACTGTTTGCTGATAAATCGAAAGGAGCTCGAGGAGATGACCACTGCAGGAGTCCATAATGAAACAGTGCTATGCAGGGATCCCGATACAGATTGCCCAGGTTCAAGTGCAAAGATTTACCAACCTGTCTGGAAGACGAAGCTTCCTCAATGGTGCCCTAAAGGTCTAACGAAGACTCAGAAGAGGAAGATGCAACGTGAGCACAAAGAGGAAAGTTCCCATGGAGCAAACACTCAAGAATGACAGCTGAAGCGCAAAAGTGAAGGTCCATCGGCAGATATCAACATGTTTTTTCTATTGCCGATGAGATTCTTAGCACTTGCCAATAAAATACATATATATAGATAAAGTGCTTGTTCAAAAAGAATGTATCAGTACTACATTAATGTGAAGTTTTACAGATTACCGATTCATTACATAGCCGATGAAAAGGGAAGTTTACAAGTTCAACAGTGAATGGATAGTTGATATCGCACGCAGGCGAACTTGGTCAGCTTCCTCCAGTATCTGTTCATCTTCATCGGCACTGCCTTCAACTGGTCTAATCTTCTTCTTGAGCGCCAGCGTCTTGAGGACTTGGTTGTCCCTTTCTTGCTAAAGAGTCTTGACAGCTTCGGGCATTTGGGCCTTCTCATGATTTGCTGCGTCCAAGGCTCCTTCAACCTGTCTCAGCTCCGCTAGCAGGGATTCTCTTCTTGCCGATAGCTAAGCAATCTTGTCCTCCAGATCTGCATGAGAGGCTTCTAGCTTACCGATGTCCTTGTGCTTCTCATCGGCAAGTTGCTTATGCTTCATCATGTCCTCTTGGAGTTGTGCCTGAGTGGCTCTATCGGCAATCCGCTGGGCAGCCCTTTGATACTACAACTGCCGGCTCTCCAGATGAGCAGCCTAGAAAAGTGCTTCCTCAACATCGGCAGGAATATGACCTCGAATTCCTTTAAAAGTTGCTCTTGCAGAGTCAGAATCTTGGATCAGTAGAGAGGTCTCCTATTGCAGCAATGATAACAGCGTCTCTAGCTTTGACTTGGTCTCAGGTGATAGAACTCCAAGGGCTGGAGCAGAGCTTTCTTCAGAGTCTTCATCATCAGGAACAATCCCACTGATAGAGAAGGAGAATAGGCTATCTGGGGAATCTTGCTCCTAAAAAGGAAAAGATAATGTCAGCAGAAGAGCCTAAAGTGTTAAAGGTTATCCAAGGGAGTTAACGCACCTGTTTCAAGGCAATCTCTCGCCTTTGGCTCGAAGAAGCAACCTCAGGTACAATTGCCGATGACATTTCTTGTGTTGGTACCTCAGTTGGTGGCTGCTGCAACACCGGTGCCGATGAAGATTCTTGTACGGGTACAGTGGCCGATGGAGGAACAGTCGCTGATGGAGAAGTTTGCACAGGTACGTCAGGCGATGCTGGGCAAGGCGAAGATGCCGACTGAGGTGGTGTAAGTATTGCCCGCTTGGGTTGTGATTCTTCACCTGGTGAAGCCTTATGCTTGTGCTGTACGATGTCGGCGTCGGACGGCTGAGGGGCATCGGCAACGGATGGCTGAGGAATCGGTACACTTGGGACGGTTGCCGATGCAATCACTTGGTGCTGCAAGAGAGACAGATGAGTAAAAGTGCCGATCCCATAATTAAGGTTTGAATAAAGAATACCTCTGGAGAGTCGTCAAGGACAACAAGGTGGGGAGATGAAGGCGCTGCAGGAGGAGATGAAGGGCGAATTGCCGATGAAGACTCTAAAGGTGTAGAACTCGCACCCTAAAATATGAAATCGGTAAGTCACAGCAATCGGCATCTGCAAAAGAAAGTGAGGTGGTTACCTGAGATGACTGTGCCAAAAATATGACTGATTTGGTGCTCCTCTTGGTACGACCACGGCCCATTGGAGCATCTAGCGAGGGAGCCTTGTGGCCGATGATGGATACCGGGGAAATCGGCTGCAGCCGTATGACCTTGCCACTCTTACTCAATGTTGGAACTGGGTCATCAACCTGTTGAAAAAAGGGTCAGTTGTCAATGGATTAAAAGGGGAGTTGAAAGAAGTACAGAGGGTCAGACTTACTGCATCGGCAGGGATGGCGTGATCGGGATCAATGAGGTTCTAGTAAAAATGAGGAGAGGCAAAAAATAACTGCTCCTTCCATTCTTGCCACCATAATTTGAAGGATTCGGTGACAAAAGAAGCCGGTACCCAGTCAGTTAGATTGGCATTTGAGATATCAGCATCAGGAAGGAGAGTAACAATTTTGTGCCAATCCACACGGCTCGCAATAGTCTCTCTTGGTTTAATCACATCAGCAAAACATAAGTTGATGGGCAATTGTCCAAAAGCTAGTTGTCTTGCTGCTGCCGATGGATAATAGAACTCGTATGTGGGATTAATATTCTTCCTGCTTCCAAAAATGTTGACCGGGATAGCATGAGGAGTGATTATTGCCCTAAGAATGTCGGCGTCCTGGTTCAGGGCCTCATCGGTAAGATTAAAGGAAAGAGGGAATCTTGCTGCTTCATCAACATACAGGACCCAGGCCCGAAGCTCAGAGGGGATGCCGATGTAGAGGCTGTGGAAGAGATTGCCGATCTAGATTTTGTTTGCCTCTGCCCCTGGTAGTACTGCCAGTGCCTCTCCAAAGTTGATAGGGGGGCGCGTTGCCGATTCTTCTTCCCCAAGTTGATAATCTTCAGGAAGACTTCGAGGGAATTGCTGGGCGAACAGGTCAATATGGAAATACTTGTGCATGTGGGCATTCAACCACATGTTGATGAACCACCAGGGACCCCCCAGGTTGCCGATAGATTTACCTTGCAGCAGCCTTTGCGATACTTGGTGGAGGAGATGGTAGACTGAGCCAAGAAGGTATCGGCCCAGTGGGAGTTTGACGCCACTAGCCAACAGTTCTGCTGCAGGAAGGTGCATGTTGGTCGGTCCAACTGTTCTGCCGTAGAAAATAAACTTTTCAAGCCACATATTCAAAAAGGCTGAATGTTCCCTGTGACTGACTGAACCAGATTTCTTATACTCATTGATATTGCCAGTCCAGCCACCAATGTTCCTGGTGGTCAGCCGATGCTCAGGTTTCCGCTGGAACAGTTTGTTGTCATCGGCAGAAGAGATGTCCAAGCCAGTGAGCATGTACACATCGGCAAGTGTAGGAGAAGCTGGCCCATGTCTAAAGATAAAGGCATTCAGGGTATCCGACCAGAAATAGGAGGCGGCAATTAACAAAGACTCATTCCTCTCCATATCGGCAATAGAAATTCTGATGCATTGTTCTAATTTGCGCTCCGCCCAATATAGCTCCATTGGCCTAGCGACCCTTAAATACCAATCTTTCCATCCCTTGGTGGTTTTTGGCCAGAAACGGAAGGTATTAGTCCAAAATTCCAAGTCAAAGTTCTGAGCTCTGAAGGGGATTCGATTGGTTTCTGCGTTTATGATGTCGGTTGGGTCTGGATTTCCCATTGGGCCTAGGCAGATAAAGTGATTCTGATGCGTTGGAATGAGAAGATTATTGCAAAGTTCCTGAGATTAAAAGACTGGGAACAAGGAGGAGTCATGAACCGCGCAGAGAAGGAGAAACGAAATGTCGGAGGACAAGCAAAAGAAAAAGACTAACCTTGGGGACGTCAAAACGGATAGCCATGGCCGCGACGGAGATGAAGAAGGCAAAGAATGCTAATGGAGGCTAAGGGTCACCGTCAAGAGTGCCGATGATCGAGTTCGTCGAAGGGTCGCCTGTTGATGTCGCCGCTGGAGAGAGAAAAGCTAGGGTTTGAATCGCAGATGAAAAATGGGCCGCGGTGGAGAAAGCATTATATGGGCCTGTTGGTACAAGATCTCCACTACCACACGTGCAACTCTCGAGGAGAAGTTCAAGCGGTTTGGGCAATCATGACCTGAAGGAAATTTCGGCGCATAAAGTATTCTATACTCCGAAATTGGGGGGCATGTGTTGACACCGTTTTTTGACACGTGTCAATATAGACTGAAAACTGTGCCGATCGGCAAGGGAGTGGTTCTTCTCCAGCATTGCTTCTGAGTTGCCGATGGATGATTGCCGATAAAGGACATGTTGATCTCGTACATTGCCGATGAAGCCAGAGGGCTGTTGCCGATGAAGCCAGAGGGCTGTTGCCAATAGAGAGAGAGGCATGGTTGCCGATGGAAAGCAGAGCTGAAGGACGTGGAAAGCAGGTCTGAGTCATTATCGATGGGTTGCCGATGGAATCTACAGCAATAAGGAGCGTGCCGATAGAGGTTTCATCGTAGAGCAATGGATAAGGAAACTGGCAATATTTATGCCATTATTTTAATAGTCTATTTTTGAGTCCGACCTTGGTACGAGTCATTTTTATTGTTTATTCCTTAGAAATAAGACTTGTTTAGGTAATACTTCGTCGTGTCTGTTTAGGACTCATAGTACCAGGGTATAAATATGTACCAAGAGACAATGTAAAGACATATACAATCAAATACAACAAATCTATTACTTTTTATCTACTTTTCAAGCAATTTACTTTTCGACGACTTCGTCACCAGTACCTTTTCCTTTTCAACGAGTTCTCTCAAGAATCGGCGGGCTGCATCAACTTGATCTCCGGCGACCTTGCAGGTTCCGCGTCTACCGAGCACGATTCAGGCTTTGACGTCCGGGCGTATCGCTGTCGTCTCGTCTGATCTGTTCAACAGTTATCGAATATCGTCTGAGCTTTGACGTCCGGGCGTATCGCTGTCGTCTCGTTTGGATCTTATTCAAATTTATCATCCTTGTTGATTAACAGGTCAAATCGACTGGCACGCCTTGATATCGAACCAGGGTATTAGCCCGGTGTGTTTGCAGATCTAACGCCTTTTTGCATCAACAGGTGCATCCTGGGGGCTATATAAGCAAGACCCCTCGCCCCTGGGTGAATTCATTCAAGAATTCATTCTAGAGGTAGCCATCAAAAGAGCCAGGGTTTAGAGATCTCTCCACCAGAGAATTAGAATAGCTACTTCAAATCTTCAAGTTCTACATAGGTTTAGACTAGATAGAGGAAGAATCGGGCGCCTGTGCTTGGAATTCCGGATCTCCATTATGTTTCTATTTATTATGTTCCTAGTTTATTCTAGTTCTACATTTGATATAGTCATGATTGCTAATGAGTTTATGTATATGTTTGCAAAGCACTTAGCTCTCTTCGCAGGAGGGTTAGGTGGTAGATTTCATGTAAGCATGGTGCTTAGATGTCGTTTACCTACAAATGCACCCTATTGGCCAGGTCATGTGGTAGATCACAGAAGTAACAGTCCATCATCAATCACTAATAAGTAGTCATGTTTTGCAAGTTTATCTCATTGTTTAAGTCCTTAGTTCTTTCCCTTGAGCTAAATATAAATAACGATACCTGAAATACTTCCCGGTGATGTGCTGCAATGGTATTTAATCTATACGCTTGCGGATCCTATATTTCTTTTGTTAGAGGAGCAGTTTTTATACCAATACTTCTGGCGCCATGCTAGGGACGACAACTTAGCTTAAGTGGTGTTAGAAGTATCAACAATGGTCTGCTTCTTCTTCCTGACATTCGCCCCCTCTTGAAGTACAGCTTGCTCCCAAGCTGGGTCATTAGGGTAGCGACGTTGCATATCATCCAACTGTTCCCAGGTGCTTAGAGTGCTCGGTAATCCTGCCTAGTGTACTTGCAACTGACACAAAGTGGAAGATCCTTTCTGAACCATTCTGATAGCGCCAAACTAAATATGATTCACTGACATAGAAGGATCATCAGGAACTTGATTGATGTCTTCCACGGGAACAGACTTGGGAATGTGGCCCTTTAGCTGAGAAATGTGAACCACTAGGTGGATCTTTGCTGATTCAGGCAGATCCAACCAATATGCAACAGCCCCCACTCTAGCAACACCTTGAATGGACCAAAGAATTTGTAGCACAGCTTTTGGTTACCTCTGGGAGCTACTGAGGGCTGAATATAAGGCTGCAACCTGAGGTAAACCAAATCACCAATAGCAAATTCCTTTTCTAGCCTATGTTTATCTGCTTGATGCTTCATTCTCTGCTGAGCACGATGGAGATGATCTCTGATAACATCTTGTAACAGATTTCTCTCTAGCATCCATTGTTCCAGGTCTAGAGAATGGTAGTGAATTTTAGAACTTACACCAAGCTGCCTTGGGGTGTAGCCATACAGTACCTCAAATGGTGAATGCCCAAGAGCAGTGTGAAAGTTAGTATTATACCAAAACTCAGCTATGGATAGCCACTTACTCCATTTTCTGGGACAGGCATTGACATTGCATCTCAAGAATGTTTCCAGACATCGATTCAATCTTTCTATTTGACCATCTGTTTGAGGATGGTATGAGGAACTTATTTTTAGTTGTGTGTCAGATGCAGTGAATAGCTCTTTCTAGAAGGTACTTGTGAAAATCTTATCTCTATCAGATATAATACTGTCAGGTAGGCCATGAAGCTTGTACACTTGTTCCATGAAAGCTTGGGCCACTTGTTCTGCTGTAAATGGATTGAAAGAGGAATGAAGTGCCCATACTTGGTGAGCTTGTCAATGACCACCAATATAGTGTCATACTTGTTAGATTTAGGCAGTCCTTTCAAAAAGTCCATACAAACCACCTTCCAGGCCTGATCTGGAACAGGTAGGGGTTGTAGTAACCCAGGCAACTTGGTATGATCTACCTTAGCCTGCTGACAGACCTCACACTGTCTGATATATTCTTCAATATGATCTCTCATTTTGGGCCAGATGAATATCTGTTTAATCCTATAGTAGGTTGGTAGCACTCCAAAATGGCCCCCAACTCCTGTACTATGAACAACCTAAATAATATGTTACTGAGCCAAAGTTCTGCCATGTTGTCTAATGAGACCATTGACCACAGAAAAAGTCTTGAATTGAGGCTCATTTAGCACATTACCATTCAACAATTTCGTAGCCAAAGGATCATCAGGATACCTTGCCTTGATACAATCAATCCAATCAGCATAGCTAGAGAAGTAGCCTGCATAGCATTTATCTCATGACATCTTGATAAGGCATCAACAACTTTATTTGTTGCTCCTTGCTTGAAGACAATCTTGTATTTCAAATCCATCAACTTGAAGATAGCCTTTAACTGAATCTAGGATGCCACCCTTTGCTCTGTCAGGTATAAAAGACTTCTATGAATAGTCTTGATGATAAATTCTTTGTGCAGCAAATAAGCTCTCCATTTTTCCACTACCAAAATGATTGCCAAACATTCTTTTTCATATGTTGGCTGTGCTTGATTTTGTGGACTCACAGCTTTACTGAGATAGTTAATGGGGTGATTGTCTTGCATAAGCACAGCACCAAATCCCACATCACTGGCATCAGTTTCAATAACAAATGGCTTTTGAAAGTCTAGGAGAGCTAAGACTGGTGCCTAAACCATTGCTGCCTTGAGCAGTTGAAATGCCTCTTCCTTCTCTGAAGTCCAGAGAAATGGTGCCCCCTTTTTAAGCAGATCAGCTAAGGGTCTACTGATTAGCCCATAATGTTGAATAAACCTTCTATAGTAGCCTGTCAGCCTAAGAAACCCCCTCAATTGTTTCAAATTTTTGGGAACTGGCCAGTCCTGCACCACTTGAACCTTTGCTGCTTCAGTAGAGACACGATCAGCAGAGATTTTATGGCCCAAATACTCCACTTCATTTGTAGGAGCATTTAGAAAGCTTAACAAAGAATTGATTAGCCCTAAGCAACTCAAATACTTTCTATAATAGTTGCACATGTTCTTCTAATGTAGTAGAATAGATTAGGATGTCATCCATGAAGACAAGAACTCCTTTTCTCAGCAATTCAATAAAAATGTGATTCATAATTCCTTGAAATGTAGCTAGGGCATTAGTCAATTCAAAAGGCATGACTAAGAACTCATATAACCCACTATGAGTTTTAAATGCAGTTTTGTAAGTGTCGGTAGGACTCACATAGATATGATGGTAACCTACTCTCAAGTCCAATTTAGTAAACCACTTAGCCCCATGTAACTCATCTAGTAACTCTTCTACCATAGGCATTAGATGCTTGTTTTTTACTGTTTGAGCATTTAACTGCCTGTAGTCCACACAGAACCTCCATGACCCATCATTTTTCTTCACTAATAACACTGGAAAAGCATAGGAACTAGAGCTTGGTTGCATAATTCCATGTTGTAGCATTTCAGCAATCTGCTTCTCAATTTTAGACTTTTGTAATGGAGAGTACCTGTATGGCCTGATGTTCACAGGTTGAGCTCCAAGTATAAGATGAATCTGATGGTCACAAGCTCTTGTAGGAGGTAATGTTTGAGGAGTCTGAAACACATCATCAAACTTGTGCAACAATTCTTGAATATCTGGATGGACTGATGCATCAGCCACTACTGCTACTAATATGTTGCCAGGTGTACTAACCAGATGCTCTGTTGAATACCCCAGACAATGTAGCTGAATACAATGTGTAACAGCTTGTCTCTTGAGAAGGCCTTTCAATTTGGCAGGTGACACTAACTCACACTGAATCTGATCACTTTTGAGTCCCTGCAGACTAATTCTCTTACCCAAGTGAGTGACTTTCATTTGCTTTTTACCCCAATGAACCCACATTGGACTCACTGATTCTAACCAATCCTCCCCAAGAATCATGTCAAAATTCTTTAGTGGTAGAACCCCAACATCAGAGTCAAATGTGTGTCCCTGACAACTCCATTGCAAATGTGGAATTCTGGTATCACACACCATAGGACTATCATCTGCAGCCAACAGATTGATTGGTGTACAGGAAGCTTTGTCAACATCTAGCTATGAGGCCAAATGTGTGCTAATGAATGTGCCTACACTTCCTGAATCAACTAACACCAGAACCTGCAATTTCCTAATCTGAGCGCAAAGCCTCATAGTTCTTCATCTTGTAGGGCCTTTGGTACTATCAGCAGTAGTCTGAGAAGAATGAACCACAGCTAAGATTGTCTCCTCTTCTTGTCTAGAATCTGTATAATCATGATCCTGATCAGATTCCTCTAATGCATCCCACATCTCTTCAATAATATGCAGTGAGACCTGAGGTGGACACTTATGATTCTTGGCCCACTTCTCTCCATATTTGAAGCATAACCCATTCTTCCTCCTGTCATCTTTCAAAGAGGATAATTTATCTTTAGTGTCAGACTTGTTATCTTTGCCTTTGTCCACCCCAACATCAGGTGTTTTGTACTTGTCATACTGAGTCTTGTAGCCCCCTTTGTGAAACTCTTTCTGAAAACCTTTTGCCTTGGCTTTAGATAACTCCTCCTCTTGAATCAATTCCAGGGCACAAGCGGAATCAACATCCTTGGGCTGATGCAACACAATCACCCTCCTGATTTCATCCTTGAGGCTAGCCACAAATCTGGTGACAAAGTAAGTATCATCATAACTGTTGTTGTACAACAAGAGTCCATGAGAAAGCTTCCCAAATGCCTCCAAATACTCATTGACTGAACTCGACTGCTTCAACTATTCAAATTGATTCAGCATGATTTGGTACTGATTCCCATCGAACTTGGCCATCACCTTGTCACACAATACTGACCATTTAGTAATTCTCCCCTTCCCTTGAACAGACTGCAGCCAGATCCCAGCATGCCCTTGAAAGTTGAGGGCAGCAAATATTGTCTTTAGGGAGGCATCAACAGCATATATGTCAAAGTATGTCTCGCAATTATCATGCCAAAGTCAAGGGTTAGTGCCATCAAAAATTGGAAACTCCATTTTAGGAAAAGGCGGCCGAACATGTGAAGTATGATCAGGTTTGTTGGGGGATGGCCACATTGTGACACCCCCACCTTTCGATCAGCATCCAGAAGGGCTGTCCCACGGGCAATTAATTTGACACCGTATCAGCAGCCCGAGAGTCGATTGCCAATTCGGCCACACAATAACAGGGCCTAGTCGCGGCCTAGGTAAAGAACAGTGGACGGAGGGCTTTACGCTATCGGCGTCTATTCGGTTTGTTTTTGGTGAGTCGACTGCCAATTCGGTCGCACAATAATGGGGCCTAGTCATAGCCTAGGTAAAGAACAGTGAGCTAAGGGCTTTATGCCAACAGTGTCTATTCAGTTTGTTTTCAATGCCTATTCGGTGCCGGATGTTATTTTCCCTAACGAATGGATGCAGGTACAGGTTCGCCGAATGTGCAAGGAAGAGACCGGGGTGGGCGACAAGGCAGCGCTAGCGGGACCTGCTCGGTCGGTGGTTGAGGCGGCAAAGGGTATCATGCAAGGGCCTGACAGATGTGCCCCTGGCCTACAACATATTCTAGGAACATGTAGTAGGTAGAGGGGGCAAATTGGCCATGTAAAAAATCTACGGTGATGTATAAATAGCACGTTCCATCAGTAATGAAAGGGAGAGTGATGCATGTTGTCCTAAATCCCCGTGTGCATTCTTGACCGCTCTTTCGGGCCATTCTGTTTTGTCAACACCACTGGTTTCTTCCGGCCTATCATGGGTGCCTCATTAAGCGGTTGCCATGCAAACCAACATTGGCGCCCACCGTGGTTGTGCATGGGCATACCATGCCAAAGAACAAGGATCGGCCGAAGAAGCAAGCGACATGCGCGGTGACGGATATCCTCAATGAAACCACAACATCCAAGAACAACGCTCCACCAGGTGGTAGTGTAGGCACATCCGAAAACCCTACCAATAACGAGGCCAAGCGAGCAGTCGTTCCGCATCTGGCTCCACCCCCTCAGCAGCATCAGCCGGTTATCGGTGCTAGATCCTAGGGCGAGGACGAGGTAGAGGTAGAAGGAGAAGCACCGGTGCTTGAAGATTCGCCCGACGTGCGAGATGAAGCATTCATGTAGCACGCGGCATTGCTAAAGAGGCTAGACGAATATCAGGCTGATATCGAAGCTCTTGAGGAAGAGAGGCAGCATTTGGCAAATCAGATCACAATGAGAAATTGGGTAGCTGCAACCCAGGAAGCAATTCGATAGGCCGAAGCCACCAAACTCAGACTACAAAGGGATCTGGAGGCAATGCGAGTGGCGCCCAGGGGGCAACACCAGCCACAACCAAATTATCAACCGATTGTGCTCCAGCTGGTCATCGATCCTCCGCAATCAATACTTTGTCACCACTATCGTTAGAGGTGCAGGCGAGTCCATGGCCGCCCGGGTATAAACCAAGATTGCCCAAGTTCGACGGCAAGTCCAATCCTAGGAGATTTATTGCAAGTTATGAGGCAGCTGTGCACTCAACTAGAGGTGATGCAAGCACTTTGGCAAAGTCGTTCATCATGGCACGGATGATGTAGAGCACGAACGATACATGTCGCTTCAGCCGCTATCAATCTAATCATGGGATTAGATCAAAACTAAATTGGTGAATACTTTCTAAGGCTTTCAAACTGAAAAGAAAACCACAAGAGATCTGCTCAAGCTTCATCAGCCAGATGATGAGTCCTTATCTAAATACCTAGAAAGGCTCATTCAGCTCAGAGTGCAAACACCGAACATAGCCGATGAGGTTTTTATTGCAGTAGCAATAGAAGGGCTCAAGATGGGAACATGTGGTGAACAGTTGTTCCGAGGCCCTCCCACAACGGTCAACGAATTATTCATCGAGATGCGTGAGTTTGCAAGATTAGAAGAGGATAAAGAGCGCCGAAAAGCAGCAAGAAATAGTTTCAAGCAAAACACTCCCAGGCAAGCACAATCGGCTGGCCCGAAATTCAATACTCAACGTCCATTCATCAATAATGTGCAGGACGATTCGGCTCAATTGGCACCCGAATGCGCGTAGGAAGGTCAAATTTGGGCACCAGCTCAGAATACCAGAGGTGGGAGGCCACCGCGTGGAGGCCGTGGCAGAGGAAGCGGAAAGGGGCAGAGAGTGCCCTACTATTTCATCTATGGTGAGAATGCTAGGCACGTGTCACGTGAGTGCCAATATGGCCAGATGGCGAAGGAGCAGAAAGAAAAAGATGAGACGGCAAGTACAACCAACTGCAGCAAGCATGTATTCCATAATACCAGTCAAGGACCGACTCAAAGTCAAGGTTCGGCTTGCCAGCAGTTCCAGTATCTGGCGGCCCAGTCGGCCCCAACAGTCCAGTTTTACCAAAATCCGTATACCTGGTAGCTACCGCCAGCCAATTATTACCATCAGTTTGGCTAGAATCAGGCTCATACTCATTCGGTTGCGATGTCATCGCCCGCAGTGGTTGATCGGCATCATCAGGCTCCCTAGCTTCAATAGGAGCAGCCGAAGTAGGAACAGCCTCATGACGTTCAGATTGTCAATCCCACTCTTCAGTCAAAAGGGAACATCTTTGCAATCACTGGTGGTTTAAATCTCGAACATGGAAGCAAAAGAGCTCGAAAGGACAATGATAGGCGGGTATTGACTGTATCGCCAAGGGTGCCATTAAATAGGCCTGCCTGATCTATGGTCCTGATATCGTTCGACAAAAATGATTTTCAAGTTAGAGATTACCCGCATTCAGATGCATTTGTGATCACAGTTCACGTGGCCAGATACACTCAGCACAATGTGCTACTAGACAGTGGTAGCTCTGCCCCTGTTCACCAAGGCATTCGACTTAATGCAGCTTGATCGTCGTACCTTGGAACCCGCATGGAACGCCCTATTCAGGTTTGGAGGTAACAAAATTGATGCTTTGGGCAAAAAGAAGCTTACTGTCTCTTTCAACGAGGGCACCAAGGTGCGCAGTGAAGAAATTTTGTTCGACGTGGTTGACATCGACTACCCTTATATAGCTATTTTTGGCCGCGGCATTATCAGTAAGTTTGATGCAATCATCCGGCAAAGTTACTTATGTATGAAGATACCCTCACCTTTCATCATCATATCAGTGCACGGAGATGAGCAGGCAGCTAGGCGCATCGAGGGCAAGGCGATCCCAGGGTACAACATGGTTAATGAAGTTTTGAAAGATAGCAAGAAAAGCAAGGATGAAGATTCGGACTGTGAGTCAGACAACGATGCTGAATCCGGCAAAACCAAAGAGTCAAGGGCTGCAATGGCTGAGGTCACCATCAGGGTCCCGCTTTGTGAAGACCAGCCCAACAGATGTGTGCATATCACTGCGAGCTTAACCAAAACCAAATGCAGGGAACTCCTGCGATTCCTAGCAAAGAACGAAGATGTATTCACTTGGTCCATAAGGGATTTGCAAGGTGTCAGTAGGCAGCTAGTGCAGCACAACCTGAATGTGTCAAAAATAGCCAAGCCCATGAAGCAGAGGCTCAGAAAAATGTGTCACGAAAGAGCAGAAGCAGTAGCGGCCGAAATCCAAAGGCTTCTGGACGCAGACGTAATTCGGCCGGTTCAATGTTTTGAATGGTTAGCAAACGTGGTCATGGTTAAAAAGAAGAGTGGAAAATGGTGAATGTGCGTCAATTTCACTGATCTCGACAAGCACTGCCCAAAAAACCCATATCTGCTCCCCAAAATCAACAAGCTAATCGATATCACTGCTGGTTGCGAAATGATGAGCTTGCTACATAGTTTCTTTGGTTATCACCAAATTTGGTTGAACCCAGAGGACGAAGAAAAAAATAGTTTCATAACTCCAGGTGGCACATACTGCTACAAGCGCAGGCCGGAAGGGCTTCAAAATGAGGGCCCGACTTTCTCCAGAATGACCAATGAGGTTTTTAGAGAGCAAAAATCAAGAAGAATCTAGTTACATATGTCGACGATATCATCATCAAAAGCGATGTTAAAGGAACCCACATCAAGGACCTTAGGGAAACATTCATCAACCTTAGGGCCAGTGGGCTCAAGTTGAACCCGGACAAATGCATTTTTGGCGTTCGGAAAGGTAAGCTCTTGGGCTGTCTGGTATCGGCAAGGGGAATAGAAGCTAACCCAAAAAGATATCAGTAATCATCAATATGGTGCCCCCAACAAACCGGAAGCAAGTACAACAACTGATAGGAAGAGTCACAGCACTCAGCCGATTCATCTCAAGGTCAGCAAAAAAGGGCCTCCCTTCCTTTCGGGTGCTCAAAATGGCAGATCAGTATGAATGGGGACCGGAGCAACAATCTGCCTTCGAGAACCTAAAAAACTACCTCTCAAGGCTGACCACCTTGTCCAAGCCATCTCTGAAGGCTGAATTACTGCTGTACTTGGCAGCCTCGCAGGTAGCGGTTAGTGCGGTGCCGGTCGAGGAAAAGGAATGCCATGGGAAGATGATGCAGCACCTAATCTATTTTGTGTTAGAAGCACTCATAGGAGCCAAGCTGAACTATTTAGAATTGGAGAATGTAACAACCCGAAAATTCGAACTACAAAATTTTTTCGACAAAACCCTGAATGATGTGGTGCGACATGTCATCATCTACCCCTTACATATGCATCAACCCTAGCATGTCATGCATGGCATTCATATGTTACAAATTAATTAACATCTCATAACCATGCTCTATGTTCACATGTTACATTTTAATGTTTCAATTGTTCAATCATCATGTTGCATTAAAAAGAGTGATTTGAATTCTTATTTGGTTTATGTGTTGATTATTAAAAAAATGACAACATAATATTTATTTTGACAAATAAATATTAAGGGAATAATACCCTAGCATTATTTGGGCCATGTATGCTCACTATTTTGTTGCACAAATTTAGCACACCATATATATATAAGTATATATAAAAATATATTTAAAAATGAAAAAGAAAAAGAAAAGGAAAAGAAAAGGAAGAGACCGGCCCGAGCAGCCAGCCAGCCCGTACGCGCGCTCGCCTGCGCTCGCCGCTCGACCCCGCGCTGCGCGGCCCAACCAGGCCGACGGCCTAGCAAGAGCCGCGCGCGTCCGCGCGCCGCACCGAGCCTCCGTTGCCGATGAGTCGCTGACGATGGGGCCCCGAAGTGGGACCCACGTGTCATCGCGCCCGCTGAGGTCACCCGACCGGCCGCGCGTGCTCGCGTCAGCACTGTTCCCCGGCGTCGCTCCTAAGCAACCTGCCTCGACCGCTCGATCCAGTGTCGCCCCGCATCGACGAGCGCCCGCAAGCCACCTGGACCGACCAGCCCGCGTAAAGTTCCCACGGCCGCAGGCAAGATTCTCCGCGCGCGCGCACCTGCACGGTCGCCGCAGTGGAACGCTGCCGCCGTACAGAACTTCGACACCCAGCGCTACCTAGCCCCTCTCGCTGTTCTCTGGACCCAGATCGAGCCTCAGTTGCTGACATGGACATCCCTTGGCCGCTCGATCAAGCAGAAGCCGTGATCGACCGTCCGTCGGCTACCTACCACCGCGTCCGCCCTATAAAGCAACCACCCCGGCACCCTAGGGTTCCTAGGCCATCGCCACCGCTCTGGTGGAGCCCAATTCCACCTTGCCAGCCTTGATTGGAGAAGAGCTGAAGGGAGGGGGAAGAAAGGAGTCGGGGAAGAAGAAGAAGCCGCCGCCGGAGTTGGGGAGGAAGACCGTCGACTCGGAGCCGCCGCCGCTGCGTCGGGAGTAGGAAGGAGGAGCAGTACCGCGAGCCGGAGCCGCTTGGACTTGTACCGCACCTCTATCCTCTTCGACCCGTCGGTGAGCACCGCCATCGCCACTCTCTCGAACCCTCCGCCGTGCTGTTGGCCATGGCGCTCCGCCGTGAGCGCGTAGGCCCAGGTCACTACCGACCTCACTGGACACACCCGTACACACACACGAGACCAGCCGAGCCTCCTTGGACCACGGCATCGGGAGGATGCCGGAACAGAAGCCGCCCAGTTCATCGCCGCGCGCCAAGCTCCGCCGTGGCGAGATCACCCAGCCGCCTTTCCGTTGAGCCTCGACCTCCGTTGTTTCCGGATCCGCGCTCGCCTTGATGAGACGGACCCCGTGCACACCCTAGCTCCGCGTTTGCCTCGCCAGAGCACCGACCCGAACCACCTTGTCGTCGACGTGTCAGTACGTTGCCGCTCCAGAACGCCGCCGTTCACCATCGTTTCCTGCCACCATCGACCACCCTCGAGGAGCAGGAAGAAGCCGGGAAGCTCCGCCGTGATGAGCTGCATCGAGTGGGCAAGATGGAGACTGTGGACCCTCTCGGAGTGCCGTTGCCATGCACCGAGGCCTGTCGAAGCTCCGCCGTGGGAGTTGCTGCCCGCGCGGACTCCGCCGTGTGTTTTGGTCACCGCCGGCACCTCGAGTAGGTGTTGCGTGACTCCAATCGTCCATCTACGCCACCAATTGGAGCAGGAGTGACTCGGTGTGAAGTGTACATCGAGCGCCATCGCCATCGAGCCACCGTCCGCCGTAGAGCTCGTCACAGGAAGCAAAGCTGCCGCCCTGAAGCCCGTCAACGTGACCGTCGTGAAGTCCCAAAACCGATGGGCGGGTTAATGGCGCCAGAGATCCTTTGTGGCACCAGGAATCGAGGGTTTCCCCGCCACTGATCACCGAGGAGGAACTCCGCGTTCGAGCCGATCTCGTCCGAGACAGATCACACGCTCGAACTGACCCTCGAGTTTGACCCTTCCACAAATCGACCCTCAAGTTTGACCCTTCGACAAACCGACCCTCGAGTTTGACACCTCGAGCACCGTCACCCTCGAGCCGTTGTCCGCCGTAAAGCACGTCGCCGGAACCAAGCTCCTGACTTGATGACCACCTACGTGTCCACCTTGACGACCCGAGGACGATGCACGGGTTAGCGAAGTCCTAGAGCAGCCCCTCGCCAGATGTTTAACCTCGCTGTCACCGGCCGAGCACCGTTCTGGAAGCAGAGCAGTTTTCCGTCTTCGACCATGCCCTCGAGAGCATCCCCTTTAGAGTATACTCCTCGAGACCGTACCCCTCGAGACCTAATCCTCGAGACCATAACCCTCGAGACCATGCCCCTCGAGACCGTATCCTCGAGATCGTACCCTCGAGAGCATACCCCTCGAGACCTAATCCTCGAGACCGTAACCCCTCGAGAGCATACCCCTCGAGACCTAACCCCTCGAGACCGTAACCCTCGAGACCGTAACCCTCGAGACCGTAACCCCTCGAGACTGTAACCATCGAGCCCTTTTTCTTTTCAGAAAATGGTTAAATCTTTGAAAATTCATATCTAATTCATACGAGCTCGGAAAATTATGATCCACATATCCAAATTTTCTATAAATCGAGCCCTATCTATCTAGGCTATGTTTGAGTGTATTTGGATCTTCTATTTTGCATTTGTTCTTTGTGCTAATCTATAGGGGTCGCTTCTGTGACCGTTAAATCTCGTTACAGGCTCGAGTGAGGACAAGTCTGATGACAGTGACTACCAGGAGAAGTCCGACAGCTACGTCAGTGAAGGTGCCACACACCATCCAACCTCGTAGATCCCATTACGCATGACAACTATAGTATGGCTAGTGCTTTACATTCATGTTGCTATAATGCTATGCCTGTGCTAGGACTGCATGATAGAGTATTTATTTGATGAGCCCTACCTTGTTGTAAACTATCACCTGCTTACCCACTGTTATGATAGCCACCTGCTTATCTGCTATGCTTATATTTCTATACTTCACTCGCTTACATTTTGATGCGACGTGATGAACCCGGGGAAGGCCTGGAGGGTGCCAGGCTGGATGTGTGAGTTGATGTTTCAGATGGACATGTGAGCTGATGATGTTGTATCCGGGTTTGGGGTGGAGCTTACGGCAGGAAGTAGGGTGAGGGTTGAGTCGATCGAGCCGGGATCTACGATGAGCTTTTGGAGCAAGTCTTGCCAGGGAATGGTTCTGGACATTCCCATGAGAGGAGCCTGTGGCGGGCTAACTGAGATGTGATGGTGGTCCTTGGGTGTGGTCCTCTGAGAGGTGGAGCCCGGGATGAAGGTGCCGTGGTAGCACGTTAAAAAAATAAACCCTGATGAAGATATCCCGGTTTGGTCAAATCTAGGAACTGTTGCGCTGGTATCCGGACCTAGGAATCTCTTGCTTTCCACTCGCTCTCCATGGGGGGGAGACAGCTGAACCGCTGGATAGGTCGATACCACTACTGCTAGGCGAGAAGTGATAGGAAGGTATATGCATGGGATGGAGCTAACACCCTACCGAGACGATCATGGCACCCCCTTCGGGAGTAGGTACATGGCATGGCATCCTCTTCGGGAGCGGATACATGCTCTCTTCACAGTTCCAGTGATCCAGTGCTGGATGGTAGAGTGGCATCGCCTATGGTAGTAGGCGCCCGGAATCTGCCTAGATGCGCGCGTGCATCGATGATGGTTATCTGGTGGATTAGTGAAACCTCTGCAGAGTGTATGGTTGATCGATCGATACATATGCCGAATCCTCGGCTATGGACCTTTCCTATGTTTCGCATGCACCGGACTAGTGAGTGGAGTGTTCTACCTTCCTCTGAGTGTGATTTCCGGCCGTGAGCCAGTTTGAGGGCTGCGAGCCGTTGAGGCAAGCCAAGAGGGAGTTGGCTTGACGACCAGAGTCTGAGAGGGTGTTGGGGGAGATGAGATGATGTTACAGATATGGATGGAGATAGATGAAGGGAATGGGTTTGTGTTTAAAACTTGTTTATTATACTATTGTTTTATATACTTGAACAATTCATAGGAAACCCAGCCTTATAGGTTCCTTTTGAGATACCCTTATTTTTGCATCCACTTCCACAAAGCAATGCATAGGGTGGGAGTGTGGCCAGTACAAATTGTACTGAAAATTTGGTTTCAGGTTCAAGGAGTGAGTACTCCTCTGGGGAGTACAGCGATTGAGGGTTTCGTGCCTACGCTCAAGTTGGAGAGAAGAAGATAGCTTCCGCACCTCAAGCTTTTATTGTTATGCTGCATGAACTCTGATTCCGCCCCTGTGGCGATGTAATAAGTTATTGTAACTCCCTCTATTTGCTCTCTTTTGTTCGATGTATGGATTATGGATTCAACTGTTATCGGGCAATGTGATTTAAATGGTCATATTACACTCCGACACTGTGGATTTCCCTTCGTGGAAATCAAGGTCGTTTCAGAGAAGGTAGCATATGCGGTCATCATGGCCTCTCATAAAGCATTATTTTCAGGAGCACGACATTAAAGTCTTGTCTGCTCAACCATTGGAATCATTGTTTTGTAACAGTGAAGTAGTCGGCAGAATAGGCAAGTGGCCACTAAATTGAACGCATATCGAATTGCTTTCCAGCACAGGTCCACAATCAAGTTGCAGGTTATCGCCGATTTCATTGCCGATTGGACCCCATCCGCAGATGACACTACTCTTCATGTCCAACCACCAATTTGGACCATTCACTATGATGGCACCTAGTGCCCAGCCGGAGCCAGAATCTCTGCAATCCTTACACCTCCTTCTGGGCCGAAAGTCAGATACGCTGCAAGGCTTTTGTTCCTCACAACAAACAACACAGCCGAATATGAGGCAGTATTGCTCGGGCTGCGTAAGCTAAGGGCCCTGGGTGTTCACAGATGTGTCATTATGTCAAATTCGCAGGTCATCGTCTGGCATGTCAAAAAAGAATATTTGGCAAGAGAACCCAAATTGTCTAAGAACCTGGCAGCGGTTCATCGAATGGAGAAATATTTTGATGGTTTTACCTTGAAGCATATTCCAAGAGCCAAAAATGTGAAAGCTGATGAGCTAGCAAAAGCTGTAGCGCAGGGGTCGCCATTGTCGCCCGACATGTTTTCCCAATCCTTGTCCATCAAAGCAATCAGAGATGAAGAGGATAAGCCCCTATAGGTGCACATCATCGCCAGCGAAGACTGGCGAGCACCGATATTGGCCTTTCTCAACGGCACTTATTGTAACACCTCTGGTGTTATATTAACTAAAACCTGCCATGTCATCATATGCACTGCAAAGCATTCATGATTAGGTCAACTTTGATGTGCATTAACTAAAACAAGTTTACATTTTATAGGTTGATTGTGTTTCTGGAATGTGTTGTCACATGAAATAATAAAACCCTACTTTTGAATGTCATCTCAAATACTTAGTTTATATCCTATGTACTTGAGATGTAAACCATGTTTACACTAGTGTCAAGTATAGTGTATAAATCTAAGTCCAACCCTAAAAAAGATTTCCATATTTGAAGTTGAATTTGGATTTCAAAGCTTATTCCCAAGCCTTGTAATTCAAATTTAAATTCAAATTGGAAAGCTATAAAATGTTTTTCAAAAAGTCAACTTGGTCAACCAAGGGTACTATTAGGTCATTGACTTAAAAATGTCCTTGGATGATGTATGTGATCACTAATAACCAACCAATTAAATTAGAAACCAAATCAAGTTTGAATTCGGTTTCAAAAACCCTTTATTTCAAACCTAGTTTTATCCCCTTTTCTGTAATTCAAAATCTATAAGGAATTTGGGGACACTCTAAAAATATAGTTTGTAGATCTTAACAAGAGCTACAAAAAAATGAATTTTATACAGTTTTCCAGCATTTGTCCCCTTTTGATTTTAAAACCATAATTCAAAAATTATGCATAATTTTGGAAAACTTTGTATATAAAAAAGGTTTGGTTTGAAAATTTAAAAATTTCATAGTTTTGAATATTTTCAAGTTTTATTGAAAAATCAAAAGTAATTTCAAATATTTGTTTCTAAGGTTTTATTCCCTTTTTGAATTTGAATTCATATTTCAAAATCCAAACAGAATTTGAGGATGCTAGTTAAATGAAAAGTGTAGCTCTTGAAAAGTTATGCAAATGATATTTTTAGAGATTTTCAAGTTCATATATAAATTTTGGACTAATTTGTAATTTCAAACGAGTGGCAATTCTATAATTTTCTGGAACAGCGCCGAGACCTATCGACGGCCGCCATCGCCGGCTTCTCAAGCCGCGCCGCCGTCCACCGCCGCACATGCCACGGCCGCCAGCGCGCTCCTCGACGCGCGAAGCTTCGCCATCGCCGTGTCGCTCGTCCATGCCTCGCCCCTGCACTATAAATAGGTCGACCGCTGTCTCTTTTCTTCTTCTATCTTCCTGCCGCCGCCACCGACGACCTTGCTCCGCCGGCAAAATTCGCCACCGTCGCTTCATCTCTGCCCGCTTCATCTTGCCAGCAGCTCCACCACGTCCTTGCGCTTCGATTGAGCTAGCTTGTGCTCGCTCTCCCCGCCCGAGCCGCCCGCACGACGTCGTCTTCCTCGCGACCGGTCGCTGAGCCGCCGCGAGCTTCGTTGCCGTCCACCGCCGCCAAGGTGGAAAATATTTTACCTTTAACCCTCTCATCATGTTCTCCGTGCTCCGTTGCCTCTTATGCGCATCTTGGTCGGTCTGATGGTGCACAGGAAGCGCCGGAACGTCGTCCTTGCCATCGGGGCGCTGCCGCCGCCATCAGCGCCGCCGTCCCCAGCTCGACTCAGCCACTCCGAGCTCTCATTAGCGGGGACACTGTGCTGATTTTTCTTTTTCTTTTTCAGAAAATATTTTAAATGCTATTTTCTGTAGAAAATCATTGTAATTCATATATAGCTCCAAAAATTCTGAAAATTTTTATGTGTGTTCTTTGTGATGTCATCTACCTAGAAAAAATATGAAATGCCAAATTTGAGTACTTTTGCATAAGTTAAAATTAGCCCTTTTAATTGAAAAATGGACCTTCCATGATTTTTAATAAATAAAATAATTGGCTTTTAATTATGAAATTTGTTTTACCATCTAATTAGAAATTTTAAGCTTAATTAGACAAATTTAATTTTTATGCCTTTATTTTATGCCTTTAATTAATTAATTAACCCCTTTAATTAAGTAATCATTATAGGAATTGTTTGACTTTGGGATTGATTGATGACCTTAGGTCATTAACCCTAATGACCTTTGGCACTTTAATTAATTATTTGCACTTACCTGGACCATGTCATTAGGGCTTAATTAACGTTATTTCATGTGTTTAATAACTTCCTTACATAATATAGTTAACCCTAATGAACTTAGTAAGTATGCTTTGGTTGGCTTGCAACTTTATCGTGACGGAAAGTTGTACTCAAACCTTTAATCTGATCATGAATCCATCGAGCATCATATTTACTATTCAATCATGTTGAAGCATATCATTGTATCGTATAGTTTCTGATAACGGAGAGTTTAACGTTGTCACCCCAGATCCGAAGGAAGAGCAAACTCAGGAGTTGGGAGTGGATCCAGAACTCGAGACCGTCTACCCCGAATACCAAGGCAAGCCCTAGATGCATTCAAACCCTATTCTATTTTATAAACGTTTTACTGCTTCAGTTATCATATGCTGCATTAAGTAATAGGAGTTGAGTGAAAACCCACCAACTGCATTATCTGTCTTACTTCCATAATTCCTTATTACCTGTTCTAGAAGATGCGTAGCAATGCTTAGTCCTGCTTAATTAATCAAGTATTCTGAGGTAAAAGAATGAAAAAGATGAGCTTGGTTTTATCTGCTGAAATCATGCTTTTAGTTAATAAATCGAGTCCGGACGGCTAACTTGCATTGGGAATGGAGTCCCTCTGTAGTGTTTCCGTTTGTTGATGCCCTAGGTCCCGTGTCGATGGTGAACTGGTGACATCGAGAAATTAGAAAATCCACATGCATGAAGTGATGTACTGATGGTTGGAGCCAGGTATATCATGGAGTGACTTATAGTGGGCCAGAGTCCCCACATATGTCATAGTGTGTTATACTGTGGGTTTAAATTCCCATGTATATCGGTACACTGGGTCGAAGTGCTCACGTGTATCATGTGGTGATATATGGCTGCGGTTGTTATCCCGGTATATCGGTTCACTTGCTATGCTTAGGAGTTAGAGTCTCCTACATATTAGTAACCTAGGTCCCAGCTGGGTATGAAAATGGATTCGAATCGCCGTTGCTTCTCAGAGAAGAAGACTCGATTGGTGTTCATCGTCATAGTAACTAGTTGAATAATGAGTAAGGTTTAAGAAGGAAGTTGGTTGGTAATTTGATCTTAAACAAAACAGCTTTTCTTTCTTTCAAACTTTTCTGCAAAATTTCTTATCCCCTGCAAGCCTTACCTTGTCCCTCTAGCCTGCATTTCCTGAGTCTTCACCCCTCTTTTTCATCGGGTTAGTCTTGTTGAGTACTTTTGTACTCAGGGTTTGTTGAACCCTTGTTGTAGGTGAGCCTCATGGGCAGGAATGCTTCGCATCCTGCTGCATGACAGTCGTCGAGGAAAGTGACGATGAATAGGAGGTCTTGCTCTTGGGCAGAGCATAAAATCAAGGTTGATGTAATAAGTTATATTGTATTCCGCTGCTATATGGTTTGTAATAATCTAACTTATGGTTTGTAAATGGTTTGTAAACTTATGTTATTATAATCCTTCCGCTATTTTAGTCCGATGTGTATTATTTATATAAAACTATTGTAATACTGCAATGTCTCTTTGTAATGATTGATCCTGCTCGGAGAATCATGGATGATTTGGGATTTACCCGATAGACCTTTTAAGTTTTATGGAACACATTCATGGTTATTTGGAGTCTGTTTAGACAATAATCATGTGTGTGGGCCATAGGATTTAGGAGGTTCTGCCACAGCTGGTATCAGAGCCGAATCATTATTAAAAAGAGTTGTTGTAGTATTCTTTTGTGAAAACTTCAAAAGTTTTTGAGTCAAATAATTTTAACTTTACTATTTTATGTCCAAATTGCTTATTCCTTACCTATAAACCTTTCTATCGACCCTTATTCTGATTTCTAAAAGTGTGGTGGTGGGATAGCATATTATATTGCCCTATGTTATAAAAGTTACCTTATTATATGTGTTACCTTAAAAACCTTATGCTTAGATCGTAAGTTTGATTCATGCATCATGTTTAATTAACTTGTTTAATTACCTTCCCCTTTAAAGTGGTTTGGGTTAAGTAGTATCAATCCTTTTCATGCTAACCTTCAGAGTCCTACCTATCTATCCTTATTTCTTATAACCTACCTTTCTTCAGGATGGCCCTTACCAAGCAAACTCCTCGTAAGAGTACTGCACTGAAGGGGGTACCTCGACATCAACTAGCCCCCAGATATGAGATTGGCGAAAGCAGTAACAATTCGCATCCAGATCCGCAAGATGAAATAGCAAGACTTAGGGCTAAGTTACAAAGGGCTGAAGCCGATAGGATCGAAGAGGCCGCTGAGATTACTCAGTTAAGACGATCTCGAAAATATATGAAGCATCAAAGGAATGATGCTTGGGAATGAGAAGATGCAGCGAATGGTCATGTGCAAGAACTTGAGGATTACGTGGAAGAGTTGGAGGAGTATGCTGAGGAGGCTGATGATGAGTGTGTGAGGTTGAATAACCTGTTGGATCCAGAATATTAACGACAGGTAGCCCAAGATGATCTTGGTCTTGTGATGGGTCAAGATGAGGAAGAGGAGGACCCTGAAGAAATAGAGTCCATTGATAATGATGTCATCGATGAGGAAGAAGAAATCCAGATGGGTGTAGCAAATGAAAATGAAGAGAATTTTGTTAAAGAAGAAGATCCTGAGATAGTGGAGGAAGAAGATCCTAAAGAGGAAGAGGATCCCGAGGAGGAGGAGTAAAGAGTTTGGAAAGTGAGATGTGTAATAGATCTTTTCCCTGCTTTCTAAAACCTAGTAGGTGTGGGAAGTCTTGCTGGAGTGCAGACGGTTGTAACAAAAAATAATGTGTTATAAGTGTGTTGCACGTCTGTAATATCTGCTTGTAAAATCCAATAAGGTTTTGTGAGTAAAGTATAGTTTGTTTATTAACAGATGCCTACTCACACTCGCTCCCGTGATGCTGCCGGTCCATCTCATGATGGAGGTTGTCGTTACCGAGGAAATGAGTACCCCAAAACCCCAGGTTTACCGAATTAAACCCCGCAAAAATGGCAACTCGACCCCTCCTGTGACCTCCCGCGCAAACGTATAAAGTCCCGCAGGCTGAGACATTTCGGGCCGACCCACGGATGATGACGGCCCAAAGCCAAAGCCTGCTCGAGAGGCTACCGAACGGACTAGCACTGTACACTCGAAAAACTACCGAACGGACTAGTACTGTACACTCAAGGTTACAATTCAGGCGACCCCTCGAGGACGGAACTTCGCCCGGCGAACGAGCCTACCCTTGAGGATGTAACTTCGCCCGCCGAACGAGCCTGCCCTCGAAGACGGAACTTCGTTCGTGCGAATGGGCAGCCCTCGATGAGAGTACACCCCTCGTTTTACCAACTCCCCCGTACGGATCCGAGTGCATTTAATGCGATCTATCTACCCCCGCCTAACCGCATGGCCACAGTTACAGTAATAGTTGCAGGCATGACGGTCAAATCTGCTTTTACCGTCCATACCCCGGAATCTCGCAAGTCATATTACGCTGTTGCGCCATACCGAGCGCTGTGCCACGACCCGCACCGCCTCGAGACGTATAAACTAACGTGTTTTCCGTGTTTTCCGGAATTCGGTCTTATCCAGCGAGGCTCGACCTCCTCGGCATGACCCCCTCGACTCCGGCCAAGACACTCGACCGTCGCCCCTCGACTTCACCGAGCGAGCCCTCAAGCTGAACTTCAACAACTCCCGCCGCGACGGCTGCAGGGCCTCCCATACCGACGTACATCGCTATAGCGGCACCGACGTGATCGGCCTCAACGTCGTACGTCATCAACGTCATGCGAACTCGAAACACATGTACACCTGTGCCCCTCCTTCATCTATAAAAGGAGGCGCCAGGGCGTTAGAGAGAGGGACCAGACAAAAAACCGAGAGAATCTAGAGCATAGAAACACTAAGGCTTTAGATCACAGAGCGACACCGTGAGCCTGTGCAAGGTCAAGAGCAAGGCGTCCGAACGCCCAAACTCCACCTCACACTCCTCACACCTGCTTGTATTTTCCCCTGTACTAGCACTTCGGTGCAAGATAACACGAATCATCCTCCCCCCGCTGGACGTAGGGCCTTCTTTGCCCGAACCAGGATAAATCATTGTGTCCTTCTTGCATCACCCACCGGATTAGGGAGCACGTGAATACAATATTACTCGTTGGTGTTAACCCCCCGAGGGTCATAACACCAACAGTTGGCGCGCCAAGTAGGGGAGCCGCGTGTCACTAACAATTTCCCGCCATTTTTTCGGATGGGCGATTTCGTTTCACCACTTCCGCACGCTACGGTGATCTGGTTCGGGAGCCTGGAGTTCATGACCCTCGGCCAGGGCTATGACATGACCCTGCTCTCGATCAGTGACCCGAACGGAGGTCGCGGTACGCCCCCACGTTCATGGGGAGCCGCTCGCCAGTCTCATGACCATGCTTCCACATCCAGAAGGAGGCACGGTTGGCGCCATCATCGCCGTCAACCCAAGTCGAGAAGGGTCCCTGCCACTTTCTCCACGCCCCTGACCGAGATGAGAAACCTCTTGTTGAGGGAGTATCTGACCCGAGTTTAGAGGCAGAGGGCAAACCGACAGGATCCCAGTGCAACCCTGACTCCACTTTCACCGTGCGCTCGTCGGGGAAGCGCGATGAAACCCCTGCTCGATCGAGCTCGCTTCCGCACGGGCTGTTCGAGCGTCGTCGGTGGCCTTCGTCCGACTTCAACAATCCCACAACGACGATTACGACAGCGACCCACTCCAACACGAGCACATTGGAGGACCGCCCAGGCACCCTTCTCCGCGCGGTGACGGACGTGGGGACTGTCACACCGGCCTCCGAGGGTTTGGCCTTCGCAAGAGCGCCCGGCCCCCGGAGGTACACCGTCGGCACACTCTGACGGCGGCTGCAGGAGGAGGCACGGGGGCAATTCCCTGTCTTCTGCTGTGGCAACCCTGACTCTGACTCTGATCATTGGGATCCTACCCGTGAGTGCCTCCACATCGATGGTGGCGTCGACTCTGACCAGGAAACCGTCGATCCAGCGGCCGCGGCGGCTACCGCCATGGTAAGAGACGCAACCCCCAGAGCAGAGGACCAACAACCAGATGCACCCCAAGAAGCGTGCCCCCGTCCTGGCGAACAGGACGCATAGCTGGCACAGATTCGGGAGTTGCAGGCGAAGCTCGCCGACGAGCAGGAACGCTTGCGCTTACTCGAGCTGACCCTCGAGCAATAGCGGCGACCGCTTGGCGGTAGAGCCCGAGCCAGGGCCCGAGAAGTCAATCGGCAGATCATCGAGGAAGGAGCACCTGAGAAAACCGCCCACCGTTATCCCCGAGCAAGCCAGAACGTTGTTGCGGCAGCTATGCTCCTTCGCAATATGCCCGCGCCGTCCAACTCGCAAGCTCGGCGGATACAACGTGAGGTCGAGGATCTCCTCCAAGTTGCTGCTGTCCAACAAGCCGAGAGCTCAGCCTCGAGGCGTCGAGGGGCTGCCTCCGAGCCTCAGGTCGAGCTCTCCTGGCCCGAGAGGGAGGGCTCGGTCGATCAGGGGGCGGCCCCCCGACAGAAGAAGAACCCGGCCCGAGAACCTATCAACGACGACCGCGCTCCCCGCGACGCGCGCCTCGACAGTCGAGAACCGTAGACGCAAGCACGAGGATGCCGAGGATCGAGGGTACAGCGCCCATCGTGGAGGGCGTTACGACAGCGAAGAAGACCAACAGGCCCCGGAGCCACCAGGCCCCCGGGTCTTCAGCAGGAGGATCCGCTGCGCCCAGCTGCCCGACAAGTTTCGAACCCCCACGAGCCTCGTCAAATATAACGGCAAAACCAATCCCGAGCTCTGGCTAGCCGACTTTCGGTTGGCTTGTCAGGCGGGTGGGGCGCGTGACGATCACACCATCATACGTCACCTTCCCCTGTTCCTGTCTGACACCGCGCGCAGGTGGCTCGAGGAGCTTCCCCCCGACCAGATTCGCAGTTGGACCGACCTTGTCCGTATCTTCGAGGGGAATTTCAAAGGTACCTACGTGCGTCCCGGGAACTCCTGGGAACTGCGCAACTGCAAGCAGAAGCCAGGGGAGTCTCTCCTCGACTTTGCTCAATGATTCTCCAAGCTCCGCATCGAGCTGCCCCACAACTTCGATCTCGACGTCGTTATAGCGTTTGTTGCGGGTACAACCTGCAAGGACCTAGTTCGCGAGTTAGGGCGTAACCGCCCCGACACCGTCGACGAGCTCATGGATGTGGTCGCCAACTATGCGGCTGGCGAAGAGGCCGTCGGCGCCTTCTTCAGTGACGTGAAGGACAAGGGAAAAACGCCGGTAGCCGACAACGCCGGAGGCTCGAGCAAAGGGTCGAAGAGAAATAACAAGAAGAAGAAAAATCAACAAGGCAAGCGAGAGGCTGCAGAAGATGATCTCGTCGCTGCAACCAAACACAAAAGACCTCGAGGTCCCCCCGCGCCCCCCGAGGGTGCCATCTTCGACAAAATGCTCGAGGAGCCCTATCCTTGTCACAAGGACGGGGCAAGGCACAAGCTTAAGGACTGCCGCATGCTTCGAAGGCACTTCGAGCAACTGGGCGTGAAGAAAGGTGATGACAGGAAAGACCAAGGCGGCGGTGAGGGAGACAATGGGGAAGACGGAAAATTCCCCAAAGTCTATGACTGCTACATGATCTACGGGGGCCCCTCGACCCAGCTCACGCCCCGACAGCGTAAGCGGGAGCGTCGAGAGGTCTTCTCCGCTCGTGTCGCGACGCCTCACTACCTCGACTGGTCTGATGCGCCCATCATGTTCGACCGCGATGACCATCCGGATCGAGTCCCCAACCCCGGGGCCTATCCGCTCGTCGTCGACCCGATCATCATCAACACCCGCCTCTCGAAGGTCCTCATGGACGGCGGCAGCAGCCTAAACGTCATCTACCTCGAGACCGTCGACCTCCTGGGAGTCAGGAAGCACCAACTCCGACCCAGTGCCGGGGGGTTCCATGGCGTCGTGCCAGGGAAGAAGGCTTTCCCCGTCGGCCGTATTGAACTTCCTGTCTGTTTTGGCACCCCTGCTAACTTCAAGAAAGAGACCCTTACCTTCGAGGTGGTCGGGTTTCACGGAACGTATCACGCCATCATCGGCTGACCGGGCTACGCGCAGTTCATGGCGATCCCGAACTACACCTACCTCAAGTTCAAGATGCCAGGACCCAAAGGCGTCATCACTGTCACCTTCTCCTACGAGCACGCGTACGACTGCGATGTCGAATGCGTCGAATATGGGGAGGCCGTTGAGCAAAATGCCATGACAGCCGCGACCCTCGAGCACCTCACAGACGAGATGCCAGATCCCAAGCGACACGCCGGCAACTTCGAGCCAGCACAAGACACCAAGAAAGTCCCCCTCGACCCGAGCTGCCCATGCGAGAAGGTGCTAACAATCAGCGCCGACCTCGAGGACAAATAGGAAGCAGTGCTCATCAACTTTCTCCGTGCGAACACTGATATGTTTGCGTGGAGTCCTTCAGATATGCCGGGCATACCGAGGGAAGTCGCCGAGCACGCCTTGGAAATCCGGGCCGGGTCCAGACCGGTGAAGCAACGCCTGCGCCGCTTCGACAAGGAGAAGCGCAGGATCATCGGCAAGGAGGTACACAAGCTTTTGGCGGCTGGATTCATCAAGGAAGTTCATCACCCCGAATGGTTAGCTAATCCCGTGTTAGTTAAGAAAAAGAATGGAAAGATGCGGATGTGTATTGACTATACTAGTTTAAACAAAGCATGTCCCAAAGTTCCGTTTCCTTTACCACGCATTGATCAAATTGTCGACTCTATCGCGGGGTGTGAAACCCTCTCATTCCTCGATGCTTATTCCGGCTACCACCAAATTAAGATGAAGGAGTCCGACCAGCTCGCGACTTCCTTCATCACACCTTTTGGCATGTACTGCTATGTGACCATGCCCTTCGGCCTCCGAAACGCCGGGGCAACGTATCAGCGGTGCATGCTACACGTCTTCGGCGAACACATAGGCGACACGGTCGAAGCCTACGTTGATGATATCGTGGTCAAGTCCAAAAGAGCGGACAACCTCATCCGAGACCTCGAAATCGCGTTCGGGTGCCTTCGAGCCAAAAACATAAAACTCAACCACGAGAAATGTGTCTTCGGAGTGCCTCGAGGCATGCTCCTCGGATACATCGTCTCCCAGCGTGGGATCGAGGCCAACCCCGAGAAGGTGGTGGCCATCACACGAATGGGGCCGATTCGGGATCTCAAGGGCGTGTAGAGGGTCACGGGCTGTCTCGTGGCCCTCAGCCGCTTCATCTCACGTTTAGGGGAGAAGGCCATGCCTCTGTACTGTCTCTTGAAAAAATCCGAGCGATTCACGTGGACCGTGGAGGCCAAGAGGGCCCTCGACGAACTCAAAGCCAAGCTGACATCCACTCTGATCCTCATCCCTCCTCGACCAGCAACGTCGACTGAACCGCCTGAGCCCCTCCTCCTCTATGTCGCCGCAACCACCCAGGTGGTCAGCGCGGCCATAGTGGTGGAGATGCAAGAAGAAGGACGTGCCTTGCCAGTCCAGCGGCCGGTTTATTTCGTCAGTGAAGTGCTTTCGAAAACGAAAATCCGCTACCCACAGGTGCAGAAGCTGCTCTACGCCATCGTCCTTACGCGTCGCAAGCTCCAACACTACTTCCTTAGCCACCCGGTTACTGTGGTATCCTCGTTCCCCTTGGGGGAGATCATCCATAACCGGGAGGCCGCTGGAAGGATTGCTAAGTGGTCGGTCGAGCTAATGGGCGAGACCATCACCTACGCACCACGGAAGGCCATCAAGTCTCAAGTGCTGGCGGATTTCATCGCTGAGTGAACCGACACTCAGTTGCCACCAGTTCAAATTCAAGCCGAGCTGTGGACGATGTACTTCGACGGGTCGCTCATGAAGACAGGAGCAGGCGCGGGCTTGCTCTTCATTTCACCCCTCGGAGTCCACATGCGCTACGTCATTCGCATCCACTTTGCCGCTTCTAACAACATCACGGAATACGAAGCACTTGTCGCCGAATTATGAATCGCCCTTGAACTCGGGGTCCGACGCCTTGACGTTCGAGGCGACTCGCAGCTAATCATCAACCAAGTGATGAAGGCCTCGAGCCGCCACGATGCCAAGATGGAAGCATACTGCAACGAAGTGCGCAAGTTGGAAGACAAATTCCACGGCCTCGAGCTTAGTCATATCGCTCGACAATACAACGAAGCCGCGGATGAGCTCGCGAAAATCGCATTGACTCGAGGTACAGTCCCTCCGGACGTGTTCTCGAGGGACCTCTTCGAGCCCTCCGTCAATTTGGGCTCGGGGGCTTGCACTACGCCCTCGAAGCTCCACCCCATGACCTCGATCGAGGCCCCCTCGACCGGGGCCCACGTTATGGAGATCCAGGAGACATCTCCTCCGTCGAACCCGCCACCGGATTGGCGAGCCCCTTTACTCAACTGCCTCATTCGGGGAGAACTTCCGGAGGACCGGACCAAAGCTCGACGGATCGCGCGATGGGCCAAGTCCTACGTCATCTACGGTGACGGCAAGGAACTCTACAGGCGAAGCCCCTCAGGCGTTCTTCAGCGCTGCATTACCATCGAGGAAGGCAGGAGGCTCCTCGAGGACATACACTCAGGAGCCTACGGCCACCACGCAGCACCAAGGACCCTCGTAGGCAATGCCTTTCGATAAGGTTTCTACTGGCCGACCGCCGTTTTCGACGCCACAAACATCGTCCGCTCGTGCAAAGGGTGTCAATTCTATGCCAAGCAGACGCACCTCCCAGCTCACGCCCTGCAAATGATCCCCATCACTTGGCCATTCGCGGTCTGGGGGCTCGATCTTGTGGGGCCTCTCAAGAGGACGACCAAAGGGTACACGCACCTGCTCGTTGCCATCGACAAGTTTACCAAGTGGATCGAGGCCTGGCCCATCAGTAACATCCGCTCCAAACGGGCAGTCGAGTTCTTCACCGACATCATCCATTGCTTCGGGGTCTCGAACGTCATCATCACTGACAATGGCACGCAGTTCACCGGCAAGAAGTTCTTGGATTTCTTCGATCGCCATCACATCCGTGTGAATTGGTCCACGGTCGCACATCCTCGATCTAACGGCCAGGTCGAGCGTGCCAATGGCATGATTTTGCAGGGCCTCAAGCCAAGGATCCTCAAACGCCTCGGCAAGCACGGAAAAAAATGGGCCGCGGAGTTGCCATCGGTCCTATGGAGCTTAAGGACAACACCTAGTCGAGCCACGGGGTTCACCCCATTCTTCTTAGTCTATGGGTCCGAGGCCGTCCTCCCCACTGACCTCGAGTATGGTTCCCCTCGACTAAAGGCGTACAACGAGCAAACCAACAAAGAAGCCCTCGCAAACGCCGTCGACCAGGTCGAGGAGGCTCAAGACATGGCGCTACTTCACTCCGCGAGGTATCAGCAAAAACTTCGATGCTACCATGACAAGCACGTGCGCCCGAGGGACTTCCAAGTTGGAGACCTCGTCCTATGTCGACGATAGAGCAACAAAGGACGTCACAAGCTAACGCCGCCATGGGAAGGCCCACACGCCATAGCTGAGGTGCTAAAGCCCAGGACGTACAAGCTCGTTAATGACAAAGACGAAATCCTCACCAACGCATGGAACATTGAACAGCTATGTCGTTTCTACCCTTAGGGCACCAGTGCCCTTGTACATTCTCGCATGTCTTGTACATTTCCGCATGACAAATATAAGGAGTACTTTCGATTATAAGTTCAAACTTGTTATTGTACATGCAAGAGGTAGCCTCGACCCTGCCTCACTAGAGTCGAGCCTCCCTCGGGGGCTAACGGGGGGGAACCCCCTAAGTTCCTAAAAATACGAATGATTTTTTTGCACGCCTCTCTTTTCGCTTCCCAACTAAGTGGGCAACGCCTCGAACTCCGTAGGGGTCGAGGGCTGTCGAGCCAGAGCTCTCCTACGCCTCCAGGCTACGGTACCTCCACTCGCTCCCACCTCGAGGGATACGAGCTTGCGTTGAATGCTCAGTCGGAAAGCAAAAGTCAGGCAAGCAAAACTCGAGCGCTTCTTCTTTCTCACACCTCAATACGCTTCGCGACTAAGTAGAAAATGCCTCGAACTCCCTAGGGGTCGAGGGCTGTCGAGCCGGAGCTCTCCTATGCCTCCGGGCTACGGTACCTCCACTCGCTCCCCCCCTCGAGGGATACGAGCTTGCGTCAAAAACTTAGTCAAAAAAGCAAAGTCTAGGTGAGTGGCAAATCTATCGTAATGTGATGTGTCATTTTACTTTCGTAATGTGATGTGTCATTTTACTTTCGCGCTCCCCCCGAGCCTCGTCCCGCTCCCGCTGGGCCTCTTTGAAGGCTCGGGTCACCTTTGTCTTCTCGAAGCGGAGGGTCTCGAGGGCGCCACCAGCCAGGATGATGGCCTGCTCCTTGTCCTGGAGGGTGGCCTTCATTGCCCCGAGCTGGGTTTCCAGGCTGGCGGCACGGCTCTTCTCCTCCTGGACCAAGGCGGAGAGGGCGTTGTGCGCCGCGGAGACTTCAGCAAAATTGGCCTCGAGGGAGCGGACGCATTCCACGGAGCTTTGAACTTCCCCCACGAGTAGCTCGACGCGCTCCTGGGCTCGGATGCTCTCGCCCCTGGCCCTCTCTGCTTCGGCCTTGGCCGCGTCAGCCTCCTCCCTGGCACGCTCGAGCTCCCCCTCGAGGCGAGCGGCTTCCCCTCGAGCGGCGTCGGAGTCCTCCCTCGCCCGGGCGGCCTCCTCTTTGGCCTTGGCGGCCTCCTCCCTTGTCCGTTTTAGCTCCTCCTCGATCTTGGCCACCCTACCCTGCGCAGAGTAGACGACTTCGAGTTGGCGAAGCACTTCCTCCTGGCTATTGTGCGTTTCATGGAGGAAGTCTGACTTGGAGTAGGACCGCCTCCGCGCCTCCTGGGGATAGGAAATCAAGGGTTAAGGCATCCCATATGAAAGAACTTAAAAAACTACATATGGCCTAACACAGTGACTCACCGCGAGGTTCCAATCGAGGCCTTCCGCGAGCTCGACGCCCAACTTCAGCAGGTGCCGCAACCATGACCGGGACTGCTCGGCCTCCTCCCAGCACTTGACCTCCGCCGGGTCGATCATCTCGATCCCCGGAGCGCTGGAGTCGCCAAGTTCCCGGAGTATGATGCGCTCCTTGCCCCAACATGGAAGGACCGTCTTGACCTTGGTTCGCGCCAAGGACTCGATCTCGTCCACCACGTCGTGTGGGGCGCCGTAACGCACGGCCAACTCTGACGGGCCGCTGAACTCCGAGACGGCGCCGGCACTCCTCAGCCCAGGGTCGGAAGACGACCTCCTCAGCAGTCCAGAAGCCGCCGTCTTCTCTGGCCGCTCCGTCGACGGCTGTAGCGGCTGGCTCAACGCTGCTTCTGGCGCCTCTGAAGGCAGCGAACATGTCGAGGCCGTCACCTCCCCCAACACCACGACTTGTGGCGCCGACAAGGCCACCAACGATGCGTCTTCTGCCAGGCTCGGTACCGAGGCATCCTCCTGTTGCGCCCCCGGCAGCCACGGGACCGTCGACGCCTTCGACGCCGTTTCCCCTTCGGCCAGCAACTCGTCCAGGGTAATCACAGACACCCATTGCTTGGGCAGTCCAGAAGTCGCTTCCGCCTCCGACGTCTCGGGCGGTTGCTGCGTCGGCGGGTCCAGCAGCGCCGCGTCCCCCGGCGGCGTCTACTGCGCCTGCTGATGCTGGGGCTGGCCCCCAGTTTCCTCCTCCTCCCGCCGCTCCGACGGCTCCTTCTCCTCCTCCTGCTGCGGCCATGGCAGCTCTGCTTCTTGCAGGGCCCCCTGCTCCTGCTCCCTCCGGGCCTCGAGCTCGCGCAGCCTAGCCGGCCAGGGCCGCCGCTCTTCCGTCGAGGGGGGAAGGGTCGAGGTCTCCTCACCCTCGAGGTCCACAACGGCTACCTCCTCACCCGGCCCGTGGCCCTCGGGGGCTCTCGCCTTGGGTGCGGGGATCGAAGCCTGCGGACCGCCAGGAACGGAAGCTCCCGACGTCGGGGCACCACCCCCTAGTGCCGGGCCAAGCTCGAGGGCCACAGGCGACGATGTCAGGGAGGCGCTCCCTCCCTCATGTGTCCTCCTCGGCTCAGAGTCGTCGCCCGTCATGGGCCCCGAGACGCTTGACCCTGCAGCAAGAGTAGAACCCGTCAGTCTACCGCGCGCCAGAGCACCAAGGGCAGAGGATAACCACTTGGCTTCCCACGGAGCCAAAGGCCTCGACGTCGCACCTGTGATCGGGGCCGCCATCTTCGCGGCTGCATCCATCTTGAGCCGCTTAACCGATGCGAGAGACGCCTCCTCGATCTGGCGCTTGGGCCTGAATGAGAAGCAGAATGGCAAAAAGTTTATTAAAGCGCACAAAGAAGACGCAACGAAAAGAAAATGATTCAACGACACTTACCCGAAGGGTATAGAGGCCTTTCGGGTACCCCTCGAACTGCCCGTAGATTTTGAGACCCCTCCCGAAGCTGAGCTTTTCGCAGGGCTGGGGCTGCTCGGGGCCGTCGGTGGAGTCGCCGTGCTTCCCTGCTTCGACGGGGCCTCCTGGGCACGCCTCTGCTCCGCCCGCGCCGACGACCGGGACCGGGTCTCCCGGATCGAAGTGGGTGGGCTCCCACCTCGAGTACGACGCGAGGGGGGTGATCCCCCTCGAGGCGAGGCCTCGGCCCCCCTTTTTCCACGTCGGCGCTCCGAGGCCGACGCCACCGGCTGAGGGGCGCGCTGCTCCGCCACCTCCTCCTGCACGAAGGGGCGGTCAGCATGGGAGGAATCCGACAGGATGCAATTGAGGCGCCCCTCCACCCCCTCGACGTCATCACTGTCATCATCATCATCTTCATCTCCATCAGAGGGAGACTCCTTCTCTGGGAGCCCGTCGCGCCTCTGCTCAGCGCGGCGCTTCGCGAGCCTTTCACGATCCCGGAGCTTCTTGGCTTTCTTTTTCTCCTCCTCGTCCTTACTCCGCTTCTCTTGCTGGGCGGTGGAGCGTCTTACCTGACGATCGGGAGTGTCCTCCCTCAGTGGAGGCCTCAATCTCGGCTAGTCGATTCTCCCCTGCGCAAAGACGTTTAGTCACAGGGACAAGAGAAGGGGGGAGAACTCGAAGGGCACGAGTCGGGGCACTCACCAGGTCGAGGCAACCCTCCTCCGACCGCATGGGGAGGCGGTTGACGTCTTCCACCCTGAACGAGCCAGCCACCATCCCCTTTACCCGCGCGATGACTTCCGAGGCAGACGGCCTCTCGCCAGACATCCGACACCTCTTGAGAACCTCGGGCGCCGCCGAGGGGAGCATCTCGTCCAACCGCAACGGGCGCTCCATCAGAGGGAGCACCTGTTGACTGTGAAAGGCCGAGACGACCACCCCCGTCGTCAGGCCCGCTTCTCAAAGGGTCCTTATCACGACGATGAGGGGATGAAGTCAACGCTGAAGGTCTCCCGCGACACCAAACGGCCAATTGTATGGACGCTCGGCGATGAGCCGCCCGGTGTACGGCGGGAGATAGCCGTCGTCGTTGCGGAGATAGAACCACTGCTCGTCCCACTGGGAGTGGTTGGACGTCAACCCGGTGGGGATGTACTCGCGTGGCTCCTCCGACCTCCCGGTCTTCAACGCAAAGTTGAGGCACCCCGCTCTGATGATTCGCCTTACTCCGGCCGACACCGGGGAGGCGAACCACTCCCCCTTGTAGAGGTGGAGCCATAGCTCCCAATGTGGCGCCATTCCGAGGTAGCCCTCACGGACGGCCACGAAGATGGCGGCGTTGGAGATGGCGTTGGGGGAGAAATGGTGGAGCTCGACGCTGTAGAAGTTCATCAGCCCCCGCATGAACTCGCTTGGGGGCACACCGAACCCATGCTGATGGAACTTGAGGAAGCTCACCACATACCCCTCCGGCGGATTTGGCTCTTCGTGGTCCCTGGGCGGCGCAATCCACTCCGGCCGATTCGAATCGGTGACGGGGCAGAGAAGTCCTTCCCTCACCAGCTCGAGCAGCCTTTGCCGCGTCACGGTCGATGGGAGCCAGGGCTCGGCGGGCTAGAGGACGGGTGCCATGGCGGCAGCGGCAGCACAGATCTGCTCGGTGGGCGCGGCGGTGGCAACAACAGCACGAATCTCCTTGGCGGACGGTCGACCAGGAAGGTTCCCAATCGTGACTTCTCGCTCTAAGTTTTTATCCTCACGCGCGCAGGAAAGCAGGAGCTCGGTAGAATGGTGAAAGTAGGGGCGAACGACGCCTGTCCCACTCCGTTTTTATACTCGGGAAGAGCAACGGCCGGAGCCCGACGGCAGGGAAAAGGTAACTTCCCGTAATTAATGCGTTTGCCTGACCGTTCCCCCCTTGACCCTCGACCGGACGCACGTGTCACACCTCTGACAGAGAGCCATTGCTTGGGCCCGCCACAATCGCACCGCTAAGCCCTTCTCCTCAAAAGGCGTGCCCAACGATAAGAAAAAAGAATCGTCACTCGCTAATGGAGTTTTCTACATAAGGTAAAACGGGCTCCGACCCCGCCTCGAAGTCTCGAGGGAGTGAAGGCCGGTCCTCGAGTGAGGGCTTAACGGCCGCCCTTGAGCACCGCAAAAGAACGGGCTTCGACCCCGCCTCAAAGTCTTGAGGGAGCGAAGGCCGGTCCTCGAGTGAGGGCTTAACGACCGCCCTTGAGCACCGGAAAAGAACGGGCTCCGACCCCGCCTCGAAGTCTCGAGGGAGCGAAGGCCGACCCTCGAGTGGGGGCTTAACGACTGCCCTTGAGCACCGCAAAAGAACGGGCTCCGACCCCACCTCGAAGTCTCAAGGGAGCGAAGGCCAGCCCCCGAGTGGGGGCTTAACGACCGCCCTTGAGCACCGCAAAAGAACGGGCTCCGACCCCGCCTCGAAGTCTCGAGGGAGCGAAGGCTGGTCCTCAAGTGAGGGCTTAATGGCCGCCCTTGAGCACCGCAAAAGAACAGGCTCCAACCCTGCCTCGAAGTCTTGAGGGAGCGAACGCCGGTCCTCGAGTGAGGGCTTAACGGCCGCCCTTGAGCGCCGAAAGAGAATGGTTACTCGTCGATGGAGATTTCCACGAAAGGAGAAAACAGGCTCTGACCCTACCTCAAAGTCTCGAGGGAGCGAAGGTCGGTCCTCGAGTGAGGGCTTAACGGCCGCCCTCGAGCACCAAAAAATCGGGCTCCGGCCCTAAGCCTCGAAGGAGCGAAGGCTGACCCCACGAACAGGGTTCGACAGCCGCCCTCGAGCTCCCGAGTCAGGGGTGACCAAGGGGGAGCCAACACGAGGCCCTGCTCGAGAACGAACTCTCGAGACCCCTTTGGACGCATCCAAGGCAAAACGCTACGGACTTTATGGAATCCCCCCGAAGGGAGGCATCGAGCCGCCGAGACCTATTGAATGGAATCGGTATCCGTAGGACCGTTGCATTTTGCTTTAATGAGACCGCCTCCGGGCCTCCTGCCGACCTCTATCGAACGAGGAACGGGCTCTCGCTTGGATTTTCCCGTTACCAGCTCATTGAGAACTTCGTGGCTCGCCCTATCGGGGGTAGTCCGATGCTTCTCGCCTCACATCCGAATGAAAGGACTCGTGAGAAAAATGCCGAGGCCAGCAACGAGCCAGCCACACGAGGCTCGGGGGCTCGCCTGTGCTCGGCACCCCTCGACGAAAGAGGGTCAAAAATCCCCCGGGGGCTCCCCTCGGTAAAGCGCTACGACTCCAGTTCAGGCCTGTACCCGACTGGATGAGCACCCTTTAAATAAATATAAATAAAACCCTCACAGGAGTCTTTCGACTCCTACGAGGCCTCGGGGGCTACCCCCGTGGGGGTCGCTCGTGCGCCCCCCACGAGAAAATCTGAATCACGTCCCATTTCCAAATTCCTGACCCCCTACCCGAATGCCATCACTCGAGCAGGGGCTCGGGGGCTACTGTCGTTACCGAGGAAATGGGTACCCCAAAACCCCAGGTTTACCGAATTAAACCCCGCAAAAATAGCAACTCGACCCCTCCTGTGACCTCCCGCGCGAACGTATAAAGTCCCGCAGGCTGAGACATTTCGGGCCGACCCACGGACGACGATGGCCCAAAGCCAAAGCCTGCTCGAGAGGCTACCGAACGGACTAGTACTGTACACTCAAAAAACTACCGAACAGACTAGTACTGTACACTCAAGGTTACAATTCGGGCGACCCCTCGAGGACGGAACTTCGCCCGGTGAACGAGCCTACCCTCGAGGACATAACTTCGCCCGCCGAATGAGCCTGCCCTCGAAGACAGAACTTCGTTCGTGCGAATGGGCAGCCCTCGATGAGAGTACACCCCTCGTTTTACCAACTCCCCCGTATGGATCCGAGCGCATTTAATGCGATCTATCTACCCCTGCCTAACCGCATGGCCACAGTTACGGTAACAGTTGCAGGCGTGACGGTCAAATCTGCTTTTACCATCCATACCCCGGAATCCCGCAAGTCATATTACACTGTTGCGCCATACCGAGCGCTGTGCCACGACCCGCACCGCCTCGAGACGTATAAACTAACATGTTTTCCGTGTTTTCTGGGATTCGGTCTTATCCAGCGAGGCTCGACCTCCTCGGCACGACCCCCTCGACTCCGGCCAAGACCCTCGACCATCGCCCCTCGACTTCACCGAGCGAGCCCTCGAGCTGAACTTCAACAACTCCCGCCGCGACGGCTGCAGGGCCTCCCATACCGACGTACATCGCTACAGTGGCACCGACGTGATTGGCCTCAACATCGTACGTGATCAACGTCATGCGAACTCGAAACACATGTACACCTGTGCCCCTCCTTCATCTATAAAAGGAGGCGCCAGGGCGTTAGAGAGAGGGACCGGACAAAAAACCGAGAGAATCTAGAGCATAGAAACATTAAGGCTTTAGATCACAGAGCGACACCGTGAGCCTGTGCAAGGTCGAGAGCAAGGCATCCGAACGCCCAAACTCCACCTCACACTCCTCACACCTGCTTGTATTTTCCCCTGTACTAGCACTTCGGTGCAAGATAACACGAATCATCCTCCCCCCGCTGGACGTAGGGCCTTCTTTGCCCGAACCAGGATAAATCATTGTGTCCTTCTTGCATCACCCACCGGATTAGGGAGCACGTGAATACAATATTACTCGTTGGTGTTAACCCCCTGAGGGTCAGAACACAGACAGAGGTGATGTCCCAAATCCTCCACCAGTTCCACCAACTCTAGCCGATGTAGTTGCGGCCTTAGTCAATGCAACCACCATGATGGCCTAGAATCAGAACCAAAATGCACATCAGGGGAATCGTGGTCGGAATAATAGAAATGAGACCACCTATGTGGATTTTACCGACACACGTCATCCTGTCTTCACCAGAGTGGATGAACCCATGGAGGCAGATGATTGGCTTTGTACTATGGAGCAAAAGTTTGGACTAATTGAGTGTAACAAATATCAGAAACCCATGTTTGCAGCTCAGTAGCTAAGAGGCACTGCAGGAGCCTGGTGGGTTAACTTTGTCGCTGCTCAGCCTGAAGGTCATCGTATTACTTGGACTGAGTTTCATGAAGCTTTTCATGCACATTTTATTCCTGAGGGAATTAGGACCATAAAACTTGAAGAGTTTCTTTCCTTGAGGCAAGGTGATATGTCAGTGATGCAATACTTTGGCAAATTCAATCACTTGTCCCAATATGCGTCAGACCATATTGGTACTGACCGTAAGAAGAAGGAGGGTTTCCTTAGGGGTCTGAATAGCAAGATTTAGAGAATGATGACTGGGAATCCAAATGCTACCTTCCATGAGACGGTAAATATTGCCATATCTTATGAAGAAAAGAACCGTCAACACATGAAAGCTAAGAAGAAAACAGTAATATCAGGATTTTCAGGTGCAAATCAAAAGCGCCAGAAGATAATCTATCATCCCCAAAATCATTTTCGTCCTTCTTATCGTCCACCACAATACCAAGCCCAGCAACAAACATTTGTTCGTCCTGCTGCTGCTCTTCCTTATCCAAGACAGCTGAATGCCCCTGGTATTCATAACCCTACTTCTCAGCCACAAAGTTACCCATGTTACAATTGTGGGAACACTGGTCATTTTGCAAGATACTGCCCGCATCCAAGGCAGTATAATTCCTATGTTCCCAGGGCTTTTGCACCACAATAACAACCACAGAATCAGAATAAGGCAGGAAATCATAAGGTGCAGAATAATAAAAATGAGAAGAAGGTTGGCAAGGTGTTCTACACTCAAGTTGGAGAAATTCCAGAAGGAGAACCAGTTATGATGGGTACGTTCCGTGTTGCTGATCATCCTGTAATTCTGCTTTTCGATTCTGGTGCATCTCATACATTCATCAATGGTACATTTGTTAAGACACATAAAATACCAACAATGGGGACAAAAGAACAATTCTTTTTCCAATCGCCTGGGGGCGTATGTGTACTAAAGACAGGTACATGATGTGCCAGTGAGTTTGGGTGGGTATATTTTTCCTACTGATATGATAATATTAAAGGATCAAGATATAGATGTGATCCTAGGTATGAATTGGATGAAACGGCATGGCGCTGTGATAGACATCCTAAATAGAACTGTGAGAGTGAACATACCTAATTGCAAATCTCAACTTCTTATCCAGCTTTTAACTCTTAAGAGGACTGTTGAAAAGGTATGTGCCACTTCTGTGAAAGAGATCGAAGATATACCCATGGTCTGTGAGTTTCCGGATGTGTTTCCTGATGAATTACCGGGTTTACCTCCTGATAGAAAAGTGGAGTTTAGAATTGATTTGAAACCTGGTACTGCTCCAATATCCAAAAGAGCTTATCGGATGGCACCACCTAAGTTAGCAGAACTCAAAACTCAATTACAAGAGTTACGGGATAAAGGTTTTATCCGACCCAGCTCGTCACCTTGGGGATGTCCTGCCCTCTTTGTGAAAAAGAAAGATAAAAGCTTGAGGTTATGTGTGGATTATCGTCCCTTGAATGAAATAACCATCAAGAATAAGTACCCTTTACCCCGCATTGATCTTCTTTTTGATCAATTAGCGGAGGCGAAGCTGTTTTCCAAAATTGATCTTCGATCCGGGTATCATCAAATTAAGATTCGCCCAGAAGACATTCCAAAGACTGCCTTTACTACTCGATATGGCATGTATGAGTATTTGGTTATGTCTTTTGGACTTACCAATGCACCAGCTTATTTTATGTATTTGATGAACTCAGTGTTCATGCCAGAACTTGATAAGTTCGTGGTTGTCTTCATTGATGATATTTTAATATATTCCAAGAGTGAAGAAGAACATGCTGAACACCTCAGAATTATCCTGCAACGTCTGCGAGAACATCAACTGTATCCCAAGTTTAGCAAATGCGAGTTTTGGTTAAAGGAAGTGAAATTTCTTGGACATGTTTTATCAGATAAAGGTGTTGCTATTGACCCCAGCAAAGTACAAGATATACTTGATTGGGAACCACCGAAAACAGTGCATCAAGTTCAAAGTTTTCTAGGAATGGCGGGTTATTACCGTCGTTTCATACCGGATTTCTCAAAGATATCCAAGCCTATAACCGAGTTATTAAAGAATGATGTCAAGTTTGTTTCATCACCTGAATGTGAAAAGGCATTTTAGAAATTGAAGGAATTAATGACTACTGCTCCAGTCCTAGCACAGCCAAATATTGAGAAACCTTTTGATGTCTATTGTGATGCTTCTGGCATTGGTATTGGATGTGTGTTGATGCAAGAAGGAAGAGTTGTTGCTTATGCTTCTCGACAGTTGAAGAAACATGAGGAACATTATCCAACCCATGATTTAGAATTAGCAGCTGTTGTCCATGCATCGAAAATCTGGCGACATTATCTGTGGGGTAATAAATGTAATATCTATAGTGATCACAAGAGTTTGAAATACATTTTTACTCAAGATGAGTTGAATATGAGATAGAGAAGGTGGTTAGAACTAATCAATGATAATGATTTGGAAATATATTACCATCCAGGTAAAGCAAATATAGTTACTGATGTTCTTAGTCAAAAGAGTCATTGCCATTGCTTGACAGTAAAACCTCTCGACATTTCTTTATGTCATGAAATAGAAAAGTTGGGTATAGTAATGGTGCAATATGGTAGTTTGTCCAACATCACGGTTGAATCAACACTCAAAGATCAAATTATTGCTGCTCAGAGAAGTAATAAGGGAATTAAGCATATCAAAAAGAAAGTTAGAAAAGAGAAGGTTTCTTGTTTCACAATTGATGAAGCAGATGTCTTATGGTATAAGGATAGGTTGGTCATACCAAAAGTTCCTGAGTTACGTCAAAAGATCCTTGATGAAGCACATCTTTCAAAGTTTTCTATTCATCTAGGGAGTAATAAGATGTATCATGATTTGAAACAGAAATTTTAGTGGACTAAGATGAAGATTGAAATTGCTAAGTATGTGGCTCAATGTGATACCTATCAGAAAGTTAAGGCTATACATTTGAAATCAGCAGGAGAACTTTAGCCATTGCCTATTCCAGCTTGAAAGTGGAAAGATATCAGTATGGACTTTATAGTGGGTCTACCTAGGACAGCAAGAGGTTTCGATTCTATTTGGGTCATAGTGGATCGACTCACAAAGTCCGCATATTTCCTTCCAGTTCGAAGTACAAATTCAGCCTCCCCGTATGCCAAATTGTATTTTGAGCGTATCATTAATCTTCATGGTGTACCAAAGACTATTGTGTTGGACCGAGGCACGCAGTTCATCAACAAATTCTGGAAACGATTGCATAATTCACAAGGTACTGATCTTCTGCACAGTACCGCTTATCATCCACAAATAGGAGGTCAAACTGAAAGAGTGAACCAAATACTTGAAGATATGTTGAGAGCATGTGTTCTTAATTTTCCCAAAAAATAGGATGAGTGTTTGCCTTTAGCAGAGTTTTCTTATAACAATAGTTATCAAGAAAGTATCAAAATGGCACCGTCTGAAGCGCTATATGGTCGCAGATGTAGAACTCCGTTAAGTTGGTATAAACCTGGAGAAAGAAGATTCTTCGGAGTTGATTTGGTAAAAGAAACAAAAGAAAGGGTTAAATAGATACAACAAAACTTGAAAGTGGCACAGTCTCGTCAAAAGAGTTATGCCGACAAAAGGCGTCAACCATTGTGGTTCAATAAAGGAGATTATGTGTATCTAAAGGTATCACCCATGAAGGGAGTTACTCGATTTGGAGTTAAAGGCAAGTTAGCACCTCATTACATTGGACCATTTCAGATCTTGGCACAAATTGGGAAGGTATCATATCGTCTGCAACTGCCTGAACAGTTGTCGGCTGTACACAATGTGTTCCATGTGTCCCAACTTAAGAAGTGTCTTCGAGTGCCAGATAAGGTTGCTGATGTGGAAGGAATTGAACTTAAGCCTGATTTGACTTACTCTGAGTATCCAATTCGAGTTTTGGATCAAAAAGACTATGTCACAAGAAGCAGAACTATTAAGTGGTACAAGATACAATGGGATCAACATTCAGAAGAAGAAGCTACTTGGGAATCAGAAGACCTGTTGGAGAACTTCCCGGAATTCTATGCCTCTATCTAAGTTGTAATTCCCTCTATGAGTTGTAACTTCATTAGTGTGAGTTGTAAAGACCCTTTTCTCTTATGTAATTAGTTGAAGTGTGTTTTCCTGACACATTTCCTTTTCTATTACTTTACCTACATCTTTAAATCTCGGGACGAGATTTCTTTAAGGGGGAAAGGCTATAACACCTCTGGTGTTATATTAACTAAAACCTGCTATGTCATCATATGCACTGCAAAGCATTCATGATTAGGTAAACTTTGATGTGCATTAACTAAAACAAGTTTACATTTCATAGGTTGATTGTGTTTCTGGAATGTGTTGTCACATGAAATAATAAAACCCTACTTTTGAATGTCATCTCGAATACTTAGTTTATATCCTATGTACTTGAGGTGTAAACCACATTTACACTAGTGTCAAGCATAGTGTATAAATCTAAGTCCAACCCTAAAAATGATTTCCATATTTGAAGTTGAATTTGGATTTCAATGCTTATTCCCAAGCCTTGCAATTCAAATTTAAATTCAAATTAGAAAGCTATAAAATGTTTTTCAAAAAGTCAACTTGGTCAACCAAGGGTACTATTAGGTCATTGACTTAAAAATGTCCTTGGATGATGTATGTAATCACTAATAACAAACCAATTAAATTAGAAACCAAATCAAGTTTGAATTCGGTTTCAAAAACCCTTTATTTCAAAACCTAGTTTTATCCCCTTTTCCATAATTCAAAATCTATAAGGAATTTAGGGATACTCTAAAAAGATAGTTTGTAGATCTTGACAAGAGCTACAAATTTAGTATTCAAAGTTTTTCAAGTTTCCAAAAAGAATTTCAAATGAAATTAAAAATACAGTTTTCCACCATTTGTCCCCTTTTGATTTTAAAACCATAATTCAAAAATTATGAATAATTTTGGAAAATTTTGTATATAAAAAAGGTTTGGTTTGAAAAGTTAAACATTTCATAGTTTTGAAGATTTTCATGTTTTATTGAAAAATCAAAAGTAATTTCAAATATTTGTTTCTAGGGTTTTATTCCCTTTTTGAATTTGAATTCATATTTCAAAATCCATACAGAATTTGAGGATGCCAGTTAAATGAAAAGTGTAGCTCTTGAAAAGTTACATAAATGATATTTTTAGAAATTTTCAAGTTCTTATATAAATTTTGGAGTAATTTATAATTTCAAATGAGCAGCAATTCTGTAATTTTCTTGACAGCGCCGAGACCTATCGACGGCCGCCATCGCCGGCTTCTCAAGCCGCGCCGCCGTCCACCACCGCACATGCCACGGCTGCTAGTGTGCTCCTAGACGCACGAAACTTCGCCATCGCCATGTCGCTCGTCCATGCCTCACCCCTGCACTACAAATAGGTCGACCGCCGTCTCTTTTCTTCTTCTTTCTTCCTGCCGCCGCCGCCGACAACCTTGCTCCGCCGGCAAAATTCGCCACCGTCGCTTCATCTCTGCCCGCTTCATCTTGCCAGCAGCTCAACCACGTCCTTGCCCTTCGATTGAGCTAGCTCGTGCTCACTCTCCCCGCCCGAGCCGCCCGCACGACGTCGTCTTCCTCGCGACCGGTCGCCGAGCCGCCACGAGCTTCCCCGCCGTCCACCGCCGCCAAGGTGGAAAATATTTTACCTTTAACCCTCTCATCATGTTCTCCGTGCTTCGTTGCCTCTTATGCGCATCTTGGTCGGTCTGATGGTGCACAGGAAGCGTCGGAACGCCGTCCTTGCCATCGGAGCGCCGCCGCCGCCATCAACGCCGCCGTCCCCAGCTCGACTCAGCCACTCTGAGCTCTCACTAGCGTGCGCACTAGACCCGTGGTGAGCTCCTGCACCTGTCCATGCCCTCAATTTTACTTCCCTTGCACCGTAGACGCCGGTCACCGTGGCTCGCCGTCGGCGCGACCTTGCCGCTCCGTCGCGCGCGTAGCCGTCCGAGCTAGAAGCCAGGGATAGCTCCATCTTCTGGCCCAACGCGTTCGAGTCGATGTCCTGCATCTGCCTGTGTTCCCACCATCGTCGAAAATCGCTCCGGTGAGCGTTACCGCCGCGCCCGAGCTCCGCCGCATCGCCATGGCCGCCGGCGTGGGTGCCGCCGCCGCTCCGCCGCCACGTTAGCTAGCCTAGGTTACTCACCGTGCCGAGATGAGCCTGTAGGACCAAACCTCGTCGCCGGAGACCTCGCCGTTGGCGAGAAATCACCGGTCAACCGTCGCGCCGCCGTCGGTCAGCGCGGGGACACTGTGCTGATTTTTCTTTTTCTTTTTCTAGAAAATATTTAAATGCTATTTTCTATAGAAAATCATAGTAATTCATATATAGCTCTAAAAATTCTGAAAATTTTTGTGTGTGTTCTTTATGATGTCATCTACCTAGGAAAAATATGAAATGCCAAATTTGAGTACTTTTTGCATAAGTTAAAATTAGCCCTTTTAATTGAAAAATGGACTTTCCATGATTTTTAATAAATAAAATAATTGGCTTTTAATTCTGAAATTTGTTTTACCATCTAATTAAACCAAGAGATTTTCAAAATAAAATTTTGAGCTTAATTAGAGAAATTTAATTTTTATGCCTTTATTTTATGCCTTTAATTAATTAATTAACCCCTTTAATTAAGTAATCATTATAGGAATTGTTTGACTTTGGGATTGATTGATGACCTTAGGTCATTAACCCTAATGACCTTTGGCACTTTAATTAATTGTTTGCACTTACCTGGACCATGTCATTAGGGTTTAATTAACGTTATTTCATGTGTTTAATAACTTCCTTACATAATATAGTTAACCCTAATGAACTTAGTAAGTATGCTTTGGTTGGCTTGCAACTTTATCGTGAAGGAAAGTAGTACTCAAACCTTTAATCTGATCATGTATCCATCGAGCATCATATTTACTATTCAATCATGTTGAAGCATATCATTGTATCGTATAGTTTCCGATAACGGAGAGTTTAACGTTGTCACCCCAGATCCGAAGGAAGAGTAAACTCAGGAGTTGGGAGTGGATCCAGAACTCGAGACCGTCTACCCCGAATACCAAGGTAAGCCCCGGATGCATTCAAACCCTATTCTATTTTATAAATGTTTTACTGCTTCAGTTATGATATGCTGCATTAAGTAATAGGAGTTGAGTGAAAACCCACCAACTGTATTATCTATCTTACTTCCATAATTCCTTGTTATCTGTTCTAGAAGATGCGTAGTAATGCTTAGTCCTGCTCAATTAATCAAGTATTCGGAGGTAAAAGAATGAAAAAGATGAGCTTGGTTTTATTTGTTGAAATCATGCTTTTAGTTAATAAATCAAGTCCGGACGGCTAACTTGCATTGGAAACGGAGTCCCTCTGTAGTGTTTCCATCTGTTGATGCCCTAGGTCCCGTGTCGATGGTGAACTGGTGACATCGAGAAATTAGAAAATCCACATGCATGAAGTGATGTACTGATGGTTGGAGCCAGGTATATCATGGAGTGACTTATAGTGGGCCAGAGTCCCCACATATGTCATAGTGTGTTATACTGTGGGTTTGAATTCCCATGTATATCGGTACACTGGGTCGAAGTGCTCACGTGTATCATGTGGTGATATATGGCTGCGGTTGTTATCCCGGTATATCAGTTCACCTGCTATGCTTAGGAGTTAGAGTCTCCTGCATATCAGTAACCTAGGTCCCAGCTAGGTATGAAAATGGATTCGAATCGCCGTTGCTTCTCAGAGAAGAAGACTCGATCGGTGTTCATCGTCGTAGTAACAACTTGAATAATGAGTAAGGTTTAAGAAGGAAGTTGGTTGGTAATTTGATCTTGAACAAAACAGCTTTTCTTTCTTTCAAACCTTTCTGCAAAATTTCTTATCCCCTGCAAGCCTTACCTTGTCCCTCTAGCCTGCATTTCCTGAGTCTTCACCCCTCTTTTTCGTCGGGTCAGTCTTGTTGAGTACTTTTGTACTCAGGGTTTGTTGAACCCTTGTTGCAAGTGAGCCTCATGGGCAGGAATGCTTCGCATCCTATTGCATGACAGTCGTCGAGGAAAGTGATGACGAATAGGAGGTCTTGCTCTTGGGCAGAGCATAAAACCAAGGTTTATGTAATAAGTTATGTTGTATTCCGCTGCTATATGGTTTGTAATAATCTAACTTATGCTTGTAAATGGTTTGTAAACTTATGTTATTGTAATCCTTCCGCTATTTTACTCCGATGTGTATTATTTATATAAAACTGTTGTAATACTGCAATGTCTCTTTGTAATGATTGATCCTGCTCGGAGAATCGTGGATGATTCGGGATTTACCCGACAGACCTTTTAAGTTTTATGGAACACATTCATGGTTATTTGGAGTCTGTTTAGACAATAGTCATGCGTGTGGGCCATAGGATTTAGGAGGTTCTGCACACTTATGAGCCACAAGATAAGCATGATTTGCAGCGAATGCAATCCAGAACCAAGCCTTACTCCATCATTTGCAGCGAATTGTACAAAGAAGGGGTGGTCGCACCGTTGCTCAAGTGCATCGATAGAGAGCAAGGCAAGCAGCTACTAAACGAAATACATTCGGGAATGTGCGACATACACAGGGGACCTCATAAGATTGCTCACAGGGTAATGCAGCAAGGTTTCTACTGGCCTCATGCAGCCGAAGATGCCAAGCATATCATTAAAACTTGCAGAGCTTGTCAGATGTTCGCCAAGAAGCAGAATGCCATTGCGAATCCAACCTCGCCCGTCATGCCAACATGGCCCTTGCAAAGATGGGGTGTGTACATAGTTGTTCCTTTACCTCAAGCACCGGGAAACTTGAAATATGCAGCAGTGGCTCTAGAATACTTCACCAAGTGGGTTGAGGCGAAAGCCTTTGCAAACATCACTTTGGGGATTCTTATCAGTTTCGTATGGCAAAGAATTGTCTGCCATTTCAGGGTTCCTTCATATATTATAGTAGACAATGGCAAGCATTTTGACTGAACCCAGTTCAGGCAATTTTGCACTAAATTGGGAATCAAGTTGGCTTTCGCTTCTATCTATCACCCAGAGTCCAATGGGGCATTCGAAAGAGCAAACGATGAAATCTTCCAGGTAGTGTCCAAAATGCTGGAGGGCATCAAGAAAGTAAAATGGGCCAGTGAAATGGTCACAGCTGTATAGGGTCATAATATCTCCAACACAAGATCCATGGGATTCATGCCTTTCCGTTTGTTATTTGGTGAAGAAGCCATAACACTGGAAGAACTCAAGTTCAGCTCATTCAGAACCAAAATAGCAGCAACAACCCCTATCCAGTGATACATCGAGTTGGAAACAGCCGAGCTGCGCAAATGCCAGGCAGCAGAGAACCTAGACTGATACCATCAAGAAACAAGGGCCTGGAGAGACAAGATTATGTTGCGCAAGAACATCAACCTCGGTGACATGGTGCTAATTCGGCACGCAAACAAGCAAGGCAAGCTGCAGCCTCAATGGTATGGGCCATTCATCGTCTCCAAGCTGATCAAGCCCGGAGTCTTCAAGCTCACCAATGAACGAGCCAAAACAACGCATACCTGGAACGCCGATAACTTGCGGTGGTTCTACCCTTGAGCCGAATTGCCCCCAAGAGGGTTGTAATTTTATTTTTGCATTTTATATTCGGACAAATGAGTTGCGCTCTTTTTCCTCACAGGGAAACCCGGAAGTGGGTGTGAGGTTTTTTAATGAGGCACTCTAATGTAACTGTTAAACTTTAATTAATTTTCATTTTCCCATACACCTATCGTTTGTGGTCGAAAGCTAGGGTCCCATTCGGGACATCCTTGCATATTCGATAGCCAATAGCATTTTGGTATAGCTTGCATGCAACCTCAAGCCTAGTGGCTTAATAAAACGGAAGTCCAAAAAAGGACTAAAGCTGCAAGCCCAGAGGCAGCAGCAATTATGATCCGAAAAGGATCGGGCCGAATCACCCAACGAAAGTTCCAAAAAGAGGGACCAAAGAACTAGCCCAGAGGCTATCAGCTTAATCACATTATGAGCAAAGATACGATCTGGCACTTTAAAAGTACAATAAATAATGCAGGATCTACAGCAATCAAGCAATGTACTAGCTATAGTACAAGGCAAATAATGCCGCACCTACCAAATTAGTGCAATTAGCGAGCGGCGATAGCATCCGTACCTGAAATAAAGGCACATCACCGCCATAAGCCACTATATAAGACCACGAAAGTGTGGCCTCAGTGCTAGGATCATGCAAAGGTTGTGGAGTAGATCAGCCAGACAGCCTCACAATAGTGACAGCAGTGGGATTTTGGTTAATAGAAATAGGAGGCACCTGGAAAGGCCTTTTGGGAGTACAGAGCACGGTGCCCACACATAGGGCACAATCTACAGAGACCGGCAAGCATTCAGGTAGCATCTAGAGGAGAGCATCGAGAGCACTGAATGCAACAAGCACACACAATGCACCACTGAGAGAATAATGCAAGCATTCAGGTTGCAAAATTATAGAACCTTGCACTAGTCAGGCGGTTGACACCTGCACGAGCGAAGGAAAAAGCTGACCCAAGACTCAAGCTTGGCAATTCTCTATGCTTGCTTGCAAACCATTCGCGCGTGTTTAGGCCACCCGCTGTGGCTTGTCAACAACAAGTGACCGAAGGGCCACATCCGCTTCAGCATTCTTATGCCCCTTCGAAATCGGCAGCGCAAGATGAGCACACAACACCTGAGGCGCCAGGTCACCATGTGCTCGTGTTGGTCCATTTCGATGTTCCAACCAACTATATCACGGCCAAGCATGTAAACTAGTCGGTTCAAACAAACTTATGTAATATGGGAAACATGTGAATGGTGATCGGAATAAAAAAATTTTGTTTCCATTCTAAGAACAAGCCAATTCGGTTCTAAAGCAAGTCGAGGGGCTATTGCCGAATACGCGCCCTCGACTCTAAAAGGGTGGGGGACGGCATTTTCAAACTAGCCTGTTTGGTTCTAAAACAAGCCGAGGGGCTGTCACTGAATATGCGCCCTCGACTCTAAAAGGTTGGGGGCGGCGTTTTCAAACTAGCCAATTCGGTTCTAAAGCAAGTCGAGGGGTTATCGCCGAATACGCCCCCTCAACTCTAAAAGGGTGGAGGGACGGTATTTTCAAACTAGCCTATTCGGTTCTAAAGCAAGCCGAGGGGCTATCACCGAATACGCGCCCTCAACTCTAAAAGGGTGGGGGACGGTGTTTTTAAACTAGCCAATTCGGTTCTAAAGCAGTCCGAGGGGCTATCGCCGAATACGCGCCCTCGACTCTAAAAGGTTGGGGGGACGGCATTTTCAAACTAGCCAATCCGCTTCTAAAGCAGGCCGAGGGGCTATCGTCGAATACGCGCCCTCAACTCTAAAAGGTTGGGGGGACGGCATTTTCAAGCTAGCCTATTCGGTTCTAAAGCAAGCCGAGGGGCCAGCGCCGAGCACATCATTCGACCTCCAATGTCAGAAATGCAAGGCATCCAAAAAAGAAACCAAATTCGATTAGCAAAAATAGAACAAAACCGCAACAACTAAACAAAATCGAATACGTTTTCTCGTCGGGCGAAACCAAATCACAGAAAAAGTCATTACAAGTAGCAATAAGGCGAAGGCTTCTGGTCCCAGTCAATTATGTCAAAAACAAAGCTGCAGTGCGCCGCCTTGAGATCCTTGAAATTGCCTGGATACTTAACAAAGCCCTAGTTTTCAAAAAATGCGATTTAGCCGATACTTAACAAACCCCCACAGGCTAGATCCCGGGTACCGAAAATGATGACGGTACCAAGTATCACCCTGAATCACAAAGCCATCCCAATCGATGGTGATCAGATATTCCTCGAAAAGGTCTTACACAGGCTCCACCGAGGAACCAGCGTGAGTTAAGAACATTAAGTTTAAAACTATATTCTTACATCCACCACTTGGCGCGATGGCCACAAGTTCATCCACAAAAGTAGGCACAACCAAGCAAGCAAGTCCTATTGATCCACATTTCCTACATGGGTGTTAGAGGCTTTGGCAGTCAAGGTATTGAGTTCGGTGTCTTCGGGCGTGGCTTTTGGCTGGGGCTCATCGTGGGAAGGAGTAGACCTTGGAGTCTGGCCGCCAATGGCTGCTTCCTTTTTGTTTTGGGCCGCAATGAATGCAGCCACCCTCTCCTTTATCGTATCCCTCTCTTTGGGAGTCTGTGAAAAACGCAAATGAATATAAGAAACAGGTTTGCAGAATTGATCAATAACATCTAAACCAGTCAACTGATTGAACAAGTCTCACCAGGGCGGCGTCCGAAAGTGCTGCCCGATAGAGCGTGATGTCTCAGCCTCCGGGGCACCAGAAGCTATCAAAAAACTTGATAGCAGCTCGATGGGCGGCATCAACTATTGGCCAAAAAACTTTCGGGTCCCCGGCCTCCAACTCGTCGGCATGGGTGCACCCGGCGTCTCTCAGGGTCTTGATTAGGGCGTGAGTCAATTCTAGCCTAGCGTACTCACGCCTCGAATCCATGAGATCCCAAATGACTCTAGCTGAGCCGACAGCCACTCTATTGCAGCCGATAGGGAGTCTTCGACAGGAGGAGGGTTGGCCACCACCCCTAGCCCGGTCAGATTGTTCTCGATAGCACTTAGCGCCTTATGCACGGCTATCCTTACCTCCCTTTGGCCTCGCCTTTCCTCACGCTGAGCCATTTTCAGTGCTTCTTCGGCCTCTTTTCAAGTGGCCGACTCAGCCTCCAGCTTGCGTGTTTCGGCGGCAAGTTTCTCCTCCAGCTCCTTTGCCCATTTTTCATCGTCCTCGGCACGCTTCACCAGGAGGGCCCTATTGGCTTGCCTTTGCTTCAGCAAAGACCACACCAAGAGTGAGGTCTGCAAAAAGGCATTCGGGCGAATAGGTCAGAACACATCCTGAAAGATAGAAAGCATGTCAGGGCCAGGAATAAGACAATCGCTCACGGAAATGGCATGGTATTCAATTGCACTAAGCATTTCATCGTCCTCGGCCACGAGCAGGTCGCGCTCGGTAACAGGCATGGCAAAAGAACGGCTGCAAGCTTCGGTAAACTTGAGGCCCTCTAGAGGTGGCAAAATCCTGATCTACCAATAGTCCATGTTGTCCACCAGCAAAGCATATGAATTGACCCCTAAAGCACGAGCAATGCGATAAGCTTTTTCTCATCCGAGTCTTTCCTCGTCTGGGGAAGAAGAACCCGTATACACCCTCATCTCACCATAGTCCCCCCCAGAGGCGTCTAATGAGAGGGTACGATGCCCAAATAGCACGCTCTCAGCCATCTCCTTTGTCATCCGAATATGTTCTGGGCAAAATCGTGACCTACCCACACGCCTATCGGTGGAGGTTGAAAGATTCAGAGACCTCCCTCGACCTTCATTTGAACCAGTCCCCGTCTTCGCTCGCTTGGCCGGGTCCGCCCATGGCACCCCATCGGTGTTGCGTAGGGGCGGAGCTCGTCGGCATCGCCGAATCAAATGTCGCTCAGTTCAATGTCCACATACGGGATGTTTCGGGGATCGACGAGTTTCCTGGTCGTCATGTCCTCTGAAAGCATGGCCGAGCTCGAGATAACCTGAAACACGCACGAAAGCGGCGTTAACATGCACAAACCATAGGCATAGTAGCAAAATTAGATAGTGTCAAATTCTAAAGTCATCGAAAGTTTCTAACTACCATTTTGGTGCGAACAGTGTCATAATTATGGGTACCACCAAACTAAACCTTTTTGTTTCTCCAAATGGGTTTAGGCCAAGATATTTCGGCCAGCTGACGCCATACCTGAAAGTCCACGGGTTTCGAACAGGCTACCGACCGGCCAACACGCTTCCGCTTTCGTGACTCAGCCAGAGCAGTGGCGTTCGTGGCCTGGCTTGTGGAGCCGATAGCTTTCTTCCCCTTCCTACTGCAAATAGTGTGGTCTGAACAGACCGTGCCCATAACATCAAATTCCCAATTCAGCCACGAGGTAGCCCCAAGATGTTTTCGGCATGCGTTGTGCTCCTAGGTAATGTACAGACCGCAAATATCACTGGCTTGCCTCTCCACCTAGGCAATGAAGGCAGCATCATTCGGAAACCTGACGGGCCTGCTCACCCGAATATCTGGCCCATGATATTGTTTCTTCTCTACAATGTTGGTGAAGTGGACTTCGCTGGACAATGGCCACCTGTTCAATGCTATCATCTCCTCAATGAGGTCCCAGCTGCTTTGCTGGCTGCAGGTTTCTCGAAAAGCGACGTCAGTTGCATCGTCTTCTGGGCTATATAAGCCAACGGTTGCCTGTCGTTGCCCCGCAAATGCAGACTGCTGAGTAACAAGAACATGGGCTTTTGGCAGTCCACTGTCCTTAGCAGTCTGTACCTCCTCGTCACTGCAGACCCGAATGTAGAACCAATAACTCTGCTAGTTGGACCACTTGTTCTGATAATACGACGCAAGCTGAGGGAGGCTTTTGTCCCGACTGTGAATGAAGTTGTATCCTCCATGCTCCACTCTTACCCTTTCACCAGTAGACTCGATCTTGCCATATCGGCCGCGCACATGCGTCTCATAAAACCGGGAGAACACCGAAACACTAAGACGGCACCCCATCATCTTCAATGCCATCGCAAAAATACTGAGCTGGGAAACGACATTTGGTGTCAAATGATTGATCTGCAGGTTGAATTGGGCGAGCACTTCACAGAGAAATGGTTCAACTAGGAAGCAAAGTCCAGCAACAAAAAAGTCCCTAAAAACAACGACCTCATAGGGTTTTGGCCGCGGAACTCTTTCGGTGCCTGGAGCCCGGCATTTGGACCGAGTGTCGGGACTCATCAGGCCCAGCCGTTGGTAATCATCCAACAGTAGTTTAGTCACTGTGGACTGGCCCAGAATAAAAACGGATTGAAACGGTTTCTTCCCCCTTTTCGGTCGAGACTGAACATCGTCTGTTTTGGACTGTTGCTCGTACTCAGCATCCGCGCTGGCTTCCTTTTCGCCCCTAGCATTATCAGAAACAATGTTGTCGCTAATCTCATCGCCCACCATTTCGGCTCCTAGACTGCAGACGGCCGCTCCGGCCCCTGACAGGTTATCGGCAGCCTCAACCGCCTTTATGCATCCGACCTCATCCATTATCTCTACAAAGGTATCGGTAGCTACAACAGATGGGTTGCGTTTTGGCAAAAATGAAGTGGAACACGAATCGGGCGATGAGTCCGAACTAGACTCCGACCCAGACCCACTGCTGCTTGAACTGGAGGCGGCCGCGTCTTGACTCATAACACAAGCCAAATGCGCAGCAGAACGAGTCACCCGAACTAAAGAAAAAAATAAAGCAAACAAAAGCAGAAAATAAGGAAATAAAAAGCCGCCACCAAATGACAAAACAAGGTAGTTGAACCCTCGCATACGGAACCTAAAATGAAACATATGGAAAAGTCTGCTTACCGATTGGACGAGGACAAATGGAAAACCGAATGCACAAGAGCTCCGAATGCAAATTCCATGAAAATGCGAGCAGCGCAAGTGAGAATGAATGGAGCGCGGGGGGAACCCTTTTATACCTGGTGGGCCAGCAGACGCGAGCGGTTACACGGCTCAAAAACTGAGGAGGCACCGGCTAGCGGTTGCTTCCCGCGTTTTCCCCGAGCGCGCGCAAATTCCGTTTCCCGCACAAGAACACGGGCCGCCAGGACCGTTTCCTTTGGCCCAGTAACCGTCTCCTCCAAGCATAACAGTTTGGAGAGCAAGGTAACCTGCGATACTTCGGTTTCCATTCGGGGACGGCGTAGCTGAACCCGTGAAATGTCGTTTCGGCCACCTCACTGCTTGCAAAGCAGGCAAAGTGACGCTGAGGGGCTACTGTTGGGGGATGGCCACATTGTGGCACCCCACCTTTCGGTCAGCATCCGGAAGGGCCGTCCCACGGGCAATCAGTTTGACACCGTATCAGCAGCCCAAGAGTCGATTGCCAATTCGGTTGCACAATAACAGGCCTAGTCGCGGCCTAGATAAAGAACAGTGAACGGAGGGCTTTACGCTATCGACGTCTATTCGGTTTGTTTTCGGCGAGTCGATTGCTGATTCGGTCGCACAATAGCAGGGCCTAGTCACGGCCTAGGTAAAGAACAGTGAACGGAGGGCTTTACACTATCGGCGTCTATTCAGTATGTTTTCGGCGCCTATTCGATGCCGGACGTTATTTGCCCTAACGAATGGATGCAGGTATAGGTTTCGCCAAATGTGCAAGGAAGAGACCGGGGTGGGCGACAAGGCAGCACTGGCGGGACCTGCCCGGTTGGTGGTTGAGGCGGCAAAGGGTATTGTGCAAGGGCATGACGGATGTGCCTCTGGCCTAAAGCATGTTCTAGGAACCTGTATTAGGTGGAGGGGGCAAATTGGCCACGTAAAAAATCTACGGTGATGTATAAATAGCACGTCCCATCAATAATGAAAGGGAGAGTGATGCATGTTGTCCTAAATCCCCGTATGCATTCTTGACCACTCTTTCGGGCCATTTCGTTTCGTCAACGCCACCGATTGCTTCTGGGTAATTGGGGGTGCCTTGTTAAGCGGTTGCTGTGCAAACCAACAAGGTTCACGCGGCATGAACTGATATGAAGGATTTGGTATGAACGTAACATCGGATGGTCTGGGAAACATACCCGTGACCAGGTGCTGCCACTGGGGTCCGAGGAACCCAGTGCAATCATCCCGGTAATCATGTCAAACGCCGCGCCCCGTGGGCATGTTATCAGCGCCCGCCATGGCGTGCGGTGATGGTTTCGGCGAAATGTTCAGATCCAGCCACCCCGCAGTAGTTCGCGACAGGGGTGGTTGCAGCTGCTGGAGGGCGGGTCCCCGTGGCTGAAACGTACCGCCGAAGGTGGATGTCGACACCGGGTACGCCGAGGACGAGGTGCTCATCAGCGGCGGCGGCATGGATGGTGGCGCCGAGTACGTCGATGCAGAGGTACCCGCCATATGCTGCGGCATGGGTGGTGGCGCGGTCGGGCGCGTGAACCCCGGCGGTGGCGCACCTGGCATCAGAGAAATTGCTGATGACGTGTACACCGGTGGAGCCGTCTCGAGGGCCTGAAGACACGACGACGCTCGATTTGTCATCGTGAACAAATCGTCGAGCGACTCGTCGGCCTTGGTACGCCATGTCTCCAATCCGTCGAGCTTGTCGAGCGCCGTCTTCATCATCACTTCGAATCCGGCGAATTGCTTGTTCATCTTCTCGAATTGGGTCGACAAATCATCCACGGACTTCGCCATCTCGATGTGGTACTGCTGAGGCTTCCTCTTCGGCGCTAGGATCCGTCACCGATGAAATCACGAACCGTGGCGCTGAGAACTTGGGGAGAAAAAATTGTGGCACTCCCCAACCAAGCTCTGATTACCAATTGTCAGGCCATGGATCAGGCCGACGGTGAGCTGAGTGGAATCCTAGCTAATCCGGCGATCGGCCGGCGAACTTGAAGAAGAGAACAACGGAAACGTAAGCGCGAAGTAAGAAAATGAAATGAACAGAGTACTGGTTTGTTCTTCGTTGACGGTCCACCCATCCACCCCTCAGCCTATATGGCCGCTGTCTTACAAAGCCAACCGGCCATAGACGGCAACATGCCGGAAGGAAAACAACTAAGCCGGCCCAGGCCCAACATACGGCCCAAGCTCACGAACTGAAGAAACTCTGTCTTCCCGCCTTGCTTCCTCAGCCACGCTCTGCACGCCTTGCCGACGCTCTTGCTATCTTCATGGTCTGCTTCTTCTTCCTGACAGTGTACCTTCTGTCTGAGTGTCGTCAATAGACTTTTCGAGGCAATCAACAAAATTTGTGCCGTTGAACAGGTCACCACCAATGCCTACACAAGTTTTACTGCCCCAAGCCTGCAGCCTGTTGTTTGAAACACCTGTTAACAAAACTCCGACTTACGACAAATGCAAATTTACACAGAGCTCTATCTCTTACTTTGGCCATGTTATCAGCGCCCGTAAAAAACAGTTCGCATGCGCCGGCATATATGCCCAACTCAGTGAAAATTAAAATGGGTTATAGTCACCGGCCAGATGAGAAAAAACAGCATGAAGTGCGGGAGGAAAAACCGCGACGTGTTTATATGGTTGTTATACTATTGGAAGGTTTCGTGTGCTGACTCACAATCTGTGACCAAGATTCTGTCATTCAACGGAAATAATAATTTTGATGCAAGCTGACCAAAGCACATTAGGCTTTCCAAACGGAAACAAAGAGCAAACGCTGAAACGGAAAAAAAAGATATTAGGGTCCCCCATTAGGATTAGGAATATACTACTCTATCTCACTATTTATTATCCTAGACTAGACAAAAGAATATGACGCTAACATCGCTATGAAAACCATTACCACCGCCCCTGTGAAAAGACAAAAGACGGCGTTGTAGACGGATCCGGCCGGGTCACTTTTTTGGTCGTCGTCGTCGGCGAGCTGCTGCTGCTCACCTGCTCTTGCTCGGCGGGGGCGGCGATCTCCTTAGCCTTAAAGACCCTAGGTTTCCCCCGCTCCTCCCTATCGACCTCGACGGCAAACGGCATGCTCATGTGCAGTTTGATCAGCGAGTCCTTGTTCACGTTGTAGTCCGCCAGCGTCGCGTCGAGCTTATCCATCAGCCTGCCCTTGTCGTAGTCTGGGTTGTCCGCGTCGCTCACCAGCATTACCTGCATGGCCACGGGGTAGCGCCGCCTGCGCTGCACCTGCTCCTTAAGGCTGGCCACCGTGTCCCCGGCCTCCACCACCAGCTTCATCAGCTCCGGGCCTCTGGCCACCCTGGTGTAGTCATGCACGGTGAGGAGCATCTTTTCCTGGCCAGGGCAGGCGGCCAACTCCTCCTCGGATGGGTCCAACTCCTCGTCGCCGTCGTCGGCGCCTTTGAGCAATCCCAGGTTCCTAAGCGTCTTCGCGCGGAGCCTGGTCCACGTTAGGCCGCTGTGTACCACAGTTACAGAAACCGGGATGTCTGGGGAGCCCGGCACCACCAGTTTGTGTTCCGCCATCGTCCCGCCGGGGGAGTCGTAAAAGAAGACTTTATTAGGGCAATCGCAGGTGATCATCTGCACGATGGGTGGGAAGCCCGTCGCGTCCTCTATCTGTTCCATGACGCTGTAAACCGTGTCGTCGGGATCGACGTCTAGCGTCCTCGTCGTCTTGTTCCCGCGCCTCAGCAAGTCCGTCACAAGTAGTTGCATCTTCATCTCGTCGACTCGACATGTAGCAGCGAGACGAGCACCGAGAGGTCGATGAGAGATTGGTGCTTCGCCTCTAATCTCTAATCGTGTCACACGATTTGTCCCTCGATTTCCTCAAAAAAAAAAACGATTTGTCCCTAGATCGGCCGGGTCCGGTGGATTTATAGATGAGGACTCTAGGTCCGAGTCCGTCGAGACGGACGTAATCCCCGAGTCTCAACCCGTACGGATCTGGGCTAGGGTTTACTTGAACCCATATGAGTCCCCTTCTATAAACTCACCCAACCTAACCTCGATGGAAAATCTTGTGTGCAGCGACATCTCGGTGGAGGGACACGGGAGATTTAGGCGATCGAGCGAACGACCAACTGGTGGACTCGACGAGATGAAGACGTTGATCATGTTGAAGGACACGTTGATCTTCTTGAAGGACATGATGGCGTACGAAAACGGCGGAGAGAAGACGACGCAGAACACGACGCTGGAGGTGGATTCCGACGACACGATCTACAGCGTCATGGCCCAGGTGGAGGAGATGACTGACGTCCCACCCACCCTGCAGATGCTCACCTTCGACGGCAAATCCTTCTACCACGACACCCACGGGACGCTGGCGGAGAACGAGCTGGTGCCGACCTACCCGGACCCCATACTCGTGGAGTACACCGACCCGGCCAAACTGGTGGACTACATGCTCCAGAGGAACACGCTCAGGGGCCTGGGATTCCGCGTCGACGACGACCTGTGTTCCCCGACGCATCCATGATGCTGCAGCTGGTCCGCTCCCATGGCCAGAAGATGATGATCTCCCTGACGGAACACATCAGGGAGGACGGAGCCGGGAGGAAGATGATGCTGGTGGTGGAGCCCGGGGACACGGTGGCCAGCCTCAAGGACCAGGTGCAGCGCCGGCGACGCTACCCGCCGGCCATGCAGGAAATCTGGGTCAGCGACGCGGACAACCCGTACAAGGGCAGGCGGATGGATGGAAAAAAAATTCTATGCAGGATGGCTGAGGCTCGACGCGACGCTGACGGACTACAACGTGAGAAAGGAATCGGTGATCGACCTGCGTATGAGCTCGGAGTTTGCCATCCAGGCCGATAGGGAGGAGCGGGGGAAGAAGGTCTTCAACGAGGCTGAGGAGATCGCCGAGCAACTGCAGCGAGGACCAGCTCGTCAAGTCTGCGAGACGGGGATGCAAATGCTTGTGCGGGACATGTTGACGCAGGGGAAGACGAGAGTGCTGTGGGTGGATCCCAACAACGATACGGTTTACAGCGTGATGGCGCAGATAGAGGACGCGACGGGCGTCCCACCCATCCTGCAGAGGATCATGCACAACTGCAAATGCTTCTACTACGACACCCCAGGGTCGCTAGCGGAGAACAAACTGGCGGTTTATGTGTCCCCGTATAGCCTCGCTTCTGTGACCATGGCTGGCTGCACCAGTGGCTGGCACCGGCTCCAGAGCAAGACGCTTAGGAACCTGGGGTTCGACGTCGACGACCGATCCGTGGAGCGGCGGGCCTACGACGACGACCCTGCAGGCCACAAGAAGGTCATGTTCATCGTCACGGTGACAGACTACATCAGGATGGACGGAGCCGACGACTGGGAGATGTGGACGTGGATGGTGGCCGAGGAGGACACGGTGGGCAGCCTCATGGAGTGGGTGCAACGGAGGCGGCGGTACCCTTTGGCCATGCAGCAGCTCTGGCTCAGCGACGCCGACTGCCCGGACATGGAGAGGCGGATGGATAAGCTCGACGCGACACTGGTGGACTACAACGTCAAATGGGACTCACTGATCAAGCTGCGTAAGAACAAGGAGTTTGCCTGGCAGGCCCATATGGAGAGAGGCGCGCTGAAGGCCAACAAGGCTAAGGAGGTCGCCGCCGCCACCGGCGAGCAGCCGACGAAGAAGAAAAGTGACGACCCGGCTAGATCCGTCTACAAATACTTCTTCTTTTAATTTCTTATTATTTTAATTTCTCTCAAGTAGTTATGGTTAGAACATTCTAGTATAATAATGAGATATAAGTTTTTTTATTTAGATAATACAACAGAAAGTTTTGGTTTCTCCTTCGCACAAAGGAGAAGCATCAGACCATACTTACTATAAACTCACTCCAAATGAAACTCACGCAGGTGCAAACTAGATTCAAGGAGATAATTAAAGTTCCATCCGTTTGAAGCAAAAATAAATATAGCTTTTGATTCTAAATTTCTGCATGCATCTAGGATAATCACCATGTGTTCATCTGTATGTTGCTATTTAAACGCTAAATCATTCCTTGTCAGCCAAATAACCCAATAAAGGGTCGTCCGTCAACGGTAAGAGACTGTGTTTTTGTTGACCTAATTTAAACTAACTTTGAAATATATGGGCTATGTTCCTCTAATCAAACAAAAACCATAACGAACCATATATCATAGAGCCTCAGAGACGACACAATCGAAGAATAAATGTTTTATGGTTTCTAGGCTATAGCAAAGCTGCAAAACTTGTTACCATTTTAATTTCTTTTGGTCAAATTATCCTTTTGTGAGTATAACCTATTTTTCAGAAACCACAAGAAAATCTTATTATTTTAAGAGAGTTTTAATTCGCCAAATATGTTACGTAACCTTAACCCCGCTATTGACAAGGCAATGGTACATTGAATGAACTGAAAGGATCCATATGGTAGTTATATACTTATACATGGTTAGAATAGTATATAGTGAGATATATAGCATTGCTTTTTTATTTCCGTTGAAAGCCTAATGGCGAAATCTTGGTCAGGCTGTGAGTCTGAGCACATGAAACCTTACCCTTATAATGATAACCATATATAAAATCGTTAAGTTGTAGTATAGTAGCACACGCCCCCGGTCGCAATCCATCCGGTTTTTTCTCCATCCATCCCACCCGGCTAGTGAGGCGGTGACTCGGAACCAATTTTTTACCAAGTTGAGCACAACAGTGCACGTGAAGTGGCACAGCAACAACCATGCCTCTTGGAGGTGGCCAATATTGTGGTGCAGCGCGTGACATCATCTTTTGAAGGACTCTGTGTATATACAGGATCTCATTGCTGTGCTTAGCTAAGGTAGGGGGCGGCAGACCTCTGCATGATGTCGGGGTTCTGCCCAAGCTGTATAAGAGTATGTGCATCGGTATGAGCTAGTTGCTAGCTCTAAGCTAAGTTATTCCGTAGTGCTAACTTTTAGCATATAGCTCGTAACATAAATACCGGTCTCACATGACATCCTCATATGTTCTTCGAATGTGTGTATGAGACTATCTCTTAGTTAAGAGATAGCTTCTCTGTCTCTGTTAGGATAATTGGGCCAAGCCCATTATTTATTCTAAATAAGCCCACAATTATGTGATTAAGTGGAAAGGTGATTAGTACCAACTTGACTAATTACCTAGAAGACAATCAACTTAAATAGTGAGCATTGGGATGCCCACATAAGCTGATTAAGGAGGAGAACCTGGGACCCACACGCGAGTGCCGCCGCCGCCGAGCCGCGCCGCCCGCCCGGCGTGGGCTTGGCTTCGGCCTTGGGCCTTGGGCTAGGCCTGGCAAACCCTAGCCGCCGCTCCAGCCCACCCGGCCGTCAGGGAGATCCAACGGTCTCCCGACAGGGGCGCCTCCTATATAAGGGGCTTCTGTCGAAGACTAGGGTTAACGAGTGTTCCTCCCGACCAGCCGCCTCCACTCCACTGTTCGAGGTTGAGCCGCTCCTGTGCACCTCCGGCCAGATCCCCTGCGAGCACAGGCGGCTCTGGTGAGCAGGCCTCCGGAACTTGTCCTGTCAAGCGTACCTGCTCGGGTAGGTGGGCAATCAAGTTTTTGGGGAGCGTCCACGGGCGCGACTGCTCCGACACGCTGCTGCTGCCTTCCCCGACTTCGTCTCCATCCAGCACCAGGCCACGAGGACGCGTGCTGGTGCGAGTGTGGGAGCCAGCGCTGCTACTGGTGCGGCGAACTTCACCGCCATCCCTGCAGGTGGGGCTCCAGGCGACAATGGTGCTGTACTGGCCGCGGGTACCGGCAGTAGCACGCTAGGGTATAAACTGAGATCCCTGTTTATGCTTCATTTCATTGCTGCTGTTATTTTGCTTATGTTAATGAGTAGCAGTAGCAGTAGCGATTATGAGGCTGTCGCACGCATCATACTAGCGTTAGTATTTTGCTTATCACAATTATGGATTAATACATAGTGTAAAATGACTAAATATCCAACGGTCTCTTCGATTAAAAATATAAAAAAATATGCTAAGGGTTAGCTTATGAGTCAGCCATTAGTGGAGACGCCCTAATAATGGTTCCACATGACTATGAGCTGCTGATTAATTAAACCGTGTCACTGAAGTCAAGAGCATCCGCTTCTCTTTCCTAGAATGAATCGTGAAGACGTGTAAAAAAATGTACATGTTGTACTAGGTTGCTAGTAAGTGTGCCCGAGTTCCGTGTCGCTGGAGAAGACATTTCCTAGTTTTCTCTCATCCAAGTCGCTACTTTATATCTATTCTATTTTTTTATCACTTTAGCCATTTCTGTTTCTCCTACTTCTTATAATTCAATGCTTCTAAAGATTCAATTAGTCTAGCAGCAAGCATCTTTTTTTTAGAAAATCAAAATATTACTAATCAGTACTCATAATTCTTTTCATATGTCCAAAGTACACATGTTTTCCTCTTAAATAAGGCTACATTTGTAACTTGGCTTTTGTCACTGTTTACTACATTTAATTATTATAACTTCCATATATCTTTCTGACTTTGACACCTATAAAAAACGCGCTGAGGTTTATCAAATATCCGTATACACATGCGGTGCTACAAATTTCTATATCAACATGCGAGGTATCCTTTATTTTATTATATGATTTAGTTCCACATAGGGCGTGGTTGCGACTACTTTTGTCTTTGGGAATTCTCTCGCTAAATCTAAAAAGGGTACCCATTAAAAGATAGACATATAGAAAAAGTTATTTGGGTTCCTAAAAACACTTCAGAAATCTATTGAACGCGACAAAAACGTATAATGGAAGAAATAAAAGAACTCATTAAGTTTGAAAAGAAAAAGGAAATATAACTAGTATTAAGTAAGGTACATGGCCGGTCCTCAATCTGTACAGGTGTCAAGTTGGTTCTCGTACTTACAAAATGTATCATTTTGGTCCCTAAACTTGTCACGGAGCATTAGAAGCTTCACAGCGACAAGGTTTTCCAACGAAGAGACTCCACCCTGGCTCTTTTGGCTTGCAATTTTAAATCCCAGTAGATTTTACAATCCGTTAGGTTGAAGGAGGATCTTAGGTCATCATTTTATTTTTGGTTAGATGCTTTTAGTTAAGCTTTGTAAAACTCTGAACCCTCTTGCCCCGATTTTAATTTAAAATCATATTATGGGTATCCCCACCCACCCACATACATAGTCTTTTGCGTAAAAAAACAAGGCTAAGATATTTTTATACTAGGAATCTTGAACTAATTATAAATTATTCAATTATTTTTATACTTTATTTTTCTCTGATACATTTGTGTAAAGGACCTTTGCCCTACATATTCTTTTCAACATCTTTCCACCTTAGACTGAAGCCATGGATACATGTGCGCATTTATCCATGCGATGGGGTCAATATGTTTCCAATTGCCAAAAGTGGTTGCTGGATTTGGGACTTTGCTGGATATGTTTTTTTAATATGTTGCCAAAAATCATGGGTTACAATATTTGATTTAAAAATTCTTGGAGATGCTTTTAGGGTTGGTCGTTACGTTTAGGGCTCAAGGGGAGCAAAACCTAGGGATGGACAATATAACACACTAGTGTTAAGCTTGCACTTTGCATCTTGCATGAGCATGAGCATAAGCATGTCATGCGTAAAACATCATGCGTATGAAAGTTGCTTTGGTTGCTTTGTGCTACCTCATGTATATACTATGATCATGCCTTGTTAATCCAAGTGAATGCTTCTCACTAAAACAACCTAGAAATGTTCAGAATGCAATTTGGATCAATGTCATGTTAATGACCTAGGGTAATTAAGCTTCTATGTTTAATATGCTTAATGTGACCTAGGGAGCACTTTTGCTTGATCTGGCTATGTTTTGAATAGCAAGTAAGGATGTACGGGACCGCGGTATGACCAAGGGCAGACAGGGGTCTGATTCATCCTGGCAACTGATTGTGCCCCGATTATGTGGCCTTGGTCCGGACTCACGATTGTTTCTCGAATAGTACCAAAGGTGACATAAAGCTCACTTTGGTCACCCCGAGTATGTGGCCTCGGTCCGGACTCATGACTATTTCTCGAATAGTACCAAAAGGTGACCTAAAGCTCACTTTGGCCGGTGAGTGTGGTTTCTGTGGGGAAAAGTTCACCAGCTGGTTAGGAATTGATTAGAATCGCCATAGCTCCTAGATAGTGAGCAACTAATTGATTGTTCTTCCTTCATCGTTGAAATGTGATTAATGGAACACAATTTTGGTTGTAATGATGATGATGTTGAAAAAAGCTAAACCTGATATGGTTAATAATGGTTGCTAATAATTCAAGTGCTTGATACTAGTATAGGTGCAAACCTAGTAAATTAGACTATAATTACAACTTGTTGCCTATAGACTTAAAATGTTCATACTTGGTTACTTATGCTCTTTTATGCAAATAAAGTTCAACCAGCCCCACTTTATATAACATTGCATACTCTTGGTGTCATTTATTTTAATTTCTTGATAGGTAAGTCTAGCTAAGTACCTTCTTGTACTCAGGGTTTTATTTTCCATTGTTGCAGATGGTACTATGTTCTATGGTTATTGCAAAGTATGCTTATATCCTGCGGTGGATGAAGAGTAGATCAAGGGCATGGTCTCTTCCTTATATCTAGACTATGTTGCTTTTGTTGGACTTGGTCTTTAGCTGGCTGTATCTAAACTAAGTGTGTTGGGGTGTTAAAACTACTTTGCTTCCGCTACTTTATTTCGAACATGGTATTGTAACAACTTTATGTGTACTCCGATGTAATTTGGCTATGTGCGAACTTATGTAATATATGGATGTGTGTATGTTGAATCATGTACGATCTTGATTGTTGATGTTGAAATGTTTGAAATCCTTCGAGATTTCCGGACTGCAGGGTTTATATGGGTTCAAGCATGTTAGTGTGATTGCTTTGGCGTTCGCCTTCGCACTTGAGCTTTTATAAATTGGACCGTTCTGTCACAGACAAGCCCCACTAAAAACTAAGATGATAATTAAAATGGTATCCCATGCATTACTCACCTAAGGAAAAGTTCGGAACCCAGAGGGATTGGAGTTCCCAAATTAGGCCTTAGAATATTCTAGTATAAAATAGTGAGATATATTGTTGTCATGGTTAGAATAATAGTGAATATACTGTAATATATATTAGTACGAGTTCGATATCCTTTTTCTATTTAGCGCTGCTCTTTTATTTCCGTTGAAAGCCTAATGGCAAAATCTTGGCGTCATTCACCATCTAGCGAATGTGCGCCACCTGCACAATGGCCCGCACACCGCCGGTGGCGGTGGGGCAGCGGGTGTTAGGGTTAGGATTGACAGCGGTAGACCTTCCAAAATCCCCTGGCCATAGATTGATAGCCGGTCGCCCAAGGACTGCAGCTTGGTACACGGTGGTGGTGGCGGTTTGACTGGCGGTAAGCGAGGTGGCGGCGGCGCCACCGAGTGAACTGCGGTGGACATTTGGATGGGCGGGGTGCAAGTGCCTATGAAGTTAGAGGAGGATGGACTCGTCCGGTGGGGGTGGACGTCGAGCAGGGAGGTCGCCAGCGGTCTTGGCGTGGAGAGGGTCTTGCCGGGAAAGATGAACAGGGAGCACACACGTGACAGGTAACGTCGTAACGGCGTGGGCGTATGTGCGCTGCTGTCTTTAGTGCACGCGCGCGCGTCATGAAAAAGCCCGATAAGAATGACAAATCTCCAATTTAGCAAAATTATCACGGCAGTCTTTGAATTTTCCTAATATATCAACACAAGCACCTGAACAATGCTTGCGTCCTTGTTTCTTTCGGCAATCACGTGTTATAGCAAGATGCTTGATGCTGTGCTCAGCAAGCATCCTACTAGTTTGTTTGTTTAGTTTTTTTTTCTGTTATGCTGTGCAATTATATGTCGTGCACTCGTGCTGACTTATATATATCAGGCCGATGCATTTTGATGCCAAGTCTTGTATCGCTGCTATATAAGATTATATTCTGAATCTGCTAGCTCCTGCAGAATATGCGACAATTAGAGCAAGTTTAGCGGACAAGTCTAGTCTTTTACCATTTCTTCCAATTCTCCAAAGCAAGGCCTCGGATCCCTTGCGCGCCAAGGAGACGACTTTTATTAAGTGACTGTAACCGGCACACTTTTTAGCCAAGTAGCATGTCGCATATATATGCACTGGATCCTTAGGTGTTTTGATAGGCAGAGCTTGATAATTTGTGAACTCAGTCAGGCCCCTCGTTACCTCTTACAATCCTGCCCGGACTTCCCAGCAGAACAGCCACGCACGTCGCCCTAAATATTTCGTACCGTCCGATCTTTGATCCAGTGGCTCAGGTTACTTCCGCTAGATTTTACTGTAGTAGATTCTCCTTTGAATTCGTTGCTTCTACCAGCTCCTTGTCATATTCCGTTATCTAGAGTAGCTTCTATTTACCTAACTTCTGCTTCTATAGACAGACAAATATAAACTTGGTTTCTTCCCCCAACTTCCTCTCTCTTCCTCACCCGTCGGTCTCTCTCCCTCTTCCCCCGACTTCCTCTCTCTCCCTCACCCATCGCTCTCTCTCCCTCTCCCTCTCGATCCCCACGCGAGCAGCACAACGGCGCAGGCGACCACGGCGACGCCGTCCGGCCTCCTCCTCGCAGGCGCGGTGGTGGCAGCTTTTCTCCTCCTCTTCCTCACGTCGCGGCAGGCCGGCCGGGCTAGCAACATCGGTGGGCACGCGGGAGGCCCGGCCACAGCCTCGCGGGGCGCGGCGGCGCTTCCGGGCTGTGCCGCGGTGTCCAGTAGCATCGCGGCGTGACAGGGCCCCTCCGATGGCCGCCGGCTTGGCTGCTCCCGGCGCTGCTACAGGTGCTACAGGAAACCCTAGCCGCCTATGCTACAGTTCACCACTACTCAGTGCCGACTCCACCCCCAATAGTGGTGCCCGATGCCCTCGCCGATGACAGCAGCAGTGGCCACCAGGTTGCTGTTCCTCCGGTGGATGCGGCGAGCTGAGGTAATCTCCCATCTCCTCTCTCTCTCTCTCTCTCTCTTGGCCTCCTCTCACTGGAGGTTGTGTCGGCGGGGGCTCCAAATTGTTGGTGCTATTATCAAATTTTGGTGAGATTTTATTAGCATTCCTGCTACAGACTTGAGATTTGCTTCTAATTTTTTCACCGATTTGAGGTGCAGGTGCTCCTAATGATTTTATCAGCATTCCTGCTGCAAACTTGAGATTTGCTTCTAATTTTTTCACCGATTTGAGATGCAGGTGCTCCTAATTTGCTACAAGTAATTCTATTTGTTGGTACCTGTTCATTTGTGACTGTATATTCAATATGTTCTGATTATGCAATTTGGTAAGTTCATGATTCCATCTATGAATTTGTATTTTGTTGTAGTGGCCTCAGATTTGATTTCATACATGTTCAGTTGTGTCTGCAAAGGAGCTGGAAGACCGACTTACAACAGTGGTAAATTATGCAGGAGGTGAAAGGTGTAGACCTACTTACAGAGTTATTACAGGTGAGCCCTGGTCCAACTAGAGGCAACATCTTTACAAAGGATAAAAAGTGAAGTTTGTTTTGGATATGTAGTTTGACTTCGAAAAGTATTTCGTGCAATGACTTAAAGTGAGAAGAAGCTATTGTTCAAATATCATAGGCCTTACGATGTGTAGACTGAGTTTTGTTTATGCACTGCAGATCATGTTATTATTTATTGTATGTGTCTGAGAGCAGCTTATTTCAGGTAATACCATCAGCACCTTATATTTTCCCTTGCCGAATGTATGTCTACAAGAAATTTGTTTGATTTCTTGCACAGTGGCTATAGTTTGTTCGACCTCCCAGCAATTCTGAAGTTTGCGCTGCATATATGCCAAGAGACGTGCTTCTAAGGAGATAAATTCATTACCTGTTCTTTTCCACCGCGAGGACAATGCTTGGTACAGACCTGGTGTGAACGCAGGCCTCTTAACCCTGAATATCATTTGTCTATAATTATTCCATCCTTATTTATTTTCATATGAACATACATCATATGTCCATAGTCTGGCTTCTATTTTGCAGGAAAAAAAATAGGCGCTGGGAAAGGCATAAAATATGTCGAGGACTCTTCGACAATAAAGAGCACTTCATCAAGGTTGCAAAGGGGAGTGGACATCAAGGTACCCAGTAGAGCACTAGAAGTACATTTTTTTCTTCTTATTTTGGCCTCACAAACACTGGTTTCTGAAACAGTCAAACATTGATTACAGACTGATGTCTTATTCCATACATATCTATGCCGTTGCCTATCCTGAAACTGGTACATATGGATTATGGACTGTATTATATCTAGATATTGTGGAGGATGACACTCAGGTTAGTGTTTCCATGCTGCTACTGGCACATGAATGCAATAGCATCTTCCAATTATGTACACACACTGGCCATTTTGGCTTCCTACATCTTTTAGCATATCAGTACACATCCTAGAGATCATGTTTCAGGAATCCATCCTTATGTTATTTTTTATTTTGTTTCAAAAAAAATTTCTCCTGTTCACACATACTAAAACTGCTACTGTACCTACTCCCCCTCCCCTCCGGAATTTCCTAGACCAAGATAAAGTAGCACAGTTTAACAACCTATTTATAGTTAAACTGAAACAATATAGAAACTACAAGCAAAGAAGGCTTAGTCTTGTTCTATATATGACATATCCCTTTCGTAGTTATATTTTCATGCCAAGGTTCCATCCTCTTTACATCAGTTTGCTTGTGTCAGATTGTTTAGTCAATGCATTAGAGCATGGATCCCAAAGATCTGCTCTACATTTTGCCCACCTATCTCACCTTAGTTAGTTGTTTATACTTTCAGTGCCAACTTCCATTACTGGACTGCAACTTGATCTCTGTTCATCGCTCTTTACAAATTGCCTTGCTGGTTTGCTAATCTACGTAATTACTTTCCATTTCCAAATAATACTTACAAGCATAGGTCAGTACGTGGGAGACACAGTGAAGCAATACAGTAAAAATAGGCTACGAGACTTTCAGCTAGCACTGTTCCTATATGCCTATATATGGCTCTTATTGTTGGTTCCATTTTTGTATTGATCCGAAGAATGTCATAGATAGAGTCCTATAATTAGGCATCAACATCCTTGCATAGTACCTTCATGATGTACTGACTGCAGCAGTTCGTGGAAAACAACATTCCTCTTTTCTTCTTTTTATCGCTTCTCTATAGCTAATAACCTCAAAACAACCAGTATTCTACAAAAAATTTTATTATGGTCTGTCACTAACATTTTTGCCTTGCCAATGATTGATTCTTACTGGGAGTTCAGAAATAGTTAGTCCTTTTTCTGACCTGTATGTTTCGTACTTTTGCTCCAATGAAATTGGAATGACTGGTCACTAAGGACATGCCTTTTGGAGGATAACACTCGAGTTAATGTTTCCATGCTGTGGCTCGCACATGCATGTGTTACCATCTTTTAATTAAGTACAGTGCCCATTTAGGCTATCTCTGCCATCTTTTACCATATCAGTGAATATAGATCATGTTTCAGGACTGCATCTTTATGTTGCTTTCACTTCCCTCCTCCCCCTTCCCCTCTTTCTGAATTTCCCAGACCAAGGTAAAGTACCATATTTTTAGAAGTTATTTGTAAGTTCGACTGAAGCAATACGAAACTACAAACAAAGATAGCTTAATCTTGATTAAGGAATGGTTACTTGTACCTTGTGTATTACATTTCTTATTACTCTCATGCTACCGTACTACCTTCATCTAGCCAAATATAAATATAGCAGCAGACATACCTCTTGCCACAGCAGGTTTACATTGTTCTTGCCTTCCACCTTCTTATTCTGAAAATCTACAAATTTATTTCCTTAGTTCTCATTAAATGTTTCGTTGTAAATTTGGTCCTTAGGTTATTGTATCTGTTTCCTGTGCAGACAACCTCACAACTGATTCATCCTGATAGGAAAACTACCCTCTACTGTCATATGCGACATGGTCTGCTCACTAATCACTCTTTCGTTCTATTCTTTGAATGTTACTATGATAATTAGAAAGTGAACGACTTATCAGCAATGACTGTAGATGAATCGGCAATTCATATCTTATTTAATTATGCACTAACTAACCTTTTCTTAGGAACACAAGGCCCATAAAGCTATTCTGATAGTTTTAGGACTTCAATAGTATTTACCTTTTCATATCACATCACTTGGTCGTATCGTAGTTTGGACATTGAAGGAACACTGGTCATGGGTTCACTTTTTATTCCTGTTGTGTATGTAATGATGGATAAGTACCTCGGTAACCTTAGTCAAATGGACTGAAAGGGCCACCAAGTTTGATAAACTTTGGTAGGTTTCGATCATCGGTAATGGGCTTGGTGGTAATAGAAATTGAAGCATATCATCATGCACAGCTGTGCCTGCAGTAGTTACAGGCTGTGCTTATGAAACTATTAGTTTGAAATTGAATAGTTCTATACATAGGTTAAGTTGATAGTACATTCAACAGTTTTACAGTTTAGTTTAGATAATAGCCATAAAACTCTGCAGCTTCAGTCACCAACAGCAGACAGATCAAAAATTAGATGTCCTGTTTTTTACTTGGACAGGTTCATGTGTTTCTTTTTCTTTGGCAGCTGTTTTCAGCTCAAACTTCAGAACTGTGCCGACTTGCCAAGGTTTTATTAAAGGAGTGAAGTGCTTAGTTATAAATGGACATGCTCCTTACCCCCAGTAACAATAAAAAGAAAGGTAAGAATTTCCAAATTGTATATTTCGTAATTTTGATGCTACTTAGGATCATCTGTCTACTACCTGTCTTATTTCAGATAATAGGTAACTTAGTTTTTGTTGCCATTTTCATATGGCCCCATTGAATGTTTAGTACAACAAATACATGAGTAGAGTGAGATAAAAGTTCACTAGAATTAAAATTACAGCGCCATTGTCTTTGTCAGATTTCTATCCACTATGTCATGGTACTGTAAAATTCATTTCTCCCTGTTTCCTACTTCCTATGCATGGTGGTAAACCATGTGTCTCATCATCATAGATAACCAGTTTATAGACACTTATTTCAGCATTCAAGCTACAGCACACTTATATTCCCTGATGTGATCAGTACATCCTTTGTCTACCATCTCATAATTTATATACCTGTTAGCCTATTTCAAACTATTATTTTCGTTGATTTATGGTCCTACAATTGTAGACATGCAAACATGCTTTGTCTGCTCATATCCATTACTGTCTACTATATTTTGGTCTCGTCTCTTATCCTCTCTGTGTATACAGGCAATGGGTTTGGCATGTTGAGGCAGCCTCCAATCATTCATATTCAGTTCGATGTGTGTGCCGCCATATTTCTCTTTGGATGTATTTACAGTTGGGTTCCCATTGATTTCCTCTCTTACTACATTTGACACTCTACACAGAGTCCATTGTTTTGGGCACACAAGATGGGCGAGCGACGCAGAGCAGATGCATGACCATTATCTGAACAGGTGAATGCTTGAACTCACGATATGATTCCAGTTTGATCGGAAAAAAGGGTTCCAGTTTGAGCATTGTTTTAATTCTTATAGCATCCTCAGGAGGAGTTTTTTTTTTTTTTTTGCAACTTTGCATTTTGAGGATTAGTGAATAAAATATATTATAGGGTGACAAGTATGCTATTAATTTTTTCTTGGTAAGATGGACAGTTGCCATGCTTCATCTGTCCAGCAAGAAGCAAGCCTGCTACCCTTGGGATATGAAAACTTTGAAATGCCATTGGTATTTGTGCTCCTGTTCTTGATTTCTAGATGTATTTTTGGGTATGTTCAGACACTGGAATTTTAGAAAGACAAGGTATAAAACATACGATAGGTACAGAATCGATACTCTTTCTTGATATTGCATTGGTCGATTGCATCTAGGAATTTTAATAAAATAAGGCTGCCTGCATAGTCAACCATCATTAATCAGTACAGATTACAACTTACTTAGGTTGGGTGCTTCCAGAACTATAACACCTTCTGAATATTTATCTTTACGAACTGCATTTTATCATGCTCTTTGGAGGTACTACTAAGGTCAGCTATATTATGCTCCTCCATGAACCTCCAAAGCTAAACATTCATCCCTCTTTGCACAGGCTTTCCTTGGCAGCCGCTGTATTTCAGCTTGCTACTATTAAATCTATTAGATTCCAAAAAATGTTTGTTAGTGCACCTTATATAGGTTCCCACCACAGTTTGTTTTTAGTGCTCACAGCTATGGACTTACGAATGAATTCAGCATTAGCCTCTTCATTCTTTCTTGCAATGGATCTTTCTACACAGTATGGAACAAGTGCATGATCAAAGCTATTAATAAAGATTATAGATTTACAAAGGCTCCCCTATCTGCCCAACTTTGGTGTACTATTTTATCTGTCTCATGTGTGGACTGAATCTGTATATGCTGTGCCATACTCAGTTGTCTGAGCCATAGAGGCAGCCCTTGACATTGTACCTGTGCCATCTACTTTAAGCCTTCTAATATTTGTTTGGTTTTGTGTAAAATATATGGTGTCTAGATGTCTCAGCTCTCAGGCTAAAGCATGCAGGAATGCACCTTTTATGCCATCTATTCTCCAACGATTTAGATTGTTAACCGATCTGTGCTCGGAGCAAATGACCATCACATCATGGTTGTCTATGTAACATCAACGCCCTATGATCCAATCATTTGAATGCGATCCTGATGTAGACCTGAATAATCCTGTGATTTGTTTCTTTCATTTGTAGTCTGCTATTTAAACTTAATTAGCTATGTTCTAAAACTAGGGATTGGGGACTAGGGTGTGCTATATGCTGGTGGGTGTGGCCCTGGAGGATGATGAATTCAAGATTCACCCAATGAACTTCCTGAACGATATGACCCTGAAGGGAACCTTGTGCAGTGACTACAAACCGTGGACTGACCTTACCAATTTGGTCGACATGTACATCAACGAGGTAAATGCAAAGTGCAATTTCCTTAATAGCCTTTTTACATGGCATGTTTGAATGCTTTTTTCCCATAGATACAGATTGAACTTGGAGTTACTGTTTTCTCTCTTGTTGGACTCGGAGAGTTATTTTCTCAATTATTTCATTTGTACCAATTGGACTTGGAGTTACTGTTTTCTCTCTTGTTGCATATTTGCAGTTGTAGATGGCATGGAACGTGTTTATTTTCTCACACGAACAAGCAAGTGTTCTTGTTTCATAAAACATTTATTCTCTTCTATTCTATTAGAATTTGTAGGTAATTCACCCAGATCATTGGCTACCTTCCCTACAATTTTTCCGATGCAGGAATCCAATAATGATGTTAATCATTTCTAAATAATTGTTATTGTCACCTGCAGAGGTTACTATTTCTGGAAGATACCAACAAGATTCAGGTTAATGGCAATATTGTCATATCTAACAATGAACAGATAACCCAACTAAGTCCCACACTGAATTTTTTTTCAAGGTTCAGTGCATTTTCTAACCAGCAATAATTTACCTATTTATATGTGATCGCTTCAAGTATTTTGGTTCTCCTTATTCATATCTTTATACAATGTGTGACTGGTCTAAACATCCTATTTTGACTATGCAGGACAAAAGAAGCGCCGGAGAAATGCATATGCCAAAGGTATACACAATGCACCACAGTTGCCCAAACACCTCGACATGTTGAACCTATGTATATAACGCCACCTCTACGACAGAAGATGGCAACTCTACATGCTTATCTCTATGCTTTATGAAATACTTATACTCAGGCCTTGTATGGTGAAACCTTATCTATGTATGTAAATCTTTGCCACTCTGCATACGGAAAACTCAGGTGTATCGGAACGAGCCATAGCTTTGTTGTCCAGCATGTGCGATGCGCTAAGGGATGTATACAGATACATTGTTATCCTTGGCTGCTCTTAGATACAGTGGGTCCACCTTCGGGTGCTCTTAGCTTAATTTTCTTCATAATGGATGTAATTTTGGTGATCGGCAAGTGCATAATCCATGTTTTATCATTTTTTATGACGAGGATAAAGCAAATTAATGGTAGAAGCTAGCTTGGCTACATCATTCTTCCTCGTTTGATGTTACCATTGTCGGCTCCGCAACTCTTCCTCTTGGGAGCGCGAGGGCACGCCGGACCACTAGTAATATACATACATAACCGATGGCTGCTTTGGGGCAGGGCGAGTGGTCGGAGCTGCTGCCGGATCTCCTGGAGGCCATTGCACGGATGACCGGCGACGACTACGACGTCATCCGGTTCCGAGCGGTCTGCTCCTCGTGGAGAGCTGCAGGCAAGCGCGTCGGGCTCATGCAAGGGTTCTCGAAACCAAAATGTGCATAGATAGATGTTAATATGTATGTACGTGTGTACACTATTAGTGTGTCTGGCGTTTCATGGAACTTGAACCGTCACTCTGTCAGCGCGTAGCATACATGAATTATGAACATAATAATAGTTTTTCCCCTCTTTTTGTAATCAGAGGTTTCCTTTCTGACTAGACAAGGTTTTCCTCGATCCGGTCGTCATTTGCAGTCCTTTTGCTGTCCAAAGTGCTCTGCTGGGTGTCCGGCATACCCATATCATGTTATAGTTGCCACAGCAAATCCACTTTGGCCGTGTCCCCCGAACACCAGACTTGGGTTATCCGCGCCTACCCGCACGGCCTGAGGCAACCACTCCAGCTCGCGGCACCGGCACGTAGCCGTCGCGGGTCGGCAGTTGATTCACCTCGATACCTTTTGCCGTTTGCGACGCGACGATAAGATCGAGGCGGAGGCGCAGCCGCGCGCAGCGCAGGGCACGCGCACCACGGGCGCCGGGGAACGCTCCAGCTGCTGCACGTATCGTCCCGGTACGCGCGCCCGCTGGCAGGGCCGTCCCTGGGCATGTGCAGGGTGAGCGACCGTACAGGGCCTCCAAATCTTGTCGCCTCCAAATATAGAGTGCATAATACATAATAATAGATATAAGCACAGCATTTACTTTGGCCTTTGGCCCATTAGCAAGCATATTACGGCAGCGTGCACGGTTAGTCCAATAGAAAATGACTTGTTGGCCAGCCACTGGACAGTGGGGATGCTGTTTTATTCTCGATTGGCAATTTTTTTTTTTGAGCAATTGATGATCCCATTTCACATCAGTTAGGTCGCCACGCCTCTTACCGCTACCATTGCCCTGATGCCCTCAAGATAATATTAATCATATTTTTTTTTCAATTCGCTAACACACAGCGTAAAGTCGCAAACTATAATGAGTAGTGGGTCGATCTCTAAATTTTGTTATTTTGGTCTTTTCATCTAGACATCTCCTGCAACAGTGTTTAAAGATTGAAGCCATGTCTTCTGCAAATCATTCTAAAAAATTTAAATCGTGTAAAAGAACAATGTTAAAAGAATGATCAAGTATAAATCATACAACATAGGTATTATTTTTGATATATATTATTGTAGCGTACTACATAATGCATCATATCATATTTAGCTTTATTTTTTTAAGGCTAGCAGGCCTTATTTTTTTTAATTCGTATAAGGTCTCAAATTTCTCCGGGACGGTCCTGCCGCTAGCCGCGTGTCCCTCCACCTGTCCACGCGCCGCGGAAGACGTGCGCCGCGTGCGTGCGCGTCGCCGCCCGGCCGTTCTAGAGACTTGTAGACCTTCGGGCTCTCGAGCTCCATATATATAGAGGCAAGCGGAGCCTTTTGCTCCGGCAGCGCTACTTTCTGCTCCCCAACAGAACACTTTCGCCCCTGGTTCAAGTGCGACAGATCAGAGGGACCCGGAAAGAGGACCCGGAAAGCAGAGCTGAGACCCCCCGGCGAGGCATCAAGCATGGGTTGCGACGACAAGTGCGGGTGCGCCGTGCCGTGCCCCGGCGGCAAGGACTGCAGGTGCACGTCGGGGAGCGGCGGCGGGCAGCGGGAGCACACGACGTGCGGCTGCGGGGAGCACTGCGAGTGCAGCCCGTGCACGTGCGGCAGGGCCACCATGCCGACCGGCCGCGAGAACAGGAGGGCCAACTGCTCCTGCGGGCCGGCCTGCAACTGCGCATCCTGCGCCTCGGCCTCGGCCTGATCGTGATCGTCGCGCAGCCGGCGGCAGCAGCCCAGGGTCGCCGTGCATGCAGTGCACCGCGTGTGTTACGGCTACATAGTGGTGTTGTCTAGTGGGCTGGGCTGGAAGCTCCTAGTACTATCTCCGACAGGATAATAAAGGGCCTGTGTTTGTATAGGTCGAGTCGAGCCTATGTCATGCACTCGTGCTCGCCAGATGCATCACGCGCTGCAACGTTGTATGGTAGGGAGTATGTAAACCTACTTTAGTATAAGTTGGTGATATATATATGTATATGAAGTGTACCGAATAAAAAGTTCATCAGTGGCGAACTAAATGGATTTCTTGTGATAGAACTTGTTCGTTCACTAAAGTTCAGTTCAAATCTCTCTGAATTCACTGGAGTCCAAATTTCTCGACATAATGTGAATGTTTTCAATTTTCCAGATTTATTTGAGGACGCAACGGCCTCGTTGTTTTGTTCTTTTAATAGTAGGTAATGTGTTTATGATAATAATACGACTGTTGGTGATTTTGTTAACTTTTTTGGATATATTCTTGTAAGAGAGGGGTGAGGAGTGTGTGCATGAACGATTTCTTCAATCTTGAGATTCGTAAATACTAGGAAGGTAAGCTGTATTTGCGAGTGTGCGTATTTGTTTGTACGAGTGTAAGCTGTATTTACGAGTATGTGCTTGTATTGTTTGTAGGGTGTCTGTATAATTTGAAAAAAAAAAAGATTGATTAGTATTGTTTATCAAGGTTCAAGGTTGCCTGTCACTCAACATGTCATTACTTGGCGCAAGGGCATCAACGCCTGCAGTACTTGGAAAAAGGAAAACGAAAATGCACACTGAACATGTCATTACTTGGCGAAGGTCATCAACGCAAATACTCATAACTCGTGAATATTCTCTCTATTTCAAATTATAATTGATTTGATTTTGTTTTTATACATAAAATTTTCTGTTCGAAATTATAAGTTAGCACGGTAAGCTCCAGTCTATTCGAAATTGTAAGTCAGCACGGTTCAAAAAAAGAAATGTGAGCACTGTAAGCTCCAGCTGTGCCGTTCTTCCCGCCGGCTACTAGTCGAACGAGCGGCTGCTTAAATACTAAATACTACTGCTTACAAATCATAAGTCATTTTAATTTTTTAATTAGATATATTATTTTATGTAGATACATAGAATGAATATATTAATTAAAAAAACAAAACAACTCATGTAATTTTTTTTTGACAACGACGACTTATGTAATTTTTTCTTTAAGCTTCAACTCTTCAAGTATAAGTTATAATATCTGAACTCACGTACTAACTCATACCATCACACACACTCACACTCACATACGTCCTAATGCGTAAGCTAGACCTACACCTATACGAAGAGGTTGTAAGTGGCTGAGAAGTATCTGAAATCCTTCGGGACTCGAACGTGATGGACAAGTCACTCTGACCATTGTGGTGCATCCATAAAGTAACAAAAAATAGGAATAAACTGTTCCTGGGTGAGGCACTTTACGCCGGTTGAGACTCGAACGCAGGTGGGCTGCCCAAACACCGTCGGAGCTGGCCAACTGAGCTTTGAAAGGGAAAGAGTACTACACTACCTATCGAGAAGTGCTGGTGTTGCTGCAGCAACCGCAGACTGCAGCTACAGGCTACAGCCAGCACTCCCGTTCAGTCGCTTTGGCATAGATAAGTAGTGCCATCACAGGACTTGTGTGCCATATGGTTACCACATTTATGAGTTTCGAATGGAAGACTAGAAACCCCAAGCCGCGCCATTCTTGGAGTGGACCAACCAGGGATCACCGAGAATGGCCAAAAAATGTCGACTGTGAAGCAAAATATCGTTATCTATATATTGATCTTTCAAAAGAGGTATTCCATTAAAATAACATTAAGAGGATTGAGTTTAGGATTTGCTCAATCATATATATAAAACAAAAGCACTCTCATCTCTTGGTCCGCAATTTGTAGACTCTATCGTAGTTAAAGCTTCAATAGAGGACAGGGTCAATAATAATGAACAAATGATGTGTTAGAAAAACAGGAGGCTAGCTAAGAGTTCACTCTGACTGTAAAAGAAAACTGAGGGTTTTGCATAAGCAATTACTCATGCATATACAAGCATAGGTTATGTTATGCTAAAATGATTTAAGAGACATGCTTCTTACAGTAAAGGTTAAGGAAAATAGAAGTGTTATCTGGTACTTATGTTATCTGGTACTTAACTATAATGAAAATAAGAAGCAGTAAATAAGTTTAATAAAGAATGACCAACAATTAATTTTGAGTGAACTGAATTGTAAGAGATATTGCTAGATACGCAATGGTATTTGAGTATATGTAATGATATATATGTGTGTAGTTATTTTAGTTAATTTGAGTATGAGTTAGGCCCAAATTTTTTTTTATCGGTCAACGGGGGGAGAGAATCCCCACCTGATATTCATTGATCATTTGGCTCTCGAAGCCTGATAGTACAAAACATGTTTTATAGGATTTTCAGGCCTAGCTTTGAGCACACATCGCGCTGCCTAACGAAAATAAAAAACCGAAGAACACAAAGAGGAAACAAAGAATTCCCATGATAAGCATGTAGTTGTACACTAATCAACAACACCACCACCAGCTAAGCTCGGCAACCTCCACTCCCATGGCGACTGTGGAGCTTTGAGTCAACTGACAGACGATAGCCGTGATTACAATGTCTTTGAAGCACATCCAGGCCCCAGTTGACGCCCGCCAACGCCCATTACCTAACCTTGGAGGGGAAAGATGACAGCGGTGGAAACCACCCGGCATTTGATATTCTGCCACCCATCTAATGGTGACATCCTCCAGCACATCCGGGCCGGCATTTGATATTCTGCCACCCATCTAATGGTGACATCCTCCAGCACATCAGGGCCGTGTACCACCTGCCAACGCCGTCCGCGGGGAGGATAATGGAGGGAGAGCCGGCAAAAGGGGCGCGAGGAGATCCAAGAGAGGGGATCATGGTCTCGTTACCGGCATTTGATGAGGCAAGGCAATCAAGGATCATAGAGAATGGCAAAGCTAGGACACTGGCAATGTAGTTTGCTAGGTAGAACTTGTGCAGAATCAAGAGGGAGGGGGTGGTTGGCCGACAGCCTGAGGGGTAGCACAAGATCTCCTAAGCAAAGCCTCAAGAGGGAGTGACATCGAAAGGTGCCACCATAGCTTGTCTGGGATCACCGGTTTAGGTTTTCACCTGGAGATCAAACCCAACAAAGGCCAGGAGTCTGCGAAGGTTCTTCAGCGACCCCTTCAAGAAGGGAATCATTGTCACTGGCCCAGCCAAGGGCTGAGCTGAGCTTTCGCCCAGAATCTTCGTAGCAGCTCGAAGTGCCGAGACGGCGCTCCGCCCTCCCCGATGAGCCAGGGGGAGGTCGCCCGCGGACACGCAGCCCCGCCGCCGGCATGCCCGCGGCCAGACCGCATGCACCGCACAAGCACGTGTAGAAGAGACCGCTGCCAAGGCCCTGACAGCAGCGGTTCCACCGGATTCGAACGAGAGTTCGCCGGATCGGGCGCAGGGGCACCAGGGCAATGCAGGCCCACCGCCAGCAAGCCCGCGGCCAAACCGCGAGCACCCCGGGCCCTGCACACGCAAAAATGGAGACACCGGCACCACAGAGCATCATCTCCAGGACGGACCGAGGGGGTGGGGCCGAATCTGGTCAGAGCCGCAGCCATCCAGGCTCCTAGCCGCCGTGCGCCACCAACCAGCACGCGAGGTGGGGGTTGGACGCAGCTGTGACGTGGACCCGGCCGACCATCCGCTGCAGGCGCGCGCGTCGCGTAGGGCGAGCCCGCTGGCAGCCCGACCATTGACCAGCGCGAGCATGGAGCCCTGCCCGTGGCGTGCGGCAGCCGCAGCAGGCGAGCGCCCAGGGGGCCTGGCCCCTCGACCGCCAACGGTCGAGCGCCGCCAGCCCGCGGGCGAGGGGGCAGGGCCTTGGCGGTCGTCCCCGCCGGTCTTCAGCAGCGTCGGATCCAGGCTGGGGGACGCCGTATCTAGGCCCGTGGGGCACGCATACGGTCACGTCGCCGGCCATCAGCTCATCGCCGGCCACCATGCCACCGAGAAAGCAGAGCTCAAGAAGAGGAGGGAAGGAGATGGGGGACGCGAGGCTGCTGCGGCTGCTTTTTTGGGCGCCGCGAGCAGGCCGCCGCCGCCGCTAGCCAGAGAGCGGCGGCGGCGGCCGGGGTGGCTGGCTGGTGGGGAGAGCTTGGGCGGCGGCGGCGGGTCGCCCACGAGTCGCCCCTGTTCGGACAACGCGGGGGGTGGGTAAGAGGGTCAGACAAGCGTCGTCACCCAACATAGGGTGGGTAAGAGGGTCAGACAAGCGTCGTCACCCAACATCTTAGGCTCAAATGTTATGACCTTTAACTACATTTCGTAACAATTATTTATCTTGTATACTTTTTTTCTACTCTGAATGTCCATGGCCAGTAATCTGATCTCCTTGGGAATATTTATCAAGTACAGGCTCTGGCCAACCAACCTTTCTCCTTGGGAATAGAGCATTTGGTGAAATGTTTTGCTTTAAGTTCATTGTTCGTTGGACACCGTGGCCACTCCTTGAATCTTCAGTATCGACGTCAATTCGAGCACAGACAACTGCGACACCAATATCTGTCTCAATAGCATGGTGAACGTGCAAAACAGACCATTTTCCTTTTTTGAAGCGGACATCATTCCTTGCTCTCTAGATGTACTAGAGTTAGGATGATTCACTGTAGCTCCTGGTCTGTAGTGGTTTTGTTGATGATAGCAGCTAGATTCTCCAGGATCAAACTCTGCAGTTACCCCATGTTGTTGCCGGCAGGACGGCGTGGTGGCCCCAGCGTGGGCGTTGCCGGCTCTCCGGCGCAGGATGCGGCTGGCGGCGACGTGCAGCTTGTGCTACGCAAAGGCAGAGGCAATGGAGCAGGCAGAGATTGCGGCCCTCTCGAAGTTTCGCGGATCGGTCGACGTTTATCGGGTGCGAGATCCGAACTGACTCGTATCGGACGGACCTGGTCGCATGGCCGCTCGATCCGAACTGACCCGTATCGGACGGACCTGGTCGCATGGCCGCTCGATCCAAAGGCTATCAGACTAACGGGCGACGTGGCCTGCTCCACCGCCCGGGAATCCCATGGGATTTCGTCTTGTAGAGAAGATTATGAAGTGTTGCCCGCCACAAAAAAAAAAAAAAAAAAAAAAATCAATGAAGTGGGTCCTCTTTCAGATATCACCATCACTGATGAACTAACCCCCACAAGGTCAAAACGCTGAAAAGTTCAGATATCACATATCAGTACCGCTGGAGGAGTTCAGATATAAGTCGTACACCTGCAGTTCTGATGCCACAACGAGCAGTACGAGAAAGCATCCATACATGATTCCATAGGAAACCACCGGTTGGATTAGATAGTTTGATTTGATATATTGGGAATAAGAATCAACAGTTGGAAAGAGAGGACTACAGACATTCTATGAGGTAACATCCGACAGATATGTATGTACACCAATCCAAATTGCAAATACAACACTGTAAAAACAAAGACATGACCACCATGTATGAGAGAAGTTTATGGCTGCCTGACTTTTTGATTATTTTGTTTTCGGGACTATGGACGCCGCCACCTTCAAATTCTGGGACCTGAAGAACGTTAAGCCAACACTCCTGCAGATGCACGACATTTTAAGATTTACAGGCAGTGTTTGGCTTGCTCGCTTAAGCTACTAGCTGAGGTTCCTGAGAAGACGCTCCACTGCAGCATGTACATTGCCAGCGGTAGCGACCAGTGCTTGAATGTTCTCCGCGGTGTCAATGAAACCCATTTCTTGGAGCTGAGTAAGCTGTGTGGCATAGAGCTCCTCCGGTGGCACTGAAATGAGACCATAGTGTCATGATTACAAACCAGAAATAATAGTCAATCCAAGTTTTTCAACAGTAGTTAACTCACCACTGGGAGTATTTGGAACACCTAGGCCACCTCCCGAACCAAGACCGCTGAGCATGCTCATCAAGGTGTCAAGGCTAGGGTTTCCCCCCATACCTGTAAATATTTCATGCCACTTGCTTAACTGGAGTAATAATTTCACATATTTATCCAGTATAAGAACTTACAATCAAGAGGTCCCGTCTGTGACCAAGAGGTCCCGGGTTCAAGCCCCAGCCTCTGCACATTTATGCAGGGATGACTGCTGGCTATTTTCCCTTCCCCAGACCCCGCAGTGCGGGAGCCTATGGCACTGGGTACGCCCCCCTTTTTAAGAACTTACAATCAATGCAGAGCTGCCCATCTAACATGCTCCAGAAATAGGAACTTATCAGTGTGTGGTTTTGCTTTGCCAGATTACTCACAGCTGTTTTATCTCTTGCCTTCTTGCAAGTTATAATATATAATGACATGCAGCTCTCCTGATTCGAGAAGAACAAAATGGGGAACTCATTGCAGCTAGCCTAAAAATAACTGCTGCGGCTGCGGCTGCTCTCACAAATTACTGTGCAGCTGTTCGCCAGCCAATTTGTGCGGCAGCGGCTGTGGCTGCAGCTGCTCTCACATATTACTGTGCTGAAAGCAGCTGCTGTAGCTGCAAACACAGCCAACTAGAACATTCTCTTCACTACTACTTCTGCAGTGAACACAGCCAACTAGAAGTACTTTGTTTGTTTAGACAACAGTAAAGGAACTGTAAAGTAGCTCTGGAATGTGCAGCAGTTCACAAAATCTTTCAAACGGTCCAAGTGTTTCTTGACTATAGCAAGGACTAAGGAACTAAGGAACTTCCATGCAATTCCCAGTCATTTAGTCATACCAAAACTAATTCCATTTCTAAATTTCCATGCATTACCTTACAGAACTTGAATTGCTGACTGTTGGGATATTAGTTTCTAGAAATTAAATGCTCTTATGCTATGCACTATTTGGGAATTTGGCACTACAGGAAAAACAGTTAATGGCAATCCTTGTCTGTTTTTTCCTTAGTGCCAAACTCATCGCACGACTCAAACCTTAAGAAATACAGTCAATCAAGCATTGTATGCAAAGCAAAGCAATAGTTACTTTACAATAAAGCAGCACAAAAGAGCAATTTAACATCCTGACATAGCAATATTACTGGTCCAAGTGAAGAAAACAAATAGTGGGAAAAAGTAACCATGAGTTTACCTGTGGGATTGCCTGCATTGTTGCCACCCCTGAATCAAATCAAACAATTAAAAGGAACTCCAACAAACATAATAATTACATTGTACAATTTCTAGTTAGAAACAGATGTAAGAAGGTAAATAATAATAAGATTAATGGAATCCAGGTACTGATGAACCATAAACACTCACTGGCTAGGTTGATGTTGACCAAGCTGTCCCAATAGAGACTGCTGAAATGAGAGTAATTGCTGAAAAAAGGGTAGAACATTTAGAATTAATATAAGAAATGAGAATAGGTGAAGGCTTATGTAACATAACGTACCTGCAAAGTCTCAGGCGATGTCAGCTGGCGAAGAAATTCAGGATTTTGAAGCATTTCCCTCATCTGAGTGTTTGATTCCATCAGGTTGCGTGTATTTGGGTTGAAGTTAAGCAACTGTAGCCAAGGAGAGAACACAAAACAATCCAATGTCAGAATTGCAACATCCAAAAAAGAAGACAAAGAAAAGTTGGCACAAGTTGAATTACCTGGTTCATGGTCTGTGGGTCAGACATAATGCTCTGCATCATCTGCATCATTGCAGGGTTTTGCAACATCTGATTGAAAAGAGAAATATCAGGTGAACCACCAAGCATACTCCCCAAATCTGGTGAACCCAAACCTCCCAAACCGCCAGCAGCACCAGTTCTTGGACTGCCAGCAAGACCACCAAGCAAACTACTCAAATCTGGTGAACCCAGCCCTCCCAGCCCACCAGTGGCACCAGTGCCTCCAACACCACCAGAAGCACCAGTTCTTGCGTTGCCACTAGGATTGGACCGCGCTGCTCCTTGTGCACTCCCAGCTGGTGATTTAAGTAGGCAAACACAAAAGAGAACACATATAAACATCAACAACAAACCCAGCCAAAAAAAAAACATAAGCATCTGAAACCAGTACAAGTGTTCAAAACCTACCATTGGTGCTCCAGGGATTTGGTAGTGGATTAGTATTTGGAGCTGGGGTTCCAGTTGTCGACTCTGAACCAGTAGTTGGAGCATTTGTTGCAGGTTGACCTTGACCAGGTTGGTTAGACCCCTGATTGCCGAGAAGAGCTGAAAATGGATTTGAGGCTGTGTTTCCTTCCCCGCCCATTGTTGTTGTTGCATTTAGAAGTGGCTCCTGGACAGTTTCATACATGCGCCGGAGCATATTAAAACCTTCAGGAGAAGACTCAATGTTGCTCATAGCTCTGTCTGTGTTCCGCATCATCTCTCTCATGATCTCAGGGTTCCTAGCAGCTTCGAGGGTTTGGCGGAGGACACTTGGGTCATTGAGCACATGAGCAAGATCAGGATTCCGATCCATGATCTCACACATTTGTGGGTTGCTCATGATCATATTGCGTATTAAATCAGGGTTATTCATGAGATTTTGCATTGCTGGCATATTCATTATCTCCCTCATCAAGTTGGGGTTCTGGCTTAAATGCTGCTCAACTTGCTCTAATTCTGGAAATCCTGGCCCAAATATACCTGATGGCCTACCATTTCCTGGAGCACCAAGACTTGAAAATAGGCCTCCCAAGCCACCTGCAGGGCCACTACTAGGAGTAGATGAAGCAAGGGGCCTGGCAGCAGCAGGTGCACTGGATGCAACTGGTGGGGCGACACCACGCACCAAGTGAATTGTGTGATCTGTCTCCACGCCTACAATATAAGCATGTGCAACTAAAATTCTTAACAATTCCAGGATTTATATCATAAATCAAAGACAAAAAAAAAAGAAAGAGAAGGTTCATATATCTGATGTAAACAAAGCAAAGGAACACCCAATACAAATACATACATAATTGACATATTTGCAAAAGGAAACCAAATCTTTTGAGTAATCCATATATCTGTGTAGTAGCGTTAAATATGAAGTTGCCACTGCACACAAGGACCAATACGATACAAATGTACTAATAATAAACCTAGAGCACTAAAAGTTACAGCTTACTTCCATTGAACAAGTGAACAACAAAATCATTTAATACACAGTTCTCACAAACTACATGATCAAAAGCAGATATGACAGGGAACTAACATAATGGGAGATATCAACACCTCATTTAGCTTTATAAAATAGCACTTGAGCAACCACCAACCAACTGCTAAGGACTCTCAGATACTAAGTCTCAGATATATGTTGAAGTACCCTGATTTTGGTTGCAAATGACCAAAAAAACAACTAAATTCAGGAAAGACAATTACTTTGCAGAAATACAACAAGAGCAAATTTACTTTCACCATGGAAGCCCCTAAGACATAGTGAATTAACATGTCAAGGAAAACTAGTCAGGCCTGTGGCAAATTAAATAAATGAACTTACAGCATCCAACCTATATCAATTACTTGCATTTCCACCAACATAAATTATTTGAAAATCATGTGCACTAAAGTTTATAATATATCATCCCACATGCCAATTGTAAGGTACTGTGCAAAAATTGACAGACACTTGACCACCAAGTCTATCCAAGAGAACATACATGTTCGCCTATGAATACACATCTAGACATGCAGAAACAGCATGATACAAAATCACAATATAACATTTGGAATTATATGAGAATTGCAACAAAGCTGCCTTCTGCTTCATCTACTTCTAGGCTGTAATTAATGTCATCTACGTTAACAGTAACGTCATGATCCGAACCTACAAACTTATCTAACAGCATAACCTACTGTGCCAAAATTGACATTTCACTTGACCACCGAGTCCATCCAACGGATAACATACATGTGCTCCTATGAATACACATCTAGACATGCACACTCCCCAGTATATAAAATTTGGAATCATATGGGAAGTGCGACAAAGCTGTCTTCTCCTTCATCTACTTCTAGGCTGTAATTAATGTCATCTAGGTTAACGTTAACGTCATGATCCAAACGCTGCAACTAATGGCATAAGCTACGGTGCCAAAATTGACATTTCACTAGACCACCGAATGCATCCAGGGGATAACATATATGTTCGCCTATGTATACACATCTAGACATGCACAATCAACAGTATATAAAATGACTACATAACATTTGGAATTATATGAGAATTGCGACAAAGCTGTCTTCTGCTTCATCTACTTCTAGGCTGTAATTAATGTCATCTATGTTGACGGTAACGTCATGATCCGAACGCTACAACCACACGTGTGTATCAGGTAGTGGCATAGCACAATATGCCAATACACAGTAAATCTACCACTAGCCAGCATGCACATGAAAGAAAAAAAAAATGCAGAATCTAGCCACCCTCTATACACACAAACAGGCATGTCACCGACAACCCAAACCTCGTAGAATTCACAAGGCCACCGGCGCACTGCCGAATTCATGAACTGAATCGGACAATCCCACGCTACTACGCCAAATCGCGAGGTGCTTTTACTCTACATACAACCAGCGTTTCGGCGTGGCACGTACCGTAGCTTTCTAGGGTTTGCTCGTCCTTGAGGATGCGGCCCTTGTAGATCAGGCGCTGCTGCGGCGCCGGCACGTCGCAGCTCCCGGCCACGACCTCCTTGAACGCACCCACCGTGGCGCCCAGGTCCGTCTGCACCGTGAACTTGGAGCCGTTCGCGCACCGGATGTGCAGCGTCGCCTCCCCCTCTGCCGCCTCCGCCGAGGCAGCGGGAGGGGACTCGCCGCTCCCCGCGCCCTCGCCTCCGCTCGCCATGGCCTCGAGACCTAGCTCCGATCCAGGCCGCGGCTCCTCCGATTGGAGTTTGCCGTGTGCGCGTCAGCTGCGAGGTCTCGCTCTTTTTCCTTTTTCCTTTTTTTTTTCTTTTCGCCCTGTTGCTTTATGCTTGCAATAGACTGAGGGAAGAAGAGAACTGAAGTCTGGAGAGGAATAGACAAAGTTTGACGCGTGTGAGTTAACGGCGGGAGTGGCGCGGGGTAGAGGCGATGGACGGTCCGGATTCGTCCCGTGACGTGGAGGTCTGTGTCTCTGTGCGGTGGGGTCGAGGTGGCATTTTATCGGACGCATGATGGCCATGTGAAGAAGGTTCTAGGCGTATGCTTAGGCGAGCGGACCGTGTGACTACAGTAGCGTATAGGATCAGGAAGGTTCGTCCTTCCCCTTCCGCCACGGGTGCGTGTCTTGGGCTTGTATCTCGACTCTCGAGAGGAGTCTTTCTCATCTCTAAAATGCCAGTGATGGGAACGGGAAGGTTGCGATCATTCTTAGGACGAGGACGATAATTTTGGTGTCGGCATCTTTATCGATGTGATAGAATAAAAATCTTTAAGAGTATTTCTGGACGGCATCAAGGCGGAGATGATATCGTCGTCATGGAATAATTTCTTCGGTCTCTTCTCCATTTTGTTGTGGTTAGATTTGACTACAATTAAGGTCTAGGAAGAACCATTTTCAGATCAATCTTCCTCAATCTTCGGTGGCTGAAAGAAATAAAAGGAAGACACCAGAAAAAAGAAGAACATCATCAATTCCGCCTACATAAATGTTGGTCGTCGTTCGTTGGGCATCTGTTCTCAGGCCGTCATTCATTTCCGAGTGTTTGCATGTGCAGTCATCCATATTGCAAAGTATCTAACAGGTTAGGTATTGAGTTGTGCTTTTCATAGCGTGGGTACTTTATTGTAATTCGAAATGCTTGTAATATCCTGATGTACCTACCTATTATATAATATAATTCTTCTTTCGTCGCAAAAAAAGTATTATTTAAAGAGAGATTCGCAAAAAAAAAGTATTATTTAAAGAGTTATTTAAGTAATAGCTCTATATTCTATAATAGCTTTTTTTTTATGTTATGAATTGTCTAGAGAGTTGTCCTCACTTCCCTTTTCTGCTAGCGAGAACTTTGAAATAGAGAAATTTGGTATCAATAAAAACACTATTGTAGGGTTTTTTTCACCAAAGTCTATAACTCTATATAAATTAAATTATAAAAGATAAAAAAACTCTTAGAGATGCTCTTAGGGTGGCTTTTGGTGACACTACAGCTGCCAAAAAATATTATAGCTAAACATAGATTAAAACAAATGTAAAATCACACTATAAAAAGTGAATTGTTTAGAGCTTTTCCTCTATGACAACCGTTTTCAATCTTTCCATCATCATCGTATCGAAGACTTTTCATCATCCATGACATCGTCTTACCTGAGCCTTCCATCAATGGTCAGCAACCGTCGCCTGAAGGATTATAAAAAATCCAGACATCTGTATTATAGCAATGCCCTTATTTTTGTCATCACCTGAATCACGCAATGTTCTAATTATTGGATATTGTAAAATTAATATATAATATATTTACAAGTGTACGAGAGAAAACAATTGTCATAAATATATTTCCCTTGATGTAGATTTAATATGACAATACCATATTACTGCAAATAAATAAGTATTTAGAAATCTTAAAAATAAATAAGTATTTAGAAATTTTGTCATCATATTTTCATAAACAGTTGATGGTTTTTCCTAGTACAACGTGTGGGCATATTTAAAGTATTCAATGGGCAATTGTTTAACAAGACATGATAGTTAAAATTTCCTGTGTGTATTGTAACATACAGAAAAATCATCGAATTGCTCTATGAGTTTCCGTATTTTCTGTCATGGTTTTTGAAATCAAAACATTAGTGACTATTTTTCTGGTGTGCAATGAAAAACGCACAAAAAAACCATCACCCACGCGATTACTGTAGATGCCAGCAGACTAATTGACTAACTTATGGTGTGTTTGGGTTGAAAAATGAGGTGGTCCATCTTTTTTTTTTCACTTCTCATGTTTTCGGAAAAAAAATCTCTTAATGCAATACGGATGAATGGCCCAGTTGTAAAAAAAAAACACTCTTCAGGTTTTTATTTGGTTTGTGAAATGCAATGGGTCATCGCCTCATTCCTCACCAGCAGACTTGGATTGCATTTGACAAGTCCAGTGCAGCGCAAATACTTCTTCTTCTTTTCTTTTTGGTCTGTTAATGGCACGCGATTAAAATCATAATATCTTGGTTTTGCTAATGACATGCAGCTAGTATTCTGTCGGTTAAAACAATTGTTTTGCTAATGACATGCAACTAAAATATTATGTCGGTTAAAACAACGTAGTCTGATTTTTTTTTTTAGCTAGCCCAAATCTATCACTGTACGTTAACTCTGATACTCGATACATGCCTCTAACACAACCAGCCCTGCTGCAACTCTTGATGAAATTGATGGAACGGGAAGTCCTGATCCATGCACGCACGCAAGAGGCAAGACGCGTGTCGTGATGAGGAGAAAGGACCGTACCTGCCGGCAGTGTGCAAAACAGCAAGGCGATTTCTGAATTTGATAGTTAGGCCATGTCTAGTTTTTTAAATTTAGGTTCAGATTTACTATATAAAAAAAGATTTTCCGTCACATTAAAATACCAGTATATATATGGAGTACTAAATGCAGATGAAATTAAAAACTAATTATATAGTTTAGTTGTACTTTGTGTGATAAATATTTTGAGCCTAATTAATCAATGTTTGAATAATTTTTATCAAATATAAACGAAATGCTAAAGTGTGCTACAGTACTAACAGTGATTCGAAAATCTCCAATTCGGGCATCTAAACAAGGCCTTAACTAGCTAGCCTAAATCAATCACTGTTAATCCTGATGATACTCGACACGACAATATAATTGCAGTATATTGTGTCTTGTTTAGTTGTCTCAAAAAGTCTAGAAATTTTACTCTCTTCGTTACATCAAATATTGTGTTGTATGAATAGAGCATTAAATATTGGTGAAATAAATAACTAATTACACGGATTAATTATAAATCATAAGATAAATCTTTTAAGCCTGGTTAGACCATGATTGAATAATATTTATCAAATACAAACGAATATATAGTATTTTTTAGGTTAAAAATTCACTAAACTAAACGAGGAGCCATAGTATGTGATACAGTACGTACAGCCGTCATGCGCGCGCGCGGTAGGGGAGACAAAGCACGGCACGGCGCACCCGCCGCGCAGCAAAGTTGGCCCCGATGCTTCGCTAGAACCAGAAAGAAAACGGCAGGCGCCGCGCCGCGAGCAACAGTATCCGCGTTGGAACTTGGAAGCTCAACTTTGCCAGATCGCGGTGGAGGTCAGGGAGACGAAGGAAGTCGTCGAGATACAGTGAATGGCTTCCGTAGCAGTTAGTCGCTGGTTTCAAGGCCGTTTCAGGGACCGCCGGTACGTGTTCGGTGGTGGTGGTGGCCGCTGGTATTGCGATACAGTATCAGTAAACGGAAGTGTCAATGTTCACGAGGTGAAGTTGGATAAAAATAATAAAATAAAATAAAAACTCCACGAGCTTTACCATTGCCATCAGTTACCTTTACGGCTTTACCTTCGCACGCATCATTCTTGCGCCGCAAGCCCTCCGTCCGCACGCCTGCTCGTCTGCTCCTATCTCTCTTCATCTTCCCTTCCTTTCTTCCTTGAGTTCCTTCGTATATATAGCAACACCACAGTTTCATCAAAAAAAAAACACCACCACAGTCCACCCCCTCGCTTGCTCGCGTGACGTAAGTGGCCACCACTCGCTCTGCTCGTCCCAGGCTCAGCTCACCAGTCACCACTACCAGCTCGCTAACTAGCTACGATACAAATTTACAAAGCACCATGTCCGCGTCGCCCGAGTTCTTCAAGCCCGCCGTACCGGCCTGCGCCGCGCAGCCGCCGCTCGTGGCCGGCGCCGGCGCCGGCGGCGATGACGACGACTACTGCACGACGCCGACGGGCAGCAGGGTCACCTACCTGAGGCAGCGCACCACGTGCCCGCCGGCGCCGAAGAAGCCATTGCCGTCACCGCCGCCGCCTTTATGCAGGAAGCGCCTCTTCCAGCCGCAGCATCAGGGGATCAGAACTATTAGTCGGTAGTCGTTCCTAGCAAATATGTCCGTACGTTGTAACGGAACAAAAGAATTATTAAAAATTATTTAAAATAATAACATGAATGATAACTTAAGTTTTATATTTTTATGATTTATTTTATGATGATTATCATATTTATAATATACGTTAATGTTCAAAATAAATAACAATGGCATATTAAACTTGCATCGAATTAACGTACTTCGGTATATTTTTTCTTTTTCTTGCAAAGCGTATAGTTATTTAGATATAAATAAATATATTATAACTTTGTAGCTTTTTTCATACTGCTCATGGATATCGATCTTTATAGCTCTTTAACGCATCGTCGTACCAACTTCCGTAACTGCATTAGGATTGTTCTGTCCACCGATGATTATGACAGTATTTTTTTCATATAGTAGCTCTCGTTATGAACCACATGCTGCCGAACATTCTGGTTCTGAAATAATTAGTTGTATAATAGACTAATCCATATTTAAATACCAATAAATTATTTAAATACAATTGACATAGATGTTGTAAATCTTTCTCGTCAAAATTTTAATAAAAAAGTCAAGAATTATATACTGTCACTTTTTGGTTCATGAAATAATTTGTTGTGCCGTTAACTAATCCATATTTGATTTTTAAACAAAACTAAATTGGTGGTGTAAATCTTTCTCCTCAAAATTTAATGCAGAAATAAACATAATAATTGTTGAAAAGCAAGGATTATGCACCGAGCCTTGTCTTGGGTAGGAATTGGACAACAGAAAGCCCGTGAAGATTTGGGGGAACAATGACCAAGAGAACATCCTGTACATATTCAAACCATATGCATGCAACCTATATAAGGATGATTAACACACCTGTAGACAAAAACACAACCTAATTATATTCACAACATATATGGATGGATCATATTTTTATGAAACTAATAAAATTGGTTTGATATTTCTCTGATTTTTCTGTGATTTTTAATGAATTTTATAATATTTTAACATTTTACATCCGGAACCCTGGCCTATTTCAAAAATTATTAAAGCTCTTCCACCTTTTTCCTCTTTCTTATATTGTTTTCATTTGAAACCTTATATTATTTTTTATTCTATTCCCAATCTAATCTCTGTAGCACTGCCGTATTGGAGTTAGAGTCGGAGAGGTGACGGGGTGGAGCGGCTGGAGGGGCGGACAAAATTTTTCAGAATCAGGGAGCGGACAGATTATTAGGTGGAAATTTTGGTGTTTTATTATTATTATGGTTTTCTAACCGTAAACATATAGGACACGGAGAGGTGAAAGAAAAAAGAGGTGGAGAAATTTTGCCTCTTTATAGATACTAGTGAATTTGCTCGTGTGTTGCTACGGTCACAAAATCCATAATACTCCCTGTATTTAAATTATAAGACATATTAATTTTTTTCTACAAATATTACTTGATTTTATTGTGTATCTAGTCATAATCAATGCCTAATAATAAAGAGACAAAATACTCGTGCCGCTACGAATTTTGTCCACATCTATTGCAATGAGTTTTATTATTTTTAAAAAATAATAAAAACTTATCAAATATTTTTTCACTAGGAACTTAAACTATTTCCAAATACATTTAGGTTTTTATATCGTATTTAAAATAATTCATCTTTATATCAATTCTTATGTTACAGATTACAACCTTAACATCGAGTCTCTTCCGTCCCGCTGGTTTGTATTGATAACTTTTTATAAATTTTATAACTTTTTAAACTGCCTTTGGAGCATACTATCTATGGTTTTTTTATACGCCCTTAGGCTTTTAAGATTTTATTTCACACACGGTTACACTCTATGGTTAGAAGGAATTTAACAAAGTTTGAATTAGAAATTTTAGATTTGACTTTGATTTTATATGGATTTTATATTTTTTGTCATTTTTTTTGGAAACACAAACAATTAACAAAACACTTTGTATTGGGATCCTTGAAATTTACGTAAATATCTTGAAATCATACTATATCCATTTTTTCAGTTGGGATACTCAAGTTTTTCCTATTCTTGTCACCAACTCCTTGTTGAAGTAGATTGCGAACTCACTCAGGTACTCTTTCACGATCGGTATGGCCCACTATGACAATCTCCTCACCGTTATGGTTCGTGCTGCTCTCGGCCACTACCTCCATGGTCGCTTTGTTTGAGTGTGGCAGAGTTCTTCAGCTGGGACCTTAGGGCAGTCCGTGCCATGTGGGAACCAGGCAACCACAGCCCGTACCAAAATAATCTGATGCGGCCATCAAACGTCTTAGACGCGAACTCTACAGAACTTTTACTATATCATTTGTTGTATATATATTTTGAGATAAAATTTTACTGCATCAACTTTTTTATGTGGAATCCTCTATTTTTTTATTATTGGCAACAACTCCTTTCCGAATTAGATGATGAACTCACTCACCACTCTTTGAACAGCTTATAACATTGCGTATAATATGTAGCGAAATTATCATCGCTTTGTAAAATTATCATTGCTATTATTGATTTTGCAAAACAGCTATCACACTTTTTTTTTTCTATTTTGTTATTTTATTTTCCTTATTTTTATTATTATTATTATTAATTTTTATTTTAATGTGCGGACTGGAGGGCCGACTTTTTTTATTTCCCTTTTTCTCTCTACGGATGGAGGGCTCTGGTATTGTTTTCTTATACGGACAGGAGGGCTTCGGGTATTTGTTTTCCTATATGAACGGACAGACTAAGGCGCAGTTGGGCTGGCGGACAGAAAGTTTCTGACGGAGAGAAATTTCTTCAATTAAGTATTAGAAAAATATTATGGTTTTAATTATGGTTTTCTAACCGTAAACATATAGGATACGGAGAGGTGAAAGAAAAAAAGATGAAGAAATTTTATCTTTTTATGAGATATATATAAATAAGGTATAGAGGTATAGACATGTACGCTGTCGTGCGAGTCAGAATCGGAGAGCGTGGCACCAACTACTTCAACTTCCAAACGTTTGTATGGAATCGAGTCTCAATGTTCACGTCTTCACGACGTGAGCTTTGTTAGAAGTTTGTATACAGTATAAGCGATCCCCCACCTCTAGCTATTATTGTTCATTAGTTCTTTGCACACATCGTCTAAACTTTGCTCGAACAAACTAGTTCTACGAATGATTACTGATGAATTCTCGAATGTATACATGGCCAAATGGACGTCACTGCACTGGTCCGGCACAGACACACGGTTAGGCACAGCACGACATGACACGACACTACTATGCACGACCGCGTTGTCATGCCGTGTCGTGTCACCGTGCCCAGGTCGGGGCCAGGCATGACACTGTGGCCCTTGAACGTGTCATGCCGCGTTGCGGGGCACGATGCATGGTCTGTGCTGGCCTTGGCTCAACGCCACGTCTAGACACAGTGGTGAATGCATCCATAAATTTTTTTACCATTGCTGATAAATTTTCACAGTTTAAGAGAAAAACCTTAAATTTGTTCTAACTTTCGTCACTACCCAGACGTCGCCGTCCTCACGTCACCTCCATGGAGCCGTTGCAGTTGTTGCTCTGCCTCTATATATCCCATGCGGAGGCACCTCCGGCCAAGCCCGGCACTGTGGGAACATGCCACCGATCGAACGTGGCCGCCACGGGGACGTGCCCATGGGCGAGCGGCGGCGCCGTGGGGCGCGCCCCAACCATATGCGCCTATACTATGCTACTACTTGTTCAAAATCGATGAGGCATTTGATTTAAGCATCAGGAACTTTCTCCATCTACCTGACAGATTTATCTTCCATCTAGTTTATAGATTTTTCTATAGCAAAAATTGTGCATTCTTTTTCGTTTTGAAAGAAACATATACGTACCGATATTTTTTTACAATAACACATATTATATTAAAACAACAGTCAAATTACAAAGAGGTCCTCAAAAAGACATGATTACATCAAAGTCCTGCATCTTCATCCGGATCGGCAGGCAGCGTAGTTGAAGGTGATGGAGAAGACATAAAATGGCCGCCAGCGGAGGGTCATAGGGGCATCGGACGCATGCACCCCGGCAGACTGACCGCACAAGCTTCAGTTGAAGGTGGGACAGTTAAGCCAGCAGAAGCCGCGCACACAGGCGACCGAAAGATGCAGTTTGTGTCGTCGTCGGAGGTTGAAGAATAAGCTCGAACCAGATCCCAAGTGGAGGTAGAAATAGTCGGACCAACACCAAGGAGGAGCTGCCAGCGGGATGGAGCAGATCTCGACGGAGGCAAGTGGATGTGGCGGTGGGGATGAAGGAGAGGGGACCTGCGAGGAGGAACAATGGGTTTATTTTATTACCACGTATTTTGAAATCGATGACGTCGGACGGCGAGGAAGATGCCAAGGAAGTTCATGGCCACAGCCATGATGGCAACGAGGGCGAAGGCAAGAGGGGATTGAGCCATACAGACAAACTGAGCCAAACCGACAACTTTGATGGTATTCAAGCTACTAGCTACTTACATACTACTAGGAGACGGAGGGGGGGCCCATTCCCTGCCACTGCGGCGAGCTCGCCGGAGACGGGAGGGAGGAGACCGGCGAGATCCGGACCTGGAAGGCTCAAGGACGGAGAGCCGTGCCGTCTACGACTCCCTCAAAGAGTTCAGAGAGAGCTCGTATATGTACCGATCTTTGGTCAGTACAGTGGGATGAAGAGTCCTCTATCCAAACATGTTTCCTTGGGAACCTTAACGTAGTACATAGCAAATTAGCAATATAGCATTACCACGAAGTATTAGACTTCAGTTCACTAATTCAAAGAAAGATGTAGCGTTTCTCTTAGTAGGGCATGTGATGAATTTGGATGGCCTAAAATATGAGCTTTGGACACAGTGCAGAATAATGAGGCCTTGCATGCCTTTGGGCGCGCTATGATAATTATCAGACCCCGGAATTAAGTTTTGTCTCTAATTAGCGTATGCTTTGGGCTTACCGGCAGGCTTGGATTGCTTTTGATAAGTCCGGTCCATCGCAAATACTTCTTTTTTTTTCTTTGCTAATGGCGCATAACTAATATCTTGGTTTTGCTAATGACACGCAGCTGATATTCTGTCAGTTAAAATGCGGCTGATATTCTGTCGGTTAAACAACGTAGTCTGATTTTTCTATAGCTATCCCAAATGGCCAAATCTATCACCTCCGATATTCGACACATGCCTTTCACAGCCTGCCTTGCTGCAACAGTGCTACTCTTGATCAAATTGATGACCGGAAGTCCTGATCCAATAACTTTGAGCACATCCATGAACGCATGCAAGAGGCAAGACGTGTCGTGATGAGGAATAGTAAGGACAGGCGCAATTGGTAGCAAAACAAGGAGATAGCTCTAGCTGACTAAATCTCAATCACTATTAATCCTGATAGGATGGATACTCGACCCGACAATGTAACTGTATGAGGTAGCCGCAGTCCAGTGTCGATGTCTCTCCATGCCACGGCCCGCGCTCCACCTGCACAGGCTGTCGCGTACGGCCCACCAGCCTACCACTGCCGCGCTGCAAGACATGCAGCGAGCCAACAGGAAAGCTCTGTAGCAGACGTGCCGCGCGCCCGGGCGCGAACGGGGCGGCGACGCCGACGCGAGGCAGGCCGTCGTCACGCGCGCGCGCAAGGCACGGCACGGCGCAACGGCCACACACGGGTACGCGTCGCCATCGGCCGCGTCGGCCGCACAGCAAAGCTGTGGCCGATGCTTCGCTAGAAAGAAAAACGGCCGGCGCGCCGCGAGCTGCAGCAGTAATTGGGTTTCAGTTCCGCGTTTGAAGCTTCAACTGCCGCCTGCCGAATCGCGGAGGGCACGGAGACGAAGGAAGTCGTCAGACACATGCAGTATCTTGTCAAAACACACACACGCGCACGCAGTAAATGTACAGGTTTCAGTTCGGTGGTGTGTGGGACAGTTGAGATCGCTGTGTGCTTGATGTCAACGCATTTTTTTTAAAAGGGTTGACAAGACGACCATTCGGCCAAGTCAACGCCGGTGATCGGTTGTGGTGGACTGGTGGTGGCCGCTGGTCCTGCAGCAGCTCGGCGATGCAAGCATGGAGGAATGGAGCAGCACAGCTAGCTAGCAGTACTGTGATGATACAGACATACACATACAGTATGAGTAAATGGACGGGTCGTTAGTCGTTACATGTACGCGTTAACGGCTGGTGGTTGACGCTCGGACTCCATCCCACCGCTGTCGTGCGAGTCAGAATCGGAGAGCGGGGTGCCAAGCGTTTGTATGGATGGAGCGTCTAAGCGATTGTGATTAAAAAAGGTTGTGTCTAGTCAACACGTGTATTTATTTTAGAGGCAAGTAGCACACGCGTGTTTCAAGGGACAAAAACACACGGATTCCATCAAAAAATAAATTTGTGTCTTTTATACCAAGGTAGCACACGAATTTGACCTGCCTAGCCAACACAAAAGTCCCACCAGACAAAGGCAAAATCGTGTGTTTTTTCCATGATTAACACACAAAAAAACATGCAAGGGAAAAACCGTGTATTTTTTTAAGAAATTAGCACACAAATCTTCTTGCACTTGTAATCTGTTGGATTTGTACTTTGTCAGAGAACAAGAAACTTGGCCAAGATATGTTGTAATGCTTTAATACAAAGTTATGGTTCCATACGGTAACACAAAAAGGCATTTTCAGCCACTAATTCAATAACTGGTAACAGAAAGAAATAGGATTCACATTCACACTTAACTGAAAATTTAGAAACACCAGATTAAAGAAGCACGTAGGTGAGTACCACGCTGCACCCAACCCACAGAAGAAACAGTCATCCACCCAGAAATCACAAAGCTTCGTGAATTAGACAATATAAGCTGGTAGTCTATAGAAGTGCACAAAACCATCCTCAAATATGTCAATCAGCTGGTATTCAGTATGGTTGACATGAGGTACCTACAGTTATGTGATGAGGGCACAATATACTGAAGCTTCTTTCCATTGAAAATGGAAAATGACCACAAAGTGCCATTTGGCGTGCCCGTGCTTCCTTGTCTTGGAAGTGGAGACCTAAACAACCTGCAATAAATGACCTTAAGTACACGTCAATAAACAAATGAAAAGGTGAGTTAGCACAAAATCACAAGAGATAATTTTTTTATGGAAGGACAGGAACAAAACCTTGGTTTCGACAAGCAAAAAACCCCCATCACCAAACCTAAGAGAACATGCCCTAAAGCAAGAACAATTGTATGCTCTAATTAATTAAGTTAACTAAAATAGTGACAAAGTTATTTATAAAGACCAGATATTGCACATGTTACACATCATATTTGCAGTAGTTGAAGTGTGCAATTTACTACTAATAAATGTGCAATCAAGAAAAGGGATCAAACTTGTTTCTGGCACTATCTGGCACTGTAACTCTCAGAAGCAGAACCAGCTGATAAGTCCATGTTCAACCACAAGAAATGGTACTGCCAGTCTCTAAAAAAAATGTTCTTTAAAAGATGGCTTCTATAGACTGAAAATATGCCAACAATGCTACCATCAATTGCTCTGTTCAATTCTCGCCTAATCAGTAGTCAAAGACGCTGAATTAAGACAATAATTATAAAAATGCCAGCTACATTTGTTCTTCCACTAACCCTTTCAATACAAAAAGGTGATCAAAATCATTGCCTACTCCCATAAAAGAAAATATTGAAGGTTGTTATTTGGAGTGGACTAAAATATATTCTAGTGCGGGGGGCTACACTTAACTTAAGGAAACAGATAATCAACTCTCAAGATGGCAATCAGACTGACAAGAATTCACAGGTAAAAGTTATAATGCAAGTATACAAAAACTAGCATGTTAAATTGTATACTGTGCATACAATTTAAAGATCTGGCTCATGCAAGTTACGCTATTGTACCACTAACTAGCAGTTTTAATGTGGTGAATGCAGGACTGTTGGGACAGAGGTGGCTATGAATGGCTATAATCTCATATACTGACTCTCAGTGACGATATACCTTAAGAATGATCAGGTTGCTTACCTTGCTGCTGCATGCATTCCCCAAAGAAAACACAATGGCCAAACCCAAACACCAAAGGATTCACGAGTTCTTGTTGCTGCTATCTGAAAACCAAGGAAGGCTATAAGTTAATTGCTTATGGCTAACATAATAGGAACTCTCTCATTAGAGAGTGGGTGCGCGGGTGGGGCAGAATAGAGCCAGACAGTGATCTAGGTCCAGGCAATGGCAAAAATCACAAATAAGAAATAACAGAAATACAAGGACAAAAAATGTGGTCTATATTGACACAAATCACAATTAACAAATCACAATTTTTTCTATAGAAGGACAAAAACAAATGGGTTTTTTATCCTCAGCAACAACAATTGCGCATTGCACCTATTGAAATTGCATATAACGAAATTTGCAATTTTACTTTAAAGTGTGTGCAATAACCATCAGAAACAACACAAACACATTTCTCTAGTTGGTTAGTAATCAGTTCACTCAAATTCTAACATGTTCACAGGCAATATAAAATGTGAACTCATTACTGATAGAGTAGTCAAACTAGCTCTAAAGACCGGTGCTATCCTAGCAAACAAATCGTATCCCTGATCCTTGCCGCAAATTGAACCAAAACACAGCAAGGAGAATAAAGCGGCATTATCCCAGCATGGAGGCAAGCTGCTGCCCAGCACCTGTAATGCTCATGGCGAGTAGTGGGAAGTTTTCCACCATTCCAACAATGGATCTGACAAATAATATACAAGCAGTATAAGGCTCGTTGAATTAGGGCATCTTATATCATAATCATGCCTTTTTGTGCCCACCGACTTAAAGTGCAAACAAGCCATGAAGACATACAAGATAATGCTGTAAACATACAATGGCCATGGGAATTAGAAATCCTAGACAAGAATAGAGTAGAACAAAATACCTATTGGGGTGGGCAGAAACTGAATGACCAATGCACGGTCTCCGACAGCTTCTCCCATTGCTATTCCTCTTATTGGGTCCTCAAGCCTGCACAACAAAACAGTTACCCCAAATCACAAGGAGGCCCGTGATCTGCTCTGCTCTCCCCACACAGGGCACAAGGGGTGAAACCCCCAGATCAAAACAGGTGCAAATGGAGGAAATCACCAAATCCAAGGAGGAAGAACTCACCTCAACATCATCCAAGGTCAGCAGAACATCATTTCCAACCCATCCTTGGTCTTAGATCAACTGATTTCTTGATCTGAAACAATCACTGATTTCTTGATTCCCGAGTTCTCCATTTCTTCATCTGAAACAATCTGTACAAAGAGTAGAAACTTGATTACATTGGTTTTTACCACAATCTGCTCTAGGTAGTCTTTTACATTGCAACAAACAAAACTAAGGCAAACCAAATGGTCGAACCTACAGTCAATCTCAGACAGTCACTACAATTTATGGGAGATTACTGATTTCAAATTGAACTAACATTTTAACGTCTCTACTGCACAAATACAATTGACAATTTTTTTTCTATAGTAGGACAATAGACAAGAGGCCAAAGCGCAATTCCATACATGCATATATCATATACACAATTGACAAAAGATAATAAGCAATTGCATAAGACAAATTTTCACCATGAAAGGGAACAATTACAAAAAACAATAGACAAATATTTTCTATAGAAGGACAATTAACAAAATTTTCAAATGAGACTAGCACAATTACAATTGACAATTATTTTCTATGGAAAGACAATTGACAAATTTTCCAAATGAGACTAGCACAATTACAATTACAATAGACAATTCTTTTCTATGGAAAGACAATTGACAAAATTTGAAATGAGACTAGCACAATTACAATTATAATTGACAATACTTTTCTATGAAAAGACAATTGACAAAATTTGAAATGAGACTAGCACAATTACAATTACAATTGACAATTCTTTTCTATAGAAAGACAATAGACAAAATTTCCAAATGTGACTAGCACAATTATTATATTAGACTCTTATTCAGTAGTCAAGATGAAAGTGGATTTGCAAACCTCAGGATACACAGGTGAAAAACCCAGCTGGCTTCGTCGAGGGTGACAACGTAAACCATCCTGCAACAATGGTGAACCCAGTATCAGACAAAAAAGGCTAAACAATCAAGCTCAACTATCCTTAGTGGAGAAGAGGGAATCACTTCTCCACACTCTTGGCAGCCTTTTAGAGCAACAATTATTCTATAAGTGGGTGTGGGTGTATTTGAACTAGCACAATTCCAATATCAGACCTTGTAAGCTTACTTGCAAAATTAGATCCTTCACAAGTAAATAGGGCACTTTGTATAATAAAAACCTGATAGTAGGTGGTACCTAAAATTAACCAATAAAACTGAATGAAACCTTCTATAGCCCACTACACCACCACCCAGGTCAACAAAAGTGGAAGGATGGCTAACAGACCTGAAGATAATGACTTGGTCAGCCTTTCTTTTCCCAGAACTAGTGTAAAAACATATTTCATATTTCAGTCATTCAGTGAGACACGTACAGATCACTTGAGACCAAAGACTAAGTGAGCACGGGCATCTCAAAAAGCTTAGACTACACAACACATGTTACAGGTTCTTCCTTTCAGACATGGGAATTTATTCAGACTTGCACTAGACAATAATTAGGTTGATGGATCACATAAATGATGAAGATGGAACTGTGGTTATGTCTTGAGCAGCTAGTTGTGCCTAACATAATAGTCCTACTATAGATGATGAAGGGGACAGGTCAAATAATGGATGCTACAGGTAATGAACTCATTAGTAATAGCTATGGGGTCATTAGACCACAAGTGATTGGCGATCTACAATTAAGTTGGTCAGCGTCTAAAATTAACAAGAATACTATTCACTAAAGAAAAGGCCACAAATCAAAAGTTATAGCCTCGGTAGGCAAAATTACAAACACATTATCACTATTGGAATTAACATACTATGAAATCTACAATGGCAAATAGCTAGTAGCTAATGCCACCTGTAACTAAGAAACCGTAATAGCACCATGCCAAGCGCCTCTCCCTCTCCCGTCGCCTCGCCTACCCCTGCCCCCCCCGCCGGAACTCATCCCGAGCCCGGCGGCCACCTCCTCCTCGGCCGCGCAGGCAGCCAATCCCTCCCCATCGGCGACGGTTTCCTCCCCTCCCTTGTTCTCTCGCGGACGTTCCAAGCACGAGCGGTGGGGCGCCGATAGTCCGGGGTCGGAGTTCTCCGACGGTCGTGCTCCGTCCTTCCGCGACGTCGTCATTTCATCCGCTGGCCCGAGCTCCTCGGTACCTCCGGCAGCCGCGGCGGCGGAGGTTGAGGTTCCCGCTGCAGTGCAAGCCATCTCAACACCTCCGCCTCCCAGGATCGTCCTTATCCGCCCTTCTGCTCCTTGGCGGCGGGGTGCAGAGAAGCCTGGTCCAGAGGGCTGGAAGGAGTTCGTGTCGCGTGGCGAGCGGCGGCGTCGACGCCAGCGCGAAGCTCGCCCTCCGCGTCGTCAAGTCCCTGCCGATTTGGTGGGCAAGTGTTTCAACTGCTTGTCTGCTGGTCATACTGCTAAACGGTGCCGTCAGAAAACCAGGTGCTTCCGCTGCCGTTCGTTGGGGCACCTCTCCTACGTGTGTCCGTTGAAGTCGGCTGCGCCGGAGAACACCTTGGTCTGGAGGCGGATTGGGCCATTCATGTCGCAGCCGGGCGCTTATCCCCGCATCGGTTCACCGGCGGGTGAGGAGTCTTGAGGGCGGCGCAGGTGCTGTGCGTGCCCAAGGAACTGCCAAGCGTATCTGGAGGCGCAAATCTCCAGCCCAGACCCCGGCCGGGTCCAATCCCCGCAACGGCATTCCGGCGGGTGAGGTCCCTGTTGGTGATGGCGAGGGGGCTGAGCTGGGCCGAGCTGCGTGGTCTGCTGCCGGCAGAGCTGTGACGCCGGGGCCAGAGGTGGCCATAGGAGGCATGGAGGAGGCCGCGTCGTCGACGTCGGCCCCCCTCCCGTTTCCGCCAGCCTGCCGCCTCTTCCATGGATGCCGATCCTGCGCCTTCGGTTTCTACGTCGGTGGCTCCCCCTGAAGCTCCTGTCAGGCCTATGCAGTCTCCCACATGCATTATCAGCTGGGATGATCGCATGGCTCAGGCAGAAGAGGACCTCGCGCATGCGGTGATCGTGACTGTCTGTGGTGCGGAGCCCTTGGCCTCGGCTAGGGAGGCAGCGGAGGTACTCGCTATTCGTCTGGGTGTCGAGGCTGGCTCCCTGGTGCTTCGTCAAGCTTCCAACTCGAGTTATCTACTCGTCCTCCCGGATATTGGCCGCGTCGAGCGCTTGGTGGATCGACTGCCCCCCCTCCGTTCACCGGCGTTCACCCTCCTATGCAAGCGGTGGAGTCGGTTGGCCGGTGCCTCGGTACAGTCCCTGCCATGGCTGGTTGATCTTGAGCTTCGGGGAATTCCGGCGCATGTCTGGGAGACCTCGACTGTGGAGCAGTTCTTGAATCCTCTGGCCTGCATCCAGCAAGTTCACCCGGAGACCGTCGCATTGAGGGACCTGTCCACCTTCAGATGTTCGGCATGGTGCAAGGACCCGGCTGCGCTTCCAACCACTAAGGAGCTCTGGGTCACTGAACCTCCGGTCGCTTCCATGGAGGTCCCCTCGGTGAAGAGATTATTGTCCTGCCCCATTGATGTCAAGTGCTCCATCCTGCTCGGGCCTGGCGCTCCTCCCCCTCCGCCACCTCCTGCTGGGGATGGGGACGATGGTGGAGATGACTCTCCTGCCCGTCGACGGCGGAGTCGCCGTGCCTCATCGCCGTCTAATGCCTCTCCGGTGAGCCGGGACCATGGTGGCGGTGGCTCTCGGCTTCAGCTTGAGCGGGGGGGGACCTCCCTCGTCTTGCGCTGGCCACGTGGCGGTTCCTTCAACCGTCAGCACCATGGCAGCCCCGGCGTCTGCCAACGGTTGGAAGGACCCTTTCGGCGACAAACCAGCAGCTGTGCCGTCCATTACTGCGGCGTCTACCCACGGTTTGAAGGGCCCTTCTGGAGACAAACCAGCAGCCGCGCCGTACATTGCTGCGGCGCCTGCAGCAGCCGCGCCGTCCATTGTTGCGGCGTCTGCCAGGCCTGCAGCAGCCGCGCCGTTCATTACTGCGGCGTCTGCCAAGCCTTTCATGTCGGACGAAACGGCCCCATCGGTGGCCTCCCCTACGCTAGTGCGGTTTGCGGTTGAGGAATTAATGCTCCCCTGGACCATATCTAGTGCACCTGGGCTATCTAGTGCACCTGGGCTGGCTGCTCTTGGGCCCGTGGATTCTACATTTGGGCCTCAAAAGGATGTCGGGCCTACTTCTGTTGGGGCTGATGCTGAGGGTCACGGTGAGGCAACGGAGTGCTTGCCGGCCTCAGCGCGTTCGACTCTGTGCAACTTCCCTGACGAGGCGACGGAATTGCCGGCCTCACCTCGGACTCCGCCACCTTCTTCTCCCATCCCCGAATTTGCCCTCCTGGTCACCCCACCGCTGCGCTCTCAAACTTCAGCAAAGCCGCTCCTAGTCTACTCTAGGCGCCGCTTCCGCCCTCCGACGACCCCTGCAGGAAGGAATGCGGCGGCGGCGGCTGCCAATTCACTTGCGGCTGCGGCTGCTCCACCTCCGGTTGACATGGAAGGTCCTCGCCCGGCAGTCGCGACGGTGCTTCCTCCGGCGGCTGCGACGGTGCCCCCTCCAGCGGCCGCAACGGTCTCTCCTCCGGCGGCTGAGGGCGTTCTGTCCCCTCCGGCAGCTACGGCAGGGGTCCTCCAGGGTACCACTGCGCCACCCGATGCTCAGGCAACATTCCTCGACAAGATAACTCGGCGCACTGGAGGCTTACTATCCGCCCCTGCCGTCAGCAGGCATAGAAGCAAGTCTGTGCCACCCAGGGTCTGCCCCCGCCGCAGTCGTCGACTTGCTGGTATCAAGGCTGAAGTAATCCATGCAGACTTGGGGGGAGACCGAGGAAGAAGGCGATAAGGTCCCTCAGCATCATTGACGAGCAGGAAGGTATAACTCAACAAGCCCAGGAAGAGTATTTTAAGTTGTTTAGGCAGCCGCTCTCAGATTCCCATCTCCAAGCCTTGACTGCACTGTTTAATTGGTCTCTCCCTGAGGACCTGGAGGCCGGGGATGAGGATGTGTTGGTGTTGTAGGTCTGATTTGGGTTTGCTTTGTGGTCGTTCTTCTCTTGTGTTCAATGGATCCAACAAAAATTCTGATTTGGAATGTGAGAGGTCTAAATTCTACTGCTAGGCAAGATGCAGTGCGTTCTCTGGTATTATCATCTAGTGCAGATATTGTCTGTATTCAGGAGACCAAGATCACTGCCGTGTCTCAAAGGGTCATTCTGTCTACTCTTGGAACGGATTTGACAGGACATTCAACTTTGCCCTCAGCTGGGGCTAGTGGTGGTATTCTAGTTGCTTGGAAGCACCATGTGGGGGTCTCTGGGGCTCAGAGGGTTGACAGATTCAGTACGTCTATTCAATTCTCCACGGATAGTGGACAGGCGTGGTGGCTGACCTGTGTCTATGGACCACAGGGGACTGAGGACAAAATTCAGTTCCTGCAGGAGCTTCGTGACATCCGGCCAGCCTGTCCTGGGCCTTGGATGATAGCAGGGGATTTCAATCTGATTTACAAAGATGAGGATAAGAATAATGTCAACCACAATAGGGCTATGATGGGGCGCTTTAGGCGATTCATTAATGATATGGCCCTCAAGGAAATTCCCCTCCATGGTCGTAAGTACACTTGGTCTAATCAGCAAGACTCCCCTACTTTGGTAAGGTTGGACAGGGTCCTTTGTTCTGTAGACTGGGAGGATAAATTCCCTAATTGCTTGCTCCAAAGTATGGCTTCAGAGGACTCTGATCACTGCCCATTTATTTTGGGGCTTCAGGACAATAAAGCAGGAAAGCGCAGATTTCATTTTGAGTCATTCTGGACTAAGATTGATGGGTTTCAGGAAGCCGTGGCCGCTGCATGGACATCAGTTCCTTCTAGCTCATGCCCCTACTTAACACTAAGCCAGAAATTTAAAGCAACAGCTAGGGGACTACAGAGGTGGAGCAGCAAAATGGTTGGTAATGTGAAGTTTCAGCTTGCCTTGGCACGGGAAATCTTACATCAACTTGAGATAGCTCAAGATAATCGTCCCCTATCTCCGGGAGAATTATGGCTGAAAAATAATCTGAAGAAACATAGCCTTGCTCTTGCTTCCTTGAGTAGAACTATTGATAGGCTGCGATCACGTATTGGATGGCTCCGAGAAGGGGATGCCAACACCAAGCTATTCCACCTGCATGCCCGTCATAGAAAGAGGAAAAATTTTATTGGTCATCTCTCTTCCGGGGATCGCATCTCCACAAGCCACCAAGACAAAGCCGAAGTCATTGATAATTTCTATGAAAATCTGCTTGGTAGCTGCTCAGACAGGCGGTATACTGTCAATTTGGCCGAGGTCGGGATTAATTCATATGACTTAGCTGATTTGGATCTTCCCTTTAGTGAGGAAGAAATATGGAACACAATTTTGCAAATGCCATCAGATAAAGCTCCCGGGCCGGATGGCTTTACAGGGCGTTTTTTCAAATCATGTTGGCCAATCATAAAGGAGGACATCATGGCGGCAGTCTCAGCGCTTTGGAGCAGGAAATTTATGAACTTTAGCACCCTCAATTCAGCTTATATAACCCTGCTTCCTAAGAAGGATGGTGCAGATCAGCCCAAGGATTTTCGTCCCATCAGCTTGGTTCACAGTTTTGCTAAACTTATCACCTGGCTAATCGGCTTGCTAGTCATCTCCAACAAATGGTTTCGCCAAATCAAAGCGCATTCATAAAAGGGCGCTTCATACAGGATAATTTTATGTTGGTGCAACAAACAGCTAGAATCTTCATCAACAAAAACAGCCCCGCATACTCCTTAAATTGGATATTTCCAAGGCATTTGATTCAGTTTCATGGCCCTTCCTCTTAGAGGTCCTGCAGCACTTGGGATTCGGGCAAATCTGGAGAGATATTATTTGTGGGCTGCTATCTTCCTCGACCACCCAAGTTCTATTGAATGGGGTACCTGGAAGATATATTGCCCATCGGCGAGGGCTACGGCAAGGCGACCCCCTCTCTCCCATGCTATTCATCTTGGTCATGGATGTCTTGGGGCACTTGATTGCCCAAGCTGCAAGGGAGGGCCTTTTACAACCTCTCTCAGCAAGAAATATGCAGCATCGAATCTCTCTGTACGCGGATGATGTGGTGCTATTCCTCCGTCCAGTGGCTAGTGACAATTCTTTGACTATGGATATCCTCAAAATCTTCGGTGAGGCTTCAGGTCTGAATGCAAACCTTCAAAAAAGCAGTGTTTTGCCAATTAGATGTGGTGATTCAGATTTGACAATTATCCAAAACCTGCTGCCCTGTCCCCTTGCTGAGTTCCCGTGCAAATATTTGGGTCTGCCTCTGTCATTGAAAAAGCTAACTAAGAGTCAAGTGCAACCCATTATTGACCGCATTGCTGATCAACTGCCAGGATGGAAGGCAGAGCTGATGACAAGGGCAGGAAGGAGGATACAGGTTCAATTTGTGCTCACTGGCATACTTATATACATTGTCATGGCGTCTGATCTCCCAACTTGGGCTATCAAAGCAATTGACAAAATAAGGCGTGGTTTTCTTTGGCGCGGTCGCAAGGAAGTGAGGGGTGGACACTGTCTCGTAGCATGGCTAAAGGTTTGCCGTCCAACTGAACTTGGTGGACTAGGAATTTCAGATTTAAAAACCCTTGGCTGGGCATTGAGAATGAGGTGGCTATGGCTGCAGAAAACAGAACCAAACCGCCCCTGGGCGCATCTCCCAATTCAAGTCCCTGATCAGGTGAAGGCCTTCTTTGCAGTGGCTGCCACTACTGAAGTTGGTAATGGTGAACAGACCCTTTTTTGGGCAGACAGATGGCTGCATGGTCAGTGTATAGCTGAGCTGGCCCCTCGGCTATTTGCTGCCGTCTCTAAAAGAAAGATCAAGCAGCGTACAGTCAAGGAAGCACTTAATAACTGGACTTGGATTGCAGATATACAAGGGGCTAGAACTGTTGGAGTGATGCTCGACGTGTTCCAGCTGTGTGACATTCTCTCAGGCATTTTTCTACAGCCAGAAAGAGAGGATAAACATATTTGGAGGTTTTCATCAAATGGCCAATATTCAGCCAAGGCGGCATATGAGGGTTTTTTCCTTGGAGCTACCCTCTTTGCACCATGGGAAAGAATTTGGAGGACATGGGCACCACCAAAATGTCGTTTCTTCATGTGGTTAGTGGCCCACAACAAATGTTGGACGTCTGACCGCCTTGCACGACGCGGAATGCCTCTCCCAGATTGTTGTCCGCTTTGTGATCAGGAAGAGGAATCAATAAGCCATATCCTGGTGGAGTGTGTCTTCGCTAGGGAGTTTTGGTTTATTTTGCTTCGGCAGGTCGGACTCCAGGCCCTGTCTCCCCAGCCTACTGATAACAACTTCCTGGACTGGTGGGAGAGAGCTAATAATTCTACATGTGACTGGGTGAGGCAAGGGGTTAATTCCCTAATTATTTTAGGGGCCTGGATTCTTTGGAACCATCGCAATCGCTGTGTTTTTGATGGAGCGGCTCCTAGTATGGCTGGGGCTTTAGTAATGGCTGGTGAGGAGCGCCGGTTGTGGACCACTGCAGGGGCTACAGGGCTTTCCCTCTTGACTGCTAATCTCCCAGGCGATTAATATTTGAGGTCGATGTGGGCCTCGGCGCTGCCAGCTTAGATGCATTTGTGTCCTGGCTGCAGTAGCATGCAGTAGCATGTGTTGTGTGAGTGAGTTGTGTTTGGGATGTTTTGTAAACTCTGGGTTCTTATACCCTCCTTTCTTCTTAATACAATGAATCGTAGATCTCCTGCGTTTTTTTGAAAAAAAAAATAGGAGCAAGTGGACAATACATACGGCACACAGAAATGCAAATCATTCAAATACACAAGTATATGAGTATTGTAATCACATAACAAGGCAAGAGAGAGAGGGAGAGAGAAAGATGCCCGGTTCAGTCAAATAAGATTCCGGACATATACTACTTTCAGATGCTTGGAAGCATTCACAAGTACAACAGAGAACACACAAACCTGAACCTAAAGTCTAACTGATTCATTCTGAAACGAACCCTGTATGATCTCAAGGCAAAACGATATGTAGATGGGATCAGGTACACGAGGCCGTCGCCTGCCTGAACTACACAGAAACCAAATTCACAACCAAATAGTGATATGTGCCCTATGCTCTTTGACTGATGAGTGTTCCAGTATTGAGTGATGAAAAAAATACAGGCACCATAGACGAAATGAACAGATATGTGACTGGAGCAAGAATCAAAATCAAATAGGATGCTATATAATTTGTCAGAGAAGAGTTGTATTACAATAGAAATTATATCCACTCCATAAAAATATAGTGTCTAGTTCTTACACTGAAATAGAAGACCCATTTCCAGTCCCAAATAGCCCATACAGAAGAATATCAATGCCCTAAAGCAAGAACAATTGCATGCTCTAAGTTAACTAAAATAGTGACAAAGCTATTTATAAAGACCAGATATTGAACATGCTGCACACCATAATTGCAATAGCTGGGGCGTGCAATTTACTACTAATAAATGTGCAATCAACAAAATGATGCTTCTACATAAAGGAATAGAATATAATAGTAGTTCTATGCAGTAAAAGTTCATCATTCTCCATGGCTATATGCAGGTAAAAAATGTCTAGCTCAAAAAACTTAAGCTAGACTACTAAAACAACCTCATATTCACTAATTAAGTTCATACCAATTCATAGTTTAGACAAGTTAAACTTAAGTTCACAGAAAAATACACTCACATATCACAAACAGAGCAGTACTAGTCAAATCTAATTACTCTTGCTATTTTGTGCCTACCGACCCACTTATCTTATTGTGCTGGAGTAATGATAAAATGGAAACGCATCTTATGTTGCAGATCACAAAGGATAGCTTTCCTGCCATAATGAAGCTACACAATCCTAAGAGTTGACATTGGTAGGGTATATTCGAATTGAACCATAGTACAGACCAGATTTAAAGTTTCCCAACCAGATTCGTGTATACATGGATCCCTCGAGACGACGATCGAGGGCAAAGACTCAAACGCAGAGTAATGTGTGAAAGAAACTAACAATGGAACTACTAGTAATCTATAGCGGACAAAGTGCTAGCACTGCCTTCTCGCCAAAACCCAAAAACCAAACCATCAGGCTAAGAGAAGGGCACTTCAAACTGAGGAAAAGTTTCCATGAGAAAATAATTGAAGCAAGAAATATAATACATAACCTGACCATCTCGCAAGCAGGAACTAAAAGAAGCGCATTTTGACCGAACAATAGAACACAACATCCTTTGCCTTCACTACAAAGTGCATGGTGGATTACAAACTGCTACAGACATATGCTACGTGGACAAATTTTGTAGCAACTCTTATCAGACATTCAGACTTACAAATCAAAGGATCTCTTAGAGCTGAAGCAAAATCTGAAGCTAAACTGTGCAGCTGAGGTCTGAGGCATAAGTTGAGTACCGTATTGTGCAATACAAGCAACATCCGAGGAAAAAAAAAATTGAAGGCATGTGCTTATCGTATCTCATCTCATCTCTAGGTTAATTAGCACTACAGGAAAAGAAAACAAAGAGATACATGCTGTCATAATGAATTCAGTATTGGTCCATTCCCTGTTTATGATCTTGCAAGCAGTAACTATAGGCTACGCCGAACATCTCAGCGAAAAAAATCAATGCAGAACATAATAAAGTTCAGTACGGTGCCAATAATCTTAACTAAAAGGGCGTACCCAGTGCCATAGGCTCCCGCACTGCGGGGTCTGGGGAAGGAAAAATAGCCAACAGCCATCCCTGCACAAATGTGCAGAGGCTGGGGCTTAAACCCTGGACCTCTTGGTCACAGACGGTACGCCAATAATCTTAACTCTGCAAGAAAATCTCAGAATGAAATGCTTAGAAGGAAACGTACTCACGACAGGGCAGAGAACAACAATTACACAAATACAAATACACATCTGCAAGTTTCTACATGCTTAGAAGGACAGACACATACACTGGTAAAAAATAGAAGATAAATTGTTTACTGGCTAACAGAAGAGTGAAAAAAAAAATATTAAAAGCTGCAGCAGCACAACCGATAGGCTCAAAAGAAAAAACCAATAGCTTTAATTTAGGAAGCCCAAAAATAGAATAAAATCCAGTAAAAAAAGTATTGTTATAGCCAGTAATACAAACATAGCCATGCATACGAGTGCACACACTATTGATAGGAACAGTCAATAGTACCAAACGTATGGACTAGATTGCCTTCCATTGAGTTGAACAGTATAGAAATAATAAGCTCATAAAGAAGATATACACAAAAATAAAAGAGAAAATTATACTACAAATATTGCATGTTTGACATTAGGCACGTAAACTAGTCTATACTATATTGATAAGGTTACACTGGCAGTTCTTACATGTTAAGTCCATACACAGGACATTTGTTGAAATCTGTCAAAAGAATGGTAGGTGCAGAAACAAGAAGAAAATGGTCACATTTATAACTCAACAATAAGCCTAAATTCAATCAAAAATGCTCACATCCAGATTAAATAACCTACAATTCTACTACAGGTCAGAAAGGCATGCCACATAAAGTCAAACAAGGCTATTGTCCAACAATGTGAAGAGGAGAAAAACATGTTGAGTCAAAGCTATCAATTCAGTATTACCATCTTAAGCTTGTATCATGTTGTGATTGTGTGCACCAACATACGGAAGGACAAAAATCAAGAACAAGTATAGTACACTTACATCACAGTATCTCACAAAAGGTTCACATCAGGCTCTGGATATGCTGAAAGACCAGAGAAAAGGAAAAGACAGTAAACAAATACTATAAGCTCCAAAACAAATATGATCCAAAAAAACAAAGGAGGACAACATTTCACATACTTATCAGAGTGCTGGCGCCCACCTGACAGATACATGTTGCGCAGCGCCCCAGCACCCACTCAGCCACAGGCCCACAGCTGTATACTAAGAGTAGGTGAATTCAAAATATGAACCATAATTGGATAACACTATTATTAATAACAGAGAGTAGGCGAATTGCTGTAGGTAATCAGTTCATAATAGTATAACACCAAACAATAAGCGCACATTTCACACAATTACAATTAATTAAGAGTCTAAAAGAGATCAGAAACATGGAAGTCAGGGAGAACTTTGTCAATTCAATTCAAGTATTCCATATATGAGATTTTGTATGGATCTTTTGAGTAGCTAAAAGCACAAGAAACATGGTTTTTATGCACTACAGCTGGACATCCCTAAATAACAAAAGGATATGTGCACATCCCTAAATAACAATTGTTCCAAGCAAGTCACTTATCTATAGAAAAATCAGAGCTAATCCTGCTAGCGGCTGTTATAAGAACTAATCCTGCATAGAAGAATTTGCCAAAGCAACGCATAAATAGGATAACTGATGGCAACAAGTTACTGGAATTAAATCAACTCAAACAAAACAACTAATAACACTAACTGCTAATGTTGTTGGCCAGCACAGGGAAATACAGAAATTACTAGTTTAAAACAGAGCAGCCTGCAACTAAGTGGATGCATTATCTCTATGAGTGTTCAGTTAGGTATTTACAATACAAATTAACAGACAAGCAATTGGGATTTACAGGCAAACATACCTGTCGAACCAAAAAAAGAAACAATGCTGCTACATCTAATTGGGCTAAAGTTGCAGAAAAGGAGAAAGTTCAAATCAATCAGTAATTGGTGGGGTTCCGGTAAACAGATAGCAGGTTCCTATTTCGTGTTAGGCCCTGTCGTTGTTTCAGACATCCTCAAGCACAAGATGCGGCTAATGGAGCAACGACCTGTTGGCGGCGGAGCAGGTAAATGGGGCCGTCGCTGGTCTCCCCACACAGCTGCAAGCCATGCTAGCCACAGACGCGTTGTCGCTGGCAGTAAGCAAAGACAATCCAACTCCTCAACCCAAGCACCATCCCTCCAATCATTTCAACCAGCGCCACGCATCATCCCAAGCCCACCTGCAGACGAATCGACGATATACAAGGGCAGAGAAATCGATGATTCATTCCCCAATCCAACCAATTCCACAACTAAATCCCCCATTAGTCCCAAAAACCCATCGCAAATCAACACCACCGGGCAACCAACGACGAGGCAGCACGATGAACTCATGAAAATCGCATGTCTGACAACATCAAAATCAAACGCCTATCGGAATCGCCCCGCCAGCGACAAACTCGCCGAGGAAAACCCCAAATCAGTTTCTCATGAACGCACACGACAATCTACCACCCCTGCAACCCCAAAATCACCCAAATCCAAATCAAATCAAACCTACACATCAATCCCAGGATAGAAACCCTAAATCCCCCACCCAAATCACCACCATATCCTACGGATCGACCACACACCTTCTGCACAAGTGCGAGACGAATAAAAATGGAGATACACCGGAGTAACAGCCAGTCAGCCACTGCCGCCGATGAATCGCCTCGCGCGCGCCGGGAAGGAGCGCGTCGCCGACGACGAGGCCCAAACGAGGACAACCGGAGCGACGCGAAATGAGCGAGGCCGAAATGGGGGAGCCAGAGGACTCCCAACAGTCGCACACTCACACCCATGGTGGGCCCAACAAGTCAGTTGGACAAAGAAATGACGTCTCGGTGGGAACAGACCGCTCCGCTTCCGGACCTCCATCGCGCGATCAACGGTGGCAAAATTCGTGTGCTCCCAACACAAATAACACACGCGTGTTGTTTAGCATTCCCGTTAAAAAAAAACTCCACGAGCTCTAGCATTTTCATCAATTACCTTGGCACGCATCATCTTATCTATGCTCCAACGAAACTAGTTTTTGTACGAATGAATAATGAGGCCCAAGAGTTTATGTTCGATCAAATCATTCTGGGATAATACAGTACACTACGGTCCGTATTTGGTCACTTTCGCAATAAGATTTGGAAAGGGACCCAAACTATATGATGATGGGCGGGTCAAGCATGATTGAGAGAACACAGATTATGCCATCCATCCACAAGCCTGTACAGTAGAGATACTACCCTAGGCTGCCGCGAGCACCATGATAACACACAGCAACCACATGGCACTCACTACAGGGTTCGCTCTCTTTGTCGGCTGCAATACGCACTCGGCAAAGACAGAATAGCAGTCGGCAAAGGCTTTGCCGACTGCAATTCCACGTGACAGTCGGCAAAGGGCTGTCGGCAAAGAAAACGTCGGCGAAGGCGGCTTTGCCGAGTGCCACGTGGCATGCAGTCGGCAAAGGCTTTGCCGAGTGCCACGTCGGCACTCGGCAAAGCCACGTGGCGCCGTCAGCCTGACGGGTGGCTTTGCCGAGTGCTGATGGCGTGGCACTCGGCAAAGAAAAAAAATTATTTTTTTAAAAAATTTCTTTGCCGAGTGCCGGCACTCGGCAAAGAAATTTTTTTTTTAAAAAAAATTCTTTGTCAAGTGCTGACACTCGGCAAAGGCATGACCCCTTTGCCGAGTGCCGGCACTCGGCAAAGAAAAAAAAATTTAAGAAAATTCTTTGCCGAGTGCTGACACTCGGCAAAGGCATGACCCCTTTGCCGAGTGTCAGCACTCGACAAAGCTGGCAAAATTTTTTTCCCTTTTTTCTGTTTTCTTGCATCCAAACATTGCAAAATCATAATTTATATCATAATTTCACCAGGACCACAAGTAGCACCATTTATATCACAATTTCATCACATTTATCACCACCGTCACCATATATATCACAATAACACATATATCTCACAATAGCATCTCTTATCACCACCACAAGTCCATTACAACCATGAAACTCAACGCAACGAGTCGAACACCACAACTCGAGGTCTATCACATGAAGTTCAACACAACAAGTCTAGGTCCATCACGAAGAGAAGAAATACATGACAAAGACTTCGACGATACTCAAGTCCAGGAGCATAAGACAAGCGACAAGTACCTAGCTCGTCGCGCCGTCCCCGGAGCTGTCAGGTTGTCCGTCCCCAGAGCCCCCAGGGTTTTCCCACGGAACCCACCCTGGATCACGCGGCGCCGACCAGTACGGCCGCCCTCCGCCCACCGGCCACGAGTAAGGTGTAGGAGGGCCACGCAGAGGTGGATACGGTGGAGAAGGGCCACCCGGAGGTGGATACGGCATCATCTGAGGGCCGGCACCTCTAGGAGACGGGTTCGAACCCGCCGACTGTACCTGCACAAGTTAAAGGCCAAGTGATGTCATTAGTATCTGCAGGATGGACGCACAAGCTAAAGCAAGAGTCAATGTACTCACCGGGGTCCCAGCAGGAGTGACAGGAGCAGGCACAGGAAAAGACGGTGGAGGAGACGGTGGAGGTGGCCCGGGGATCTGTAGGGACTGGAAGTAGCCGGCAAAGCCCTGCATTTGACTATTGTAGTGCTGCTGCATGGCTGTCAGGTGCTGCTGGTAAGCCATCTGTTGCGCATGCAACTGCGCCTGCATCAGCGTCTGCATCTGCGCCTGCATCTGCGCCATCTGCTCCTGCACCTGGGCCTGCAATATTACATCCGCAGTGTTGATTGTAAGTATAGGTGTGAAACGAGTGAACGACGAACGAAACCACACTTACCTGGAACTGCGACATGCTCGGCTGCCGAGATGCTATGGGGATGTCGGTGGAGCTCGTGGGCCTGGATCGAACCTGGCTCAGCGTGGGAGCATCGGACGGGTCGACGGCGCTGTGGGCCATGTAGTACCGGTCGTGCTGCTTTCCTGGTCCCAACCTCTGCAGGAGGTCTGTGTCCAGGGGCTCGGCGGTGGGGTCGAACGTCTCCCCGTAGCGCTGGCGAGCTGCGGCGGTGTACTCGGTCGCCTTCTCGTAGGCGGTGGGGTTGTTGTACACCTCGGGCCCGTCCTCCGGGTTGTAGACGTTGTCCGGCGCTGTCGCCTTGCCCTTGTGGGAGAGGAGGTACCCAGTGAACTGGTTGATTTCCTGCCCACCGTGCGCCTGCGACTGCATTGAAAACAGAAACATGGTTACAAGTAATGACAATTGAGGGCTACAAAAAAGACATGAACGGACGCATACCCATCTTCTCATGTACGTTGGGAGGGGCTGGCTCCCTTGGTGGTGTGGCACCCCTCGCATCTGCAGGCGGCGGCCTCGACGGTCGTTGCGCCTCACGTACGCCTCGTCCATTTGCCACATGCGCACAATCTCCTCCCAGCAGTCCCTGTGGTTGTCGCACCACCCCGGACAGAACTGCATGACATCAAGTATTTGACATACAAGAAGATTAGTGTAATGTTTCACTGAAGGAGTCTGAACGAATGTTTTCCTACTTAATTACATGCACGTATTGAGCGAAGGTGAGGTCGGTCTCCCTCGAGTTCATGATCTGGCGGATTTCGGGCTTCTTGATGGACTCTGCATGCACGTCGGCGTAGTAGTCGCGAAGGGCCTGTATGCGTGCCTCATGGTACAGGTCCTTGAGACGATCTTTGCAGACCGCCTCCTGCACTTGCGCCGCCTGGTCCGCTTTACCCTCCTCGCACGTGAAGAAGTCCTGCACACAGACACATCATGTAGCATTGCATTGTTTTAAGAAGTCTGACGAATGCGTACTATTTAGCAATGCCGTGCGATGAAAGACTCACCTAAAACTCCCTCTTTATCTTTGCCGCGAGGGTCTAGCCACCCACGTTGACGAGGTAGAAGTGAGCCCACCTCGTGGGCACCTTCAACTTGCCGTCCACGTTGACAAGGCCAGGGTAGTACTCCTTAATTAGGAGGCCCTGGATGCCATTGATATGGCGTGATTCACCTTCTTCGCTCACAAACGCCCAGGTACTGCATGAGTCATTAAGAACAATTGTTAGTCTGCAGTTCGATTTTCAATATGTCATATGAACAAGTAGTGAAATCAATAATGATTACTTACGTCTGGCCCACGGGTGTAATCACCGGGCGTCTGTTGAATTGCGGCAGCACCCTAGGAAGCTGCGTGGGCCCGCGCGAGTACACCTTGGCCACGCCTGACGAAGTCGAAGCCGTCTGGCCTGGTGTGGGCACGGCGTCGTCGTCGTCGGCGCCGTCGGCGTCATTGGCGTCGGCGTCGTCGTCGTCCTCGTCGTCCGTCGTAGTCTCCTCATGCGAGGACGAGAACGACAGCCTCCTTGTCGCCTGGCGACGTCCGCTGCGGGGTTGCGAGCCCCTACTGGACGACCCGCCCGTCAACACCTCCTCCTCCTCGTGATCGTTGGCGGTCTCCTGCGGGGGGACCTGGTACGCCGAGCGTACGGCTCGATGCGGCTGCTGGCGCCGTCCGCCTATCATTTTGCCGAGTGCCTGCAATGACAAAGAACAAAAGAGTCAGCATAAATAAATGACAAGTACTTGTAAAGGAACATAATAATAACAATATAGTATTACATGGCCTCGTAATTATCTCCGCGAACGGAAATATCGCGGGCGTGGAGTCGTCATCACTATCACTATCGTCGTCATCGCTATCCATATTGTCGAGCTCTCTTAAGTCATCACTGTCATCATCATCCTCATCACCTCCATAGTCATCATCATGTTCATCCTCCTGGACAACTCCATCGCGCTGCATCTGCCATCGCTCAAGCATTCTCAAGTCCTTGGCATCCTGCACCTCCTCACCCTCGTCCTCATCGATTTCGTTGTCTACTTCCATGCCCATGAGCGAACCAAAGTCTATCTCCAAAGTACCTTCTAGCCCCTCAGGTTGATAGAACTCATCTTGGTTTGGGTCAAAGTCGTAATCATCGTCGTTTGGGAGAGGCGGTTTGCCGCGCGGCGACACCAAATGCACAAGGCTCCAACCCGCAAGCTTCTCGTCTTTTTGGCACGCCCATGGGAGGTAATAAACTTGCGTGG
>CM041629.1:27111211-27173795 GCA_023333625.1 Bothriochloa decipiens
CCACGTAGAAGGCACTCGGCAAAGTGTGTCTCCTTTGCCGAGTGCCACGTCGGCGGCACTCGGCAAAGAGCTTCTTTGCCGACTGTTAACTACGGCACTCGACAAAGATTTCATTTTTTTTGAATTTTGAGTTCAAACTTTTTCTGTAGCTCAAGTATATTGTATTGAAGTACATGTTCGAATTTGGGTCCTTTTTATAATATTTTACTATATTTTGTTCATTTATTTTATTTACTTGTATTTTGCACGATAATCCAAGTTTGAACTGCTGGTGCATAAAATAATGAGACGTAGCCATTCAAAAAATGGTATTCACGTTGGAGAGTGTATTTTGAGGCCGTGTCCATAAACACACCTAAACTTTTACACGCCTTGTCCACAAAAAACGACCATCCAGGTATGGTAGAAGTGTTTATAAATTATATAAAATCCAAACAAAGTCCGACAATGACGAAACTTGTCGAGGAGTGTTGTCATCGCATGTCGAGGCTATGATAAAAATTTGAGAATGTTCGAAGCAAGTTGAGATGTCGGATGTCTACAACCAGACATCTCCACATGTGATCACCTTGTGATCACAAGTGGAGATGCGTGGGTTTTAGGCACGCGACGTCACAACTTGCTTGAAACTTTCTCAATTTTTTACCATAGCCTCCACATGCGATGGCGAGACATGTAGTCAGGTTTCGTCATTTTTGGACTCTGTTTGGATTTTATAAAATTTAAAAATACTTTTCACGCGCGTGACTCGACGTGTTCCGATACCAACACTGTAACGTCCCGCCTCCTCGAGGCCGGGCCCGCTTACATCTGGCCGCTTATCTAGGACATAGACTGCCCTTACAGACCAACACTAGTCTTTTCTGCGCACTTTGTCCTCACTCGTAAGACCGCCCTTACAGACCAACACTAGTCTTTTCTGCGCACTTTGTCCTCACTCGTACGCACCCGGAAGACTTCCCGGTCGGTCACCCATCCCTAAATTGCTCTAGGCCAAGCACGCTTAACCTCAGAGTTCTTTATTGATGGGCTTCCAGAAAAGAAGTTGCAACTTGTTGGTATGAGTATCCTATTAATCCTATTAAGCTCTGGGCCAGGGTGTTACATTCTCACCCCCTTAGCAGACCGACGTCCTCGTCGGTCAACCCCAGGCCAGGAACGTCCCCTCTTGGCCACGTCCGTGTGTCCAGTGCCAGCGCATGTGTCATGCTGTGTGACCACTCCGGATCCACACCAGCCATGCACACCATGCCTGCGCAACTGACACACGCGCCCGTGAAACCGCAAGGGTCGGCTCTAATACCAACTGTAACGTCCCACCTCCTCGAGGCCGGGCCCGCTTACATCTGGCCGCTTATCTAGGACATAGACTGCCCTCACAGACCAAAACTAGTCTTTTCTGCGCACTTTGTCCTCACTCGTACGCACCCGGAAGACTTCCCGGTCGGTCACCCATCCCTAGTTGTTCTAGGCCAAGCACGCTTAACCTCAGAGTTCTTTATTGATGGGCTTCCGGAAAAGAAGTTGCAACTTGTTGGTATGAGTATCCTATTAATCCTATTAAGCTCTGGGCCAGGGTGTTACAAACACGGTCGAAATTTCATGCGAGGCCCTGCATACGGCCTCAACATGCTCCAAAAATCATGAATATTATTTTTTTAATCACCGGATTCCAATATTTCATGTACTTGCAGTTCAAATCTGTAGTTACCGAAAAAAATCAAAGAAACAGAAAAAATTAACGGAATATAGCAAAACAAATCAAAATTATCTCAAACATGAAATTTAGAATGTATTTACTGTAGCAAGGCAAAAGAAAAAAAATTAGGATTGAAAACCAAAAAAAAAACTTTGCCGAGTGCCTCATGTCGCACTCGGCAAAGAGCCTTTGCCGACTGCCTGACAGACTGGCAATCGGCAAAGGCTGCCACCTTTGCCGACTGCTGACGGCGTGGCAGTCGGCAAAGGTGACGGCGTGGATGGCGTCCAATACTCGCAGCCTTTGCCGAGTGCCAGGCTTTGCCGACTGCCTGGCACTCGGCAAAGCCTTGGCTTTGCCTTGTGTCTGGCAGTCGGCAAAGCCAGGCACTCGGCAAAGCCGGCTTTGCCGACTGCCCACCATGGCTCTCGGCAAAGGCAGCTCTTTGCCGAGTGTCGACAAAAAACAGTCGGCAAAGTATTTGGCAGTCGACAAAGCTAGCGTTTCCTGCAGTGACTATGCAGATTGAGAGATGATCCGTGGACTGTGTATAATCAGTCCCAAAAATCTGAAGCCGGTTGTAGTAGTAGCCTTTGTTCTTTTTTTTTTTTTTTTGAAACTGTAGTAGCCTTTGTTCTGAAACTGAATAGGAGGCCGGACTCGACGCGATGAGATAGCTCTTGCAAGCTTGGCCACAGATGGTACTCCTACTAGACCGCTCCAGGTTTGGTACGCGCATGCCTTTCACGGCCTGCCCTACTGCAACTCTCGATCGAATTAATGCAACGGAAGGCAAGTTGTGATCGAACTTGAGCACATCCATGCACACGAGAGGCTAAGACGGTGGTTATCCGGAACACGCCTGTGGGTCTCCGACGTGTCGTGATGACGAGTCAGAGCCGGCAGTGAGCAATAAAAGAGCCGCCATCCACGGGAACAGGGGCCCCCCTGAAGGAGACCGAAATAATCCGTGCGCCGAAGGGTGATGAATGACGGCGGCGCGCCCGCACCGGGAAGCAGCGGACGGTGCCACGCCACGCGAGAGGCGAGACGGCGAGAGCCGATAAGCCTTTGAGCCCTTGACGCCCTGTCGTCTCCGTGGTCGCACCCGTCTCGTAATCCTCGGCAAGGTCGGCCACTCCCGTGCTTATCCCCTCGAATCAAATCCCACTCATGACTCATCTCCTTCCTTTTTCTGTTTTGTTTTTCTCCTCGTCGTCGGACTTGGACCCCTCAATTCCAGCAAGTGCCGCCATCACTAGAATACGACTGTCAAATATTTAATCATTTCCATAAAAAAAAAAGAATGCCGTTGAATGGTGCGGAATCTGAACGCAAAGCAGCAGGATTATACATCGATAATGAACGACATTTAGTTGTGTCCTATTGCAGTACTGGAAACGGCGGCGTTTAGCTGTGTGTCCCTGTGCAATACCCGGAACAACGGATTACTAGCTCTCAGCACCAGGCTGGACTACTTACCAACGGTCCACGTGCCGGGCTGCCGGAAACGGTATGTGCCAGGACGACGAGGAGTTTATCCGACGCCTAGCTGACGCGCCCCCGCGCCGCGGCACGCGTGTCCCGGAGGTCGGTGGCCGCTCCCCTCCCGCTGGCGGCTGGCCCGTGTCCAGAAGAACCAACCCCTGTCCCGCTATATCCGTCCCACGGCGCTCTCGAGTCCCAAACGCGTCCTCGTGTCCAAAACATTCTGCGGCCTGTTGGAGGCAGCACCAAGTATCATCACCACCAGTCTGGTTCTAGTCTAGCTCTAGCCACTACTACCTGGCACCAGCAAGCTTCTTTCTGCCCTGCGGCCAGAACCGGAAACCACAGCAGCAACCGGCAACCTTGCGGCGGCGCCCGCGTTGAGTCGGCGCTGCATAAAGCCAGCCGGCGGACCTGCTGTGCCTAACAATCCCCGGCCTCCTCTGTTCTTTCTCCCAAGCAAACAAACTGCTTCCATCCAGCCTTCTTCGACCCCGGGCTCGATCGGTCCATGGCTGTCGTCATGAAGCTACTCGTCATGCCGCTCCTAGTAGTCTTCTTCGCGGCACCGTCTCCGGCTGACGGCTGCGACCGCTGCGTGCGCCGGTCCAAGGCCACCTACCAGGCCTCCTCGCTCGCCCTCAACGGTATGCAGCGTTGCGTTTCGGTGTCTGTTTCTGTTTCTGTTTCTGTGGCGTGCAAGATTAAATTGACTCGTCTTTCGGTTGCTGAATTGAATTGCGGATGCAGCCGGTTCGTGCGGGTACGGCTCCTTGGCCGCGTCCTTCAACGGCGGCTTCCTCGCCGCCGCCAGCCCCGAGCTCTACAGAGGCGGCGTCGCCTGCGGTGCCTGCTTCCAGGTACTTACCTTCTTACGTACTTCTTCCGGAGGCCGGAGCTGTCAGCGGCACCAATTCCTCTGTTTTCTTGGGGCGAGTTTGGATTGTACTATGTAAGCAAGCAAGGATTGGCATTGGCAGGTGCGGTGCAGGGACAGCGAGCTGTGCAGCGCGGCGGGCGCCAAGGTGGTGGTGACGGACCAGGCGCGGACGTCGTCGAACCGCACGGGCCTGGTGCTCAGCGCCGCGGCGTACGCGGCCATGGCCACCGGCGCCGGCAAGGCCGCGCGGCTCAGGGGCCGCCGCGTCGTCGACGTCGAGTACAAGAGGTACTCCGCTCTGCTCTGCTCTCCTGTCGCCGCGCGGTGACGCGGTGCCGTGCGCCCGCACGGTGTCCGTCCCTAGTGTCAGCTCAGCTTCCTTCGGTCCCACGTGCCGACGATGCCTGATTTTGTTTGCACGCCCAGGATACCCTGCGAGTACGCGAAGGACCGCAACCTGTCGATACGCGTGGAGGAGAGGAGCCGGCCGCCGAGCGACCTATCCATCAGTTTCCTGTACCAGGGCGGCCAGACCGACATCGTCGCCGTCGACGTCGCTACCGTAAGCGGCTAACTTCTTGCTAGTACTGTACTGCCAAACAGAGACATTTCTCCCTTGTTGGTTTGAAAGCGGTTCGATCGAATTCACCGGCGCCTTCCATGACGTCGCGTGGTTTGTTTTTGGCTGGCAGGTCGGGTCGTCCAACTGGCGGTTCATGACGCGGGACCACGGGCCGGCGTGGAGCACGGCGCAGGCGCCCGCGGGGCCGCTGCAGCTCCGGCTGGTGGTGACCGGCGGCTACGACGGCAAGTGGGTGTGGGCGGAGTCGGAGGTGCTGCCGCGGCGGTGGGAGGCCGGCCGCGTCTACGACACCGGGGTGCAGGTCTCGGACGTCGCGCAGGAAGGGTGCTACCCCTGCGACACGCACGAATGGCAGTGATGCTGACGCGCAGGCTGCTGGATTGTAATATTGTACAGCTCTTTTTTGTTCTTGTTTTTTTTTCCTCTGTTGAGTTTTTTTTTTTTTGGTTCATTTCCTTCCATTTTCGGATGGATGATGGATGGACGAAAGATATGAAATGATGAGCGGGATCGGAGAGTCGAGTCAAATCAAATCTCAAACGAACGTGCCGTTGCAACTTTGTGGTTCGGCCGTGTTGCTCCCCCACTCACTTCTTCGGAGTTGGAGCGCACGATGCGTGTGCTGTGTGTGCATGATGAATGGGTGGCTTTGGTCGTCCCTCGTCAACGGTGTCGAGTGCTTCCCGTTTTGGCTCCGCGCCCGCTCGGTCCCTCAGGACCACTCGTTCCGAACTGAACGGGCAGATGCCGTCGTCATGACGAGGAGGTGAGGTCACAATCAGACTGCAAGGAAGGAAATGTTTGGCAGACTCAGCAAATCGCGCCCTAACATTTCCATACCAAGCAACGAGCAACGGCTCCAAACGTGCTTGTGTAGGCACAGCGCACATATTGATCTTGTGGCGTCTGTTTCTGGGTGCTGCTGCCGTCGATTCTTTCATCGGCGCTGGAACCGGTACGTGGAATTCAGCAGTTGCAGACCATTAGGTGGGCGTTCAGTCAGTGGTTTCCACGATTGACGAACCCCAGGAGAATCCTTAATTTCGACATTGGCCTTGAGGCTCCTGGGCCACAATTTTGTTTTCTTCTCATTTGGAGCGCATGCTCAGAGTAACCTTTCTAAGTTTGTCATCAACTGGGAAGCTCAAACTTGAGGCCATCTGCAGTGAAATCACAAACAAATGACTGCTCGGGCTCAGTTGATTTGCATCTCTGTCGTCTCGACGAGTGACATCGGCTCTGATTGGTCTGTGATTTTCTGTTTTACAACTGCAGCCTGCAGGCTGTAGCTGCAACAAAAGCAAAGAGAAAATTGAAGCAGATGCTAAAGCAGCAATGCCCGAGGTAGCCCTTCGCATCAGAGCAATCGTAGCGGCACTATCCTCTTGTTCCTGGTCGAGGGATTCCTTGTCGTTTGGGTTCCAGAAGTGGCGAGGATATGACTCTTTTTTCGGCTTCGTCGCCGCTGCAAATCAGTCATCAGCAGAGCACGGGTGCGCCTCAGTATACCTTACTTAAAACCGGACGCCGAGCGCACGATGGTATGCGCCGTCTGCTGTGTACGGAGAAAGGTTCGGTAGATTCTCTTCACTTGCGTGAGCTTCAGCTGAGCCATGCATGGCTTGGCTCCAGAAGCAACAGTTTACAATGCCATGCATACGCACGTGGCATCATCGGTTACTCAGTCTATATATGATCGACGTTGAAATGATCCCGAATGGAAACTCACTGCCTAATTTGGATACCAAGCAAAGCAAACCTGATGGTTCCTCGTCCGGAGAGGCACATCGATCGCGCGCGTTTCTCTGGTTGGGGATTTGGGAACGTGTTGTTCAGAGACGGAGACGGAGCATGTTTGGTGCCTTTGGTGGCACCATCCCACAGAGCGACGTCAATCGTGTTCTGAAATCTGAATAGAATGCTAGCTGTGGCTATCTTATTGGGTTTAAATAGACTTAACAGAACCTTATTTTAATTGAATACTAAACCCCATAATAAATGCTAGCGCTGATCTATCTTTACGAGGAAGGTCACTCACTGCTAGAAACGGGTACTTTACCGTGTGTAATTACACACGAAAAAAAATTTTTACACACGGCAAAGGTTTTGTCGTGTGCTGCACACGGTGTGCTGCACACGGAACACACGGCAAAATTTGACTCGGCAAAGAAACTTTGCCGTGTGTTACACATGGCAAGATATTCAAAATTTTGCCGTGTGCTTGGCACGGCACTCGGCAAAATTTTTTCGTCTATCACGGCACCGGCCGTTAACAAATATTTTGCCGTGTGCCGCAGCCATGACACACGGTAAAGTTTTTTTATTTTTTTAAAAAATTTACTTTGTCGTGTGCCACCAACCAAGACACACGGCAAAGTTTTTTTATTTTTTTAAAAAAATTTACTTTGCCGTGTCACTAACCAAGGCACATGTCAAAGTTTTTTATTTCTTTTTAAAAAATATTTTGCCGTGTGCCACCAACCAAGACACACGACAAATTTTTTTTTAATTTTTTTAAAAAAATAGTCCACCAATATATAAAATATGCTCCAACATAAGTGCAGAATAACACTCACAACAGAGAAGTGGAGCTCACTTTTAAAAAAACATGCAGTCCTAAGATTCTTAATTTCAGCCAAGAGCAACTATTCCCACCTCAATTTTTGTACGTGCAAAATAAAAGTATGCGTAGTCCCTGTTTAGCAGCATCACAACTTTTAGACATGGCTGATTGCGTTTCCAACGAGCAAAAGTAGAATTCAAACATGGTTTATTCCCGCCATTACAGGACACAAGCATGGGATATGAGGTGGCACAAAATAAATTGTACTTGAGTTGCAGTCAATTATAAGAATATTGTCCCTTGACCAAGGTTCACATTTTTTACAACTCACACATGATATCTGTACTTGAGTCACAGCTAGGTGTTGTAAGCTTCAGAGTTCAGTAGCAAATGTCATAAAGAGCCTCATTGTCAAGAACCATGGACTCACCAGCATTCTGAACTTTGAGATGAGAAGGGTGCCCATTCCAGATCCAGTGCCTCCTCTTTCCTCCAAGGAATAGTGAACTTGGAAGCCTGATCACACCAAGTTAAAGAAAAAAAATTAGCTGAAAAAATCCTCCTTCCTCCAAGGGAATGGTGCATATGTCAGTATTAATATATCAGTGTTGAATTCTAAAGGCAGGCTAGCATGCATCTGACCTATAAATTGAAGGAACTTATCAAATCAACAGTATTAATAACTCCACGCTCCGATGACACGACAAACATAAGCTTTGACTCATATCTCATCTTACCTCTGAGCTTATAAGTAGTTCAGTCGTGTCTCGAGCAAAAAGAGTAAAACGAGGACGTAAGCCCCATGTCTTCCTCTTCCTTGTAAGTGTTCACCTATCCGGGCTAACAAGTTTGTTGTTTTGTCAAAAACAAACAAGAATACATGTGTTCTTGCTTCAATGCGCACTCCCGGTGATTGCACTTTTAATCACATGGAGCCATCGACTCTTGTATAGGAATAAGCGAGAAGAGATCTAGTGTAATAATAAAGCTTGTTAATGACGTAAAAAGAATTAGTGACTCTTCTACATCAGCGTCGATGGCTCCATGTGATTAAAGTTGCACTTTTAATCACATGAAACCATCCACTCTTTTTTTTTCTGGAGTTCAAATATACGGCTTTATGACGTAAAAAAATTTAGAAAGCTAGCCAGGATAGGTATGGACTCGGATTCTACATGCTAACCCACATTTTTGCAACTTTATTAGAAAAAAAATTGACTCTTGTCATGGGACCCATGACTCGCATTTGACTCTTCTACATCAGCAGGAGCGGGGCCGCGGGTGTGCGTCGCCGCTCCTCACCGGACGTAAAAATATACGGCTTTAATGACGTAAAAAAAATTAGAAAGCTAACCAGGATAGGTATGGACCCGGCGTTTTAGGCTTTGGACAGAAAAAGAAGAAATAATTCACGCAGTCATGGTGGTGTACGACGATTTTGACTTCTCGCCGCCCCCGGACTCCCGGAGTAGTATTTCGGCGTTTGCGTCCTCCCGGTCAAGGCGCCAGGCGATGGAGATGGAAGGGAAGTCTTTGCCTGCGGGAATCGGTTGACTTGGTAGCGACGTGCTACTGTTCTCTGTCCTCGCCGTCGCATTGAACACCGCCGATGTTCGTCGCCTCGCCCCACTGTGCGGCGCCATTGCTGTCTCGACTGGCAGAAAGGCAGCAGGAGCAAGCTGGGTCTCGTGAAGCACAGGACAGGGACGGTTGACTCGTGCTACGGATGTGTTTGTTTCAGCTTCAGAATTAGATGAATCAGGTGAGAAATAGTGAGAGAGAAATAGTAAAGAATCAGTAAAATCAGTAGCTCCAGAATCAAAAACAAACACACCCTACCACTAGCAGGCTGCAAGACAAGTGGGCGCTGTACACAAGTCTAAAGGCGCTCTGCGAATTCGCAGCCGTCGTCGGCCCATTGATACTACTCCGTACCTTGAGTACACGTAGCATTGGGGTTGAGTATGAACGCCAACTTGGCCCCCCTTTATTTTAGTCAACGGCATCCGTCCAAAGGTCCAGGAGATCGGTCTTCCTGCCTGCAAGAGTGCAAGAGAGTCCACGCTCGGCAACGCACCCGTGACCCCGTGACCTGCCTGCCTGCCTGCCTGCCTGCCTGGGTGTTTCTTCTCCGCCTCTATGAGGACAGCAGTACAGGATCGAATGAATACGCACTTGGATTGATGTTGCCGGCGCGTCTAGTTTAATTGCCCCAGATTCCGTCTTTGGACTTATATCCTTGCTCAATTGACTTTCAGTCCTCAAATGCAAATTCTGGGACTACAGACATTACGAAAACTATTAACAGTTTAAGTACGTAACTATGTGTCAGCCGTGACCTGTCTACATACTCTGGAAAATACTCGTGCGTCACAGCAAACGAGACGAGACGAGGCGTGAGGGACGTAAGCTCCGCGTTCATATTAGGAGTACGTAGTTGAAAAGGTTTGATTTTGTAGTATCAACCATGCAGTAAAACTGTAGTGTATATATTTGGGGAGAAAAATTGGATGCCAGGAGTCCGCAATGGTCAGAATTTGGTGTAAACGCTCCACAGTAGTATGCAGAAGTGCAGATATCTGCCGCCGTTGACTCCCACACAAACTGAAACTTGAATACGTTGAGCAACTTGTCGCCCCGGCATGAACACTGAAAACGTGACATGCACGTCCCGCTGTTACTACTTGTGTTCTGTACAGAAAGAAGAGTTTGGCGCTCCAGTGAGAACTTGCTTGTTCAATTCTTGCAACCAGGGGACGTGAGAGCATGCATGCTCTTGACTCTGAGCCACGAATTGATAACGTACGTGTACTGGTCTTGTGTGTAACAGTATCGAGAAGGGCGGGCGGGCGATGACGGGAATCTGTAACGTCCTGAACTAATCCGTGCAGGACCGGTGATTATTTGTGCATGTTAATCGGCCGAGCGATTTGGAGCTAGACTAGATGGGATAAACCTCTAGCTGCTCAATCGGTCTTTCTGGAACTCGTATTCCGGTCTGTTGTTCGAGACTTCGAGTCTTCTCGATCGATCACCAAATCTTCGGCGCTTAAACAAAAGCTCCCGGCTGAAAAAGGCTGGACCGGTCAATTTAAACAGAATGGCGGTACTCCTACTACTACACCGCAGCGAGATGGCTAGTTACACGTCACCATTAAACGACGGTACGTACCTTATGCCGAGCTAGGAGTTAACCGGATTTGACCGGTTTTGATGTTCACTGCTGTGCTCTGTCTGTTGGCCGTTAGGCGGCAGCGACCGGCGACCGACGGTGATTAATATTTTGGTACGCTACGTAACATGGCTGAACCGGTCTCGCACGCAGCAGTACGTACTACTCTCGCGGTCGTCTCGTCACACAGGGGAGACCGGTTCCTACGTGCTGCTAGATAGCGCGGCGGCACACCGCGCTGGTCTCGTCTCATTGGATGACCCATCTTTTTTTTTTTTTTTTTTTTGGTGAGTGGGGAACGCAAGCCGTGTGATCTGGACGATCGACCGATCACGGAGCCCGCTAAACCAAACACGGGCTGCCAAACATGCATGCACCCAGCCTCCAGCGGTTCGTGCATGGATCCGTACGGCAAAAAACGAGACCGATGCCTTTGCCTTTGCCTTTGGTTCGCCCTGGCCCAGCCAGATGCTCGCTGCTGCCCCAGTCAGATGCACGACGAGCTAATCACGAACGCGCACCGGAAACACGTGACGGATCCATCCGTCCACGGCTCGGATGCATGCCATTGCCGCCTGACGTAACGACGGATCAGGCCGTAGCAAAAGCTGCCGGTGCCCCGGCCCGGGCGCGCACTCGCGTCGCCATCGCTCGCTAGCCGGACGGCCTCGAAGTTAAGTGCCCACGGGTCCCACCCATCGGCTCCATCCCTGGATCTGGAACCCGAGCCGAGCGAATCAATCATTTGTTTCGTTGGGTGCAGCGCACCCGTCGCCGAACCGGGCGAGGACGAGCCCACCAGCTGCCAAAGGTTCGGAGGCAATGGCGAAGGACCAAGGAGGGAGGGGAGCATCGCGCCGCACATTCAATGCGCGCAGGCCTACACACAACAGATGAGTAGGCGGGGTGTGTGCGGCGGGGCCCGGCGGCGGGACGTGCCCATGTGACGGACATGGCCTCCGACGCCGGGCACCAGCGCACTGTGCATATATATATATCCCTCATACGGAGCACATAAGACACGTGTCGTCGCCGGGATGATTGAGGGTATAGAAGGACACTGATGCAGCGTGGCCGCGTATGGGGAAGAAATTTGGCTGATACTTTTCGATGCCAACCTGGCGTATTCATGGATATAAGGTCTTATTAGTACTCCTATCTGATGGGAAGCACGCAGAGAGCACCGAGCTATCTTTGTTCCTAGAGTATTGGACTATATCATCCAATTGGCCCACACCGTTCTTGTTATCCGATGCACACACTTGTATAGATTGTGTTGTTTTATCTAAATGAAAAACATACATATGTTAAGATACCCGAGAGGTTTCAAAATCCCTCACAAGTGGCTCCCCCTACCATCCCTCCATACAAGCTTATGTGATTCATTCATTCAATACCATATGAAATGGCCAGATGCAGCAATTCTTGACGATTTGCTTAGCAGTAAACTTCCAAGGTTAGGGCGCCATTGGCGAGAGTTGGATCCCCCACACCGCTCTTAGAAAAAAAAAAAATCCTCTCCTTCCCACCTGAAGACTCAATGGACCATGTCCTAGGTTGCACTATTTTTTTTTTGTCCTTTTTCATATCTCATCAGGTTGTATACATTGTCTGCCAATTAGGTATCATTTTTTCTATTATTCACAAAACAATTAGGCTTAACTTTTCATCAATGTCTCTGTAAACCAAAGTAGAACCCTAATATCAAGCCTAAAAAAACTACTTCAACGTCATAGAAAAGTTTGTGACTTTTAGGGTGCGATTGGTTTGCTTCACAACAGAGCCAGGCATGTCCCAACGATGTAGGCTCACCATGACTAGGATGATCAAGTGCAATAGTCTTTTGTTTGGATGTAGTGCTCGTCCAACCAAGTTTGATAATGGTTGCACTTACGAAGCTCCTCACTCTGAACCACTACTCTATTATCTGGTGTAAGTTGTACGCCCTGTATGCATGCATACATTGAGTTAGGTCTGGGGGAAACGTCGGAGAAGGAGAATTAAGGAGAAGTGAAAAAAAAGATGATGCATAGAAACAGGAAGAGAGATATAAATGTATTGTGAAATAGAATGCCAACTAATTTTTAATAAGTATAGAGAGCTAATATGGTAGCTATTGTAAGATGAAGGGGCAACATTTTTTGTGTTCATGTGCATATTCTAGGAAGATATTATAAGACATTTTTAGGTCTTTATATATCATAATATGACTTTACTTGGTCACCAATCCACCAGTACAACATTCTCTGCACACGACATAGATTTCCGTTTTTCCGCCTCATGTGAGATCCTAGAGCAGTCCATTGGACAGCGTTGCTTTAGCTAGGTAGGTGCAGTTCACAAGTCATCTCTTTGTCCAGCTGCACAAAAACGATGCTCCAAGTCAGGAAACAACCCTCAACAAACCACCACAAACAGTAAACTCAAGCTTGGGCCTTGTTTAGTTCCACCAATTTGGCCACTAAATTCACTATACAGAATTTCTATTTCCCGTCACATTAAAATGCTATCACATTCATGAAGTACTAAATATAGATGAAATCAAAAACTAATTGCACAGTTTTATTGTACTTAGCGAGACGAATATTTTAAGCCTAATTAGTTAAAGTTTAGATAATTTTTACCAAATACAAACAAAATGTTACAGGAATTCCGCTACAGGAATTCTAGCGCTAATTTAGGGATCTAATCAAGGCCTCTTGCTCAAGCTCAAGTCCTGCTGTCTTTTCCAGTTGTAGCACTCCCCTTTCCGTAGCTAGGCTCTAGAATAGGGGACTGCTACTATCTTCCACAGCAAGATATCTGGCTTTGCAAGCATCTTTCTTCGGACTCAAGCCAACTAAACCAACCCGCTCCGGTCAAACGTGTTCCACTCACCCATTCGCACAGCCAACGCCCACCCGTGCGGGGTTCCTCCTCCGCTCGGCTCTCCTACCACGTCACCATCGGATGCTCTTATAAAACACCTCGCGCCTCCCCCGGCTCATCCAAACCAAAGGTTCCAAGCCAAGCGGCCTCCCCCTTCTCGGCCAAAGCAGAGCAAGCCAAGGCACAGGCAAAAGCCAGAAAGACACGTACTCCACAATGGCTGTGGGGTTCCGTCGGACGCTCACGACGCTGGCGTCGCACAAGTCGGTGGCGCCGTCGTTCCTCCTGGACTGCGCGCGGCCCAAGAAGCTTTCCTCGTACGCGCGGGTGCGGTCCACCAGCCTCCCCGTGCGCCTGCACCCGCTGGCGGCGGCGCTGCACGACTCGGCGCGTGCGCTGCTGGCGTGGGCCGACGCGCCGGCGCAGACGGGCCCCGCGTGGGTCGCCGACGGCGCGGAACGCGCCGGCCGCGTCCTGTCGGGCCTGGCCGACCTCCTCGACCACCCGCAGGCCCGCGACGCGCTGCGGCGGCACCCGCCCTGGACGGAGCAGCTCCTGGACGACCTCCTCCTGCTGGCCGACCTCCACGGCTGCTTCCGCGAGTCGCTCGTCGCGCTCAAGCAGCTCCTCGCCGAGACGCACGCCGCTCTGCGCCGCCGCGACTACGGCGCCGGCCGCCTCGCCGCCGCGCTGCGCGCGCAGCGGCGGTCGGCGCGGGAGGTGTCGCGGCTGGCGAGCTCGGCGCGGGACCTCTCCCACCGCGCGCAGCCCGACGACGACGAGGCCACGCTCGCCGGCGCCTTCGCCGCCGCCACGGCCGCGGTCTCCGCCGCCTCGTCGGCCGTCTTCGCCGGCGTGGCGGCGGCGTCCGCCGAGTCCGCGGCCAGCGCCGCGCCGTCGCCGCGGACGCCCACGCCCTACTCCCCCGCGCGGACGCCCGGCAGCCCGATGTGGCTCGTCACCGACCTGCTCCGGCGAAGGCGGACCGTGTCGTTCGAGGACTCGTGCAACGAGGAGGAGGAGGAGCGCAAGGCCGCCATGGGCAGGGTGCGCGGGCTCGAGGAGTGCGTCGACGCCGCCGAGGCGGGGTGCCAGCAGGTGTACCGCGCGCTCGTCAACGCCAGAGTCTCCCTGCTCAACCTGCTCACGCCCACATTCTGATTCTGACTGTGAGACGACATTCCATTTTGATTCGTTTGCCAGTGTGTAAATGATGTAAATACGTAGCACTACTTGGGATTTTAAAGGGAACTGGTTCCGATTAGCCGAGAACCCTGTGGATTTTGCGCTTGTCTCCCCATTTCTCTAGTGCTCTGCTTCTCTAGTAGGTCTCTGCTTCTGCACAAGTGGAGTGCCCAAGTAAACAGGCACTTGATTGTTTTCTTCCAGCAAAATTAGCAGTCGAGCGATGCAAAAGATGTTTCAATTGCACCATGTGTTACTACATTGTGCAGAGAAGAACATTGTTTTCTCTTTTTTGGCGAGCAAGAACATGTTCTGGATTGTGAAGACAAGATTGTTGTCCCTCCAACCGCTCTTAAGAATTGTGATGAATGAATGTGAAGCCACGGTTGATACTGTCACGAGCGAGCCATCTGTCTGTCTTGCCGTTTCCCTTTCCAGGTGAAAAGCGATGTATTCATAATAGGGACATGCAATACAATTGCGATGCAACGAACAATGCCATGCTGAGTTTAATGTGCCACGCTGGGGGTGGGGTGATGAGTGGCCGAACCCTTTTTTTTTTTTTCCAGTGATGCAGCCGCCAACCTCTCCCTGTAGCGACTGAGGTCGACGTCTATCCAGCCCCGGACCCCCAAATTTAAGCCGTGCAAGCTCAGACTTGCCCGTGCCAGCGCGTTCCAGTCTTCCAGAAACCAGCTGAACCACCCTGAAACTGATGCCACCATCCTGAAACTGATGCCGGTTACGGGCCTCATCGATCTCATTGAAGGGACGACGGTACACATTACATCCAACGATCCGGCGAATCCCCAGTCTGGTATTGGTCCGGCATGTAATCTCATGAAGCTTACTTTTTATTCAGAAGCCAACCGACTTATACATAGTTTTCAGACTAGTGGTATCAGTGATTCAGTTCGCTGGCCACGAAGATCGATCATCGTACTACATCCATTCTAAAAAGGTGATAGGTACCCATGACCGGGCTCGTCAGTTTGAAGTTTGAACACTGGCTCAACAAGAAAAAAGTGGCAGCTCACTTTTGAAGTAGGGTCTCCCTAATTCTAATCCCCAAGTCCTGATCTAGCTACCCAACCAATTATTTATCTAGCAGTGTGGTACAGTCAGTGGCTCGCGCGCGCGCGCGCGTCGGTGCGCCCGGTTGGCTCGCGTGCAATGCGATGCGAGGTCCATCACATGAACGAATCGAATCAATGTGGTCTGGGAAAACAATTGGGGCTTGGGAGAGGGAGGAGGCTGATTATATGAATCGATCCGATCGATCAGGCGGGCACGCGATGGCGACAATAATTGGGACTCGGGAGGAGGCTGATTATATGATAAGTATTATGGCTTAATAATGGCTAAGATGGGATGTTGCATCAGTCGGACAGTTAGGTTGGCGGCTTTGGACGCTTCCGTCGATCGACCGACCGACCTCTAATGTTGTAGCGGGTGGCACGCGCGCGGACGCCCAGGCGTTCTCATCCGGGGGGCAGAAATAACTGAATCTATTTGACGAGCTTACATAATAGTTGCGATTGAGCGCGTCTTGGACTAAATCACTGAATCTATCAATCTAGTGCGCATCGATCGTTCGTTCGGTGGTTGCGTTGGACGTTTGAGTGGGCAACGACTACTGCTGCAATGCATACATGATTCGGCAAGGATTTCATTCGATCTGCAGGCTTTCCTCGGTCGTACGGATACGATCCAATCGACGCCGCGTGCGTACGTACTGTACGTCCAACTCACCAGGTGGTTGATCGAGGACGCGCGCGCGATGACTATGTACGATCGACGACGAGGAGGACGGCGGTGAGCTTGGATACGGTGCGTGTGAGGCTTCGATCGCAACGCGCCTGCCGATAGTTTGTTGGTGGAATAAATCCTGTTCTCTAGCATGGTGTTTTGATGCCAAAAGCTGAGCCCACCGCGAATCCGCACTGCCCGCGCCGGATGCATCGATCCGTCCAAAGCCGATGGCGTTTTGGCACTACCAGTGGAGCTGTGGTGGCAATGGATGCGATGCGATGCGACTCCGACTCCGACTCCGACTCCGACTCCGACTCCGACTCGACGAGCATGATAGCTTAGCTTGGATGCAGCTCGTGCAGACGGAAACGGACATGCCACATGGTCACACTTTTCGGGTCGAGAGGGTCTAGTCCTGTGGCCCTGCTGCGCCTGCCTCGTCAAACTGAACCGCCCAGAATGGGCTGCTATGTCCAGTCAGTCCAGCAGGCCTTCGTGGTTGCGGCTTCTAAGGTGCTGCCCGGTGCAAGCACCGAGCAGTATCTTGGCCTCCTCGGCAAGAACAATTTGGGCAACTCCAGCAATCACGTCTTCGCCGTGGAGTTCGACACGGTGCAGGCAAACGGGCTGCTGAACGAGACGAACGGCAACCACGTCGGCGTCGACCTCAACAGCCTTGTGTCGAACGTGTCGGAGCCGGCCGCGTACTTCACCGACGACGACGGAAAGAACATCTCCGTGACGCTCGAAAGCGCACAACGGATTCAGGCGTGGGTGGACTATGATGGCAGCACCAAGGTGCTCAACGTGACCATAGCTCCGGTGTCCGTGGCAAGCCGGCCTCACCGGCCGCTCATCTCCCACGTCATTGACCTCCTGCCCATCTTTAAGCAAGACATGTATGTCGGCTTCTCGGCAGCAACCGGGAAGTTGGCGAGCTCACATTACATCCTCGCATGGAGCTTCCGTACCGGCGGCGGAGCTACTCAAGCAATCGATCTCTCCCGGCTCCCTAAAGTCCCAAAGCCTCCAGCTTCCCCGCCTTCCATGTCCACGGTCATAAAGATCGTGGCTATATCTTGCGTGGTCACGCTCACCACGATCGTTTTGGCCATTGCTTTTGCACTTTGGCTGCGGCGGAGGGCCATCCTCGCGAAGACACTCGAGGAGTGGGAGCGCGACCACCCTCACAGGCTACCGTACAAAGAACTATACAAGGCCACCAAGGGGTTCAAGAACAGCGAGCTTCTAGGCGCCGGAGGCTTCGGCAAGGTGTACAGAGGCGTGCTCCGGCGGTCCGGCGACGTGGTGGCCAAGCAACGGGTCGCAGGGGATGCGCGAGTTCGTCGCCGAGGTCGCGAGCCTATGGCGCATGCGTCACCGGAACCTGGAGGAACTGCGCGGGTGGTGCAAGCGAGGCCAAGACCTGCTCCTGGTCTACGAGGTCATGCCCAACGGCAGCCTCGACGCGCACCTGTTCGGCCGAGCAGGTACCGGCACCGGAAACCCGCCGGGACCGGCTTTGCTGGGATGGGAACAGCGAGCCATGATCCTCAGGGGCGTCGCGCCCGGGCTGGTGTATCTGCACGAAGAGTGGGAGCAGGTGGTGGTGCATCGCGACGTCAAGGCCAGCAACGTGCTTCTCGGCGCGGACATGGGACCGCGTCTCGGCGACTTCGGCCTCGCGCGCCTCTACGACCACGGCGCGGACCCTACAACGACGCGCATCGTCGGGACGCTGGGGTACATGGCGCGAAGCTCACCGAGACCGCCAAGGCCAGCAAGGCCACCGACGTGTTCGCCTTCGGGGCGCTGCTACTCGAGGTCGTCTGCGGCCGCCGGCCCATCGATCCCGTCACCGGCTTCAACCTACTGCGCTGGGTTCGAGACCTCGGCGTCAAGGGGGACCTGGTACGCGCCGTGGACGAGAGGCTCGACGGGCGCTACGACAAGGAGGAGGCGAAGCTGCTACTGTGGCTGGGCCTCATGTGCAGCCAGACGCGACCAGAGACGAGGCCCAGCATGCGGCAGGTGTGCCAGTACCTGGACGGCGAGATGGAAATGCAGGAGGAGGAGGCCGTTCGTCTTCTCCGATGTCAGCTCCTTCGACTTCGGGTCGTTGTCGACACTGACGTGGTCGTCGTGCAATACGATGTCAGTGGGCTCCCTTCAAAGTGGGCGGTAATCATGCTCGGTTATCTGCTCATCGATCGCGTGCCTCAAAATTTGTTCTCGTGATGCTTGTCCAATGAAACCGGCGGTGTCTTATCTGAAGTGTGTACCATGCTCTGATCCGGCCTGTATACTGGGCTACAAGCCTACAATAAGTTACATGTTGGCGCTAGAAGTTTCAGAACGCAGAGCATTGTTGAAATTCGACGCGTTGCTTTTCCTTCAATTAACAGGAAGTCTCATCTACCCTGAACAAGTTACAGTGTGAGTTCCTTTTTCTTTTTCTGCGACTCAGTTACAGTTTGAGATTCAAGTTTGACATTTGGAGTCCCGAATTCTATAGATCTGAGAAAGGCACAAGTTTAAGGAGCAAGATTTTCATCAAGATTTCAATCAAATCTCAACAGTAATTGTCAAAAAATCAAATCTCAACAGTAATTATCAAAAAAAAAAATCAAATCGCAAGTACTGAATCCCTTCGATTAACAGGAAGTCTCCTCCTACCATGATATCTAGAGTCCCAAATTCTATATCTGAGAAAGGCACAAGTTTTGGGAGCAAGATCTCAATCAAATCTAACTAGTTAAATGAAATGTCAGGAAAATATATCACAAGTTCAATCAAAATTAACTTAGGGTCACCGATCAAGACTCTAAATAATGACGAAACTTCTTACTCTTACTCCTAGGCACCGCAACACGCAATCAAACACATCTGATGAACCAAGCTGCTAGCTTTTGCTGATCCCCACCGTGGATTAACATATCGGTCTCTGCTGGGCTGCTGCTGTTGTAGCGAACAACCGGGACTTCGATGTGTTCAAAACAGAGAAATACGAAATATAAAAAGAAAAGAACATAGAAAAATGATAGTGACAGAGTTACGAAACAAAGGATTAGAGGAATACGCATGAATGATAGAGACATTTAGAACCTAGGAATCCATGAAAACAGGAGTAATCAACCTCTCTATCCTCATTTTTATGGATTTTAATTAGCTTTGGTCTAATTAAAGCCTAAATTAAATGTTGGGTGGAATAAAGTCTTAGTCAACTTAGCTTAAGTATGTGACCATTGTGTGCACCAGTTGTGTGTTGTGAGCGCAGAGTACATTCACCAGTCGTACTGAGTAGTGAATACAATTCCCCTATAGCCACGAAGATCGATCACCGTACTACTACCAACTTGAAAGGCGAAAGGTACCCATGACCGGCCTCGTCACTCGTCAGTTTGAAGTTTGAACACTGGCTCGACAAGAAAAAAAAAAGGTGGCAGCTCACTTTAATGTTGAGACTAGGGTCTCCCTAATCTAATCTCAAGTCCTGATCGAGCTACCAAACCAATTATTTATCTAGTAGTGGTACAGCCAGTGGCTCGCGTGCAATGCGAGGTCGATCACATGAATGTACCGAATCAATGTGGTCTGGGAAATAATTGAGCTCCTCTCCTCTGCATCGGGCGGGCGCTCGAGGGATTGGGTAGAAGGACGGGGCTAGATGGGATGTGGCAGTCGGACGGACAGTTAGGTCGCCGGCTTTGGACGCATCTGTCCCATGGTCCGGTGTGGCGGACGGCGGGACTAGGGGCAGAAATAACCTTTTTTTAATAAAGGATAAATATATCCTGCTTTATTTATCAATCCCATAGAATCAGCCAATTATTATAAATTTTTGCCAAAATTTACCGCTAACTGAAATAAAATAAAGTTTTAGTTAAACATGATCAATGTATCTCGACGATAACCATCCATTAGAACTAAAAAACTACAATACGGACGTCTCTAGGTAGCGAGTTGCAGACTTCCCCAACATACAGGAAAGATTTTGGTCTATATTTGTCAAAAACCACCTCGTTTCTTGTTAGCCAAATAGCCCAATAAAGCGCCGCAGCTGCTGTTAATAACAATGAAATATATTTTTTATTGCCAACTTTTGACCATCTTAGAAACAAATCATTCATATCAGTCGGAGGAGAAATTTCAAAAAGCATATGTACAGCGCGCCATAGGAATTTGGCATAAACACAGTCTAAAAAAAGATGTTGAATGGTTTCCAGACAATGATAGAAACAGCAATGACTGTCACCATTCCAGTTTCGCCTAACTAAATTATCCTTAGTTAAGGTTACACCTTTTTCAGGTACCATAAAAATATTTTAATTTTCATAAGTATTTTGATACACCATAAGTCCTGTGACACTCAAACCTCATTGTTAATTAACGCAATATATATGGATTTGACTGTGAAGTTCTCAGACACGTTAAGACCTCAGACAAAGGCATCCTTCTGACCAAGTAAGTTTAAATCTTGTAGAAAGGCAACAATTCTATACCAAGCCCTTAGGTTCGCACCCACTAAATTTTAGCGAAAGAAAATATTTAGCGGGTTTGAACTAAGTACTTGTGCTACATAGTCTTGCTTCCTTCTTACAATATTAAACAACGAGGAGAATTTGTCTTTTAGAGGTTTATTACCTAACTAGGTATCAAACCAGAACCTGGTTTGAGAACCATCTCTCACTTTAAAAGAACCCAAGTCCATAAAAGTATCTTTGATATTCATTAAACTTTTTCAGAAGTGAGAATCAGTTGGTCTTTTTTCACAACTCTCTGATGTTTTATCTTTGATGTATTTGTTTCTTAGTAGTTCCTACCACATACCGTCTTCATTCAATAATTTAAATAACCATTTTCTTAATAAGCATTTATTTTGTATATCAAGATTTTGAATGTCTAAGCCTCCTTGATCTTTAGGCTGACATAAAACTTCCCATTTAGCCAATCTATACCTTCGTTTATGTTGGTCATTTTGACAGTAGAAACGTTATCTAAAATAATCTATTTTTTCTAGAACCCCTCTTGATAATTCAAAAAAAAAGACATCATAAACATCGGTAAACTAGACAGCACCGAGTTTATTAACACTAAACGACCCCCCACAGATAATATTTTTGCTTTTCAACCACTCAATCTCTTTTCAATTCTATCCTCAATTACCTTCTAGTCTTTGTTATTTAACTTTCTAGTGTTCATAGGTAAGCCAAGATAGCGGAAGGGATATTTGCCAATCACACATCCAAATAGCTGCGAATAAAACTCTTCATGATCTTTTCTTTTTCGAAACAAAAGATTTCACTCTTATGAAAATTTATCTTAAGGCCCGATAATTATTCAAAGGTGGTTGGTAAAAGTTTCATATTTACCGCTTTTTCAACATCATGGCTCATGAAAATAACCATATCATCCACATACTGAAGGATGGACAACCCATCCTGGATTAGGTTTGGAATAACCCCTTCCACCTGTCCTGCCTCCTTTGCTCTGGCAATTAGGATAGCTAACATGTCGACCACTATATTAAATAGTATGGGCGACAAAGGGTCCCCTTGCCTAAGGCCTTTTTTGGTATGAAAATAGGCTCCTAACTGATCATTCACCTTAATATTAATATTACCCCCTTGGGTGAAATATTGAACCCATTAACACCACTTTTGTGAGAACCCTTTCATTCTTAATGTTTGTTGTAAAAAATTTCAATTAACTTTATCATATGCTTTCTTAAAATCTATTTTAAAAATAAATCTATCTTTTTTCTTTGTGTGAAGCTCATGCAAAGTCTCATGGAGTATTACAGCACCCTCCATGATAATTCTTCCTGGTGAAAAGGCCGTTTGAGTAGGTCTGATTATCTTAGATGCTATGGTAGTAAGTCTATTAGTTGCAACTTTCGTAAAAATTTTGAAGGACACATTCAGTAAACAAATAGGCCTGTATTGCTGAATCATCTTCGCATCCGTTTTTTTAGGTAAAAGGATAATGGTTCCAAAATTAAGGCAATTAAGAGGTAGGTTTCCCTGATGGAAATCCATGAACATAGCCATCAGGTCATCTTTTATAACATTCCAGAAGACCTGATAAAACTCTGTAGGGAAGCCATCTGGCCCTGATGCCTTATTATGGTCCATTTGAAAAATCGCAACCCTTACCTCCTCCTGTAAGGAGTCTGTTAGATATTTATTTTTCAGCTGAGATACCTGCGGAATATCTTTAGTTTGTGTTTCGTCCAACGTGATCTGTGACACTTCTGATGGACCAAACAAGTTTTTTATAATAATTGGTAATATGCCTTTTGAGTTGAGCATCACCGTTTATTTATATTATTTCCATCCTTAAGTTGGAAAATATGAGTTTTCTATGCCTACCATTAGCTAGCAAGTGATAATACTTCGTATTTGCATCACCTTTTAAAAGATGTTTGGCTTTGGCCCTTTGGTACCATTTGAATTCTTCCTAACGTAGTAACTCCGCAAGCCTCGTATTTAACACATGTTTGAAGTCTAGTTGAGCATCACTAAGCATGGTCAATTCTGACTTTTTATCTGACTCATCTAGCTTATTTAATATAGTTACCTTTTCTTTTTTGTACGCACCGCTCACATTTTTTTCCCATCCTCTCAGGCATCGGCGAAATAACTGAATCTATATGACGAGCACGTATCGCCGGTGATTTCATTTCCCTTATCTAGTGAAGAGAGAAGCTAAGGATCATTCTTTCGAATTCATGGCGTTCAATGTCAGCGTGAATGAAGAGACACAAAAGCATGATGATGTAAAGAAAAGTGGTGAAAGCAGAACCACCGCCATTGGTATCGCTTCTCTTCTCTCTGCTTCTCGTGGTGCTTGGGCCCAACGCGAATGGACGGGCCTGCCCTGGAAGGGGAGTCACTTTTGATTTAAAGAGAGCCCACCGCGATCGGCACTGCACCGGATGCATCGATCCCTCCAAAGCCGATGGCGTTTGTTGGCACGTGATGAACGTTGAGCTGTGGTGGCAACTGGCAATGGATGCGACTCCGACCCGACGAGCATGGGATCTCGAGCACCGCGCGCGGCGCGTCATGTAAATTGTGTAATCGTGCTGGATGCGCGTGCAGGACGTCGCAAAAAAGGAAAAGAAAAAAGACATGGCACATTGTCAAACTCACAAACTTTTCGGGTCGAGCGTTCGGTCCTGCTGCGGCTGCCTCGTCAAACGGAACCGCTCACAATGGGCCTCTATGCCAGTCGGTCCAGAAGGTCGTTTGAGGCCCAGGTATTTCAGTCTCAGGTAACGGTTTTTTGCTGGTGGACTGAGATGAACACCTTGGGCCTTAGGGAGCCCTTGTGCGAGTGGTCAATGGGACGGGCTGTTCTAGTGCACTCCGTGTCTAGCGGCCTGGCGGGGCCCCGGCTTCAATCCCACGAGCACAGGCAGATCCCGATGCCAACTGTCTCCAGCGGCTTAGCCCAAGGAGGCACATATCCTCTTTCCACATCCATAGACCGGCGACTTCTAGGCGATTCCAGTTTCTCCTCCACCGAGGCACGCACGGAGCGACTCCGTCACGGCGTGCGGCCCCGTAGGGCGAGCTCGGGGATGAGGTGTACCCCCCTGCGGAGTGAGCCTAGCGGCGGATCGCGTCTCCTGCAGCAGCAGCTCGCCGATGCGGCTTGGATCCATGGACGAATGGCTGGCGGCGGAGACTACTTCTGCGAGGAATGGTTGGCGGCAGAGACTTGCTCTGCGTCGTGGATCTCTTGGTGAGAGGATTGTTTATACATATAGATGTAGTTTTTATCTATGTTGTAAATCTTTTATTAGAAGAGGGTTGGATTTTCTCTAGGTGATGATTTCGCCGGGAGTCTTTTGCTTCCTCTTTTATTTTTCTGGTGTCTATGTCGGAGGTGATTGGGGTTTGGTGGAGATGCGAGTGGAGCACGTTAATGGTGTTATATGCGGAGGGTTCAGCACCGGCGATGATTTCAGTATGTTCTTATGCGTTGGTGCTGGAACACTATGAGCTTCTCTGTGCCATTCATGCCCATGTTGTAATCGACATCAGCCTCATAGCTATCGGCATGGTAGCTAGGATCTGGAGGAGTGTTTCTTCCCTCCAAGGTGGTTCTATGGATCATGATGTCAACAGAAACTGTCTTGCGAGGTTTGCTGTCCCTCCAAGATGTCTTCAGCCATCTTGTGAGGTTTTGCTTACCAGCTGCCGCGCTGGTTTTCCATTCCCCCTTTTGGGGTCTTCGGTGTTCGTCGTTCTGGGTCCGCTATGGTGGCGATAGGCGACGGATTTCGAGTTGCAGACGAGGACTTGGCCGCTGGCTTCTTGCCGAGGCGTTCAACGATCTAAGTGTACGGTTGTTTTCTAGCCGTGCCATTCCTGGCCTTCAAAAAAGATGTTGTCCGGTCTGATTTATCGGTTATGCGCTTCGAGCTGCCTCCTTGGAGGTCCATGGTGGATTTCCGAGCGGTGGTGGAGCGGGAAGGCGTCAACGAAGACCGTGAGTGACTTCTCAAAGGAGCTTCAGTGTAAATTTTTTTTATTTAGAAAATCCTTTGTAAGGGAATGGATGTTATCAATATATGAAATCAATTTTGGCTCAGTTTGAGCCAGTTTTCTCTAAAAAAAACTGTCTCAGTCCTTGTTCCTCAAAAAAAAAAAAAAAAACTGTCTCAGTCCTTCCTTCTAACAAAAAAAAAAGACAACTGTCGCAGTCTACGAATTGGAACTACTATATTGAAATAACTGTAGTATACTCAGCCTACGAATCTGAGTGTGTCGTCTTCACAGTTCACGTGTTTGATGATAAAAAAAAGGTTCACGTGTTCGCTTGGACACCAGTCGAGTCGAAGTCGAGGGACGTCCACGGCGACGTCGTCCGAGTCCGGAGCATCATCAATTGGGCATGCGTGCCGTGTTTGTGTGACTTTGAACATGTCAACTGGCTCTGCCGACTGCCGTGTCTGTGTGCCTCCGGCTCCCAGTCATTTCGTGTTCTTTAACTTCGAGATTCGAGATAGGTAACGTAACGGCAAAAGGGAAGTCGATTAACAAATAAAGAAAAAAAAATACAGCGAGTTTGGTCGGAGAGCACATTGCGATTGCGCCGACCATTTGTGCTAAGCTGTGCAATGGCACAAAACTATATAGGAGCATTCGAGCAACACGGATGAACAATGCCTAGTACAAGTGCAAGCACAACACGCATTATACGTAGTATGTATATGATATACTGTATATTGAGAGAACTTTATCATGGCCTTCAAAACTTATTATACTGGCTTCCTGGTTGCCATAAAAATTATAGCTTCTCTTATCTGCTATAACTTTGTAATTTGTGATTCCTTAACTGCCATATCGTGAACAGTAGTCCCATTCTGTCAGTTGGATTGGAAAGATAGTTTTACTCCTCCAAGACTTTCTCCACGACTCGTGGCGTCAGTTCGACGGCGGCATCCGGCTAAGTGATGTTGGCGGTGCACGCGAGCACAAGGGCCTAGCGTGAGGCCGATGGATGGCGGACTTTCTCCGATTCTGGTTCGTTATCTAAACGAGCTACAAACTGGCTTAGCTCGACTCGTTAAAAACTTAAGCTAGCTCGTTAAGCTTGTGAGTCAGATATAATAAAATACTCAAAATATAACATTTATATTTTTATGAAGTGTGAGAATAATAATAATATAAAAATAATACATCTAAAGCCGTAAATTGAAGAAAAATTGATATGTACTATATATATACAAGTAATATAATATAATATAATATTACACCATAATCCATTAAAAATAAAACAATAAAGTCATAAGAACCTTAAGATTATAGGTATAAACGTATTATCAACTAATTGTAAAGTAGAAGTTACTTAATAATATGAAAATTAATATAAGTCATTATGTTTTTTATCTAGATGTGTGGCTCATTTGGCTTGCGAGCAGCTCGCGAGCTAGCTCAAGTTGGCTCGTTATAGCTAACGAGCTAAAATCCTAGCTTGGCTCGGCTCGTTATCATAACGAGCCGAGCTGAGTCGAGCCGAGCGAGCTAACGAGCTTCGAGTTTTTCGTCTAGCCTTAGATGTGCATCTGATCGTGCGGGCTCAATAGTAGGGCTGGTATGAGGCCCATGGTTGTGGTGACAGTGGTGTCCGGTCTCGCGGGCTGGCGCGTGGGTGGCGGCACGAGGCCCACAATTGGGATGGTGGTACCTGACCCCGTGGATCGTCGGATGCACTTGGGATCCTAGGGTTGGGGCGCCTCAACTTTTTTAGGCTTTCATCAAGGTCTAGGACAAAATTGGACACTCATTTGGAGACTATGCTCAATGGCAATTAAGGAAACAAACTATGCTTTTGGTGACAATTAATGAACTAAAACACATAAATGACAATTAAGGAATGAAAAATTAAAAACTAATGGCTAATAAGGGAAGCTATAATCTTTTATAGAAACCAGAAAACCAGTATAAGTTTTGATGGCAACAAACAAATTCTCTCCATATATTGATAAATGCTATACTACTTGCCTCCATACTCCCTCCATCCTGTATTATAGGGCATCCTGGCTTTTGAAATTTTTCTAAAATATAGTGCATCCGGGAACCAGAAGATAATGTTTACTTAAATTAAAGTGCATGATTATTTTTATATAGAAAGTAATTCATTTTCTTGCATATTTTGTATAAAAAGACTAAGAGTTTATCCTTTAATTATGTAAATTGAATTAAATTTTAATACATTAGAAAGGTAAGCGAGGGACATATGTGTCTATTGTTCTCTCTATTATTTTGTTTTAAAATAACAAAAATAAACTGTATATTGGGACCGAGGTAGTAGACACTAACCGCACGGGCACGGCGCCAAAACCCCGGACCGAACAAACCAAACCAGGCCCACAGCCCAGAGAATCAGAATCAGGGGCAACGAGTTACAAAAACTGTCTCCTCTCGCACACGCCACGCGCACTGCGCACACGAGCGCACCCGCGAAAAGGGAGGGGTCCGCCCCGGATCGCAAGGCCGCACGCCTTTCACACTCGAGACTTGATGGGTTGCTGCTGCTCCTCCTCGCTGCGGGCGGGGCCGGGGCTGGGGCCAGGGCCCCACGCGGCGGAGAAGCCACCCCGCCATCGCCACAACCGCCGCTCCCCGCCGCCACCGACGACGAGCAACGGCCCGTCGTCCTTCTCCCTGAACGCGCACCAGGCCACCGGGGCGGACGTCCCGGCGTTCGCGGAGTTCTCGCTGGCGGAGCTCCGCGCGGCCACGGCCGGGTTCGCGCCGGATAACATCGTCTCCGAGAGCGGCGAGAAGGCTCCCAACCTCGTCTACAGGGGCCACCTCAAGGCCAGTCCCCGCCCGCGCGCGATTGCCGTCAAGAAGTTCGCCAAGCTCGCGTGGCCCGACCCCAAGCAGTTCGAGGTAAAAAGTTCGATTGCTTTCCTTTGGAACTGGGGGCCTCGGTGTGCCTGGGTTTTCACAGGAGCTAATAGTCGATTTGATGACTGCAGGAGGAGGCGAAGGGGGTCGGAGGCCTGCGGCACCGGAGGATGGCCAACCTGATCGGCTACTGCTGCGACGGCGACGAGCGCCTGCTCGTCGCCGAGTTCATGCCCAACGATACCCTCGCCAAGCACCTTTTCCACTGTGAGCCCCGCTCCTGCTCTGCAATTCGCGTTACCTGTGTGCACCATTTATTTGATCATGTTAATGTCGCGCAATACGTGGGACTCACTGCTATGTTTATGTTGTGCAATTCTGGTGAATGGTGAGTAAGTTAGATATTTGACAGAAGACAGGCGAAATGTTCAGCTTTGATTTGATTATACACTAACTTCAGTTTTCTGTGCGAGCTGTTCTGGTTCTGATTATTACATCACTTCAAAGGGGAAACTAGATTGAAATTACTTGGAGTTGATTTGGAGTTTGATCGCTTGTTTCATCATTATTTAGTAGCATGAAGAATACTGATTGCATTTACCAAATGGTTTTACTTAACATACATGAACAAGCAAATAATTGGAAGCAACAAATGACTTGGTTCTGATTTACTCTTCACTATGGTTTTGCTCAAATGCAGGGGAAAACCAGACTATTGAATGGGCTATGCGTCTGAGAGTTGCATACTACATTTCACAAGCATTGGAATACTGTAGTATCAATGGGCGGCCTTTATATCATGACCTAAATGCATACAGGGTCCTTTTTGATGAGGTAAATGGGCTACCTGTGCACCTTGTTTCAATATAGGGTACTACAAGTGGTGCATAAAGCCTGATTAATGAGTCGGATTGGTGACCATGTGGCATATGTCCTTGATAATTATATCCATGACATTTTTACTAGTTATTATATATTTATTGTGTCTGGCAATACCATTAGTATTATACTGGGAGTGGTTGGGAGTGGTAGAACTTATGTTGGACTCAAAGCATGGCATACAGTTTCAAAGATATGTTTTATAAGTTGATACTTCTAATTGCATCCTGCAGTTGAATATGTCATTTTGTATTAATTGTCTTATTCTCAAACGATTTTATAGTTAATGACTTTCTGATTGCAGAATGGTGACCCTCGTCTATCATGCTTTGGTCTGATGAAAAACAGCAGGGATGGAAAAAGCTATAGCACGAACCTAGCATATACACCTCCAGAATATCTGAGAAATGGTGCCTATCTCTTCAGTTTCATTTTTTTTTTCTGCAAGCATTTTTTAGTTTCATGTTAAGTAACTAGATATTTCACCTTTTTAGGTATTTCACCTTTCATGGTTTCTCTTATTCAACACTTACTTATGTTTATAACACTGTCTTTCTGACTGCCATTATTCTACTGCACTTACCAGTGAAAATATATTTTTCAACACTTGCTCCTCCAGTATAACTGATGGATTCCTGCAGAGAAACATTTTTTTGTTGTTGTTACTATTATAGTGACATGATTTCTGGAAGTGGAGTTCCATAATTGTAGTGTTGATCTTTTTTTCCTTGCAAAAGACAAAATAGCATACATCTGGTATTTCGCCTTTTGGAAGGACCAGTGACTCAGTTTATGGTTTTCTGATTCCCTATTGTGCTGTTTAAATTGAGCATATTGTAACCTTGGTAAGGCAGTTACCAGGTGCTGTGAGATGGTCTGCTTAGTGGGTCCTTGGTCTCTCTATGTTATTGAAGTCAATAAGTAATCACCAAATAAAACAGCAAGAAACGCTTCAAGTGTTTATTTTTCTGATGAAAGTTTTGTTCTTGCAGGCAGGGTTACTCCAGAAAGTGTCATATTCAGTTTTGGCACTGTACTCCTTGACCTTCTCAGTGGGAAACGCATACCACCTTCACATGTAAGTTTCTTGCCAGAAATGTCTTATGCTTCGTTAGATATGAGGCCTGCTTCCACAAATATAGAAATACACATGCCAGTTGGATAGAAGAAGAACACCCATACTTCCAGATTGCAGTGATTTTTTTTCACCTCAAATCGAATATCTGGGACATCTTTAGCTCATAATTTGAGCACAATCTGCATTGTGTAAATGACACCCTGCATAATTTGTTATGCAAGCATAAAACTAAACACACATACATTACATGTATGCACGCTGGTAATAATGCATGCATGCATTTGTTGCACACAGGCACTTGATATCATGAGAGGTAGAAACATCCAAGCAGTTATGGATTCACATTTGGAGGGGAACTACTCAACTGAGGTGGCTACTACATTGGTGAACCTTGCTTCTCAGTGTCTACAATATGAGCCAAGAGATCGTCCTGACATAAAAAAATTGGTTTCCATTCTGGAGCCTTTGCAGACAAAATTAGAGGTAACCATGTTTATTCTTCTTTGTTTCATATTTGACTCAGCCTTTGCAAAAGGAGTATATTTAATGTTCTAGCATCACATTGGTTCATGATAGTAACTGTAACTTGCACAGGTATTATGTGATATTGCTCAATTTGTTTCCTTGTGTAGCAGTAACTTAGGCATGTGCTGCAGCAACCTAATACAGTACTTTACATGATATAATAGTAAAGGTTAAAACAGAGCAGTAAAATCGTCACTGTGTCCACTTTGTTAGGCTGTGTATAATAGAGGTTTTCCTGCATTACTGCACAGATTGATTTTTTTGAACGAACACTGATAGATTATGTTAGAACATTGTCTTGAATGCTATGCTTGCAAAATATGCAGATAAACATGAGAAAATACCTGTCTTACTAGCATTTTTGATAGGTACATTATATCTCTTCCAAAAGCTTATGGTTTACCAAAAAATTCTGAGCACAATATATGGACACGGGTGCTGGTGTCGTGTCTATGTCCGGGTCGAGCTTGGGTGTCCAATTCGGCAAATCTTTTGGGGATACGCCGTGATGCCAAATACCATTTGGAATCCAAAACGACCGTGATGTTTAACATAGCTGAATAATTAGGACACAGGTGTCTGGATAACACCAAAACGACCCTGATGTTTTTTTTTTATGGAGGAAAACCCTTCTTTATAGAAAGCAAATGTTCAAGACAACGACCTTGATGATTCCTGCTGTTTTCCCTTGAAAAATATGGAACAGGCACCGTCCTATGTGATGCTTGGAATTCCAAAGCCAGTGGAAGAATCACTGGCATCTCCTACTCCACAGTACCCTCTTTCTCCAATGGGAGAAGCCTGTTCCAGAATGGACCTAACTGCCATCCATCAGTTCCTGTTTACAGCACATTACAGAGATGATGATGGGAACAATGAGGTAAAATAAATGAGTGCGCACTAGTTCCAATCTTTATGTTCTGTAGGATCTGTGAAACCGACCATTCTCCATTCTGCAGCTATCTTTTCAAGAATGGACACAGCAGATGAGGGATATGTTGGATGCAAGGAAACGTGGTGACTCTGCCTTCAAAGATAAAAATTTTAAGGCAGCAATCGATTGTTACAGCCAGGTGGGCTTGTGTTTCTTGTTCATGAAAAGCCCTTAATAGCTCCCAGATATATCACTCAAATGTAGTTGTAGAGACTGGGATTGTTTGATTTATTCCATTTATCTAAAACAAAAAAGAACACTCTAATGTGGCTGATTCTTCTTTCCCTGTGTTTCACAGTTTGTTGATGTGGGGACAATGGTGTCACCGACTGTATTCGCTAGACGAAGCTTGTGCTATCTTATGTGTGACCAACCGGATGCTGCCCTCCGTGATGCAATGCAAGCACAGATGGTCTACCCTGATTGGCCGACAGCATTCTACATGCAGGCGGTTGCACTATCCAAGCTAAACATGCAGAGTGACGCCGTGGACATGCTGAACGAGGCATCACAGCTAGAAGAGAAGAGGCAAAAGAGCACAAGAGTTCCTTGAATGACATCGGCAGCTCAGAGAAGTCGCACCCCTTCTATATATAACATAGATTTGCAGTATGTAGTACAATAGTATATTCGCCAACCTTTCCCACCCTGTAAAAAGCGCTTTGTATATTGCGTGGTTTAAAATTAGAAGTCAGGAAGAGTGAAAACTGCAGAGGAGATGCTCTTTGGCCTATGGACTCTGGAGCCATGTGATCGAAATCCATTTGGTTTGACACTTCCATGATAGGTTCTTCATTTTTTGGGCCATGTATATAACATCCTTGCATGGGAGTTCAGAACCATACTGGTTGCTGGTTGTTCAGGAGGGCCCCTGTCGCCGAAGCTAATAAACATGTCTTTGTGAAAAACTATTTCTCTGGGCATTGTCGCCAACTTGCCATTAATCTTATAATATCAAATTAGTTTTCCATCTGCCAGTACTGTATGACTGTTTGTTGCAACAGCCGCAGCTCCATCTTGATCGTCCGATTTCTGTCAGCAAATACAAAGGGCATCCAACTTTGTAAGCAACATTGCAGAGGAAGTAGTTGAGAAAAAATAGTAAAAAAAATAGCATTTATAGCATCAAGAGTATAGCTAATATTTTCAAATCTTTGACCATTCTGAATGCAGCCATGCATGAACTTACTGCGTTGAAAGAAGAACCTTCTGAAAATGTTCTGTCAAAAGTTTCTTGGCAGAAAGAAGAGTTGTCAAAGAGACATCTGTTGGTTCCTTCACAAACTTGCCACTTTACCACCCAGGTACTTAGTTACAGCTATTTTCTTTCGTATAATTTATTAATTATAGGCAACAGTCTGCACCCTAAACAGTTATATTGCACATTGCAGTCAACTATATCTTTGGTTTTGCCATCCAGAAGTGATAATCTATAATTCAATGTGCTGCAGCATGCAAATCAGTTGATGAAGGTGGGTGTGACAGAACCGACCAATTTATTAGAGTACAAGCACATAATTTGCCATTAAGACGGTAAACTACATGATTGAGACCTAATAAACCCGGTAGTCATACCGAAATCTTGAAGGATTTCAAACATTTCCAGCACGACCAAGATCGTAATAAGTTTAGCGTTCATCCTTCACAACGTACATAGTTCGCACATAGTTTTACACAATCGGAGTACGAATAAAGTTGTTACAAACCAAGTTCAAATTTCGAAATAGCGGAAGCGATTAAGTTTAAATACACACACACTTAGTTCAAATACTGTGCCAGGTCCTCGTCAACATCCAACAAAAGCATAAGATAGGTAGAGTGACCATGCCCAAGGTCTAGTCATCACCCAACGCGGGATAGAAGCAGTGCTGGCAATAGCCATAAAACATCTCACCATCTGCCATGGAAAAATAAAACCCTGAGTACGAGAATGTACTCAGCTAGACTTACCCGTCATAAACTAAAAATAAATTGACTCCAAAGAGTATGCAAGACTATATAAGTAGGATAGCTGACTCATCAGTTGCAGAAAAGCTTGCATTAAAGAAATATTTGACCATAACCTTCTAGCATTGTATTTTAATTTGATTAACCTTATTATGCTAAATTAGCACCTGTACTAAACAAGCATGGTAAGAATTATTCAACAAGAATAGTAACCAATTCCGGTTGAGTGCCTTTCAACATCACGGCTCAACCATCACATCTCTTTATTCAAGTTATTACTACGATGCCACTGCTCAAGTCAAGTGTTCACTGTCCAGGAACGATGGCGATTATAATCGATTACTAACCAGCTGGTGGGTATTCCTCACACAAACCACACTCACCCGCTAAAGTGAGCTACAGATTACCGAAGATTCAATTCGGATAAGTCACGGGATCAACAGGTACCATCGTATTCAGGAACCGCCCAGCTGCCTTATTCAGGGCGACCCTGACCTCGGACTTACTCTCCACGTAACCCGTGGTCTCCCATCTTCTCTAATACGATGCGTACAGCAGGTCGACTTTCGGTCCAAATCAAACTCAGGCTTCGCGGTCGGAACGACTTATCCTTCCAGCTAAATGTGAGGCATAAATTCAATATGACTTGAGGACGTACAACGGACGGGGTCCTAGTTCGACACAGACGAAATAACCTCACCGAACCTCCAGTTCAGTCTCAACACCAATCCCGCCCGGTCTCGATTTATTATCTCCACATGGTTATCCAAGATAACAATGTATTCAACCATTCTGAGTCACCACCTATAACTCGCGGATGATAGAAAATCACCCGACTTCTACCGATCTAGTTAAAGCAGGGCTAAGCAGATAATCGCACCTGAACCTAATAGGGTTGAAGTATAACAGTGGCAAGGAATATAAGTAATGCAACAACGGTATAAAAATAACGCCTATAACTTAATGCATTAAACAAGTAAAGAACTCAAGTTAGATATTTTGTAAACCACAGGGAGAATGCTCCGGGGCTTGCCTTTCAGGAAAGAGCTTGGCTAAAGATTGGGACACTCGAGAAGATCAAGCTCGGGATCCTCTTTTGCTGCTATCCCCTGCACCAAGGCTTCCTGCTGGCCTTCCTCTCCTGGTATTCTGGGAACTACCGTTTCGAGCTCTGACGATCCTGTATGATGCATGGTGCGTATGAATACCACGAATACATAGTAAATACAAAGATACATGCTGATGTGAATGAATGCTCAGTCGAAGATAATTGACATGATTTTAAAACATGCATGATAAGCACATGTTATCTACATTCTCTTCTACAATCAAATCTTATACAAGCCTCACATTACAATTTACTTACACATTAAAAGAAATTATAAATGACTATTATTTTGCACACTACCCTCTACTGAACCAAACCAATAACAGATTTCACCTATCACAAAACTTGGAAAAAGCATTATTCGGAAAAAGCATTATTATACACATGAAATAATAACTTAAAGCATTATTAAATTCTTAAAAGAAATCAGGGCAGAACTGCAACATGACTTTAGATTACTTAGAAAATTCTGTAAAAATTACGGAAGCTTAAGCATGTCTAATGTAGACTACCATAAAAATTTCAGGTCAAAACAGTAAGTACTTTATCCTACACAAAAATGACAAGACAACACAATTTAATGGGCATAAAATACTTTGTATATAGAAAAATGTCAAACAACAATCTCAGAATACTCTTAGCTTTAGATTGACATAAAAACATCCTCCAAAAAGTTTCATACACAAATCACTTATATATTATTTATTATGAATTATTTACTATCTACTTAAAATAGGCACCATAAATAGATAGAATAATATTTACACATGACATAGCCTCACAATATTTTTCACACATAGAGCATGACATAAGAAGACTAACAAACTTAGTTTTACATTTTTCTGAGCCACAGAGAATTACTTATGCATTTTCTAAGATAAAAGCAATTAATAGGGATAAATAAATCTATACAGAAAAGTATCACAAAAATCACATTTCATATTTTTCATGCATAGATCTGCTCATAAAAAAAATACTGCAAGTTGAACCATCTCATTTGGACTAAAAATAAGGAAGTTATGATTTTTCAAAGGTTTTATGCAAAATCTGAAAACAGTTACTTTAAACGAAAAAGAAAAACACTTTTGCACCGGAAACCCTAGAGTTTTCAGAAATCCAACAAGCCCTATAAAGAAGTTTTCTGTGTCTGGCAGTTATGCACGAAGGACCTTGACTTTGGTTGAATTCAAGGACGAGGTCCCTGCGATAGAGATGGAACAGAACGACGGCGCGGCGCGGCGTCGCCGGCCGTTGCCGGGGCTCTCCGGCGAAGCTGAGCAGAGGGAAAGCATGAGGGGGACTACGCGCGTCGATTAGAGGGTTCTATCGCGGGCGGAGCAAGGCCGAGGCGGCTCGGCCTCGTGCAGGGCGGAACGGCGGCTCCCCGGCCGACGGCGTGGCCGAAATACGGCGAGGACCGACCCGTATTGACTTCATGGACTAGGGCTACGGCACCTACACGTCAAGGCATAGCTAATGCTCAAGACAGGGAGAGAAAATGGTGGCCGAATCGACCGAAACACGGCGGCGGCGGTCGCCGGTTTGCCGGCCGCGGGAAAGAAATGCCCGATTGGGCTCTTACCCTCGACGAGGACGGCTGCTGGTAGGTGCAAGAGCGAGCACGCGTCGAGGCGACTCCGTGCGCGTGCTCGAGGAAGAAAATGCACTGCGGCGAGGCTTTGCGACGGATGAGCTGTCGGCGTCGACGACGGCGAGCTGCGCGGGGCAGAGGGAGAGAGGGCAGGGAGAGAGAGAAGTGAGCGGGGGGACAAAAAGAAGGAACGACCGCATCGCTTTAACTTGGTCGGGACGGCCGCTGCCGCCTCGGACCGCCGGTGTTCGCTCGCCACGTGGAGCGCGTGGACTGGGGGCGATGGGCGGTGGCCGAACATTTCCCTGACGGCCTGGACGAACCGTCACTGAAAAGCTATTTCCATGACCTCTAATATAAACTTTTCTGCTCTATTGCTCCCAAACCAAACCGAATTAGCCAAAACTCATATTGGAGAAAATGTAGCTCTAGAAGAGTAGAACATTTCATCTATACAAAGTATGGCAAGATTCTGCATAGATTTTGAAATACAAAAATCTAAAAAAAATACCTTTAAAATTCCCTAAAATAGAAAAACAGCCCCCAAACCTGCCTTTTTCAATATTTTTGAACATCTTCCAAGCATTTTCATGAAAAGTGATAATAAAAACTTTTGTTCCTTATAAAATTCTCTACAAACTTTATTTAGGATGCACACACATGCAAACACTCTAGCTATCACTTTTAAATCAGTCAAACAAAGTTACTTTCATGGTCCACCTTGGTCAACCATGACATCAAAGCTTAATTAACCAAAACTATGAACATAAATCTAGGTTCATTTGGTGCCCTAATCATGTCTAGGTTGCTTTAGTGATCATAAAACATCAAACACTCATACCACTTATCCAATTCATGTGAAATGTGAGCACAATTAAACAAATCAACCATCACACATAAAATAACAATTAACCTTTACATCAATGCTAAGCATAATGATGCTTATGCTAAAGAATGCAAGTGATTATGCATGCTTAACACCTTGGGTGTTACAGTGGGGATCACATTCTTATCTGAGTAACCATCGTAGGATCATCATTAGCAACAGCAATGAGATGATTTCAGATTATGTAAGCATGGGTTGCTGTTAACTTGAGTTCCAATATGAGCAGAAGGTTTGTACCATGCAGGATGATGAGTTGGGCCTTTTTGCCTTTGCTTTGCAGATTGGATCTTCCCCAGGCTTTGAGAATGGAGAGTTTGAGTCAGCCGAATTCACCCAGCTTTTGCTCTCTGTGTGGTTGAGCCTTGTGTATATGTAAGTGCCTCACTCATATTTGGTCCCCATATGAGTGAGGTCCTGTTGGGGAGGCCCCCTTTTTTATCTCTATAATTCAATGAAACACAACTCTCCTGCATTTTCGAAAAAAAACAAATTTACCCAGCTTCATCATTTTATCATGCTTCTGAAGACTGTATTTATTGTAGATTCAGAGCTATTATCCTTAGTAGATTGCCTTTTCCTATTCTTCTTGCTTCTTCACAACATAAATACACCGTTTCACTGGTTAGATATTTCTTACGTCTAGATCAGTAGGTATTTGGAAATATACCTGAGTCTTAGTCTGAACTCTGACGTTACAAGGTTTATTATCCTTTATTGTGGAGATTGATGACTATATACGACACTGACGAATTATCTGATTTATCCCCTTTGAATCCTTTTTGCAGAATCATGCTGTGACGAAAGCAGATTTGGTAGTTTAACCAACCTTCAATAAAAGCAATGGCATCTGGAGCTGGATAACCGATAAGCTTGGTCTGAGGAAAGAACTTGCTCCAACTATTCATGATTTGATGCAGACTCCATAGCAGTTCCGTGGCATTTGATACAAATCTCAGAGGACAAGTTATTAATCACAGACCGCAGGTAGGCATATCTTCTCATACCTCCATCTTGACCTTTGTAGATCTAATTTGATTAAATTTCCCTCATTTAAATGCTTCCACTAGCTGTTTGTACAATCTGAACACTGATGTAATGCATGCATTTTATCAACATAATGTAGAACATGTGAGAAGCTTAAATGAATTTCTATTGCATGCTGTGGGTTATCTCTCTGCAAGAGATCAGTAGTGCCCTAAATCCTAATTGATAATGGACCAAAAGCACATCCCTGAATGCATGTATTTCAGCATATGTAGTACCGAGAAATAGAGATAAAAACAATACCATGTTTCTGTTATCTGAATGCATCAGTTCATACTTCACAAACAGAAATGATGTACCCTTACAAAAAATGCTTCGATGCAAAGATTTACTCTTTATTCCTCTAATTTTGGAAATATAGCTAATCATAGATTTAGTGTGGTGATGGATCAAGTGCCCGTTCTCAAACTAACTGTCCTTACAGTACCTGGTGAAGTTTCTGCCAAGTGAAAGTGTGGGACAAATGTAAATTGATGGTAGTTAACTGGTTATGCTAACTTAGTACCCTAGATTTTTAGTTGGGATTACAGAGTTACATGTTTTTAAAGAAATTATGGAGTAATGAAGTGGTGTGTGTGTGTGTGATGGCAGCTTTCAAGTTGCTTGCCGTTTTATGCATTAATCTATATTCAGTTATCTGTGAGTAGACAGCAGTACTCTTGTTGGTCTTCCATGTTTTTCTTCATTGGAGCCATTTTCTGACCTGTTGGATTGCAACTTCGGGTCTGATGTATTTTTCATTGTCGGCGACGAGTCATTCCCTGCTCACCGTGCTGTGCTTGCTGTCTGCTGACCAGTCTATGTATACAAGGGCCATTTAGATTAAAACATGCACAGACAGAACAATGCCATCGAAATATTAGCCATAATAACCCTTTATTGCACTGTCAGTGACACAAGAAAGCATAATCATACAGAAATACTACGAATCGATGCAAATACACCGTACAATCAAACCGAATACAGAGTGAAAATGAATAACTTTTTCAGCCGTGTAAATCACTTGTCAGCGTATCTGTGACTGACTGATGTGTCAGGCACTCAGGTTTGCTGCCCCATGAGCTCCATGGCGGAGTCGACGAGCGAGGCGACGCTGACGGCGCGGCGGCTGAGCCCGACGCTGCCCGAGAACACGTTGAAGCACTCGAGGCCGGAGGTGGTTTCCGCGACGCGCCTCTGCTCGGCCTCCATCCCGAGCTCCACGAAGAGCGCCACGAAGCGCGCGTCCGACCGCATCAGCGCGATGGCGAGCTCCAGCGTGTATAGCCGGACGCGCGGCACCTCCAGGGACGGGCGGTTGTACTCCCGGAGCACCAACACCAGCGTCCGCGCCAGCGCCGCGTCCGTGACGCCCGCCGTGGCGAGGCTCGCGCGGAGCTCCCCAGGCTGCATGAACCGGAGCATCTGCGCTGCGAGGCCGAGGAAGATGTTGAGCACCTTCGTCTTCTCCACCATGATATTGCGCAGCACCTGTGCCGTGTGTCAGGGAATAAGAAGAAGAAGAAAAAGATTAGGAAATGGTTCATGACCATAGGCGCTGATGCACATGCACAGAAACTACCTTGGTGGCGCCGGCGGTGACTCCTCTCAGTGCAAGCTGCCACTCGTCCCCAGCGTAGGTGCACAGGTTGCGCAGGATCCTTGCGGCGCCGATGACGACGATGGGATCACTCAGCGCCTCGACGAGCCGCTCCACACCTCCGCCGAACGCCACGATGATGGCGCCGCAGTTCCTGTTGCTGTCCAGCGCCAGCATCGCCAGAGCCTCGCCGGCCTCCACCCGGACCGCATCCTTGTGCCGGTCGGGCGCTGCGTCCTGCTGCTTTTCCGGCAAGAACATGGCCACCAGCATGCTGACCACACCCCCCGTGGCCCCGATCATCTCCCTCGCCTCCTCGTCCATGGCGAGGTTCGTCAGTATCTGGATCGCCAGGCGGTTCAGCTCGGACTCGTCCTTCTCGTCCTGCTGCTGCAGCACCTCCCTGACGTTGCTCACGGTGAACACATTGTCAGAGAGCTCCCTCCGAAGCAGCTTTCCGGTGGTCCCTGTCGTGCTCACTAGCCTCTTCACGACGCGGAGCGACTGCTTCACCGCCTTGGGGCGCATGTCTGTCGCCGGCCCGTTTGGTACTATGCCCGAGTAGGAGATGATGGTGTCGAGAAGGCCCCTGGTCTTGCCGATCTTGTCGCAGTTGTCGTGGTCCCGCGCCAGCTTGTTGAGGATGGACAGCCGGAGGAGGTTGAGCTCGTCGAGGTCGGCGTAGAGCAAGAAAGCCACGGACTCCATGGCGCCTGCAATGCCGGTGACGCGGAGCGCGTTGAGCTTCCTTCCGGTGAGCATGAACACGACGACCGCCGCGGAGCGCCGCACGTCCTTCTCCGAGGCGTTCTTCCAGCTGAGCATCTCGATGAGCCGCTCGATAGTGGGGCCGGACGTGCCGATCTTGCGGAGCGTGGCGTCGGCGAAGCGGTCGGACTCGACGAGCGCCGCGAGGATGCTGGCTCCGAGGCGCTGCTCGTGGTGCGAGCCCGCCGTGAGGAGGTCGTCGGCGTAGGACGCGAGGTCCATGTGCAGGCCGTCGAAGATGCTGCCGTTGAGGCACCGGGAGTAGGAGTCGTAGAAGAAGCGGCGGACGGCGACGGCGCCGCAGTCGGTTGTGTTGAGGTGGCAGTCGGTGGCGACACGCTCCAGCAGGCGGTTGTGGCCCACCCTCCACTCCCACAGCGCCTTCTCGAAGAGGAACAGCAGCGCTTCGGCGAGCGCGAGGCCGTAGAAGATGTCGAGCGCCGAGTGGCGGTTGGCGCGGGCCAGCTCGGTGCCGCCGTTGCGCTGGGGGACGAGGCGGACGAGCGAAAGCGCGGCGCAGGAGGACGCGGACAGCAGCTGCAGCCAGTGGAAGACGCGGCCGACGGCCCACGACACGGGCTCGCGGCCCGCCGTGGTCTGGTGCTGCCACTCCAGCTCGTGGCTGCGCCCCAGGATCTGACGCCCTCCACCAGCAGCAGGATGGTGATGCACCAGAAGTCGGTCTGGTCCAGCGTGATGGCGAAGCCCGCGAGCAGCACGACCGTGGCCCAGATGAAGCCCGGCGTGCCGAGCCGGCTGGCTGCCTTCTCCAGCACCGCGAGCTGGAGCGCCAGCATGGTTAGCCCGTGCTCCGGCGGCGGCGCCGCGTCGGCTTCGTCATAGACGACGCTCGGGCGGACGCCGCACGGGGTTATCACCGCCTTCTGCGGCTCGAACAGCGTCGGCAGCTGCTCCGGGATCAGCACGTTCACGCTCCTGGTGGCAAGGCTCACACGGCGATCCATTGCCGCCGACTGCTTTGCGCTCTGGACCGAAGTTAGGTAGCGAGCAGTGTGACGCGGTGACACGAGTACACTGAGCTTGGTTTTGCACACTGGCATGTGCCGACTATTTATAGGCAAGTGCAGGTACTGTCAATGGCGTACTTGCATTCTTGGAGTTTGGAGGAGATTCATGGCAGGCATTGACGCATGTCTCACGTTGACACGTGGTCGATTTCTTGCCTGTTATTTCAGGCCTTGAGGGGAAGGAGATGCTCTCTCCTTTCTTCTTGTTACAGAACTCGGTTGCCAACTGGGGCAACAGCGCCAGACGCTTGCTCATCTGGTCTGGTTGTAATATCTTGCGTGTTCGCTACTATCCCCGTTCCAAAAGATGCACTCGATCAAATTGATTTATGTTTACAAATTTATAGAAAAGATATCACATTTCATTAGTACACAAAAATGATTTTTAAATCCATTTAAAAATGGTTTTTAAAAATCATTTAGGTTTTCTCAGCTGGCTGTGGTGTAGCAAAACCTACATTGCCGGAACATGGCAGGAGGATCGCCGCCCATGCACTTTCACGTGTCCTGACTTCTAAGCGGGGAGATGTGCTTGTGATGAAGCGGATAGGGACAGACAGTCGATCATGGCGTCCCTAGCGAGCACAACCCAGGATGTCTGGGACAGTATTTTCATCGAGTAGCTTAACCTCTCGCATGCCAAGGCAATGAGAGAGCTCTTCCCTGACTCACAAGGAGAGCGGGCTAGGCACTGCGCGTGTCTGAAAGCCGATGTCGGCTAGCCGGCTAGGCAGTATGATTAGCGAGTAATAGACAATATGGTCTCCTAGGCAGAGCCGAATGTATAACACACTATCTCCTAGTGTGCGATGTCATTAAAAGTAACTTACTTTTAATATTTCTCGATCTTAATATAAAAGATACCCAAACCTTGCGTATTCGAGAAAAAATCATTTAGGTAGTATTTGTGTTGGTCCTTAGCTTGCTTGCGCAACAGAAACAACAGAATTTGGATTTTGGAACCAGAACATGTGAAGCTCGAGTAGGGGGGATGATATCATGCATTTATTAATTGCATCGTCATTTCCAATGATTACCAGGCTGTAGGGGCCCAATGATGATCGATCCAAAGTTTAGGTGAGAGGTTAGAGACGTTTGCACATCCGCTGCAGGTATTTCTTCTTCTGCCCTTGCTTGCTGAGCTATCCATCGCCTCTCCTTTCAGTCCTTTCTAAGAACGGAAGTATGTAGAACCGAAACAGCTAGCAAGCATTGTTTCGGCAGAGCCGAGACGACATCATGCGATACAACGGCCTCGCAGCTGGCCGTACGTGATTCTGCTAGAATGTTGCAATCTGTAACACGTGTTTTCTTCCGACGGTTAAAGCGGTGTGTTTCGTTATATTGATTGATGTCATTACTTGGGAATTTAGACCATCTATTCGATCAAGAATCCATTCAGACAAACAGGGCATGCAGCAAAACACTAGCAGCTTGTCAGTAACTCAAGCCGCCTGTCATTACTGGTGCCTACATGGTGTTGTCTCTGACTCTGTGAGGAACAAATGCTGCTGCTGTGCAGATGCTGCGGCAATCTATGCAAAGCCTGGACGCAGCACTTCTATGCTGTCTGTTATAGCCCTGTATTTCGATTATTAATTTGCTGTGTCCAACGACGGAACCGCCTATAGTTCAGAAGTCTAAGTATCCAGCACAAGAAATCAGATTTGGGTTGGGAAGTCGATCCACGCGGTCCACACCACGTCGCATTGTCATCAGCTGCAGATGTTGTCCATCTCGCGTGAAATGACCAAAATTCCACGGCGAGCTGCGAGGCTTGCGGCTACGGACGAGGATGAGGCCACGTCCATCAGTATTATCCGAGCCGTGACCGAAATCGAGGACGGATCATCACAAACGCACGCAACAGGAACAGGGGAGAAGCACGTACGGATACTTGCTGGCGTCCTGCAAAAATATAAATTAATTTGCTTCGTCAGCGCGACAGATTTTGGAAGAAAATTGTTAGCTATTGATTGGGGAAGAAGCCAAGAGCTAGAAGGAAGAATCCCTAACCGGCCTTTTCTTTTGTACGGCTTCAGAAGCAGAGCCAGGCATGGCACTCGCCTAACGAAGCTGTGATAAAAAATAAGCATGATCAGAGTTAACCAACGCCTAACGAAAATAAGCATGATCAGAGTTAACCAACGCCTAACGAAGCTGTCTTCACGTGCAGAAGGATTGGAGGAACAAGAGGCTCTCCGGACCAGTTCCAGTGGGGGGTTACTGCTAGCTTCAAGGAAGAGCAGTGCAGTCCAAGACGGATCCTTCCCTTTCTATGGACGAGGACCAAATTCAGCTGACTCAGTAAGCACAGGTTTCTGAAGCAAAACCATAATGGACCCATCGCCGTCAGTAGCTTAGTACCATGTCTGAAATTCTGATCACCATAGTGACAGTACCCTAATAGCAACCTCATATTGTATTAGATATAGATTTGGACAGGCCTTACCGCCCTCTGACCGGTTCAACAGGCAGCCGGCCACCAGGTTGGGACTTTGGGAGCCGTTCCTTCCTCACATGTGGGATGAGTTAGACTGCCCATTTTGTTTCAACAGGCGGCGACACCAGAAGCTGATTTGTCCGCTGTGCAAGTATGAACGCCCAGGATCACGACCACAGTCCATGCATTTCGACACCGTAGACCATTAAACCTCGAGTACATCCTCAGGAGGATCAGGAACTCGATCTCTAGCCGCCGATGGTCCACTCATGTCCCCCGAAACATGCGGAGCTCATCGCTGGAGATTCATTCAGTCATTAGTCACTGTGGATAGTTTAATTGCTTCATGAATTAGAAGTACAAGCAAGTCTCTAAGCGTAACGAGTGCTTATGTACACGCTAGAGCTTGTGTGTACTTGGCGTGACCACCTGTGTTATATATCAACCACGGGGTGCTGGAGCGAACGTGTCGAGGTCGAAACTTATTCACCAAGACGAGATGAACATGATGCTTCCGATTATTCACCAAGGCGACAGAGTCAAGGTTGCCACAGCTTGTGTCAAAAATGGCTGTATAGCTATGGTTTCGGAATTTTCTCTAGTCTAGAATAGAAGTCAGTGTGTCAGCTAGCTCTGTTAGAAAGAAGTTTCGTTTCTCTTGCGTTCGCATGTGGACCGGATGAGCTGCATTATTATCCAGAAGCTGAAGGTTTATTGTCATCCGCAGTCCACGGATATATAACTGGTGAAAATACTTTTCTTATAGTTACAGTCGAATGATAAGCCGTGCAAGACTAACCAAAACATGCACATACCCAACCGAAGAAAATATCAGTTTGCTTGGACTTGTTCAACTTACCAACTATGATATAATATTTTTCTTTTATAGTAATAAGCATCGATCGTCTTATTAGTCATAAAAATCATCAACTGAGAAAAGCTCTATATGTAAGAGTAGTGATCCACAGTTAGCCATCAGACCACACCACAACTTCTTCCGGAAGGAGCGCAATCACAAGAAAATCCTGTCGCACTGACCTTAAAGTCTTGTAGCGTATTTCAGACGTCGTAGAAACCGTGTGTTCCATTTAATTTGTTCTTTTTCCAGAAGAGGGGGATTTTGTGGTGGTGGTGTTACTAGACATCGCATGCACGCGAACATCTATATCCCGCTTAAAGTAAGCATCGTGCTATTGACTGAGAAAATGTCACAAAACCTAATTTGTTTAGCGCTCTCATTGGAGAAAAACGTTTGACCACGAGGTAAGCCCTCCGAGAAAACCGTTGCGTATACGCGTGGCGCAACCTGAGCCATGCATGCATGCACACTCGAGCAAGGTAATGTACTTTCGCGTCCTGCTTCGGCCCTCGTGCGCGCCTATATATAGCGCTGCAAGCCCAGCAGCTGAAGCCATTCAGATAGCCAACAATACCCTTCCAAGTTCCAGCAACACGCGAAGAACTGAGAGCGCAAGCAAGCGAGCGAGTGCAGACGACGTGCTGTGGCCACAGCCCACACACAGGGGTGTAGCATGGCGAGGTTTGCGGTCGCGGCGTGCGCTGCCGCGGCGGCGGCGCTGCTGCTCATCGGCGTCGCGGCGGCGGACGTGGCGTCGATCATCACGCAGGACGTGTACAACCAGATGCTGCCGAACCGCGACAACTTGCAGTGCCCCGCCAAGGGCTTCTACACCTATGACGCCTTCATCCAGGCTGCCAACTCCTTCCCGGGCTTCGGCACCGGCAGCAGCGACGAGCTCAACAAGCGCGAGCTCGCCGCCTTCTTCGGCCAGACCTCCCACGAGACCACCGGTGGCACCAACGGTGCTGCCGACCAGTTCCGGTGGGGTTACTGCTTCAAGGAGGAGATCAACAAGGCGACAAGCCCTCCCTACTATGGACGTGGACCAATTCAACTCACAGGGTTAGCGAGTTAATTTGCGTTCGTGTCTCTGATTGTTGCGTTCCCTTTCTTGCACTAACCGGCAACTAGTCGACTTGCGTCCACGCAGTCAATCCAACTACCAGCAAGCCGGGGACGCGATAGGCCAGGACCTTGTGAACAACCCGGACCTGGTGTCGACGGACGCGGTGATCTCGTTCAAGACGGCCATCTGGTTCTGGATGACGGCGCAGTCGCCCAAGCCGTCGTGCCACGACGTGATCCTGGGGAACTGGGCGCCGACGAGCGGCGACACGGCGGCGGGGCGGGTGCCCGGCTACGGCGCCATCACCAACATCATTAACGGCGGGATCGAGTGCGGGGTGGGGACCAACGACAACGGCGCCAACGCCGACCGCATCGGCTACTACAAGCGCTACTGCGACATGTTCGGCGTCGGATACGGCGACAACCTCGACTGCTACTCCCAGCAGCACTTCTGAATTCTGATCAACTGCATGTTGTTGTGTTGTGTTGACGTAACTAAGCTACGACTGTTTGTTGCTATATAATCTGTGTGTGACCTATGATGAATAAGTGGCCTTTGACATATATATTTTGTTTTAATAATAAAGGATGTCATTTTAATAATTAATAGAGGCTGACGATCCTGTTATGACGCAATCTATTAGTACATCGACATTTCTTATTCTAATAATCGAAAACAGATCGTCATGAACATAGAATTTTGGCACGCGCAGACAACGGCAAAAAACTGAAAAAGTTTGGAGTCATTATTGTGTGGACGGGGCAGAGAGTATATAATTTTAAGACACCAAAACAATGGTAGTCACATGATGAAATGACACCTATCTACAATTCAGATTGAAACGATACAATGGGATTTTAGTTTTTTTGAATTACATGGTATAACATAGATGCCCACAACACGTACATACACTCACCTTTATAAATACAAGCACTCAAACTATACCCTTATGAACACATTCAAAGGACAGAGCCTATAGATCTTGAAGTTCACGAAGTCATCATAGGTGCCTCACTGTTGACGAAGACGTCACCTACGACTTAATACATAGTGCCAATAAAACCTGAGAAAATTAGAGAAAAAGATGTGAGCACCAGGATATGAACCTGGTGGTAGCGGACAGTCCCCATATTGGACCTTGGCCCAGCTCCCATCTTTAATTTAATGAATGTGATGCTCCTTTTCCACGGCCGCTGAAATTGAATACCTCTGGTGGCCGGACTTCTACAAAGCTACTTGGGCCACCACCTCGCTCGCTTTCTTTTCCCATAATCCTGATCTGGACTAGATTATAGATCCTATATTTAGTGGTAATAATAGTGCTCGGACGTCTAGCGCGAGCATACGTCCGGACACACGCGCCCACCCTACCTGATATGTCCACTTCGTGGTCCCGTGGGCTCTAAAAAAAGACAGCCCTAGCTTGCTATGTCCATTCTGTGGTCCCGACGGCCCCACCTATCATGCCTTTTCTAAAAAAAAGCCTGCCTCCCATGTTACTCTGTGTTTGCACATCTCAAGCATACTGAATCTGCTGTGAATCGTGTACGTTAGGCTCGTGCAAACAGGAGAGCACGCACGCGGCACCCCACGACACCACACACCAAGCCCATGCCCCCAACCACGAGATGCAACACAAGGTGGGTAGAAGAAATGCAACAATCGATCTACTTTTGAAACATCCAAAAACAATGGCTGCAACATACTTTTGAACTTAGTTGAAACACTTGATATATGCTTCTAAAACACTTGAAAAACACAACTGAAGCATGCCTAGAAACCATTGTAACCATACACAACATCAAATAAAACAAATTCAACATATGTGTGAAACATATACAACATATAGATAAACACAATTGCAACATGAGTCCGTGAAACACAGATGAAACATACCTTTGAAATATCATAAACACTCGAAGCATACAATCGCAACATGCTGAACATTTGGAAATAGGGTTAACATAATTTAATTATGAATTTTGTGTGCTTATGAAATATAAGAAAGACAATATTTTTCATTAAATTAAAATTTATCATAGAGCTAAGGAATATTTTTGTGCATTCATTGACGCTTCTGGAGATTTTGTATTGCGATTTGACACTATTGGTTGTCATGACAAACGAATGCGAGGGCACCCCCGATTGCCGAATTGCAATCGGTGGTGCTAGCGTGCGAGGCGGAATACAACTGACACAAAGTAGAACTCGACACGAGATAAAAAATGTCTCTCTCTTCATTACCACTTGGGGAGCGCTATTTATACACAACCGTAGACTTTTATATGGACATTTTGCCCTCCTACCTACCACATATGCCTAGAATATTCTGGCTGTCGAGGTCACATCTGTCAACCAGCTTCGCGATGCCTCCTGCTCCCTAACTGCTAATAGATCATGGCCCACTGATGCCCCCTGTCGTCCGCTTGGGCCTTCCCTCGGGTCCACATTCGGGAAGACTTGAACCTGCACCGAATCACAAGAAGGCTATATCGGCAACCGAAGCATCGCCGAATAGACATCAAAGCGGAACCAAATGTTTCGGGCTTCCTTTAGCCCGCAGAGCTGCAAGAGGGGGCTATTCCTGTTACCGAAATGTCACCGAAAGGACACAAAAGAGGAACCGAATGTTCTGGGCTCCCTTTAGCTCGCAGCTTCGCACTATTGCTGGATGGGCGAAATGGTTTTTAGCTCTCGGCTCGGTCCCATGACAACTAACCGATTACCAACCAAATGACGTAACTGAGGAAAGCCGATAGGGGGGGTGACCACGCCGTGGCCGCCCCCCAATAGTAGCCCCTCGGCGTTACTTTGCTCGCTTTTCGGGCAATGGGGCAGTCAAAACAATCGTTCGGGGATCTCGTTACGCTGTTCCTGAATGGGGGCCGAATTGTTGCCACCTGTTTCAATGCTGAAGGCACTGCTGAGCTGTTGTAACCACTTTGTGGGGCCGCTGGCAGTGGTTGGAAATGATCGTGAACTGCGCGGGAATGAACCGTCATGCGCGCGGGATTGCACGGCAAGTAAATGCCAACTGGCGCCTGCTCGATTCTCGAGCCCTGCAATTGTTCGCTGCTGCGCACGCTGGTGGTAGAAAAGGGCGGTATCGATTGCCTTACTTTTTGTTGTGGCGGCTTTTAATTTCCTTATTTTCTGCCTCCATTTCTTTTATTTTCTTTTTATCTCGGGCGATTCGTTCTCTCGCGTATTCGGCTCGTGGTATGTTGAAAGGCGAAACTACGTCCAGTTCAACCAGCAGCGGATCCAGGTCAAGGTCGGCGTCGGATTCATCGTCCAATTCGGGTTCTTCTTCCTCTTCGGTGAAGCGTAATCCGTCTCCCGCGCCGGTTGATACTGTTGTTGAGATCATGGATGAGCCCGGCTGCTCCAAGGTGACCGGTGCCACTGACAGCAGGTCGCTGGCCGAAGCGGTCGTTAGCAACTTGGGGGCCGAAGTGGCTGCCGATGAGGTCAGTGAGAACATAGTGTACGATGATGCTGAAGGCGAAAAAGAAACCACCGTGGATGAGGAGTATGAATAGCAGTCCAAGACAGATAATGCTCAATCTCACCCGACACGGAGGAAGAAAAAACCATTTTGGCCGGTGTTTGCACTTGATCAATCTAGGGTGATCGAACTGCTGCTGGATGACTATCAGCAGCTTGGTTTGGTGAACGCCGATACCCGATCCAAGTGCCGGGCCCCAGGACAAGAAAGGGTTCCACGGCCCAGAACTTATGAGGCCATAGTTTTTTGAGAGTCCTTTGAGGCAGGGCACCGCTTTCCGATTGAGCCGTTCTTCTATGAAGTTCTCAATCGGTTTAACCTCCAGATCAGCCACCTGACACCGAATGCGATATCTCGACTGAGCGTGTTTACGATGGCTCTGAGGATGATTGGATGTCAGCTTAGTGTTTTGGTTTTTTCTTGGTTCTACTGTTGGCGGTCCTTAACGACTATTTTACACCGCCAACTTGAGACCAAAAACAAGCAAATTAATATTTACATGCACTTATGCATTTGCTATTAACCCAATTCCACTTGTACTTGGAGAATTATTATTTTGCAGGAACATACAACTAAGTACAAGAAATTGTTGGAGTAAAAATGTGACTCTTCACGCCAACTGTTCCTCTCGCAAGCCAGACAGACCGGAGTGTGAATGTCTCTCTGATCCCCGCGACTTTCTCCAGCAGTTGATCCGGTTGATCGAGTCCGAGGCGTGGCAGTCAATTTGACCCTGAAATTGACAAGGAGGAAAAGAGTAGTAAAACTATGGAACCTGCCGGTGTGATTCCAGACAGTTCCTCATATGTGGCTAAATAGCCGATCTGATTAGGGCATTGACTAGAAAGTCAACATCCAACATGCATTTATGAAAAAGCGATTAAATAAACATGCATGAATAAAATAGTCAATCATGGCTTGGTACAAATAACTGGGATAAGAGAAAGCTTAAACCATTCATGATACATGCTATAGACAGTAAATGTTGGGAAACAACTTTGACGCACAAAACTTTCACCTCAAACTTTGGAGTTTAGGATAAACTTTTCATAGAAAATATTTGAGATAGCACATTGCTCAGCGAAGATGACGTGGACACTTCGCTATGATTGTATGGAACTTCCCACATATATTTTTACATGTTTCAAGTTATCCGACGGAGATGACTTCTCTGAACTCCTGATGCCTGGCGAAGCTGACGTGGCGGCTTCGTGCGAAGGATCAGTAAAGTTATCTGCTGAATTAAGAGAACATGATCAAGTCTGAAGTTGCTTAAAGAGACATAAGGATAGGGGCGAAGTGTGTCTCAACACTTCGCTGGGCTGTTTTTTGGATAAAATATATATGAGATGTCACGTCTAAATTTGTAAAGAATCTATAAATAGCGAAGCCGGGGGGTCTATAAATACCCCCTGGGGTGTAAATTTTTAGGCAGAATGAAATACAATTGCAATGTGTATATTGTTTCCACCTCATAGTTCCTGTTTGTGATTCCTCCTCCCAACAGTAAAGAACTAGCTAAATTGGCTTTCCAAGTATACTTGAAAGGAACAAAACCGTTAGCCGATCTAATCTATTAGATACAATATATAAAGAAATCCTACATGTGTGCAGCAATCTAGATTAAAACTAACAGATCTACTAAGCAATCTCAACAAACCAACTAGCTTTAAACTAATACATGTATAGAATGTCATTGGTGAAACTCTGGTAATTAGGCTAATTTGCCGATACCGACATGAGAACAAACTAGGTGCATGAACAGCTTCAAAGCAGAACATACTATCGTAAAACTACCCATAACCTAGAACGCGCCACATGTCATGAACAAGATTGATAAGATCTAGCAAATGCAAGCACAAGACCGATCATCAAAGCAAAGGAAAATAAACATAATAAGTATTGATGACAATCAAATCTAAGAAGATATAAGCCAAATCTACCAATCTTGATCGGGCAATGATGTTGTTGCAATAAAATAAATAATGTAAAACAAACAACATCGGTGACTTAATGAATCTGCTTGGTTGCCGAGCCTAGTAGAGCCGATAACAGGCCATTAGTAACTTGATGAATCTATTAGGCTGGCAAACCTAATAGAGCTGATAACTAGCCTATGCTAACGCATACAATAGGTGGTCGAACCGGCCCTATCAAATGATAACATAAACTGTCAGCAAGTGCCAATGCATAGATGAGAGGTCGAACTAGCCAAATCAAGCATAAACACAAGCCCTTTGTGAAGGGTTATGAGGGTGCTACGCTAGCCAGAAAACAAAACTTTTCGACCTCATAAACCAGGATCTACTGCTAGTTACAGGTTACGGGATTACCACTAGACGCGTAGGTGCAGCGGAAGGCAACTCGATGTAGTCGTATGCGTTGCAGCAGGCAGTGCAGTTGCATGGTCGTCCATCACCTCAATCCCCTCGTGCGGTTCATCCCAGTGCTCCAGATGCAGCACCTCCGAGGAATCCCACATGTGCAAGGAAGAAGCGATGCGCCTCTGGATTGCTAGGTCCGCGAGGAGCAGAAGGCGCGAGCATGGGGAGGACGACGGTGGCTGCCAAAGGCATGTGTAACCCTGACCGCGCTCCTACCCCTTGCTTATATAGGCGTCCCCAATGAGCTCATGAGTTGGAGACCCATTAGTAACCCTAAGCCTTATCTAATTCGGGTCCAACCCGAATTAGGCTTCCAGCCCCTTAAGCATGCGACCCTATGGGTTCACACACACATTGACACGGGCCGAGTACTCCTACTTGGCCAATAGTTGACAGCAGCCTCTAGCAAGGCATGACAACTCCTATGTGCACGTAGAGATCATATCAGATGAACCACTACGACCACATACAAGTTATTCCCTTTGCCTCTCGATATATGGTTCAACTCGTGGGTTAACACTTAACCCAAGCACGACCATGCATTTGTTGATCCAATCACTTGAGTGATCCAGTGATATCTCTCTCACGTAGAGAGGGGCAAATTCCATCTTGATTGTCTATGTCTCAAAGCATGCTTCCCGACCACCCGAAGACCACCTTTATAACTACCCAGTTACAAAGCAGCGTTTGATAGTCCCTAAATAGGCCATTTCACATCTTGAGTACATACCACAATCTTAGGTCTAAGGACATAATGTACATGACGTGAATAGAGACTTTCTCATGTCGGGTCAGTCCAGCCTACATGTTTCACATGTGCCCACATTATTAGTTTGACATCTCCATGTCCATGACTTGTGAAACATAGCCATCAACTAATACATGTGCTGGTCTAATATTCAAGTGTGTTCTCACAAGAACGCTGACTAGGGACAACTTTTGAATAACCATTCAAGTAATTGAGTTCCACAAACAATTCACATAATCGCCAATTAATACAAGTTATCTATAATGGATATTCAATGAACACTTTATTAATCATAGATACAATCGGAATATCATCATCTACATGATTAGCTCTAGGGCATATTCCCAAAAGTCTCCCACTTGCACTAGAGTTAATCTCTTAGATGTCTAATCCCCATAGACCTCATGCGCGCCTCATGCCTATGCTGTGGAAGAGCCTTTGTCAAAGGATCTACTACATTCAAATCCGTATGTATTTTGCACAATTTGATCTCTTCTCGTTTCACAAACTCTCGAATGAGATGAAACATCCAGAGTACATGTTTATTCTTCTGGTGATCCCTAGGCTGCTTAGCCTGTGCAATCGCCTCATTGTTATCATAATGTAAACTCAATGGGCCCGACACATTCAAAAACACACCGAGCTCAATGAGGAACCTCCTCAACCAAACACCTTCCTTTGCAGCGCCAGAAGCTGCAATGTACTCGGTTTCTACTGTAGAATCAGACACCGTCTCCTGCTTGGGACTTTTCTAGCTAACTGCACCACCATTTATTGTGAACACAAAACCTGATTGAGATAGTGAATCATCCCCGTCGGTTTAGAAGCTAGTATCGGTGTAACCGTTTATAACGAGCTCCTCCTCACCTCCATAGATTAGGAACACATCCTTAGTTCTTCATAAGTACTTTGGGATGTTCTTAACAAGCGTCCAGTGAGGTTCACCCAGATTAGCTTGGTACCTGCTCACAACACTTAGAGCATATGAGACATCTGGGGAGTACATATCATGGCATACTTGATGGAACCAACGGCCGAATCATATGGAACCTTACTCATGCGGTTGCGCTCTTCATCTGATGAAGGAAACTGCTTGTCACTAAAGCGCATACCATGTGACATAGGCAAGAACCCTTTCTTGGACTGTTCCATGTTGAACCGTTTCAACACCTTGTCAATGTACGTGTCTTGACTTAATCCTATTAGCCTTCTCGACCTATCTCTATAGATCTTAATTCCCAAGATGTATGCTGCTTCTCCTAAATCCTTCATAGAAAAACTATTATTCAGTGAAGTCTTTACAGATTGCAACATAGGAATATCATTCCCAATCAATAGTATGTCATCAACATACAAGATCAGAAACACAATAGCGCTCCCACTTACCTTCTGGTAAACACAAGGTTCTTCTTCATTCTGACGGAAGCCAAACCCTTTGACTACCTCATCAAAATGAATATTTCAACTCTGAGATGCTTGTTTTAACCCATAAATAGATTTCTTAAGCTTGCATATCTTTATAGCATTATTAGGATCAACAAAACCTTCGGGCTGTATCATATACACGTCCTCTTCTAAATACCCATTTAGAAAGGCTATTTTAACATCTATCTGCCATATCTCATAATTGAAATATGCAACAATTGCTAGATTGATCCGAATAGATTTAAGCATCGCTACCGGCGAGAATGTCTCGTCGTAGTCAACTCCTTGAACTTGCCGAAAACCTTTTGCGACAAGTTGAGCTTTATAGACATGAACATTTCCGTCCATATCCTTCTTCTTCTTAAAGATCCATTTGCACTCTATGGGTCTAACCCCATCAGGTGGGTCAACCAAGTTCCAAACTTGATTGTCTCCCATGGAATCTATCTCGGATCTCATGGCACTTTGCCATTTCTCGAAATCTGGATCCATCATAGCTTTCGCATAATCCGCAGGTTCGTCATCATCTAACAATAACAAATTCCCACGCAATGCGTGAAGTCTCGCTGATCTTCGTGGTTGTGGTGGTGTCTCCACTACTACGGGTGTCTCAACTTGCTCTGCTACATTAGCATCACTCGCAGAGTCAGTCCCTTCTAGCTCATCTTGAACTTCTTCAAGATACATTTTTGTCCATTCTTTTCTCTTTTGAGAAACTCTTTCTCTAAGAAAATACTATTTTAAGTAACAAACACTTTTCCCTCTGACCGGTTATGGACATAATACCCTAAAGTTTCCTTCGGATATCCCATGAAAAATCACTTGTCCGATTTGGGTGTTAGTTTATCTGATATAAGTCATTTAACATAAACTTCACAACCCCAAATTTTTAGAAAAGATAAACTGGGACTCTTACCAGTCCACATCTCATATGGTGTCTTAACTACGAACTTAGATGGTACCCTATTCAATGTGAAAGCAGCTGTTTCTAGAGCGTATCCCCAAAACGATAAAGGTAGGTCCGATTGGCTCATCATAGACTGAACCATGTCCAACAAGGTTCGATTACGTCGCTCAGACACGCTGTTTCTCTGAGGCATTCTGGGTGGCGTAAGCTATGGAATAATTCCACAACTCTTAAGATGATTGCTATACTCGTGACTTAGATATTCACCTCCATGATCAGATCGCAAGGCCTTGATCTTCTTGCCACGTTGATTCTTTACTTCGTTCTGAAATTCTTTGAACTTTTCAAATGTTTCAGACTTATGCTTCATTAGGTAGACATATCCATATCTACTAAAGTCATCAGTAAAAGTTATGAAGTATTGAAATCCGCCTCTAGCTGTCATGCTCATTGGTCCACATACGTCACTATGTACAAGTTCCAACAAGTCAGGCGCCCTCTCAGGAACTCCTTTGAATGGCGCCTTGGTCATCTTGCCTAGCATGCAACCGTCACATGTCTCGTATGATTCAAAATCAAACGAAGTTAGAAGACCATCATCATGGAGCCTCTTCATGCGATTCTCACTTATATGACCCAAGAGACAATGCCACACATAGGTAGAACTTAACTCATTAAGCCGAGGTTGTTTAGCACTAACATTATAGACAGGTGCATCATCAAGATTTAAAATAAATAATCCATTCACAATGGATGAAAAAGCCACAAACACATCATTCTTTGAGATCACACAACCATTGTCTTTACTCGCAAATGAATAACCATCCTTCATCAAACATGAAGGTGACACAATTTTTTGACTTAAACTAGGAACAAAATAACAATTATTCAATTCCAAAATAAATCCTGACGGCAAGGGAAGTTGCATCGTCCTGACATTCAATGTAGCAACTCTTGCATTATTGCCCACGTGGAAATCAACTTCTCCTTTCTCCACGCTTCTACTTCTTATCATTCCCTGCATTGTATTGCAAATATGAGCAACCGATCCAGTATCAAATACCCAAGAATTGATATAAGAGTTAGCGAGGAAGATGTCTGTAACATGAACAACAAGTGTATGAGCGGGAGTACCTTTACTACCACCATCCTTCTTTAAGGATGCCAAGTACACCTTGTAGTTCCTCTTCTAGTGACCTTTCCCCTTACAATGAAAGCATTCATCATTCTTTGCAGGTGGTTCATCCTTGGAAGATGATTGGTTTGGCTTAGAGATCTCATCTTTGGCCTTGCCCTTCTTCATCCAATTTCCCTTCCTTCTCTCAAAGTTAGGCCTGTTTTGAACTGCCAACACTTGGCCACCTTCTGCTTTCTTGGTGTCAGCCTCTACTGTTTTCAGCATGCCACATAGTTCATTCAAGCCCTTCTCCGCCCCATGCATATGGTAGTTTGAGATGAAGTTTCCATAACTGGGCAGAAGAGATGAAAGAATGAAATCAGTTGCCAACTCTTGGCCAATTGGGAAGCTTAGCTTCTCCAACCTCTGAGTGTAACCAACCATCTTGATTACATGTGGACCAACAGCTGTGCCCTCTGCTAGCTTGGTTTCTGCAAGCACCTTAGAGACATTGAACCTTTCCATCCACGCTTGAGTTTGGAACATAACTTCAAGCGCCATGATCATATCGTTCGCTGAATGATTATTATCGAACTGTATCTGCAGATCAGGTTCCATACAAGCAAGCATGAGGCAACTCACTTCAAGATCCGCATCACATGCTTTCTTGTAAGTGTTTTTCTCAGCAGCAGTTGCATTTTCATTAGGCTCATCCGCAATGCAGGAACAACCTTTATCAGAATGACATCCAAGTTCTCAAAGATCAAATACCAAGAAACTTGCTTGTGTATGTCGATGATTTGGTAGTCAAGAACAAAAAAAGAGAAGAACATGTCCAAGACTTACAAGAAACCTTCTCAAACCTCAGGAAAGCAAATCTAAAGTTGAACCCAGAAAAATGTGCATTCAGAGTTCAAATAGGAAAAATTTTGGGATGCATCATATCTGCAAAAGGCATTGATCCGAACCCAGAGAAGGTGAAGGCAATACTAAATATGGAAGTGCCAAGAAACATCAAGGACATTTAGAAATTAACAGGAAGACTAGCTTCGCTCAACAGATTCATATCCAAATCAGCTGAGCAAAGCTTGCCAATATTTCAAGCACTAAAGGGGAAAAAGGAAAAATTTAGCTGGGGTCAAGCACAACAAGAAGCCTTTGAATAAATAAAGAAGCATCTATCTAATCCCACAACTTTGGCAACGCCCGATCCAACTGCAGACTTACTGTTATATGTATCAGCAAATGAAAGAACAATTAGTGCAGTTTTGATACAAGAAGAAGAAAATGAGCACTCAACAAGGCAAATTCTGGTATACTTCGCATCCGAAGCCCTGTCAGGATAAAAAATTTTCTACTCAGAAATAGAGAAGATTGCATACGCAGTACTTATGGCATAAGAAAGTTGAAACATTACTTCCAAGCACACAAAATAAGAATGCCAATAAATCAACCCCTCAAAGAAGTATTACAAGTCTGTAAGTCCTCTGTAAGATTGGGAAAATAGGCAGCAGAACTGTCTCAATACTTCATCAAATTTGAGAAGAGAACAGCGATCATATCTCAAGTACTGGCTGAGTTCGTAGCAGACTGGACACCATCAAAATACAATCAAGAAAAAATGGAGCAGCCAGAATGGGTAATCTATTGTGATGGTGCTTGGGGCTTCGCTGGCGCCGGAGCAGCAGCAATCATAACTTCACCTTCCGGAGTCAAGCTCAAATATGTAGCAAGACTAGACTTTCAATGTACAAATAACATTGCAGAATATGAAGCAGTACTATTGGGACTTTGCAAGGCTAGGACAATGGGAATTCAAAAGTTAATAATCAAAACAGACTCTCAAGTTGTGGCTAGGCACATAGAGAAAACTACAAAGTAAAAAACCTAGAGCTAACAAAGTACCTCCAACTATTGAGAGATCAAGAAAAACACTTCACCGGATTCACAGTGAAGACTATCTCAAGAAATAATAACACATATGCAGACAAAATTGCAAAAGCCGCTGCCCAAAAGTTGGAGCTACCACCAGAAGTATTCTTCCAAGCTATTACCGAAGCTTCAACAAAAGCAAAAGTTGAACAACCCATAGAAGTACATATCATCAAAAGCGAAGATTGGAGGGCTCCAATCACGGCATTCATCAAGGGATTTTATGAGCCAGAAAATGAAGTTGATGAAATAAGAATGAAGCAAAAGACCAGAAGTTACAAAATTATCAATAAAGAACTATACAAGGAAGGAATTTGCCAGCCACTTCTAAAGTGTATTTCAAGAGAAGATGGAAAAAATCTCCTGAAAGAAATACATGAGGGAATCAGTGGATGCCACGCTGAGGCTAGATCAATAGTTGGGAAGGGTTTTTTTGGCCAACCGCTCAAAGTGACAGCAAAGAAATAATTCGGACCTGTGACAATTGCCAAATGGCAGGGAGCAAAGTCAATGCACCAGAAACAAACTTACAGCCAATTGAACCAACTTGGCCACTCGTAAGATGGGGCATCGACATAATTGGAAAATTACCCCCGGCTCAAGGCAACTACCAATATGCAATAGTTGAAGTCGAATATTTCACCAAGTGGATTGAGGCAAAACCAATTACAAACATGTCTTCTTACACAATAAAAAAATTCCTATGGCAAAACATCATATGCATATTCAAAGTTCCAAAACACATCACTGTAGATAATGGAACCCAATTTGATAGTGAAGACTTTAGAGAATACTGCCACTCATAGGGAATCAAACTCTGTTTCACATCCATAAGGCACCCACAGTCCAACGGAGTAGTAGAGAGAGCAAACGGGATAATTTGCACAGGAATATCAAAGTGTTTAACAGATCTAAAAAAGGGAAAATGGGTAGATGAATTACCAAGAGTTATCTGGTCTCACAACACATCGAAGCTAAGGCCAACATATTTTTCTCCATTCAAGTTACTATACGGAGATGAAGCAATGACCCCTGAAGAAATAAAGTATGAGGGACCAAGAACAAACATTCAAATGATCACAGATGAGGATCAAGCAACAAGTAAAGATTTACTCGAAGAAGAAAGAAATGAAGCTCTTGAGAATATCAAGAAGTACCAACTCGAAACACAGAAGTGGTAAAAAAAACACCAGGAGATTTTGTCCTCAAAAGAAAAGGAGACGAAGACACAGTGAGAAAATTCCAACAAAAGTGGGAAGGACCTTTCATCATCACAAGAACAAGCAAAGAAGGTGCATATCATCTAACAAATCTGAAAGGTGAAGAACTCAGTCACACTTGAAATATAGAAGCACTTCATAAATACTACCCATAGGCAAACTAGAAGAGTAGTTTTCTTTTCTGCAAAGTAGAAGTAGAAGTTCCATTCCAAGCAAATTTACAACGTAATCGAGCTGCACTCTTTTTCCACTCAGGGGAAACCCTCCGCAGGGTGAGGGGTTTTTTAACGAGGCAGTTTCTTTGTAAATCTCATGAAGTATAAATGAGAAAACACTAACCCATGCTTAAGAGCATCAGAAACTATCAAGACCCAAACTTTTCTCTTGACAAAACACTTACCCATGCTTAAGAGCATCAGAAACTTCTCCTTCACTATCAGCAGGGACAATGGGAGTAGCAGGATCTTGACTGTTAAACTTGCTCAAGTCAACATTCTTCTGAGGAGAACATGGTGCATGAGGAAAGATAGTTTCTACAAGAAAATTCAAGAATTAACAAAACAAGACAACTCGAATAAAAAAGAAACGCGAAGTCACAATACTCACCAGTAGAAACGCGCTCACCCAAATTGCATTCAACATTCTTTCCACTTTTAACATGAATAGTAGAACTAGACAAGCGCGCCAGACGATCATTGTTGATCACATCATCAAAAACTTCCTCATCACTGTCTTCAAGGTTAAGAGAATAAACTCTGGAGCCTCTAATTTTCTTCGACATATTTTGAGCCCCAACTTCTCCAACCTCACCTGCAACCGGGTTTTCAACCGAAGTGGTTTTCCTAGTATCAATATTTTCTTCGTGAGGTCGAACAACAGGGGCCTTAGCACCAGGTTTCGGCAAAGTTGGATTAGCAGCTCTGTAAGATTCCTCCATAAAAGTTTCACCCTCAAAAACCTCTTTCTCAGAAACATTAACATTTTCAACACCAGAAGAACCTATTGCAGACAAACTTACACCCTGTACATTCTGCAATACATCACTCAGCATAGTAAGCAATGACGAAATCAAACTGTCTGAAGAAAAAACAACTGTAATTTTTCTCACCTCCTCTTCAACATGCTGAGAATCAGAAACAACTTCACCAACAAATTTGGAAGTACCAACATTTTCTACTCCAGAACCAACTAAACCAGAATCCAAATTTCCCTCAATATCCAAACTTCATTCCAACATAGCAACAATTTCTTCAGCATCAAGTAAGACAGAAGGACTTTGATTCTTTTTTAGTTTCTTGGCAATAGCTTTGCTAGGACCACCCTTACGTTTATTCCTCTCCTTCTTCTAGCCTTGTTTCTTCTCACGACGATAAGCAGGAGGAGGCCTTTCACCATACTCAATCTGCACAACCTCAAAAAACTCTTTTCAAACATTTATATTCATTCCCAAGAATTTTATCGATATTGTTCTTCTCACTCAACACATATTTTCCAAGCAAATCTTCAGCTTGGCCTTCAACAAATTTCACAAAATCTTCATCACAAGCAAAAATCCTCAAACAATGAAAGTTATTATCTGGGAACTTGTAGTTCACCCCTTGGACTTTTTTAACATGAAACCGTTGAAAAGTCCAACCTTTCTCCAACGGCCAAATTCTAGCAGCAGCATACTCTTCAACAAGATCCCTAGCACATTGCAATGAAGCTGTGCACTTGTACGCCTTCACAGCAGTCTTCGAGATCATGGAAGTAGGAAAAGACGAAGACAGCTTAAACTTCTCAATTTTCATTCTAGCAGCCATTGGATACTTCTTCACTATTTTCTTTGTAACAGGGTCCCTTTCCTCAACCATGGGCACCTTATGGTAAAACCAATATCTTGACCAGTCTCCAACACCCCACTTATTCCTTGTCGCCGGAGAGACTTGAACAACATCACGAGCCATTTTAAAACTTGAATAAACAAAATATTTGGTAATAACTCGCCCTTCAAGCATAAATTCCTTGAACTGGGTGTGCATCTCAAAAAGCTCACAGAAAGCAGCAATATCAGCATTAGCTTCCATCGACTTCATGGCCCAAACAAACTGAGCCAATCTAACTATTCCATTTGGAGTCAAATGATGCATCTGAATGTTAAAAACCTTTAGCACATCTTCAAGGAAGTCTTGATAAGGAAAGTGAAGACCAGCAGTAAAAAAGTCCCGATAAAAAATACACTCATTTGGAAATGGCTTCGGGTTACTTTTGTCAGGATCAGGCACTCTCATATGATCACGATCAACAATCCTCAACTAAACCATTTCATCAAGATGACTTTTTTTAAACAAGGACTTGCCAAAAGTCAAGGTAAAACCCTCTTCATCTTTAACCAAGTCCTCAATGACGCATCAATGTCTTCAAGATTTTCTTCGTCAGAATCCATCTGAGACGTAGCCTCTTCGGCCCTGGAGCTCTCCTAAGACTGAATTTGATCCAGCGAAGACATCTATAAAAACCAAGATTATTAAAAACTCAAACAAAATTAAGAACAAAAACATAAAGAATTGAACAAACAACCCTGATCGAAGTTGTTGAACAAACTTCGCCCGAAAAGATCAACACAGGATGAACACAAACAACAGGTGTCACTAAAAACTATCTTCAATTTTCTAGCTCAAGAAATTTTTTGACAGAGTTTCGCATCTTCTGAAAATGACAGCTCAGCGGGGTCATCGCTATTTATAAGCAAAACCGGTCAAACAGTCAAAGATATCTGTTAGATTCAAAAATTCAAAAAACAGACGGGCCAACTCCAAAGTTTGGACGGTGTTTGTTAGGCAAAGTTTAGCATGAACTTTGTGGGATTCAGACCTTTGGAGTTGGCCTTCGCCCGCTAGGGGCTGCTGCTGGGAAACAACTTTGACGTACAAAACTTCGTCTCAAACTTTGGAGTTTAGAACAAACTTTTCATAGAAAATATTTGAGATGGCATATTGCTCAACGAAGATTACGTGGACACTTTGCTATGATTGTATGGAACTTCGTACATATATTTTTACCTGTTTCAGGTTATCTGGCAGAGATGACTTCGCTGAACTCCTGATGCCTGGCGATGCTAACGTGGCGGCTTCGTGCGAAGGATCAGTAAAGTTATCTGTTAAATTAAGAGAACATGATCAAGTCTGAAGTTGCTTAAAGAGACATAAGGATAGGGGCGAAGTGTGTCTCAACACTTCGCTGGGCTGTTTTTTGGATAAAATATATATGAGATGTCACGTCTAAATTTGTAAAGAATCTATAAATAGCGAAGCCGGGGGGTCTATAAATACCCCCTGGGGTGTAAATTTTTAGGCAGAATGAAATACAATTGCAATGTGTATATTGTTTCCACCTCATAGTTTCTGTTTGTGATTCGTCCTCCCAATAGTAAAGAACTAGCTAAATCGGCTTTCCAAGTATACTTGAAAGGAACAAAACCGTTAGCCGATCTAAACTATTAGATACAATATGTAAAGAAATCCTACATGTGTGCAAGAATCTAGATTAAAACTAATAGATCTACTAAGCAATCTCAACAAACCAACTAGCTTTAAACAGATACATGTACACAATGTCATTAGTGAAACTCTGGTGATTAGGCTAATTTGCCGATATCAACATGAGAATGAACTAGGTGCATGAACAGCTTCAAAACAGAACATACTATCATAAAACTACCCATACCCTAGAACGCGCCAGATGTCACAAACAAGATTGATAAGATCTAGCTAATGCAAGCACAAGACCGATCATCAAAGCAAAGGAAAATAAACATAATAAGCATTGATGACAATCAAATCTAAGAAGATATAAGCCAAATCTACCAATCTTGATCGGGCAATGATGTTGTTGCAATAAAATAAACAATGTAAAACAGATAACATCGGTGACTTAATGAATCTGCTGGGTTGCCGAGCCTAGTAGAGCCGATAACTGGCCATTAGTAACTTGATGAATCTATTAGGCTGGCAAACCTAATAGAGCTGATAACTAGCCTATGCTAACGCATACAATAGGTGGTC
>CM041629.1:27173805-27323706 GCA_023333625.1 Bothriochloa decipiens
AATGCATAGATGAGAGGTCGAACTAGCCAAATCAAGCATAAACACAAGCCCTTTGTGAAGGGTTATGAGGGTGTTACGCTAGCCAGATCTACTGCTAGTTATAGGTTACAGGATTACCACTAGACGCGCAGGTGCAGTGGAAGATGACTCGATGTAGTCGTACGCATCGCAGCATGCAGTGTAGTTGCATGGTCTTCCGTCACCTCAATCCCCTCATGTGGTTCATCCTAGTGCTCCAGATGCAACACCTTCGAGGAATCCCACACATGCAGGGAAGAAGCGATGCGCCTTCGGACTGCTAGGCCCATGAGGAGCAGAAGGCGCGAGCGTGGGGAGGGTGATGGCGGCTACCAAAGGCGTGTGTAACCCTGACCGTGCCCTGCCAAAGGCATGTGTAACCCTGACCGTGCCCCTACCCCTTGCTATATAGGTGTCCCCAATGAGCTCACAAGTTGGAGGCCCATTAGTAACCCTAAGCCTTATCTAATTCAGGTCCAACCTGAATTAGGCTTCTAGCCCCTTAAGCATGCGACCCTATGGGTTCACACACACATTGACATGGGCTGAGTACTCCTACTCGCCCAATAGTTGACAGCAGCCTCTAGCAAGGCGTGACCCGATGCAGCCTAGCTTGATGAAGAAACTCACCGAGATCCTAGAACTACGGGTTGTGTGGCTGGAGCTGAAAAGATTGTATTGAATGTCGAGAGAGATTACAAGGTGTCGGGGCTTACATATTTATACCCTGGGCTTTGACTAAGTCCTAGTCTAATACGACTTGCAAATAAGGAAAGAATCAAAAACTATCTAAACTAGATAACTTGGGCCTTACTATTCTATCCTGTAGAGTTCCGTGCCGTCAATGCGTCGTCCTTCGTTTAGCCGGATCGGAGTCAACGTGGCCCGCATGCCTCTTCAGATAGCCGATTCTGATTAGCTAATCCACCTTGATTTAGCCGATTCCCTAATATTCGACTGTTACTAGCATTTAGCCGATTCTAACTGTGTCTTCTGCGAGAAGCTTCACTCGCGTGTCCGCTAGTCCAAATTTTGGTACAAACACATGCCCCCTAATTTTGGGATAAAATTGATTTTATTCCAAAATTCTACCTGATATCTGGTAATTCCTTAGCATCTACACTAGATTCTTTCAAGTTCTGTCCTTTAGTCAACGCAATTGCCAGCATCCTCAATGGCGGCCTCCACTCTGGAGATTTGGATGGCTACTCCAGACCTTGTCCCAACGGTAAATTCTTTAGTGAATTCGCTTTTGATTCCTTTAGGGTCTGTTTCAACTGCTTAGGTCTTCGATTCCTTCCCATAGGAGTTCCATAATGATCTGCTCATCCCTACCAAACCAAATTCCTTTTACCTGGGTCCTATGGGTAGATCAGATCCAATTAATTTTATAACTAAAGAAACCCAGCAGATTCCCTTCAGAACTTCTCTTGTAGACATTAGTTCTTGGAGTAATGCTTTTAGGAATTGGCCCCATACCCCTGATGGGTGGCGCGACTGGCTTCTGAGGGTGCGAGAGAAGAAGGAAAAATCTTGGGTAGATGTAGAAATCCATCAGTGTATTACCCTATCTCTCTCAGAAATGGAGAAGAATGAATCATTGTTGATAGCTGCTTCATACTTCTGGTCCAACTCCACCAATACCTTTGTGTTTGGCCATGGGCCAATGACTATTACTCTGGCTGATGTTTTCATGCTAACTGGCTTAGAGGTCACTGGCTCAGTTAATCCTCATGATTTCCTAGGCAAAGGACATAAATCTATTGGCAAGATTTCTAATTTAAACACCTGGTCTTTTTATATCAAGAATTTTTCCAAAGCCACTGCTTCAGTAGATGAAAAAGAACATGTTGCTTTCTTGAATATGTGGCTTGAAAAATTCCTCTTCTTTGGTGCTGCTCTTGGACCCACCCTCAATAATAAGGCCTTAGAAGAGAAACTAGCTGTAGGAGATAAATCCAGCTGGGAAGATTACTTCTAGGCTCTTTCTATAGTTTGATGTACAAAGTATAGGCCAAGCTTCTGTTGGGTGAGAAAATTGCCTTGTTCCTGGTCCCTGGTGGTTACTTCAACTCTAGTTGAACTTGTACATGTATAAGTTTATGAGGCCTGATCTTAGAGAACTATCTTTTCCTTCAAAGTCCCTCAGAATATAAGCATTACCCGAGACAACTTGATCAATGAAATAAGGCCCTTCCCAATTTGAAGACCATTTGCCAAACTTACTATCTTTCACTCCAATTAGCAACCTGAGTTTCCAAACAAGTTGATATTTTTAACTCTTTTAGTTTGACTTTCTTATTGTAATGCTTGGCAATTTTTAACTTATTGGCTTCAATCATTTCTAGTGCTTTTAGCCGATGATAATGTAAATCCTCCAAGTTATCAATCATAAGTTTATTGTAGTCACCGACTGCTGATTCTTTCTGTAATTCAACCCTTCTTGAACCAGACTGAATTTCCCATGGCATTACTGCATGATGGCCATACACCAATTCATAAGGTGAACACTTAGTTGATCCATGCTGAGCCATTCGATACACCCATAGTGTTTCACTCAGAGTTAGATACCATCTTCTAGGCTGCTCTTTAATCTTCTTTTTGATCAACTTGATAAGGATCTGATTGGAAGCTTCAGCTTGCCCATTGGCTTGAGCATAATAGGGAGAAGAATTGACTAGCTTAATACCCATCTCTTCAGCAAATTCCTTGAATTCCCCGATGTGAACATAGTGCCTTGATCCGTTGTAATGGTCTCTGGGATTCCAAACCGATAAATGATATGCTCTTTGACGAAGTCAACCATGTTTTTGGAAGTGACCAACTTTAGAGGAATAGCTTCAAACCACTTGGTAAAGTAATCCGTAGCTACCTATATAAATCTGTGCCCTTTGCTTGAAGGTGGATAAATCTGTCCAACCAAGTCTATAGCCCATCCTTTAAATGGCCATGGTTTCATGATGGGATTCATTGCAGAAGCTAGCGTTCTTTGAATATTGCCAAATCTTTGGCATTCTTGACAACCCCTATAATCTTTAAAACAATCTTCTATTATGGTAGGCCAAAAATATCCAGCTCTTCTAATCACCCACTTCATCTTGTATGCAGATTGATGTGCACCACAAATCCCTTCATGAACCTGATGCATCACAAACTTGCCTTCTTCCTGGCTAATGCATCTCATAATTACACCATCAATTGTTCTATAATATAATTGATCTCCAAGCATAACAAACTTGATTGCCTTGTACCTAAGCTTCTTAGTGACATTTTGCGATGGATTCTTCAAGTAATCAATGATTTCTACCCTCCAATCATCAACTGCATCATTAGCCAATATTTCTAGAATCAATTTATAACCTGAAGCACTTTGAGCCAGTCTATTTGCCTCTTGATTTTGAGCTCGAGGAATATACTGTAACGACACGATGATAAATTTTTGGAGAATTTCCTTGCACTGATCATAATATTTTTTAGAATTTCATCTTTTCATTCATATAGGCCAAGTAATTGATTGATTACTAATTGAGAATCACCAAATACCTCAACCGACTCAGCCTTTACCTCTTGCAGAAGTTGAAGTCCTTTCAGAATTGCCTCATATTCAGCCTGATTGTTGGTTGTTGGTGGTGCAATCTGATAAGCAAACTCAAATGTTGCCCCCAAGGGGAAATAAGAACAATGCCAATACCACCACCTTGCTTGCAAGTTTAACTATAACACCCCAAAATTTGTATTTTGGGTTGTTATTAGAAAGCACTAAATAAAATGCTCTTTTCTATATTTTAGAAAAAATAATTGAATCGGTTTTTGTTAATGTGATGCTTGCTTGTTGCTTGTGCTTTGTGTTTTTAGTGCGCTAAGTTATAAAAAACATGTTTACACGCCGATCGATCCTTCCCGAGAATTTTTTGGACTTTTCTAGAGTATTTTCCTATTTATCCGAGAGGTTTTCCAATTTTTGGGTGCTCTAAAATATCATTTTCATGTGCTCCAAATATTTTATTTGGATTCATCACGTCGCAATCTACCTTTGGTTATTTTTCTATAATTTTTGGAGACATGAAAATATTTTTCGGGGCCTTAAAATGATTTCAGCTTTTTCTGGAATTATTTGTGAACTGAAAATGAATTTCTATAATTCCCTAAATTAATAAAAATACCTATTTTTCTCCCGGCTCCGAACCCTAGGAATATATATGCCGGTGTTCGTCTCCTCGCGCTGGTTCTAGATGAGAAAACCCTATCATGAGCCTCCACTCATAGCTCCCAGAATCGATCGCTAGGGTTCCGACGAACTCTTCGGCAAGCGTTTTCGGCCGTCTCGTCCGTCACCGGTGAAAACCGCCACCATCAGAAGGTAGCCCTCGTCGTTCTCTACGGCGTCATGCATTCCTTTTTGCCAATCCATCAATGTTTGACGGTTTCCCTAACCTATCTTGTTTGTCTTCGGCGAGGTTCATCCATGGCCGACCCTCATCTTCATTTCCGGCCGTCCCCGCGTTGAGTGCCGCCACACGACGTGGCCTCGTCCTCCGCCGCCGTCCCATCCCGCGGTCCTGCGCCAATCGTCCCGCGTTGTTCGTGTGTGTGCCCGTGCCCAGGAGCAGCAGGCCGTCGCCGGCTGTGCTGTGCACGTGCGGGGCAACCAGAGTCACCCCGCACCGCGCACCACCGTGGCCTGGCGCCGCCGCGCCGCGACGCGCTGTTGCCGGCCAACAAGCCCGCGGCCGAGGCCCCTTGCCTCCGGCGCCGCTGCAGCAGCACCATGGCTGCCATGGCCACGATCTCCAACAGCTAGAGGTGGAAGATGATGGTAATTACGAGTTTGCCACCTAGCTGTTATTTACAGAAATGCCATTGATCTTTAATCCTTTACCGTTTAGTCGTTTTAACTCCGAATTGTGTCGTTATGGTTGCGTTAGATTCGTGTCGTCACGCTCTATGCAGTAACTATAAATTTCAGCATGAAACTCATTTATGAATTTATTTGGTTAAATACAATTTGATTAATAATTATTTAATAGTTTTCTAATTATAAGTAACCTAAGGTTACTTATCCGTTCTCATTGCTTTGCGATGGTGACGACGTATGTTGCTTGTTATCAACAATGTTTATCTCATCATGTGTTTATGAAATTAATCTTGTTTATCGATTAATAGTTTGTCATGCTCCTTTAAATAAAAGTAGTTTATGTTTATACGTCTAGCTTTCATAAATTGATGTTGATGTGATTAATACAAACTTACATGCTTCTTTGTTAATTATGCCTTGTTCAGTTTTACCTTGAAACCTGTTATGTTTCTTATATATGTTCTCACATGTTTATAAGTCGGATCATGTTGATGTTTGACTTAGTTTACTTTCACATCGGTCTTTTATGCTAATATGTTTTATATCAGCAATAATGCCCTTGAATCATAAATGCTCTATGTTTAATATCATCATGTATTTTCTTTTATGACATGCTTAGATTAATCTTTAAGCATATGATGTTTCTTTATTTCTCTTGCATGTTCTAAGCTTTATAATTTATTAATGTTTAAATAGCTTATATAATATAATTGCTTACAAATAGAGTACGACTAAGGTTTAACCCTGCTTTATAATTCAACATCATCCAACTGTTTTAAATTTATGTCCTTCTTATATGTTCCGCATCCTGCTTTATTGAATGTAACAATCTTAAAGTTTGTCTCTCTGCTTATAGCAAGTACCTCGATAGTCGTGTTCTCCTTAACGATAGCTTCGTTGTTTGTCGTTCTTGCACTCTTACGACCGTAGCATCAAGTTTTGCCGTTTAGACTATTTTTGTTTGGTGTATTGTTCTTAGTCTTCTCTGTTTGTTTGTCTTTTGTGTTGCTTGGTTGTTGCGGCTAGACGAAGAGCGGTTTGTTAACGTTAAAGACTAAGAGCTGAGGACCGACAAGTGCAACTGAAGCTGGAGGCCAGAAGTACAGCTAGATTTTGGATTTAAGGCAAGTGCAGACATTCTTTTGAACATATTGCACCTATTCATGTTTATAAATACATTGCATGTGTCTTAAATCAGCAAACCGTAGGAGTTACTAGCCACTTTACCCAAAGATATCCTATGAGGGTTTTAGTTGATAGGTTTTAGGTTGCTAGTGCTCTATCTCACCTTTTATCGTTTAATGAAGATAAAACTTGCTTCTTAATCTGTTGAGCCTTGGGCTCTTGGCTTCGGCCATTGGAGAAGTTGATGCACTTCCGCATCGTTGGTTGGCGGTGAATGAAGGTGAAACGGATGCTAGTGGGACTCGTGTTGATGAGGGTGTTCGTATCTCCTCCCCCTTGAGGTCCTTTCGTGGAGCGGCAACCTGGGACTTCCGTACATCTCTAGGCTAATGGGCACTGGCTTGGTCTATTAGCAGGACCATCATGGGCAGGTTGGACAGCTTACCGACAGGTGGCTATAGCTATGGTCGCTGGGGTTTGTTTACAAGTTGTAGTATGGGAGGGGCTAGGGATCCGTGATGGGGGCGGCCTCATGGTGAAGTTGCCTATACTCTTGGACTCATTGCTAGCGAGTTGTCACTGCCTATGGCCCTGTGAAAAGCCTCGTTGTGACCTCTGCCAGCCTATCTCAGTAATGGGCTAAGAGGTTGGCTGCCTCAGGAAAAAAGGGTAATCACAACCTGGAGTGGAAGTGTATACCTCTGTGCAGAGTTAAAATTGGTATATCATCTGTGCTCACGGTCACGAGCGGCCCAGATCCTCACATGATTTAGCCAAATGGCTTAAGCTGTTAAATCATGGTGATGTTGTGAGGTTGCTACCTCAGGTTTTATCGAGATGGCTATCCTGTGTTCCCTTGAGATGGCTATCTCATGTTTAATGATGTTTAATGATATTTGTTTATATCTATGATGTTAAATGACACTTTAAATGCTACTTGAACCTTAATAAAGGGTTGGGTGTTTCAACTAAGATGATTAGAGAATAGGTTGCAACTTGTTTAATCTTAATTGTTTACTTTAAAATGGTACCGCAGTCTACCTTTCGGCTTTACCTTGTACTAGCCTTGCATGTCATTACTTTCCGCCTGTACTTGCTGAGTTTCTACATGGAACTCACCCTTGCTCATTCACCAACAAAAGGATGCTCAAGCAATGACTCAGATGGTGACTTCCCTGAGAACTATCCAGGATACTAGGCGTCGTGATGCTGCCGTCGACCTTCTTGTGGCAAGATGGAGTTGCTACGTCTATGTCATCTTAGTTGCTTTCCATTTTGGATGATGTGATTTATATTCTGCTTTACTCTGATGATGGTTATGTAATAATGGTACGATGTAATTGTTATACTATGTTTTATTCGAACACTGTGCTTATTGGACCATGTAATTTATCATTTATGTGTGTAACTGATCTGGGCGCACATGAGCTTTTGCCTTGGTTTCATTCCTTTGAAATCAGGGTGTGACATTAACCATCAAAGAACAAGACCCAGGATGCTATTTCTATGGATCCGACATCTATCTTATGATGTTGAGTAATAAAATCAGCCATTATCTCCTCAGCTTGGTACAAGAGAAATATAAACATAAGCAAAGTTTCTCTATCGGAGTATATCTTGTATTGGGATCCAACAACTTTCTACTTAGATAGTAGACAACTCTCTCCTTTCCTTCAAATTCTTGCATTTAGACCGAACCAATTGCTAAGTCTTCAGCCGCCAGGTACAATTTAAAAGGCTTACCTAATTGAGAAGGAATCAATACCGGAGGTGACTTCATATACTCCTTGATTTCATCAAATGCTTTTTGCTGTGCCTCACCCCATTTGAACTCTTGATCATTCTTTAATTTTAACCGAGGAGAAAATGGCCAGACCTTACTAGAAAAGTTGGCAATAAACCTTCTAATGAAATTAATTTGTCCAAGTAATGACTGGAGCTTTACTTTATCGGTTGGAGGAACAACTTTGTCAATTGTGTCCATACTTTTCTTTCCAATTTCAATCCCTCTTTCATGGACCATGAACCCTAAGAACTGACCAGTAGAAACCCCAAAAGCACATTTGAGTGGATTCATCTTCAGACCATTCTTTCTTGTGCACTCCAAAGTTTCCCTTAGATCAGCTAAATGTTGCTCATATTCTCCTGATTTGATAACCACATCATCAATGTATATTTCAACTATTTTGCCGATCAACTTATGATATATGTAATTCATAGCTCTTTGATAAGTTGCACTAGCATTTTTCAAACCAAAAGTCATGACCACTCACTCAAACAAGCCGATTGCTCCTGGACATCTAAATGCCATTTTGGAAATGTCTTCATGTGCCATAAATATTTGATTATAACCAGCATTACCATCCATGAAACTAATCACCTTGTGCCAAGCAGCTGCATCAACAAGCATATCGGCTATTGGCATCGGATATCCATCCATTAGAGCGGCTTTATTTAAATCTCTGAAGTCAATGCACACTCTCATCTTGCCATTCTTCTTATAGACAAGGACAATATTAGAAATCCACTCTGCATATCTACATGTCCTGATGAACTTGGATTGAAGCAATCTCTTGATCTCCTTTTTCACATCATCAAATATTTCAGGTTTGAATCTTCTTGGAGGTTGCTTGAAAAGTCAATACCCATCTTTGATTGGCAGATGATGTTCCACAATTGGTTTATCTAACCCAGGCATTTCATAGTACTCCCAAGCAAAATAGTCTTTATACTCTTTTAGCAATTCAACTAACCTACCTCTATATTTAGGGTCAAGCTTAGAACTTATATACGTTGGCCTTGGTCTATCACTAGATCCAATATCTACCTCTTCTAAAATATCAACCGATGTAAAACCATGTCCTAGCTTCCCTTTAGTACTATCGACTGGATTATCCATTAAACAATTTTTTAGAGCCAACTGCTTGGATCAGCTGTTGACTTTCATCGTTGATGATGATGAATTCTCCTTGGAATTCTTTTCTAGAAAGGCACTCGATATCTTCAAGATCCCAATGATCATGGTTCATAGAAGAAAGGTTAATTGAATCATCAGTAGGGACAATTTCAACTTTATTGTTCACCCATTGTAGCACATGTTGATGCATGGTTGCATGCACACAACAATTAGCATGTATCCAGTCCCTCCCGAGAAGTAAACTATAAAATTCTTCTCCATTGATGATAAAGAATGTAGTAATCATAGTCTTACTGCCAATTGTTAATTTTACGTTAATTGCCCCCCGGACGTCAAAAATCTTGTCTGCAAAATCTCTCAACTGTACATTTGTCTTGATCAAGTCCTTATAACTTTTCTCTAGCCTCTTGAGTGTTGATATAGGCATGAGATTAACTGTGGCACGTCCATTCACTAGCATCCTGCTCATAGGCTTACCATTTATGTGTCTCTTAATATATAAAGCTTTTAAGTGATGATAATGTATTGGCTTGCTAAATACGGCTTCTTGATTCTTCAACACTCTGTCCTCAGCAGGCAAGACACACTGCATTCCAATGGGAGCCAATTTGCCTAAATCAGCTGTTTGCTTGGCCTTCTAAACCTATGTCTTCTTTGCCTTCTTGGCCTTCTCTAGCTTGATCTCAGTCTCCCTCAAGCGTTAAACTCTTCTCTTTTGACTCCTAGAGAGACCACCAAGGCACCATTGGTTTTCTTGCCAAACATGCTGCACTTCCTCTACGTCTTCATCATAAGCATCACAATGATCATGAAGCCTGCATTTATTTAAACGTCAATCCTCTATAGGTTGTCCCAGTCTTTCTTGGTTAGACCGGTGGTTGGTTTGAGATTGCCGATACTCTCTGCACTGATTGTTGCATTCAGGGCAATTCCTTCTGGTAGGCAACCTCAAACCTTTGTTTCAGCAATGCCTAAAGAAAGGACAATTCTAATGTGATTTAGCTTGTTCTCTTTTGTACCTTTCTTCTTCAAGCATCCTCAAGCGCTCTTGCTCCTCAAACCATCTCCTACGGTCCTTCTCTTGCTGCCTCTGCCACTTGTTAAGGAGAATATGATACATCATATGTGGTCTTCTTTCAGCCAACACAGATGACTTAGGCTGGTCAAATCGGCTATTCTGCTTCTCACGCCTTCTCTTGATCTCCTGATACTCCTCATCAGTGAGCTGTAGTCTTGTGTGTACCATTCCTGACTCTTTCTCTCTAGCAAAAGTCAACACCTTGGTCTTTCCTTTTGGAAGCACAATGTCAGCCATTACAGTGTCAAAAGGATCTTGATTAACCTTCATCTTACTGGTAGTATCAAAGGTTAACTTTCTAGTCTCAACAGCTTCCTGGATTTGCTTCCTGAACACATTGCACTCATTGGTGGAGTGGTTGGTAGAGTTGTGAGCCTTGCAATATTTCTTCCCCTTCACCTCTTTAGAACTGAGTGGCTCATGTATCACCTTGATGTGACCCTTGCTTAGTAAGTAATCAAATATTTTATTAGCCTTTTGAAGTGTCAAAATTAAATTTCTCCTGTGATCTACCCCAAAGATGGCTGATAACACACTTCTTGCCAAGATTCCACTCAATAACAACAACTTCTTCTATCTCTTCATCTGAACCATACTGAATCAAAGATTTGTAATAATCAGCCACATGGGCTGCCTTCTAAAAATGATTCTACTGGCGTGGTGGCTATGCATATTCAGAAACTGTAGCCACCCTTTGTGCAAGTTCTCCGAGATTATTAAAGTGCATGCCAACAGGCTTTTCTTTCAAGTATGGTTGCATCCCCTGGATAGCCAATTTTACCAACTGGCTGTCAGACAGGTTCAACGAGAAGCACAAACTCTTTGTTTGCCTGAATCTTTGGATGAAGTCAAGACCTAACTCATTGCTCTTCATCTTGATGCTGGTCAAATCATCAATGTCCTTCTCAACAGTCCCATTGAAGAAGTAGGCATGGAACTTGCTCTCTAAATCATCCCAGGTATGAATAGAATTTCTTGGCAAGGATGAGTACCAAGTGAAGGCTGGTCCTGACAGGGACAAAGTAAAGAATCTGACTTTATGGATTTCTTCAACTACAGTGTCACCTAACTGAGCCAGATACTTGCTTATGTGCTCCATCATGCTGGTGTTACCTTCCCCGATAAATTTGGAGAACTCTAGAATTCTATAATTGCGCGGAAGCTCTAGATGGTTATACCATTCAGGATATGGCATGCTGTATGATCTAGAGTGACTCCTCTTCATGCCAAATTCCTTTTCCATCACTTGAGCCAGCTTCTTGACCAATTGATCATTAGGATCAGCAGGTCCTCTAATGCTCGGGCAAGCAGGCATTCCCCAATGATTGTAACTTGACACATTTGCAAAACCAGCTGGTGGTTCATCATCTCCTTCCTGGGCTTGAGCAGCTTCTCCTCCCAAAGCTTGATTCACATGATAGTTTATGCTTCTTCTAATTCTATCAACTGAAGGAGCTATTTTTTGAGCTGAAGGTGGTACAATTGTAGTTGTACCAAAATTAGGTGGAGGACCACCTTTCAGCTGTTGTGCATGAGGAGCAGCACTGCCATTTATGCCTCCGTTGGAAGTTGATGCCATGTTTGTCTTGGAAGGATTCTGTGCACCATCACCAGTACCTGACGCTGTGTTTAGATTGAAGTAAGCAGGTTCGACTTGATCAATAGGAAATCCAGCAAAAAGATCTTTCACGATGTTGCCAAATGTATTTAGAAAGTATGCTTGATGATTTGCAATAGCTTCATTGATTATCTTGTTCAATTTTTCCATCAAAAACTCTTTGTCTGCATCATCTCCTGTGACAGTCTCTCCTGCGATCAAGATTCTGGGCATTGATTGCTTCAGAACCACCTTGCCACCATGCACTCTTCCAAAGCAAGTCAAGCACTTCTACACTAGTTGTTCAGTAGCTCGTTCATTGGCTTGCTTTTGCTCTGCATCAAGTTCTTCCATCGTGATATCGAGGATGTTGTTGATGTTGAGGTCAGAGGAATTTGTTGGAGCCATCGCTGACGATTGTGGTCCCACTGGGCGTGCCAGAAAGAGTGTTGGCGTAAAAATGTGACTCTTCACGCCAACTGTTCCTCTCACAAGACAGACAGACCAGAGCATGAACGTCTCTCCAATCCCATGACTTTCTCCAGCAGTTGATCTAGTTGATCAAGTCCGAGGCGTGCCAGTCAATTTAACCCTAAAATTAACAAGGAGGAAAAGAGTAGTCAAATTATGGAACCTGCCGGTGTCATTCCAAATAGTTCCTCATATGTGGCTAAATAGACGATCTGATTATGTCACACGCGGTTCAAAGGACAAAACCAGATATACACTATATGTGAGTCTTGAAGGACAAATCTCACATATAGCTACAAATAGTATCAAATACAATGCTTTAAATATAACGTACACATTATATAAAAGATCACCTAGTGAGTAATCAGCGGAAAGACGACTCTAAACTTCGGGTGTAAACTTCACTCCATTACATCCAACTGACTGGTTGACAACAAGCCTAACACTCCTCCTGAGGTATGGGGAAATAGCAAGAGTGAGTCCATATCAAACTCAACAAGTATAGCATAAGGCAGTATAAACCATAACCTCATGATCAATGTAACATAAATAATGTAAAACATAAAACAATAAATATGAGCATGTTAACAAATAAGTCATTATCTTAATGTAAATGTGTCAGGCCCGCCCTGTCCGTGGGCATGGACGATATATCGATTTAAACTCTGCGCTATACCGACTTCTGAAGACTTCCTCCTGACTTTGAGCAGAGCTCCCGCTAAAACTACTAGAGTTACATATTGAAGAGTGGAGAGAGAGCTCCTTCTTGGTGTGTGTGTTATAAATGAAGCATGGGGGACCTATTTATAAGCTCTGGAGGTCGGTAGTTGTGACCCCGGGGTGGGCTCCCTGGGTCCAGGGTGGGCGCCCTGGACAAACCGTCCATTCGCACCGACCTTCGATCCAACGGCGATGGCTCACTCCCCCAAGTTGGTTGCATGTGAGATAAGTTGGTTTGGAGTCGGTTCCAACCGTCTTAGCCTCCTTGGGTGTATGACAATGGGCCCATGAATCCAAATGACATCCATCGAGCGCCCTTGGATCAAACCGACATGGTTTCGATGGTTAGGAGATGTGGGATGTTGTTGTCACAGATTGGTGATGTGGCTAGGTCGGTTTGGTGGCACGACTAGGGTGGGCGCCCTGGCTCTGGCTAGGTTGCTGGCCCTGCCACGTTCCATTGCCCCCATTTGGTCCATTTGCACTTATTTTTGGTAATTTTCTTGCATATAAATATAAACTCCAAGTACAAGTGGAACTAGGTGAATTGTAAAATAAATCATTACTTTTATTGTTGGTTGTCCTCATTTTGATGCAATAATGATGGTCAAATTTGGTACTTAAGGACCATCAATAAGCTCCCCCACACTAAAGCTTTGCTCGTCCCGAGCAAAAATGTGGGCTTAAGCATGTTGGATTAGGAGTTGCTACAATATGACGCCCTACAAAAACTCTTATACCAACCAATACTACTCTTGAGTTGAGCAGATTAGAGTTAGAAATCCATCATTAATCTTAGCCATATGGGGCTTATAACTTTTACCTTGTAATATGCAAGAGCAAGACAGAGCAGTAGGTAGAAACTTTGTACCTCACTTTGGTACAGCTGAGACTCTTTCTGGAGGTTTTCAAGTTTTTTAGAGAAAAGCATGCCTAAGTTCCTCAAATGGTACACTCGATCGCTCAATGGTGTTTGATAATTCTCACCAAGGCCAAAGATAGAGACCTTTTGCACCTATACTAAATCTTATGTGGAGCTCATAAGTGGGGAAAGCATGAGCAGACTTGAGCTGAATATATTGCTAAATTAGACACTTAGATCAAAAGGAGCAACAAGGCATACAAAATGATCAAGATGTGAAAGTGTGAATATTTGGTGGAACTCCTTTGAGACTTTGTGATGGTAACTTATTTTTGAAGAGAGCATGGCTACCCGCTATTCTACATGGGACACTTGGTCCTTTTTTTGCTCGACATTTATTTTTGTCGAGAGCAATCCTTTTTTTTCACAGCGGGTATTGAGGCTTTCGCTGTATCATCTCTCATTTGGGGATTATATCCCTCTTTTCTCTCAAATTTTTTTTTCTTTTGGTAGCACATGCCCTTCAAAAATATGTCTCAAACAGTGTATGGAGCTAGTTGCATATTTTCGATGTGGAAACAGCAGGGGATGCATGGTTATTTGGTGGGTGTGTACTTCCAATGTAGAAGTAGCAAGGGGTGCACGTGTAAGTGATCTTGATCAAGAAGCATGACTAGTTTCTCTACTTAGATTAATAAGGCCTAACCAAGCTCAAAACAATCAAGTGGCTTTTTGTGGGGCTTTCCTATCTAGGGAACATGTACATGGCTTGTGGTAGGAATTTTAACACCATCGAGGAACTTTTGGCAAGGTTTTTAGATTTTTTGTCAAAATAAATCTCTAGATTTATCTCAATCATTCCTCAAACAAGTTAAAGGATTTACTCTTTTCACCACCACATCTTATCTCACAAGAGTATAAACTTGGTTATAGCAAGCGCAACCCACAATAGCGTTTGACTTAAGATGAACTCTAGTTTCACATGCTCAAAACTTCAGCAGTAAAGGGTTATATGGAGGGCTTTTGCAGAGTATTTCAGAGCATCTATTCATTATTTCCAACAAAACTTTAAGGTGTCAATTTAAGATAGGTACTTAAGTCAAGATTATTGCACCTCTCTATCTTTTTTCATCAGATTCTAGCAGAGAACACAACAAAAATTTAAGCTTGATTTTAGCATGTAGCATTACCAGCATATCAAGCTTACGATGAAAAAGGAAGAGTGGCAGAGGGGGTGCAAACCAGTGTGCCAAAATGGCGGAGGCCGAGAGGGTGGTATATACGAATTGCGTAGCTTCCCCCACACTAGGACTTTTATGTCTTTGACATTAATAGCCTAGTGTCAATGTTGGTCATCCCTCAAAATGTACTCCATCGCTGAATGATGTCTTGCTCTATTTGTTCTACCGTGTTGTTTTGGACCCTTCATTCTCTTTTGTGTTCATCCTGCAAGGTTTAGTGACAAGCATACCTGAAGGATACAAAGTCTACCGGATGCATTTGGTTCTCACTTTCATAGGATGTTTTTATTACAACTTTCTTTTAGGTGAGAATGAAAAAAGAGAGCAACTTATGTTTTGTTTTTGAGGCATAGGGCAAGGAGCAAGAATAACATTTATAGACATGCATTCCCCTTGTTCTTTTTAATCTTGAAACATTTAGTGAGCAAAGACACGAAATGGGAATTTTTCTTAGAGCACTTTTTTCCTCATTATTATTTATTATTTTTAAGCGAAGTCTTATTAGGAGAGTGGTTGCAAGCTTATTGTGCTAAGAGTCAAAGCAAAATTTTTTTTAACATAAGATAATGTTGTTTTAATTTATTATGCATAAAAAACATTTTTTTTGAAAACTATACATGGACAAACTAAAACATTATGCAAAAATTAAATATGGAATACTTACCGGTTTACCTGTCGGCAAGGGCTCATTGTTTTAAGTCAATTGAGCATGACTTCTCCATTGAATTTATCTCAAAGACTTACCCACTCAAATTGTCAATTTCCTGCAGGGTTCAGTCCAGGTACACAACCAATGTCTACAAAAGCAGTTTTAGTTGAATAATCAAACTAGACACCATGTTTAATTTGATTAAGGTTGGCTGTTTAACCTAAGCACCATGCTTAATTTAAAAGCCTATGGAAGTATGATTATTGCGCAATAACCAGCACTCCCAAACTAAAACATACTAATATAGAAGGAGGCATGTAAACAATGAACATGAGATGATTTGAACGGATGTGTGAGCATTGAATGGTGAATCAAAGAACTAGAGTTTTTTCTAAATGCAAGGTAAAGCAAATCTGGTGAATGAATATGATCAATCAAACATGGCATGGTTTAAAGAAATTAAAAGAATGATATGCATGAAAATCTAGATATATGATGAATCTAACAAACATGCAGTGGTGAAAATAAAATTAGAATGCATAAAATGTTTTTGGGTTGGTTCTCTCATACCTTGATCAATTCATAACTCACAATCTATGCTTGAGTCATAGTCGCTCTGTCACACATATGATGATTTTCTTTCAGCTTGAGGGCGACCTTTGCTCCATCTGCACAGAATTAGTGTCCACACATACCTATCTACACAATGGCAGGGTGGTGGTTTGATTGGTCAAGAATGATCAGGCACCCTGAGCTCGTGACAAATGTTTTACCCACAGAAACTAGTGGCAACTAAGTTAGCAGACATCAACATCAATATCAAAATCGTTACGCCAATTGCTTCCCCGGCAATGGCGCCAGAAAGCTTATTGGCATTTCTTAGCGTCACTACCAGGTTCGTTAGTCCTCGGCAACGGCGCCAGAAAGCTTGTTGGTATTTGTTAACGCAAACAAATAAATCCGCAAGCGCACGGATACTATTGTAGCTTTCACCCAATAGTATTCTAGGGTATCGTATTTATCCACATGGAAGCAATGGTTAAAGATAGTGATAGTGAACCATTCTGTATCTACTATCTAGTATACCAATTAGACTAAAGTGGGCTAAGCGATATTTAAGACAGGATGACACCCAAGAGGTTTACTCATAGATAAGTAAATGCTTGAGTAGCTAAGAGGGAGAGCACGGGTGTCTTATGTTACTTCTAAGCAAGCACAACTCTAGCCATGGGTTATTCTGATATATATGTACCAGGAAATAGAGGGATTCATATGCACTTCGGAGCGCACACGCTCGGAACTCACCATAGCAAATTCTGACACAAAGCACCTAGAGCTCTACTACACAGACTAAACCTATCGTGATGGACTACATAGGCAAATAGGGCTGTCACCACCTGTTGCTACCACCTCTAGAGATTTAGGAGCAAACACAGGTAAGCACATAGCCTAAGCACCACGCTCAATCTATAGACTTACTACTCTAATTGCATATGACTAATTAGAGCACCTTAACCGGGCGGTGTTCCCTCACAGGATATAACCACACTAAACAAGGCCAACATGATTATCACTAGAGCATGGCTAAAAGGGCAAGACTATTACTTGAAGTAAAGACTTGGAGAAGTACTTGCAGAGAAAGTAATATCTTTATTGCAATAGGGAAAGTGTTACCAGAGTGGTACAAGGCTATACTGACTTCTGAAGACTTCCTCCTGAATCTAAGCAGAGCTCCCGCTAAAACTACTAGAGTTACATATTGAAGAGTGGAGAGGGAGCTCCTTCTTGGTGTGTGTTACAAATGAAGCATGGGGGACCTATCTATAAGTTCTAGAGGTTGGTAGTTGTGACCCCGGGGGTGGGCGCCCTGGGTCCAGTGTGGGTGCCCTGGCCAGGGTGGGCGCCCTGGACAAACCATCCATTCGCACCGACCTTCGATCCAACGGCGATGGCTCACCCCCCGAAGTCGGTTCCATGCGAGATAAGTCAGTTTGGAGTCGGTTCCAACCGTCTTAGCCTCCTTGGGTGTATGACAATGGGCCCATGAATCCATGTGACATCCATCGAGTGCCCTTGGATGAAACTGACTTGGCTTTGATGGTTAGGAGACGTGTGATGTTGTTGTCGTGGATTGGTGACGTGGCTGGGTAGGTTTGGTGGCACAGCTAGGGTGGGCGCCCTGACTTAGGGTGGGTGCCCTGGGTCTAGGGTGGGCGCCCTGGCTAGGGTGGGCACCCTGTGTCCAGGGTGGGCGCCCTAGCCGTGGATGGGTTGCTGGCCCTGCCACGTTCCATTGCCCCCATTTGGTCCATTTGCACTTATTTTTGGTACTTTTTCGGCATATAAATATAAACTCCAAGTACAAGTGGAACTAGGTGAATTATAAACATAAATCATTACTTGTATTGTTTGTTGTCCTCATTTTGATGCAATAATGATGGTCAAATTTGGTAGTTAAGGACCATCAACAGGCCCTACTATTCCGTCCTGTAGAGTCCCATTCTGTCAATGCGCCGTCTTTCGTTTAGCCGAATCAGAGTCGACGTGGCCCGCATGCCTCTTCAGATAGCCAATTCTGATTAGCTGATCCACCTTGATTTAGTTGATTCCCCAATATTTGGCTGTTACCAGCATTTTGCCGATTCTGGCTGTGTCTTCTGTGAGAAGCTTCACTCGTGTGTCCGCTAGTCCAAATTTTGGTGCAAACAAAAATGCCATTCAGAAATATGTTTTCTAGAAAGCGTAAAATCAAGGGATAGGGAAGAGGTCTACTTCGGGACCAAACTGGGCCGAGTGTAACACTCCAGCACAGTCCAGGCCCACTCCACAACCGACCAACCAAAGTTGGTCGGAGGGAAGGCGTCAACCAGGGGCGCGCCCATGCCAGGTGTCCGTCCGGGCCCAGCCTCAGCAAGGCGGTTCCCACCTTCCTTGTGGAGCTTAGGCGGTTGTGCATTTGATGATTCTACCCCTGAATTGACCCTGGCACACTTTAAGAGGAGGGGAGGAGGCACTCTCTCGACACAAATTCATTCAGCATACACAAGAGAGGAGAGATGGGAGCAAGCCTCATTTCAACTAGCTTCTAGCTAGAATAGTATAGGAAGTGAGTGAGGGCAAGGAAGCGGAACATTCTTCGAAAGTTTCTAGGAGCATCATCTTCCTTGTGGAGGAGTGCCGGAGTTGTCGACTCCCTCCGCGCTTGTACCTCGACGGGCATCTTACTGCTTGGAGTAAGAAGTTCATGTTTATCCTTTATATTTAAGCTCTTAAGTAAGTTACCTTTGCTCATTACTTACTTGTAGGATCGCCGTTCGTCCTTGTGGCATTTCCTCTAGTGGAAGGGCCCTCCTTGTCAGGCAACCCTTGAATTCACGCTAGAGTAGTAGAGGTTGGCATAGACGTGGTGTCTAGGCTAACGTCTACCATCGTTTGCCTCATTCACGTACGGTTGAGGTGGTAGGCGGTGGGGAGTGACCTTGTCCCATCCGTCCTTTGTAATCCCCCACTTCCGTGTTCGGCGTAGAGCCGTAAGCCAGAGGTACCTGTCAGACCTGGTATAAGCCGGTGCCCGAAGTGAGTCAATAGTGGGATTGTTACCTTCCTTATGATCTATCCTTAGAAAACCTCACTACCAAAGCTGCTCTTCATCTCACCTCTGTGGGACAACTAGCTAAGATACCTTTTTATGCATTTTTCCATGTGGAAAATACGATACCCTGAATACTTCCAGGTGAAGTGCTACAATGGTACTTCCGTACGCTTGCAGATTTGGCTGCATCGCTAAGAAATACCAACAAGCATTTCTAGCGCCGTTGCTGGGGAACGGTTGTCATAATTGTCTCTAAACCCAATTCGTCCCGTGTATACAGTCTTTTCATTTCTTTTATTTTATAAAAGAAAATCTTTTTCCAATGAAGCAAAGTTCTATCCAGAGTCTTGCCGCTCCGAATGGTGAGTTCTTAGAGCCACCAAAATCTTTGAAGCCAATCATAGCTTCTAGCTATGAACTCCGCCCTAGCTTTATAGCTATGGTTTAGGAACAAACCTTCTCAGGTTTCAAAGATGAAAACCCATATCACCATTTATGGGAGTTTGAGCAGCTCTGTGGATGCCTAACTATTCTGGGCATGTCACACGAAACTTTGTGGTGGAAGTTGTTTTCCTTCTCTCTTGATGAGAGGGTGAAACAATGATATGCCCACAATGTAAGAAAGGTAAACGGAGATTGAGCTAAATTGAGGAACAAATTTTGTTTTGCGTTCTGCGCTATATCTCAAATCGCTTCCTTGCGTCAAGAGATTCTCAACTTCCAACAAAAAGAGAAGGAAACAATAGGTGCAGCCTGGGATAGATTTTCAATCTTATCACATTCTGGCCTAGACTTATCTTTGCCAAACCATGTGTTGTTACAGCATTTTCGGTTAGGTCTTAGCAAGGAATCTGCCCTATAGCTCGACATTGCCGCCGGAGGATCTTTTTCACATAAAACTGAAGCGGAAGCAGAGGTTCTCCTAGATCGCATTCTAGAGAACACTCTTCCATTAGAACCCCTCTGTGTAGAGCCTGAGCTGAGCCATGAGGAAGTCTCTTCGGCTAAGGCCGAACCATCACCTCCCATCAGAGACCCTCACCCAAACCAGAAACTCTAAAGGATAATTTCCAACCTTCAGAGTCTCCACTCTTCGAGGATGAATTTGAAGATTTTGGGAACACCTTGAAGTACCCACGCTAGAAGAGACCACCAATCCCTCTCACTCCTCATGATCCGCTAGAAAAGATTTTCTTAGGGATTCCATCAGGGAGTTGATTGCTATCATGAGCAGAGAATGGATAGAAGAGGTGGAGTTTTCTTCTGAAGAAATTCAGATTTACACCCCTTCTCTAACCATTCAATGCAAAATTCATGATGATTTGGTGGATGTGTGTTGATACTAGATACGCACATGAAAGAATAATCCGCAAGTGCACGGATATCGATGAGCACTTCACCTGGGAGATATTCCAGAGTATCGTTATTTATTTATTCGCTAGGAGAAAACATGCATATGACTAACCCAAGCTACTTAACCCCTGAGCTACAGACAAGATAGCGAGATATGAGCGATATTGAGAGGATTACTCCATTAGTCTTCCTCTAACCTATGGTAAGCTTTGCGAATATTGCTCAAAGGGGGAATTCCTAGGGAAAAGACACCACAGAGAATGCTTAACCCTGGCTCAATACTCCTACCAAACCTCCTGACGGGATGTGGAATACAGAGACAACAAGGGAATTGTCACTTTCCCCTGCTGCTACCACAGATCCGGCCAGATAGGGAGTATCTACGAGTGTTCCTAGCCCAAGCACCATGCTTACGCTATAAACGATTACTCTATTCCCTATCAGTAGCGAATAAAGTAAACTCATAAACCAAAAAGCAATAATAACAATGAACTTACTAGTATTAAAAGTCAAATTGCTAAATGATCCTAGAACCAAGCCTCAGGTTAGGAGACTTGATCCCGTAGGTACAACTGGAGAGGAGACACCGATATGCTGGGCTTCCTCCAACTCTACCTCTACCCTACATTCTCTCAACCTCTCTTGAATGCTAAGCTCCAGGGAGGAGATCCATTCAAGGGACCTCTCTCACCTGATCCTCTCTCAGAATAATGAATTAGGGTTTCAAGGGATGCCTCCTTCAAGGGTCAGGGGCCCTGCTTATATAGCCCCCTAGGATGCACCGCATCCCTCGGACCAAACTGACCTTAATCAACAACTTAGATTAGACCTCAAAGGCGATGAGAGCAGGATCTGCGAGGCTGACCCTGATTGGTTGAGGTGCCTGGGTGCTCGCCCACGTGGCTTGGGTGGTTGCCCGACCACCGAGCCGGTTTGGACTCCCCTTTGGTCCAAAGGCTTCTCGAACCTTCTAGATTACAGAAAAATGCACAGATCCCGATTATCTCTATGTAAACCTGACATGTGGACCTTTCTTGGTTCTTTTCAGCTGACACCCTGTAGAAATAGACATTCACCAAAACTCATAGAATTCCGTTAGTATAGCCCCTATATCTAGATGGTATTTATATTTAGGTCCTTTTTCATGTTTAGTTGACGGTTAAAAATTGGAGTTAACTACCATCAACAAGCTCCCCCAAGCTTAACCTTTGCTCATTCCTAAGAAAAGTTAAACTCAGTGATGGATTAGGAGTTTCTACAATGCTTTCACACCTCAAAAGTACATATGCGTTCAAACAAAAACTCATCTCCGAATTAGAGTGAACTGTTCTGACTTAAAACTCACTCATATTACCTTCCACCATGGGGCTTATAGCCATCACTTGGGTCTTGAGCAGTTGAAAGATAGAACGGTCAAGTCAAGCGCTATGTTTCTTGCTCTTCGATCAACTATTATTCTGAAGTTTTTGCAAGATTTTCAAATAAAACTCAGAGATTCCTTATATGACCCTTTCAAGTCTCTCATTTGTGGTATTTTTGGATCCTCTCTAAGGCAAGTGTAAGGTATGCCTTCTCTCTTCTCTCAGGATATGTGGTATTTGTGAAACTTAGGCATAAAGAGATTGCCTTCTCTCTCTCACCCTATATCTAAAAGGATTTTGTGGAGCTCATAGGTGGGGAGATAACTTAAACTACTTGCATATATTGCACAGTTAAACCATGGATCTAGAGAAACTAATCATACAATCAAGTATATGTGCATGTGAATGAGAAGAATGTAATGAGTGATAGGAATAATGGTGAAAAAAATAAGGAGTTGATTTAAGAGGGGTGATGGATGATGGTGAAGATCTAATTCTACAAATGCTCCTTGGGGATAACATACCTCCCTTTATTTGGAAACTTTGAATTTCTTTAAAGAGGAGGACTTGGCTGCTATAACTTGGGACTTTTGTCCTCTTTCTTTTCTTTGTCCTCTTTCTCTTTTTCTCTTTCTTTCTCTTCTTATTTTTTTACTAGTGAGCAACCAATCCTCTTGATACAATAGGGATTATGAACTAGAATAACTGGAGCTTTATTGCACAAATGAATAGATATGATGGCGACGAATATTTTTGGGTGTTCACTCCCAGTGTACGAGTTAGAACATTTTCTAAGTGGATCTGGATAGGAAATATGTGTATGCGAATGGGTGGATGCGTACTCCTAGGGCAGGAGCAGCATAGACACATGGGGTGTAAATATGTGGGTGGTACTTCCAGGAACAGAAGTAGCACAGAGTGAATGTAGAATGATAAGCATAAGTGGGTGCATACTTCTGAGGACAGAAGTAACGTAGATCAATGGATAGAGAGCACTGTTGATGCAAAATTCTATCTGCAAACACACCGGGCTAATACCCAAAATCGATATCCGAAGCGTGCCAGTCGATTTGACTTGTTAATCGACAAGGATGATAAATTTGAATAAAATCCGAACGAGACGACAGCGATACGCCCGGACGTCAAAGCTCAGAAGGTATTCGATAACTATTGAACATATCAGATGAGACGACAGCGATACGCCTGGACGTCAAAGCCTGAATCATGCTCAGTAGACGCGGAACCTGCAAGGTCACCAGAGATCAAGTTGATGCAGCCCGTCGATTCTTGAAAGAACTTGTTGAAAAAGAAAAAGGTACTTGACGAAGTCATCGAAAAGTAAAGTACTGGTAAAGGTAAAATAAAAAGTAGATTTGTTTATTGATGCTTGGATGTCCATTACAATGCCCTTCGGCATATATTTATACTCTGCTAATCAAAGAGTCCTAATTTAATACGTAAAGTTCAAATATAGAAGAAACAAACTAATTCCTTATACGAACTCTATTTCTTGAAAAATAAATAAAACTTGTATAGGAGTTGGACTTAAACTACAATACGAAAAATCATAAGCTCTGTGTCGCCGATCCTCTGTCCGTTTCTGTCATGATGAAGTTATCTCCTCATCGGCACATTCCTGGCATCGGCAACAACCTTCTAGTCTTCCTGCCTATCTTATCAGCAACAGCTCTTCCGTCTCATCGGCAATGATCCTTAACAGCTTTTCCGCCCAATCGGCAATAATCCAGATCAACATGCCCTTCATCGGCAACCACCTATCAGCAGGTTAGAAGCAATGCTGAAGAAAAACCACCCATTTGCCGATTTAGTTTAGTCTCCCGATCCTTATTGACATGTGCCGAAAAATGGTGTCAACACATGCCCCTAATTTCGGAGTATAAAATACTTTATGCACCGAAATTTCTTCTAGGTCATGATTACCCAAGCCATTTTGAACTTTTCCTTGAGGGTTGCGCGTGCTGTAGTGGAAATCCTATTCCTTCAAGCGTCTATCCAAATACTAGGATAATATTTCTTCAGATATTTACCGTTCAATGCTCTTGGAAATACTTCCCCTTTGAGAGTCTCTAGGATATATGCATTACCAGGAACGGATCGATTGATGCGATAAGGACCTTCTCAATTAGGAGACCATTTACCGAACTTTGCAATCTTAGTCCCCATCGATAAGATTAATTTCCAGACTAGATCACCATCGGCAAATTCCTTCATCATCACTTTCTTGTCGTACCACCTAGCAACTCTCTTCTTGTTCTCTTCGATGCTAACTAAAGCCTTCAGCCGATGACTTGCCAAATCTTCCAACTCATCTTTCATGAGTGTACAGTAGTCATCGGCCAACAGCTGATCTTGATGAAATATCCGCCTTGAACCAGTCTTGATCTCCCAAGGCAAAACTGCATCATGTCCATATACCAACTGAGAAGGCGACACTTTAGTAGTACCATGGCATGCCATCCGATACGACCATAAAGCTTCATTCAGAACCGTGTGCCACTTTCTGGGATTTTCCTTAATCCTGCGCTTAATGAGTTTAATAATCCCTTTGTTAGAGGTTTCGGCCTGACCATTGGCTTGAGCATAATAAGGCGAGGAATTTAAGACCTTGATCCCCATCTCATCGGCAAATCTATCAAACTCCCCTGATGTGAACATGGTTCCCTGATTGGTCGTAATAGTTTGAGGAATACCGAACCGATACACAATATGCTCCTTTACAAAATCAATCATGTTTGCCGATGTCACATACTTCAGAGGAATTGCTTCGACCCACTTTGTAAAGTAATCGGTAGCAACAAGTATGAATTTATGCCCCTTGCTTGATGGTGGATATATCTGACCGATGAGATCAATAGCCCATCCTCAAAATGGCCACGGTTTAATGATAGGATTCATTGCCGATGTAGGCGCTCTTTGAACGTTGCCGAATTTCTGACACTCCTGACACCCTCTAAAATACTTAAAGAAATCTTTGAGTATCATCGGCCAGTAATATCCATTTCGCCTGATCATCCACTTCATCTTGAAAGCCAATTGATGTGCCCCACATACTCCTTCATGGATTTCTCCCATTAAATTCTTTGATTCTTCTTCGCCAAGACACTTGAGCAAAATTCCATCCATTGTCCGATAATATAGTTCATCACCAAGGAGCACATACTTAGTAGCTTGAAATCTTACACGTCTCTTGACCTTCCTAGATGGATCTTTTAAGTAATCAGTAATCTCCTTCCTCCAGTCATCGGCATCAGTTGCTGATGTCAACACTTCACGGATTGGCTGATACCCCGAAGCATGTTGCGCTAACTGATTAGCTTCTTCATTATGCATCTGGAGATATGTTCAAGGCGAAAATCTTTGAATTCCTTCAATAATTGTCAACATCTCTCGTAATACAAGATTAAAACCTCACTTTGACATTCATATACCCCAGCTAATTGATTAATGATCAGCATCGAATCACCGAAGATTTCAACAGCATCGGCAAGGACTTCCCTGAGTAACTCCAAACCTTTCAACACAGCCTAATACTCAGCCTGATTGTTTGTCGATGTGGTTGCAATTGGCAATGAGAATTCATATTTCTTCCTCTGAGGTGATATCAACACAATGCCAATGCCTGCTCCTTCTCCACACGTAGAACCATCAAAGAAGAGTGTCCACGGAGCAATCTCCAAAGAATTCATCGCGTCGCAGTGCTGAGTAACAAAATCATCCATGACTTGCCCCTTGACTGCTTTAGCTGATTCATACCGCAGATCAAACTCTGATAACGCTAAAATCCACTTGCCAATTCTTCCACTTAGAATTGGCATTGACAGCGTATATTTGACCACATCGTCTTTGCATATAACTATGCATTCGGCCGTTAACAGATAATGCCTTAATTTAACACAGGAGAAATATAAGCATAAACATAACTTTTCAATGGCCGAATACCTGGTCTCAGCATCTACCAATCTTCTGCTCAGGTAATAGATTACACATTCTTTTCCTTCATATTCTTGGATTAGAGCTGACCCAATGACTTCATCATCACTTGATAGATACAACCTGAAGGGCTCCCCGTGTTGGAGTGGAACTAGCACTGGTGGATTCACCAAATACTTCTTAATTTCTTCTAAAGCCAGCTGCTGTTCTTCTCCCCATATGAATTCCTGATCGGCCTTTAGCTTCAATAACGGACTGAAAGCTTTAATTCTTCCTGATAAATTAGATATGAATCTTCGAATAAAATTGATCTTACCGATCAGAGATTGTAGCTCAGTCTTATCGGTAGGAGCAATCACTTTGTTGATGGCATCAATAGACTTCCTGCTAATTTCAATACCCCTCTGATGCACCATGAAGCCTAAGAATTGTCCTGCCGATACACCAAATGCACACTTGTTAGGATTCATCTTCAACCCATGTTTCCTTGTGCACTCCAATATTTTCCGCAAATCAGCCAGATGATTCTCGAAGTCTCCAGACTTAACCACCACATCATCTATATAAATTTCAACTAATGTGCTGATGTACTCATGAAAAATGTAATTCATTGCTCTCTGATAAGTAGAACCAGCATTCTTTAAACCAAAAGTCATGACTATCCATTCAAATAACCCCACATGACCTGGACATCTGAAGGCAGTCTTGGAGATATCTTCTTTGGCCATAAAGATTTGATTATATCCGGCGTTCCTATCCATGAAGCTAATAATCCGATGTCCAGCAGCAGCATCAATTAATAAATCAGCAACGGGCATCGGATAGCCATCCATCGGTGTAGCTTTGTTAAGATTCCTAAAATCGATACAGACACGAAGTTTCCCATTCTTCTTGTAGACAGGAACCACATTAGAAATCCATTCAGCATATCAGCATTGTCGGATGAACTTTGCTTCAATCAGCCTTGTTAATTTAGCCTTAATGTCAGGTAGCACTTTAGGATTGCATCGACGTGCGGGATGCTGATGTGGCCGATATCCTTGCTTGATAGGTAGCCGATGTTCAACGATAGATCAATCTAACCCAGGCATCTCTGTATAATCCCAAGCAAAACAATCCTTATATTCTTTCAATAAAGCAATCAACTGTTCTCTGCTTTGGAGATTTAACTTAGCACTAACAAAACTTGGCCTTGATCTATCACCATTATCGATATCTACTTCAACCAAATCATCTGCCGATGTAAACCCATGGCCCAGTTTTCCGTCATCGGCAAACCTATTCATTTACAACTCATCTTCAGAACCGACTTCTTGGATCAGTGGCAGCTCATAATCGGCAATCCTGAGGAACTCCAAATCCCATGCTTCTCCCGATATGCACTTGGACCGCTCGTAAGTCTCTGATTCTGCTGATGCAATTATATAAGATGAATCACCAGGAACCACCTCAACTTTATCTTCAACCCACTGCACGAGACATTGGTGCATCGTAGAAGGAATGCAACAATTAGCATGAATCCAATCTCTTCCTAACAGCAGATTATAAGCACCTTTGCCGCTGATGACAAAGAAAGTAGTCGGCAATGTTTTGCTGCCGATGGTTAGCTCAGTGCAAAGCGCTCCTTTGACTGGTGATATGTTCCCTTCAAAGTCCTTGGGCTTCATGTCCGTCTTAGCTAGATCTTGATCTCCCTTTCAGAGCCTCCGAAACACAGTATACGGCATGATGTTAATTGCAACTCCTCCATCTATGAGTATCTTTGATATTGGCTGCCCATCAACTCTGCCCTTGATAAATAAAGCCTTAAGATGCTATCTCTCATCATCGGTAGGCTTCTCGAAGACGGCCATCATCGGATCCAAGATTAGCTGAGCCACTTGTTCTAAAAGAACTCTCTCTTCCTCCTCATCGGCAAGTGCTCAAAATTCCATTGGCAACATGAAAACCATGTTGACATCTGCCGATGGGCCTTCATCTTTATGCTTCGGCTGCCACACTTGAGACTTTGCCTCACGGGAGTTGCATCCTTTGTGCTCCCATTGCATCTTCCTCTTCTGAGTTTTTTAGACCTTCAGGGCACCATTGAGGAAGCTTCATCTTCCAAACGGGCTGATACAGTTTTGTACTTGAACCTAGGCAGTTTATATTGGAGTCTCTGCAAAGAATCGCCTCATCAGGAACTCTCGCATTGGCCATCTCCTCGAGCTCCTCTCGGTTCATCGGCAAACAGTCGTCATGCCTGCCCAGCCTTTCATGTACACTGGTTCTGCCCCCAGCCGATCATGTACCGATGCTATCTCTCTGATCGGCTTATCAATGTATCCGCTCTGATTTCCATAGCGCGATCTTCTTTCTGTCTGATCGGCTTGATCATAACCATTGCTTAGGGCAGTTATCAACAGTAGGCAATTTAATGCCTTCTTCCCAGCAGTAGATGAAGAACGGGCATCTCCAATGATTTTTATGCTGACGCCATTCTTCCTGACGCAACTCCTCTTGCCGATGTTGATAGCGGTCACCTGAAATTCTGTACGGAGCTGGTCTAGGAGGTCTTCTGGAACTACTATTTTCTTCAATTACCTCTTTCACCTTCAAGTCATCGGCAGTTGCTTGATTTCTAGGATCCACCGATGCTCTCCTTTTAGCACTTATCGACGTCAATACTTTGGTCTTGCTTCGTGCATCCACTATGTTTGCTAGGAAAGGATGTTGATCAATCTTCATCGGCCTCTGAGCTTTAGAGTTGTCAAACTTGATTCTCCCAGATTCAATTGCCGATTGCAACTGCTGTCTAAACACCTTACAGTGATTGGTACTATGCGAAGTTGCATTATGGAACTTGCAGTACCTCATCTTCTTTAGCTCATCTGCCAATGGAATCACATGATTGGGTGACAGCTTGATTTGGCCTTCTTGAAGTAGCAGATTAAATATTCTATCGGCCTTTGTGACATCGAACGTGAATTTCTCTGGCCCTTTCTGGCCAAAAGGACAAGATATGGGCTTCTTACCTTTTACCCACTCAGCCAGGCCGATAGTTGGTTCTTCATTTGAGTCTGATTCCTCTGTCTCTTCTACAAAGGACACCTTCTTGTTCCAGCTCTTCCTATGTTCTGGAGCTTGAGCACTTTGATCAGAGATCCTCTGCACAATATGGCTTAAACTTTCAAACTCCTGAGAATCGTATTTGTCCCTGAGATGCGATAATAAATCCTAGAAAGCCAAACCAGCTAACTAGCGATCATCAAGCACTAGGCTGTAGCACCTGTTCTTCATGTCCCGTACCCTTTGCACAAAACTTTCTACCGATTCATCGCTTCGCTGTCTCAATTTCATCAAATCGGTAAGCTTCTTCTCATGGACACCAGCAAAGAAGTATTTATGGAATTGTCTTTCTAGATTGGCCCAAGTAAGAATAGAGTTTGGTGGTAATGAGATAAACCATGTGAATGCCGATCCAAACAAAGAGGACGAGAATAAACGGATCCTTAGCTCATCCCTGTTTGCTGCTTCCCCACACTGGATGATGAATCGGTTGATGTGCTCCATCGTTGATGTATCATCTTGCCTAGAGAACTTAGTGAAATCTGGCACCTTGTACTAATTTGGGAAAGGAATTGAATCATAAGCTAAAGGGTACGGAGTCCGATAAGAGTAAGTATTGATCTTGGGCTGAATCCCAAATTGCTCTTTCATCACTTCTACGATCTTATCGGTTAAGAGTGCATCCTGATCTTGCCGATGCACTGGCTGAATCTCCACTGGAGGTGTTGGCTGATATGCTTCTATGTACCCCTGTGGTATTTGGCTTGGAGGAATTGGCATATTCACGGCACCAATCTGTGGAGTAGAGTTCATCGGCTGTTTTGCCGATGTTTGATCTTGAAAAGCTGCCTGTGGGCTATATTGCTGAGTCCCCATTGCTTGGTAACTTGGCTGAATAGCAGATTGCTGAACTGGCACTTGCCCTGACCAATTAAGATTATAACTCATCAGCACCTGACTTGCCGATGGCTGATAACTTACGGACAATTGATGCTCTTGCATGGGTGGATGATAGCTAGCATAATTGCCCTGAATTGCAGATAACCCAGATTGAGATATGAATGGTACTACGGGCTGTTCTGTAGTGGAAGCTCTTTGTTGAACTGGTGGAGGATTAGTCAATGGATTCGCATAAGATATCTGTTGTGGAGGCGCGTAGAATCCCATTGACAATGGCTGTATAGCAGGAGGTGCAGTAGAATAATGTGGCACTTGAGTCATCAGCCGAATTGGAGTGGCCGATGTCATTGGACCCTTCCCTGCTACATCATGCACTTGAGGCAGTCCAGAGTTGGCAGTAGATGGACCTGGAGGCATCCCGTATCCCCACCAATTAGCAGCAGTTTGACTGTGTTGACCTGAAGGACCTGATATTGCCGATGCCTATAGATCTGTTCTCAACTGAGTACTAGGCTTCTCTTGAGACGTTAGATCTGATCCTATCGGCGTGGCTTCAATGATAGATGGTCCTGATATAACTGGAGGAGTAGGCGCTTCCATACTCTCAACGGCTGGAGTTGCTGATGGAGTACTGATAGATGCCGATCCCGGCTGATGATATGCCGGCCCGACATAACCCGGTGCTTGTCCTTCTCTTAATGTTTGCACAACAGCATTGTAAATAGTGTTGGACAGCACGGTGGAGTGGTTGATCAAAGCTTGATTTAATGCAGAATTAACCATCTCTTGTAATTTACCAGGGTTGGAGTCAAAGGTTACCTGCCGAGGCAATGGCAGATCTTGCTTCTAGATGACTTCTCTGCCCCTATTCTTGCTGAAAGACTTCAAGCAGAGCTGCCTGTAATCCTCCATAGCTTTTTCCATGGCTAGCTTCTGATCCTCCTTGAGATCTGACTCTGATATCTCGATAATGTTCTCTGGATTGATATCAGCAGGATTCTTCATGATGAATCTGTTGATTTGGTCCCACCGGGCGTGCCAAAAGATGTGTTGATGCAAAATTCTATCTGCAAACACACCGGGCTAATACCCAAAATCGATATCCGAAGCGTGCCAGTCGATTTGACTTGTTAATTGACAAGGATGATAAATTTGAATAAAATCCGAACGAGACGACAGCGATACGCCCGGACGTCAAAGCTCAGAAGGTATTCGATAACTGTTGAACAGATCAGATGAGACGACAGCGATACGCCTGGACGTCAAAGCCTGAATCGTGCTCAGTAGACGCGGAACCTGCAAGGTCGCCAGAGATCAAGTTGATGCAGCCTGTCGATTCTTGAAAGAACTCATTGAAAAAGAAAAAGGTACTTGACGAAGTCGTCGAAAAGTAAAGTACTGGTAAAGGTAAAATAAAAAGTAGATTTGTTTATTGATGCTTGGATGTCCATTACAATGCCCTTCGGCATATATTTATACTCTGCTAATCAAAGAGTCCTAATTTAATACGTAAAGTTCAAATATAGAAGAAACAAACTAATTCCTTATACGAACTCTATTTCTTGAAAAATAAATAAAACTTGTATAGGAGTTGGACTTAAACTACAATACGAAAAATCATAAGCTCTGTGTCGCCGATCCTCTGTCCGTTTCTGTCATGATGAAGTTATCTCCTCATCGGCACATTCCTGGCATCGGCAACAACCTTCTAGTCTTCCTGCCTATCTTATCGGCAACAGCTCTTCCGTCTCATCGGCAATGATCCTTAACAGCTTTTCCGCCCAATCGGCAATAATCCAGATCAACATGCCCTTCATCGGCAACCACCTATCAGCAGGTTAGAAGCAATGCTGAAGAAAAACCACCCATTTGCCGATTTAGTTTAGTCTCCCGATCCTTATTGACATGTGCCGAAAAATGGTGTCAACACATGCCCCTAATTTCGGAGTATAAAATATTTATGCACCGAAATTTCTTCTAGGTCATGATTACCCAAGCCGTTTTGAACTTTTCCTTGAGGGTTGCGCGTGCTGTAGTGGAAATCCTATTCCTTCAAGCGTCTATCCAAATACTAGGATAATATTTCTTCAGATATTTACCGTTCAATGCTCTTGGAAATACTTCCCCTTTGAGAGTCTCTAGGATATATGCATTACCAGGAACGGACCGATTGATGCGATAAGGACCTTCTCAATTAGGATGACCACCTATCGGCAAATTAGAAGCAATGCTGAAGAAAAACCACCCATTTGCCAATTTAGTTTAGTCTCCCGATCCTTATTGACACGTGCCAAAAAACGGTGTCAACAAGCACAAAGTATCTTTAACCGCATGACTAGCTCCTAAGGGTCAACACAACTTAACTACCCTCAATGCCTACAAAGTGATACGTATACAAAAGAAAGGTTTTCCTATTCTAGTAAGCATGAGTATTTGGCTGTGGTAGAAATTTTGAACTCTCGTCATAAAGAAACTCATCATGTAGCAATTTAAGATTTTCACAAAATAAATTCTCCAGAACTCTAGTATCTCTTGGAACAAGATGGACAGCAGCTGAAAACCTTCCCATATCATATCCGTCAGCTACCTAGACTTAGATCAAGCATTCGCTACCCACAAGTTTCAAGTTTAGAGCAAATCTCAAATCAAAATAGTTGTGTCCAAAACTGGGGTAGTTCGAGGTTGAAAACTAGGTACTTGAAAGGAATTACGGCAGAGCAACTATTCATTATTTCCATATAAGTGCTTATTCAGTGGGGTTCATTTAGTAGGCAAATTCTTCACATATTCTCCTATATTTTATTTAACAAATTTAATATCAAACAAAAAGATAAATATAGATATAAATAAGCAAGTGATACTTAGCTGGATACACGGTGGTGCTCTCCCCCAAGCTGGATATTGACGTAGTCTGTTGGTGTTGCTAACTGGCAGTGAAGGCATATTGGTTCTCCTGGATTGTTAAGGATGGTTGCTGTTGAGACAATACCCTGACTATTGAAGACAACAGTCCGATAGGGGATAGGACGTCCTTCTGCTTGTTAGCTCTTCTTGATCCTTTAAATTCTCTTGGCATGGGTTTCAGTGATTTAGGTTCTCTAAATAGGACTTCTTACCATGTTAATTCCTTAGGTGCTTTATCTGGTCCCAAAGGTGGAGACCATGATAGTTGCACCTCTTGAGATGGTGTCACCCATGTCCACTGCTCTTCCAGCAGTTTGAAGTGAAGTACTAGTTGTGGGAGCTGGTAGCATCTTCGCTTAGTGTGCATGTTCATAGGTCTATGATCTTCACTTGTAGGATTTGGGGAAGATTCTTTAACCTTGCTCAAAGTGTGTCCTGCTCATAAAGACAAGGCAGAGATCAAGTGCATGGGCTCTGTTGGTGGGAAAACACCAACAGAACCAAAAGGTTTGTTCATTATTCTCTAGCCTTAGACACATTGAACGAGATAAAGTTGATATTCATGCATTTTGCTCAATCTTTAACATGGGCGATGGCATCAAACAATGAGCAAGAATGTAGCATTAAAACACTTGGCAGATCAGATTACTCAACATTATGGAAGGATGGTCTATCTATGCATATTGTGTAATGATTTTATGATTATGACTATCTTCCAAGGATAACATTTTAGATCATTGAATTAAAGGCTATGAGATCAAGAAAGTGATGCTAGGGACAAGCATAAAGAACTGAACATGTTGATTTAATTAGATTGGATCAAATGAGGTTGTAACTCAAAGCATGTTTGGTTCTCTACTTATGTGTATGCTAGAATCAAGGAGGATATTTTGAAATTAATGATCACTTACCTAGAGATGTTACCTTTAGTATTGAAGCATGTTGAAGCCATAACATCTTGTATAAGCTTTCCTTGCTTGACTAGTCACCTGTCTTGTTCATGAACAACTTGTCTCTTTTGTTGACTCCTTTCTTACCTTATGCCATTATTTGTTCTCTTTAATTTGGGTTTGGACCTTTAACTTTTCTTATTGTTTCATTCCTGCAAATTATTAGTGGATAACACATACCCAAAGGAATATACAAGTAATGACAAGGGCAGTGTTGTAACATAGCTAAGGGTCACTTTCTATGCTACAAAAGAACTTGCTCGAGCATACTTATCATAGCGTATTTATTATTCATAATTACTTCTTTCTAAAGGATTGATTTTATTTTCCCATCATATGTTTTGATTCTCAAATATAGGCATTATGAAATAACTCAAACTCATAAAAATAAAGCAATAGTGAATTTAGAGATTGCAAACTAGCGTGTCGAGCGATGGGAGCATGGGAGGAGGAAGAGTGCAGTTGGATCATGTAGAGGAGTTGCTCTTCCTTCCTCATGCGTTGACCTTTCAATCTTAGAAGTGAGGTTGTAGAAAGTTTCCTGGTCTTCTCTTGTTAATCTGCTTCCATGGAGTGAGTGCTTTGATTGTGGATCATGTTTTATTGCACCCTTCTTCTTTTGTTTTTTTTCTTGGCTATTAATGATTTGTGTCTCCCTTGTGTGAAATTGTTGTGCCTCTCTTTCATCTCTAGTGTGAGTTCATCTTAGGACTTTCCCAATTTGGTAATAAAAGTTTTCTTGCAGGGGTTAGTCCAACAAAATATACCAAAGTCTACTGTAGCAGTTATTAGTTCAATAACCAAACTAGACTCCATGTCTAATTGGATTAAGGAAGGCTATTTAACCCAAGCACCATGCTTAATTTAAATGCCAACAGAAGTAGGAATTCACTACTTCCAAACCAACACTTACTAGAGCAGACAAGGGTAGCATGAAAGCACTATAGATGTTTACTCAAACAGTGATGAAAGATATGATTGGTGTTTAGCAAATTGAGCATGTCTTAAAGGTAGGGACAACCAAAATAATGTAGCAACATGACGAGAGATGTGTAACAACCCTAGAAATCCGGATATCGAAAATACGGACTTTCAAAAATTTTTCTAAAAGTTTACCAGTGAATGGTGGATGTCATGTAGGAAACCCACCAATAGTTGCACAAATAGCACCTGACATTAGCCCGAGCATTGCATTTAATTACCAGAGAATGTTTTGCCTCTTATTCGATTTTATGTGATGACTAATAAAATCGAATAACCTTTTAATGCATGTATATATATATGACCGCTAACTTCGGAAATGGATCCATCATGACCTAGAGACCCTAGTGGACCCACCATGGTGTATACATCATGGTCACTAACCTCACTAACCTAGGGTTGTGGCTAAATAAGTTGCTTTGCAAGAAATAGAAATAGAAAAGGCCTTGAAAATAAAAAGGAAAAGGAAAAAGAGAAGACAGCCCAACCAGCCGGCCTGCGGCGCTGCTGCCAGCCCGCTCGAGGCCCCGACTGGCCTGCCTCGAGCGTCGGCCCAGTCATGCTCGCGCGTTGCTCCACGCGCTGCCGCTCCCCGACGCCCGCTCGCGCGCGTGCTCGCTCGTGCGCTGCCGTAGCCCAGTTAACCAGGACGGCCCAACATGGGCCTGTCTCCGCCGCTCGTCGCCCCGTCTCGCTGACACACGAGCCCCACCTGTCAGCTTCCACCTTTTACCATTTCTGTTCGCCGTGCGTCACGTCCAATGTTCTAGAAATGGAACGGCGAAGCTCCGCCACCCGTTGCTCGCCCGTGACTCGCCATCACAACACGGATGCCGTTCATCCTCACCTGCCCACGCCGCGCCTTTCCCCAAACCCTAACCCTAACTCACGGTCGTGCCCAGCTGCAGGATTGGCATCTGCCATCCTCACCATCCGCCATGGCCGCCGGCCGCTATAAAAGGGAAAAGAATCCGGCCTCTAGGGTTTCCCATGCCGTGTAGTCGCCTTGACCGTGCCGCACCTCTCGACTGCTGCTACTGAGGAGAAGGAGTAGAGGGAGGGGTGAAGAAGGCGGGGAGGAGCCAGACCAGAGCAGAGCGCCACCTCCGCCGTCCGCATCCATGCGCCGGAGAAGCCCGATGGACCCGCTCGGCCTCGACTTACCCCTCCGACGCTACGGCACTGCTACTCCCCCACCAGGCCGTCGCTTCGACCTCAGCCGCGAGCCACCGGGACAGCCCCGCACAGGTGAGCTGCCCTACCCCATCCATGGCCGCCACCAGTACACCGTCGATGTTCTCGCTCCCCTAACCACTGTTTCTTCCCTTACCACGGCCAATAGCTTCGCCGTAGTCTAGAGCACATTCTTGGCAACCTCTTGGAGCCAGCATGGGCCACAGTTGGAGCCACACACTTTTGCAGCTCCGGCCTCCTCGGACTCTGGCCGCCAGAGCGTTCGCCGTGGCCGCTGAGCCGCGCACACCCGCCGTGCCTCGACTAGCCCCGGTAGCTAGCTCATGGAGATCCCAGCTTCTCCAATCGAAAGGCAAGAAGGAAGATGGAGACCAACGCCCGGCTTCGCCGGCAAATTTGGCCTCGCCGTCGCCAGACGCCGCTGCCGCGCCTCGCTGACCGCCACCGGCTTGAGGGTCGATTTCCCCAAGTTGGAGCACCTAGCCGACCAGCCACGTAGCTCAGCTAATGAGCCAACATTCGTTGAGGGTCCGTCCGACGAAGTCGAGGGTCCGTCCGACATTCGTCGAGGGTCCACCCGATGAGTCGAGGGTCTGTCCGACGAAGTCGAGGGTCCGTCCGACATTTGTCGAGGGTCCACCCGATGAGTCGAGGGTCCATCCGACGAAGTCGAGGGTTCATCCGACATTCGTCGAGGGTCCACCCGATGAGTCGAGGGTCCGTCCGACGAAGTCGAGGGTCCGTCCGACATTCGTCGAGGGTCCACCCGACGAGTCGAGGGTCCACCCGACGAAGTCGAGGGTCCGCCCGACAGTCGAGGGCCTAGCTCCAATCGAGGACCTGCCCGAGTCGAGGACCTGACTCGAGGCCAGAGGGTTGAGTCTCACCGGATAACTGTTCTCGAGGGTTGCCCCTTCGTGCGAACAGAGTTCCGTCTTTGAGGACATGCCCGTTCGCCGGGCGAAGTTTCGCCCTCGAGGCCAGTCCGTTCGCCCGAGCGAAACTCTGTTCTCGAGGGGTCGCCCGGACCGCCACCTCGAGTGTACAGTAGCCAACCCCACCTGGCCCAGATCCAACCCTGTCCAGACCCTCCGAGGCCCGGTCGAGACCCGTCAACGTTGACCGTTGATCTGGCCCCACCTGTCAGTGACCAGATATGTGGGCCCCACCTGTCAGCCACTGACTGGGTCCCGTCAGTGCTGATGTCAGCGTGACGTCATCATGATGTCAGCACATCCCTAGCTACACTGTTCCCGCACGCCACGTGGCCCAATCAGGAGCTGCCACGTGTCAGCACCAGGTTAATCTGCCCTTTTTCTTTTTCAGAAAATAGAATAAACTTCAGAAATTCATAACTTCTTCATACGAACTCCGAAAAATATGAACCAAGTGTCCAAATTTTCATAAAAATGTGCTCTACGTCATAGGCTTATGTATGAGTGCATTTGGAGTTATTGAATTTTATTGCTTCTTTGTGTTGACTCTATAGGAGCCGCTGACGCGGCTATTATGTCTCGTTTCAGAGGAGGATCAGCTTGAGGAGGACGACTACGAGTACGAGGAGGAGCTCGGAGACGACTTCGCAGGTGCCACACCCTACCCAACCTCGTAGATCCTATTACGCATGGCATAATATCTAGTTGCTAGCGCTTTAATTATGAATATCACCAGATGATAGGTTGCATGGTAGCGCTGCTTGATGAGCCTCTACCTTGTCGCAACCATACTCCTACACACCTACTAATAGGCTAGATGCTTGCTTGTTTACTTATGATGCCTTACTTCTACTACGCTTATATCTGTGTGATGATGATGCGTGGTGGAGAGCATGGTTATATGGTTAAGGCACGTGGTGCCACTTTACTCGGGGAGAGTGCTGCGTGCGTCTTGGGTGTGTGGTGAGGGTTGAGTCGATCGGACAGGATTCTACGATGAGCTATATGGGCGAGTCTTGCCGGGGAATGTGTTTTGGGCATTCCCGTGTGAGGTGCTTGTGGCGGGCACATTGTGAGGTATAAGGAGATCCCGGGGGTGAGAACCTTCGTGGAGCGAAGCTCCGGGTAGGAGGTGCTGTTGTAGCATGGACTGTTGTAGTCCCAAAAGAGAAGATAATCCTGTCTGATCCCCCCTAGGACCTAATATCTCTTGAGGACCGGAACCTTGGGACTTACGTGCTCACCACTCGCTCTTGAATGGGCGGGAGACGGATGTCTGACTAGCTAGGACGGTGCCACTACTACTAGGTTGTTAGCAGAAAGTGTCGGGAGGTACGGGCGTGGAGACCCACACCCTCCTTAGATAGCATAGTGACCACGGGGGCCCGGTACTATGTCTCACAGTCTCAGTGTGCCGGTGGTACCTATCCGGGATGTCCCAGTACTGAGTGGTAGGGTGGCATCGCACCGGTTAGAAAGTAGCCGGAATCAGCTTAGGCGGGGCACCGCCGATGATAGTGATCTTGTGGTTATGAGAGTACACGCTCTGCAGAGTTTATGAATCTATATATAGTCCGTGAGCCACTGGTATGGCTTTTTCCTAAGACCCACGCTTCTCGGGAGTAGTGAGAGGAGTCCTTCTATTTCTCCCCCTGGTGTTACCCTTCTGGCTGTGAGCCACTGAGACAGGCTCCGAGAGGGAGTTGGACCTGTCGACTGAGTGCGAGAGGGTGAGATGTGTGTGATGGTGATGGAATGGGTTTGGATGTGTGGATGAGATGGATTAAAATTTGATGAACTATATTATATAATATTGGTCACTGTTTGCATAGGAAACTACAGCCACATATTAGGTCGATTTGATTATATCCTTGCATCCCACCAAATACTACATAGCAAAAGCAAAGCATAGGGTGGGAGATGTGGCCAGTACAAACTGTACTGAAAATTATTTGGCAGGTGAGCCCGACTACGACTATGATGACGAAGAGGAGTAGATGTCTCGTTCCTACGCTTAGGCTTCTTTTTGGAGATTTTATTGTACTTCTACCTTTCGCAGCTGTTCCAGATGCTGCAGCTACTCTGATGATTTCACCAGTGTGGCGATGAACTATTTATGTAACCCCTTCTAATTGTATTCTTTTGTTTGATGTATGGATCCTGTATCGACTATTGCGAGATAATGAGATGGTTTGATGCTTCGAACTATTATATTATCTGCCATTCTGTGTATTTTCCCTTCATGGAAAATTGAGGATGTTTCAAGATGTATATATGGAAGTATATCCCCCAAGATTGAATTTTGCAAAAATCAAGATTGGATGAAATTAATTCAATATTGCATAATGATTGGTTAGATATACCTTGCATTTGTCATTCCTTTGATCTCTTTGCTCCAAGCCTGGAAAGGTTAGTGCAAGAATACCCAAAGGAATATTTTTACAATTCTATGCTCAATTAACAAGGGCAGCACAGCGAAAAGGTGAACACTCATGTCATGGTATGAACAGTGATTGTTTTAGGACACTAAGCTTGTCCTCGGGAAACCTTCAAGATGTGATTTGGGGGAGTGGTTTCCCCTCCAACACCAATCTATGTGCACTAATTTCAAGATTCAACACAACGAGATCTGCTATATTTATGATAAACATATGTGTCTACAACCACCCTTTCAAAAGATTCAAGAGCAGGGAGCATGAGGGGGTTGAAGATCTCATGTGGGGCAATGTTAGAAAGACTAAGTGAATCAGGATATTTCTCATATGAGCAAGGACTTGTGGGGTGTTAGCGAAGTAGCTTCCTTGCTCATTGAAGTCTCCATCATTTTTGACTTCCAAGGGTGATTCTCCATGAATGTCCAAAAATTCTCTTGGATCACTCTTGAATTGATCTCATCCATCCATTCAATGGCAATAGCACATAGGATTTTAATGCTCTCTAGCCATAGATGTTGCTCTTCTCGATCTTCTATATGGTCTTGATGAATCCCATGCGTGGGATATCTAGATGGATTTCTAGGATCATCTGGAGGTTCAGGAGAAAGAGCATAGAATGAGTCATAAGGATCAAGGATGGGTTTAAAGATGTATTCTATATCTGATGTGGGCACAGAAGGGGAGAAGATAAGAGTGGGTTCTAGATGGCTTCACTCTCCTTCTATGGCATCACTTGACATGCCATCCTTGAGTCTTTCTAATTGTCCTTCAAAGGGATTGGATTTGAGAAGCATTATAAGAGATCTCTTCTTGAGAAGATTCATAATGTATGCACTAAAAGATCTCTTATGAAGCAAGAAGTTTGAACTCCTCCCAAAATCACCATCAGAAAGAATTTCCAAGGGTAGAATTACTTCTTCCCTTAGAGGAATTAAGAGTACTGCTGGTTTGGGATGGATAGCCGAATCATGGGATTGGAATGCTTGCAAAGTGGCTATGAAAACTTCCTCTTCTAGTTTGGGGGATGATTCCTTCTCTACCTCTAGGATTTCATCATCAAGGATAGTGCAAGGAGTGTGTCTACTAATAAGGACAAACCTCACTTCACTAATGGATAAAGAAAGGAAATCTCCTCCAAAGGTGATGTTACCAAGACCCATATAAAGATGTTGAAGAAGAACAAGGTCTTGTAAGGCTAGGTCTAAACCTAAATAGATAGGAAGATTAGAAAATTCCCTAAGTATAGCCAAAAATTCATTACCTACTTGATCAGAAGATAGGACTTTGGGTTCATTACCCTCTTGATTGGAGGATAGGATCTTGGGTACATTACCCTCTTGATTAGAAGATAGGACTCTAGCTGTAGAAAAGGGTTGGCTTTGACCTATTGCAACCAAGCATGGGCGTAGCTCATAGCTAGATGTGAGAATCATGGGCTCTAGTGGCTCTAAGCTTGTGCTCATGGGTGCAAGAAATTGATAGATATTGTGGAATTTGGGTTATCCATAAGGATATAAAAGAAAAGGCAAAAGAAAACAAGAAAAAGATAAAAGTATAACACAAGGTTAAGCTTGACTTAAAGTTACCTCAGCAGACCATCTTTCTCCGCGACAACGGCGCCAGAAATGCTTGTTGATACTAGATACGCACACGAAAAAATAATCCACAAGTGCACGGATATCGGTGAGCACTTCACCCGGGAGATATTCCAGAGTATCGTTATTTATTTATCCTCTAGGAGAAAACGTGCATTTGACTAACCCAAGTCTATACTTAACCCCTGAGCTACAGACAAGATAGCGAGATATGAGCGATATAGAGAGGATTACTCCGTCAGTCTTCCTCTAACCTATGGTAAGCTTTGCGAATATTGCTCAAAGGGGGATACCTAGGGAAAAGACACCATAGAGAATGCTTAACCCTGGCTCACTACTCCTACCAAACCTCCTGACGGGATGTCGAATACAGAGACAACAAGGGAACTATCACTTTCCCCCATTGCTACCACCGATCCGGCTAGATAGGGAGTATCTACGGGTGTTCCTAGCCCAAGCACCATGCTTACGCTACAAATGATTACTCTATTCCCTATCGGTAGTGAATAAAGTAAACTCATAAACCAAAGAGCAATAATAACAATGAACTTACTAGTATTAGAAGTTGAATTGCCGAATGATCCTAGAACCAAGCCTTGGGTTAGGAGACATGATCCCACAGGTACAACTGGAGAGGAGACACCAACATGCCAGGCTTCCTCCAACTCTACCTCCACCCTACATTCTCTCAACCTCTCTTGAATGCTAAGCTCTAGGGAGGAGATCCATTCAAGGGACCTCTCTGACCTGATCCTCTCTCAGAATAATGAATTAGGGTTTCAAGGGATGCCTCCTTCATGGGTTAGGGGCCCTGCTTATATAGCCCCCAGGATGCACCACAGCCCTCGGGTCAAACCGACCTTAATCAACGACTTAGATTAGACCTCAAAGGTGGTGGGAGCAGGATTCGCAAGGCTGACGCTAATTGGTTGAGGTGCCTGGGTGCCCGCCCATGTGGCTTGGGCGGCCACCTGGCTACCGAGCCGGTTCGGGCTCCCCTTTGGTCCAGAGCCTTCTCGAACCTTCCAGATTATAGAAAAGTGCACGGATCCCGATTATCTCTATGTAAACCTAACATGTGGGCCTTTCTTGGTTCTTTTCAGCTGACACCTTGTAGAAAGAGATATTCACCAAAACTTGTGGAATTCCGTTAGTATAGCCCCTATATCTAGATGGTATTTATATTTATGTCCTTTTTCATGTTTAGTTTATGGTTAAAAATTAGAGTTAACTACCGTCAACAATGTGCTTTATAATCCAACTGTTGGAGCAAATATCATGTCCGCATCTTTTGCATCTGCCTATTTTGGCAAAGAGACCCTTGCTCTAATAAACAAATCTCTTAGAATTAGCCCAGATTCTAGTTTGAAAGGACGTGGAATTCTGCATAGTACAACTGTATGTCATCATGATGTTGTTCTGAAGCTTGACTTCCATATCTTTGACGATTTGGATTTTGGCATCATGATAGGGCATCCCTTAGAAAAACTCTTCGTTGAACCACCAAAAATAGGGGATCTAGACATGAAGTTTCACAGAAGGAAAATTTTCCCATCCAAGTCACTCGAGCTAAAAACTTAGTGGCAGAACCCCTTCCATGTCCTAGCTTGCCCGCAGAAGCCAAGTCGATTGCTCCCTTTGATCCACCTGAGTTGTCCTTAGAAAAAGATGCTGAGTTCTTCATAGAAGAGGAGGACGACTTAGGAGAGACCATAGAACTTCCCAAGGAGGAAGTGCCGGCATGACCTCTAGTTGAGCTTAAGCCTCAACCCGCTGGCTTATGTTATGCTTTCTTGAATGGCGACACACAAACTCCTGTTATCATTAGTGATAGGCTTAACGATGAGGAGACATCCAAACTCATCACTATCCTAGAGAAGCATAGGTCTGTCTTTGGGTATTCCTTGGAAGATCTCAAGGAGATAAGCCCAACACTTTGTACCCATCGCATTACAACTAATCCTTTGAGTACATCAACTCGAGAGCCTCAGCGAAGGCTCAAGAATGCGATGCGGGAAGTCATGAAGAAGGAAGTCCTCAAACTTCTTCACGTCGGGATTATTTATCCCATGTCACATAGTGACTAGATTAGTCCCGTCCATGTGGTTCCAAAGAAAGGAGGAATGACGATCATTGAAAATAATAGAAATGAGTTAATCCCACAACGAACCATCACAGGGTGGAGAATGTGCATAGATTATCGAAAACTCAACTCAGCCACAAAGAAAGACCACTTCCCACTGCCTTTCATTGATGAGATGTTAGAGTAGTTGGCGAACATTCTTTCTTCTATTTCCTTGATGGGTACTCGGGATATCACCAAATTCCCATCCACCCCGATTATCAAAGCAAGACGACCTTTACATGCCCGTATGGAACATACGCTTATCGTAGAATGTCGTTTAGGTTGTGTAATGCACCCGCTTCGTTCCAACGGTGCATGATGTCTATTTTCTTAGACATGATTGAAGAGATCATGGAAGTTTTCATGGATGATTTCTCAGTCTATGGAAAAACTTTTGATCACTATCTTGAGAATTTAGACAAAGTTTTGCAGCGATGCCAAGAGAAGGACCTAGTACTTAATTGGGAAAAGTGCCATTTCATGGTTCATGAAGGCATCGTCCTTGGGCACGTTGTTTCCAAAAGGGGGATTGAGGTAGACAAAGCCAAGATTGAGGTTATTGAGCAACTATCACCCCCTGTGAACATGAAAGGAATCGGTAGCTTCCTATGTCATGCAGGGTTCTATAGACGCTTCATCAAAGATTTTTCACAAATCTCTAGACCCCTCATGAACCTGTTAGCTAAGGATGCACCTTTCAAGTTCACAGATGAGTGCTTAGATTCCTTCCACACTCTGAAGAAAGCACTCATCTCTACGCCAATCCTCCAACCTCCAAGAAAATATGCGCAATCATTCATCACGATCAACTTTGGTTTGTGCACTTTTACTCACTCCTTATTTATCTAGTATTTTTCAAATAAAATGAATCCAAACCAAAAATGTGGCACTCCAATCCTGTTCTACCAAATGTTTAAAAACTTGCATACTTTTTATTCCTTGCTAATATTCCTATGTCTTGTGAGCAACTTGTTAGTAGGGACCCCATTTTACTCTAAGTAATTGTATGATGTGATATGGTAGGATGATATGAAACTTGCCTTCTCTTGCGATAGACTTGGGATTTGTTTTATAAAATCAAAAATGCAATGGCATGCTCCTCAATGATAAGGAATTACCTATCAAAGCCATATATGTTGCTTCTTGATACAAACTCTACATATAGCTGCTTACTTTGTGTTGAGTTTTGTCAAGCTCTGTGATCTATGTCGAGAGAAGTTTCATGCTCCCAAGATCAGGATTCACATGCACCCACCAAATAAGGCAAACTCTCACCCTGAGAGTTGCGCACAACATGCACCCATCCATCCACCAAAAATATGTCAACTCTTACCCTGAGAGTTGCGCACCTTTTTCACCAAATAAAAATATCAACTCTTACCCTAAGAGCAGTGCATTCCTTATTTAGAAAAATTACCCCTTGCATTACCATCATGATGTCTCTCCATCCAAAACAAATTCTTCATACGTCAATAAATGATATGGGCTATGTCAAAAAAAGGAAAAAAAGAAGAAGAATAAAAAACAATAAAAAAATAAGAAAAAAATATATGCCAAGAGGCATAAGAGATAGATGCAATAAACAACGAAAAATTCAAATCCCCGTGCAAAAAAATATATGTGTACTTCTGTTCATAGCCCATACTCCTCCATATCATCCATCCAATAAAGAGAGTCATGATGCATGGAGTACCAAAAATACTTATATAGGAACCATCCTTCACTTTCCACACACTTGCACTTCTCAATCTAGGAATATGACGCTTTCCCTCCATGGATCCAGGGTTTGACATGATAACATATGCAAGGTAAAGTATGCAACTCTCATCATCCTTACCCAGAACTCCGGATATAGCCAATAGAGGTAGGATGATCAAGAAGGCAATGTTATCAATAGAAATGCCTTGGTGAGGAACCAGACACAAATAAGAGTGATTTGAGAGTATCATTTGAGGAGCATAGCTATCTTTTCTTTATCAAAATCAAATAAAAACCCAAGGTTTTGAGCAGTAGTAGAGTGAGATGACTTGATTCCAAGTTGTTCCATTGTTTAATTACCCAAGAGAATTTGGTAGACACTTTGAATGCTCACAGGTTCAGGTGAAGCTCGGATTAATCTATATGTAGGTAAACATTTTGGAGAATATAAACCACCTTAGTCCTTTAAAACTTTACTCGAGGACAAGCAAAGGACTAAGTGTGGGGGGGTTCTTGGCGGTCCTTATTTTACACCACCAACTTGAGACCAAAAAGAGGCAAATTAATGCACTTATGCATTTGCTATTAACCCAATTCCACTTGTATTAAGAATTATTATTTTACAGGAACATACAACTAAGTACAAGAAATACCATTCAGAAATGCATTTTCCAGGAAGTGTAAAATCAAGGGAAAGGGAAGAGGTCCACTTGGGGACCAAAATAGGCCGAGTGCACCACTCCAGTATGGTCCAAGCCCACTCCACAACTGACCAACCAGAGTCGGTCAGGGGGGAGGCGATAACCAGGGGTGTGCGCCCTTGGCCTGGGGCGCGCCAGTGCCAATGTTCGTTTGGGCCTAGCCTCGGCAAGGTGGTTCCCACCTTCCTTGTGGAGCTCAGGCGGTTGTGCACTTGATGATTTTACCCCCAAACTGACCTTGGCACACTACAAGAGGAGGGGAGGAGGCACTCTCTCAACACGAATTCATTTGTCATACACAAGAGAGGAGAGAGGGAAGCAAGCCTCATTTCAACTAGCTTCTAGCTAGACTAGTATAGGAAGTGAGTGAGGGCAAGGAAGCCGAACATTCTTCAGAAGTTTCTAGGAGCATCGTCTTCCTCATGGAGGAGTGCCGGAGTTGTCGGCTCCCTCCGCGCTTGTACCTCGACGGGCGTCTTACTACTTGGAGCAAGAAGTTCGTGTTTATCCTTTACATTTAAGCTCTTAAGTAAGTTACCTTTGCTCATTACTTACTTGCGGGATCGTCGTTCATCCTTGTGGCATTTCCTCTAGTGGAAGGGCCCTCCTTGTCAGGCAACCCTTGAATTCATGCTAGCTAGAGTAGTAGAGGTTGGCATAAACGTGGTGTCTAGGCTAACGTCTATTGTCGTTTGCCTTGTTCATGTACGGTTGAGGTGGTAGGTGATGGGGAGTAACCTTGTCCCATCCGTCCTTTGTAATCCCCCACGTCTGTGTTCAGCGTAGAGCCGTAAGCTGGAGGTACCTGGCAGACCAGGTATAAGCCGGTGCCCGAAGTGAGTCAGTAGTGGCATTGTTACCTTCCTTAGGATCTATCCTTAGGATACCTCACTACCTAAGCTGCTCTTCATCTCGCCTCTCTGGGACAACTAGCTAAGAGACCTTTTTACAAACCGTTCCTTGTGGAAAATACGATACCTTGAATACTTTCGGGTGAAGTGCTACAACGGTACTTCCATGCAATTGCGGATTTGGCTGCATCGCTAAGAAATACCAACATCTACGAAACACACTTGAGCGGTCGATTCGGCACGATCACGACTACCGACGAAAGGATTAGAGTTGAGCATAGCGGATACAACTTTGTTCCTAGCCGTGATCATAGCCTTCCACAACTTGCACCGTATTATTGGAATAGTGGTCTGATTGGAGGGGTTTTTGGTTCTACATTCGGGTCTACAGTGACGATGAGGTGCAGACTGCCCTGGACAATGGGTTGCCAAAAGCTCATGCTCTTGTTTCGTAGCAAGCCATGCTGGCTGGATAGCATCAGGCAACCGTGGGATTGTACGGCCCAGAAGACAAAGTGGCTGATGCTACCTTTCGGGAGACCTACGGCCAACAGAGTAGCCACGATCTCGTCAAGGAGATAGTCTCCTTGAACAAATGGCCATTGAGTAGCGAAGTCCACTTTGTTAACATTGTGGAGAAAAATAGTATCATGGGCCAGATCTTCGGCTAAATCGGCCTACTGGGTTTCCGAATGATGCGGCTTTCATTTCGACAGTGGAGAGAAGGGCCAGCGATATCTGCGGCCTATACAACACATGAGAGCACTGAGCACGTCAAAAACATCTTGTGGCCACCTCACACCTGAATCGGGCATTCGACGCTATTGGTGTGTTTTATTCGGATCACACAGTCCACAACAAGAGGGGGAAATAGACTATCGGATCCTCTAGCCAAGCTGTGAATGCTACCACTCTAGCCTAGTCGTGGAAGCGAAGGCGCACGGGGTGAATAGCTGCCAGTTAAGAGCCTATGGATGTTCAGTTATGCCGTGAGATGGCCAAAATGTCTTGCCCCAAACTGATAAAGAGAACTAAAAAGGTTGTATTAGGTGGTGGCCACAATTATGGCGCTATCTGCACCAAAACAGTAGTTAGAGCTTTTGACATTTTTGCATTTTGTCACCGCATATCTTTATTGACGTGCCTATTGTTTCGCTATGCTAATGCTTTCCCTCTGTGTCTGCTTCAGGTCATTTCGAGCTCAACCACTGATTCAGACAACATGGCCACAAAGAAACCCAGCAACCCCCACAACATTCTGGCTGCGGATGTTGAGCTCAGCGGCATTCAGTTCAGTGGATCGGAAGGCTCTGGCAGGGCGCCTTAGTGATAGGGCACCAAGGGAGGAACCTATTAAGCAGGCTAGGACTAGGCCACATCAAGCAAAAGCAGGGAGAAGTCATGAGATCCTCCATCCTCATTCGATAGGCGTGCAGGCAAGTCATGATTTTGCCCAAATCGCATCCGAATGACAAAGGAGATGGATGAGAACGTGTTGTTCAGGCATGGAACTCTTTCCTTAGATGTTTCTAAGGGGATTACGGTGAGATGAGGGTGTATTTGGGTTCTTCTTCCCCCGATGAGGGGAGTCCCGGACAAGAGAAAGCTTATCACATTGCTCGTGCTTTAGGGTTTGATTCGGATGTAATGCTGGTGTCCAATGTGGACTATTGACTGATCGGGATCTTGCCACCACCAGAAGGCCTAAAGTTTACTAAGGCGTGTAGCCACTCTTTTGTTGCACTGACCACCGAGCGAGACCTGCTTGTAGCAGAAGATGACAAATTGCTATCATGCTATCTCGGTAAGCACTCATCTTGTTGCTAAGCTATCTCCACCTCCGCTGACTATGGCGAATATTTAATTTTTGCTGCCAACTTTATTTTCGCAGAGCTCATTGCTGGTTCGCTCTCTTGTTAAACAAAAGACAAGCCAATAGGGCACTTCTGCTGAAAAGAGATGAGGATGGTGAGAAGTGAGCAAAAGAGCTTGAAGGGAAGCTTGCTGCTAGGGAGAAAAAACTGGAAGCCAAATTGACAGTGCGCAAGGAGGCCGAAAACTCATTACTAGTGGTACAAAGGGAGTAAAGGCATCGCCGGAGAGAGATTGGCACAGCTTCACAAAAGATGATGGATGCATTCATGAAGATCCTCACCGGGTTGGGGGTTGCGGCCGTGCCACCCTCAATTGAGAGTTCGATCACCGAAGGGCTGGGATGGCTATCTACTTAGCTAGAGTCATTCAGCGACTCATGGATTTGGGACATGAGTATGCAGGTATCGAAGGTACTCAGGCCCTTGTCAAGAGCCTGAAGGACACTAGGTGTAGCCATGTCGATGGGCTTAAGGAAGCCGATCCGAATACCTAGTGGCCGGTGGATGACGGTGCCCACCGGACAGCTATCTGATTTTTTGATAGCTTCTGGCATCCTGGCGGGCAGGACATAACGCTATATCGGGCGGCGCTTTCCGACCTGGACCTGGTAAGACTTTACTTTTGGGGCACTTTGTTTGGGATTCATTTGTTGCTACTTACTATCGATTTTTGGTGGGTGCAGACTACCGAGGAGCGAGCCGTGATCAAGGAGAAGGTGGCCGCATTCATTGCGGCCCGAAATAAGGAAGAGGCTGCTACCGGTGCCCAGACTCTGGTGAGGTCCACTCCATCCTGGGATGAACCACCATCAAATATCGAGCCCGAGGCTACTGCTGCCAACCCCTCTTCCACCAAAACCTCAACCCAGAATGCAGGAGATGCCGACCAGTAGACTTTGCTGTGTAACTGTGACCGGTGAAATTATGGCCGTCGTGCCGAATGATGGTGTAATGATACTTTTTAAACTGCTTGTTGAATCGTACTTGTTTTGTTTTCTTGGACAAACAAGCAGGTCTACTTTTGCTAGTTAGCGTTTGCTTTGTTTGTTTGCTTTTAGAAAACATAGGTCCCCCGATATTTAAGTCAAGGGGCGCATCCGGCGATAAACCCTCGGCCACGTGTAGGACCGAATATGCTTTGATTCAAAAAAAATGTCATCTCCGCAACTTTTAAAGTTGAGGGGCACATTTGGCGATAGCCCCTCGGCCTTGTATGAAGCCGAATAGGCATAGTTCAAAAAACGTTATCCCCAACTTTTAAAGTCGAGGGGCACATTAAGTGATGGCGCCTCGGCCTTGTATGAAACCGAATAGGCTTAGTTTGAAGAACGCCGCCCCAACTTTTAAAGTCGAGGGGCACATTCGGTGATAGCCCCTCGGGCTTGTATGAAACCGAATAGGCTTAGTTTGAAAAATGCCGCCCCCAACTTTTAAAGTTGAGGGGCACATTCGGCGATAGCCCCTCGGCGTTGTATGAAACCAAATAGGCTTAGTTTGAAAAACACCGTGCCACTAACTTTTAAAGTTGAGGGCACATTCGGCGATAGCCCCTCGGCCTTGTATGAAATCAAACAGGCTTAATTTAAAAAATGCAGTCCCCCAACTTTTAAAGTTGAGGGGCACATACAGCGATAGCCTCAGCCTTATATGAAACTAAAAAGGCTTAGTTTGAATAACGTCGTCCCCAACTTTTAAAGTCAAGGGGCACATTCAGTGATAGCCCCTCGGCCTTGTATGAGACCGAATAGGCTTAGTTCAAAAAACATGCGCTTATTGAGAAGCGAAGTTGGTGCTCGTTTTTATTTTTCGGTCACCATTCACATCTTTCCTGGAATATATTAACTTGTTTTGTTCTAGCCAATTACATTTTTGCCCATGAAATGGTTGGCTGGAATGCCGACAAGTAAAAGCATGACAACATGGTGACCTGGTGTTTCAGGCATTGCATGCTCATCTTGCGCTGCCAATTTCGAAGGAGCTTGGGAATGCTGAGGCAGATGTGGCTCTTCAGTCATTTGTTGCCAACAAGCCACAGCGGGTGGCGTGAACACGCATGATTGGTCTATGAGCAAGCCTTGAGGAAAGACGAGCCAAAGCATTGATCCTATTTTTTCCCTCACTCATGCGAGCGTGTGCTGCCAGACTAGCGATTGCTGTCACAGCGCTATCGGCACCCGTGGTATTCTTGCTCCATCTTCTATAACTGTGATGCCCGAATACCTAGAGGCTTCTGTCAGTGGTGCACAGTGTGTGCTCACTTTGCTCATCACTCCTGAATGGCCTCTCCTGATGCCTCCTATTTCTACTATCCGAAACCCTAGTTTTAAACCTCAAACTAGCATTTGATGGGACTGTCTCACAAGATGTATCCGCGTATGCCTTTGACGTCATGGTTTGCTACCCTTATATAGTGGCTTGCAATGGCTTCCTCTTTTGATCATAATGCAGTCGAAATCTTAGAGCTTTGATTGCCTTGATATGGTAGTTGTGGCATTATTTGCCTGGTACTTTAGGTGGTACACAATTTTAATTGTTGTATACGCATTGTGAGTTAATGCTGGTTTGGTCGATTGGATAGGATCTCCAATCAAAAAATGGGGGTATGCCATTAAATTGTTAGCATCTGGGCTTTCGGATTTGGTCCCGCTTTTTGGGACATTCGGTTGGAACCATTGGGCAAGATCCTTTTCAGATCTAGATGCTGTAGCTTCTAGACTTTCAGCTTAGTCCCTTTTGGACTTTAGTTTCATAAGCCATCGGGCTTGATGTTGCTTGCAACCCTTACCAAAATGCAACTGATTGTTAAATATGCAAGGATGTCCCAAATGGGGCCCTAGCTTTCGACCACAAATGATAGGTGTAAGGGGAAATGAAAAATAAATTAAAGTTCATTAGTTACAAGAGAGTGCCTCATTAAAAACCTCCCACCCATTGCCAGGTTTCCCCTGTGAGGAAAAAAGAGCGCAACTCTTTATTTCAAAAGCGAATGCAAAAATAAAATTACAACCCCCTTAGGGCAATTCGGTTCATGGGTAGAATCACCGCAAGTTGTCAGCGTTCTAGGTATGTGTGGTTTCGGCACCTTCCTCATTGGTGAGCTTGAAGACTCCTGGCTTGATTACCTTTGAGACGATGAAAATGGGCCATACCACTGTGGTTACAGCTTTCTTTGTTTGTTTGAGTGGCGAATTAGCACCATATCCTCGAGATTAATATTCTTGTGCAGGACTGTCCTGTCTCTCCAGACCCTTGTTTCTTGGTGATATCGGTCTAGATTCTCTGTTGCTTGACATTTGCGTAGCTTAGTTGTCTCTACCTCAACATATTGCTGTATGGGAGTTGTCATGGCTATTTTGGTTCTGAATGAGCCAAACTTGAGTTCTTTCGGCATTATGGCTTCCCCACCAAATAGCAGATGGAAAGGTGTGAAACCCATGGACCTTGTGTTGGAGATATTGTGCCCCCATACTACCGTTATCATTTCGCTGGCCCATTTTTCTTTCTTGGCTCCTTCCACTAGCTTAGACACTGCTTGGAAGATTTTGCCATTGGCTCTTTCAACTGCCCTGTTGGATTCTAGATGATAGACCGAAGCAAATGCCAATTGGATACCAAATTTGGCACAGAATTTCCTGAATTGGGTAGAATAAAATTGCTTGCCATTGTCCACTGTGATATATGACAGGATGCCAAAATGACACACAATCCTTTGCGATACAAAACTGATCAAGTTGTCCGAAGTGATTTTGGCTAGAGCTTTCGCTTCCACCCACTTGGTGAAATATTCTAGCGCCACTGTTGCATACTTCAAGTTTCCTGGTGCTTGAGGTAAGGGGCCTACTATGTCAACCCCCCATCTTTGTAATGGCCATTTCGGCATGACCGATGATGTTGGATTCGCTTGGGCATTTTGCTTCTTGGCAAACATCTGGCAAGCTCTGCATGTCCTGACGATTTGCTTGGCATCTTCGGCTGTGTGAGCTATCTCGTGAGGTCCTCTTTGGATGCCACACATCCCTGTCATTACACTTAAGCAATGGTGCGACCACTCCTTCCTTGTATAATTCACCGTGGATGATGGAGTATGGCTTGGTTCTAGACTGCATTCGCTGCAAATCATGCTTATCTTTTGGCTCGTATGTGCCATTGAGAAAATCCATTATCGAAGCTCTCTAGTCTCCATTGGCGATGATGTTTATCGATTGAGGCTTGTCCTCTTCATATTTGACGGCTTTGATGGATAAGGATTGGAAGAACACATCGGATGGCAATGGTGAGCCCTGCACCGCTGCCTTGGCTAGCTCATTTGCCTATGTGTTTTCTGTCCTTGGAATGTGCTTTAGCGTGATGCCATCGAAGTGCTTTTCCATTTGGCAGACAACTGCTAGATACTTGGTCAAATCAGGTTCTATTGCCAAATATTCCTTTTCGATGTGTCCGATGGTAACGTGGGAATCAGACTTGATGATACACCGACGGACACCGAGCGCATGGAGCTTTCACAATCCAAGCAACACCGCTTCATATTCGGTTGTGTTGTTTGTTGTGAGATACAGGAGCCGAGCTGCGTATATGATTTTGGGGCCCAATGGTAGGGTGAGGATGGCTGTGATTCTGGCTCCGGCTGAACACCAAGCGCCATCATAATGAATTGTCCAGATCAGAGGCTAGACTTGCAATGTTGTGTCATCTGCTGCTAGAGTCCAATCGGTGATGAAATCTTCAATGACTTGGGACTTGATAGTAGACCTATGCTGGAAAATGATTCTGTGCCCATTCAATTTGATGACCCATTTGCCTATTCTGCCAACTGCTTTGGTGTTGCAAAATAGAGATTCTAGCGGTTGGGATGACAGGACCTTGATGTCATGCTCCTAGAAATAATGCTTGAGCTTTTGGGAGGCCATGACCACTACATATGCTACCTTCTCCAATTCTAAATAGTTTAGTTTTGCTCCCGCTAAAGCTTCTAAAATGAAGTAGATTAGGAACTGCACCATCTTTCCTTGATGCTCCTTCTCCCCCACCAGCACCGCGCTAAGTGCTACTGGGGATGCTGCCAAGGATAACAATAATTCAGCGCCTGGAGATGGCTTGGATAAGGTGGTCAGTCTAGTGAGGTAACTCTTTAGATTTTCAAAGGTTGTTTGCTGCTCTGGCCCCCATTCGAATTGATCTGCTATTTTAAGCACCTGAAAGAATGGAAGGCCCTTTTCGGCCGACCTTGAGACAAAATGGCTTAATGCTGCCACTCTGTCGGTTAGCTTTTGCACTTGCTTCCTATTTGCTGGGGGTACCATATTGATGATTGCCGGTGTCCCTCTGGCCAATACGAGGCAACCCAGGAGCTAGCCCTTTCACACACTGAAAATGCACTTGTCAGGGTTGAGCTTTACGGTTTCTTTTAGGTCCTCAATGTGGGTTCCTTTAACATCACTTTTGACGATGATATCGTTAACGTATGCTACTAGATTCTTCTTGGTCTTGTGGTCTTTGAATACTTCATCGGTCATTCTAGAAAAGGTTGTCCTCGCATTTTGGAGCCCTTCCAGCATGCGCTTGTAGCAGTACGTGCCTCCTGGTATTATGAAACTGGTTTTTTCTTTGTCTTCCGGGTTTAGCCGAATTTGATGGCAGCCAAAAAATAGTCCAACAAGCTCATCATTTCGCAACCCACTGCGATATTGACTAATTTGTTAATTCTCGAAAGTGGGTAAGGGTCTTTTGGGTAATGCTTGTTCAAGTCAGTGAAGTCAACACACATTCTCCACTTTCCACTCTTCTTCTTGACCATGACCACATTCGCTAGCCATTCCGGGTATTGGATCGGCCTGATTACATCCACATCCAAAAGCCTTTGCACTTTGGCTGCCACTGCCTCTGCTCTTTCGTCAGACATTTTCCTTAGTTTTTGCTTCCTGGGCTTGGCTGTTTTTCACATGTTCAAATTATGTTGCGCCAGCTGCCTGCTGACCCTTTGTAGGTCCCTGGTGGACCAGGCGAATACGTCCTCGTTCTTTGCTAAGAACCACAAGAGCGCTTTGCTTTCGGCCTTGGTTAAGTTGGCTCCCAGGTGAACACACATATCTGGTCTATCATCACAAAGGGGGACTTTGATAATAGCTTCTACTGTGGCAGCTCTGGGCTCTTTGGATTCTTCAGTATTGGCGTCATCATCTGACTCACTGTCTGAACCTGCGTCTTTACTTTCATTCTTGTCTTTTGTGACCTCGTTGACCATGTTGTACCCCGGGATCGGTTTGCCATCTATTCGCCTGGCTGCCTGCTGATCGCCATGTATGGAGATGACACCAAAAGGTGAGGGTATCTTCATGCACAAGTTACTTTGACAAATGACCGCATCAAATATGCTGATGATACCTCGGCTGAAGATGGTCATATACAGGTAGTCAATATCAACAATGTCAAATAAGATTTCCTTGCTGCGCACCTTGGTGCCTTCACTGAACAAGACTGTAAGTTTCTTCTTCCCCAGAGTGTCGATTTTGTTACCACCAAACTAGAATAACGCGTTCCCTGTGGTTTCTAGAGTTCAGCGGTCAAGCTGCATTAAATTGAAAGCCTTGGTGAATAGGATGTCAGCAGAGCTGCCATTGTCCAATAACACATTGTGCAAGGTGTAGCCGGCCAGATGAGCTGTTACAACAAATGCATCTGAATGCGGGTAATCTCGAACTTGAAAATCACTTTCATCAAACGATATCAGGACCACTGACCAAGCGGGTCTATTCAGTGGCACTCTAGGCAAAACAGTGAGCACCCTTCTATCGTAGTCTTTCGTGGCTCTTTTGCTTTGATGCTCGAGGTTTGAACCACCAGTGATAGCGAAAATGTTTCCCTTCGACTGGAGAACGGGATTGAGATCCGAAAGTCTTGAGGTTGCTCTTTCTTTAGTTGTGGCTGCTGAGCCTGTGGCACCTACAGGGGCTGCTCGGCCACTGCTGCTGATGAAACCGCAACTGAATGGGTGTGCGGTTGGTTCTGGCCGAACTAATGGTAGTAATTGGTTGGCAGTAACTGCCATGTATATGGGTTTTGGTAGTATTGTGCCGTTGGTGCAGGCTGGGGCATTTGGTACTAAAGCTGATGGTAAACTGGAGCCTGGTTTGAAGTTATGCTCTGATTGGTGTTGTGAAACACGTGCTTGCTGGACTAAGCTGTGCTTGCTGCTTCATCCTTCTCTTTCTGCTCTTTTGCCATCTGGCCATATCAGCACTCTCACGATATGTGTGTTGACGGTCCTTAACTACCAATTTTTACTGTCATTATTGCATCAAGATGAGTACAACCAACAATACAAGTAGTGATTTATATTTATAATTCATTTAATTCCACTTGTACTTGGAAATTTTATTTGTATGCAGGAAAAATATCAAAAATGGATGAAAATGGAATATTGGAGAAGAGTGGAACATGACAGGGCAGCAACCCAATTAGGGTCAGGGGCCCGCCCTCAAACCCACGGTGGCCGCCCTGTCCACGGTGGCCGCCCTGGGAGGTGACAGCTCCCGATGGGCTCTAGGAGCAGTCCGGACTAAAATGGGCGTCACAGGCTCATTCGGACTCCGGTTTGGGTGATTCAATAGGCCACACGAAGCTAACAAGAAGCTCTACACATTCATCCCAAGTGTTGGGGCGGCCGCCCTTAGGCCCAGGGTGCCCACCCCCAACTCCACGACGCCCACCCCTGAGGCCACGTCCCGTATCCTCGACATTGACTCCTCGTGACTTCTACACCGTCAGGTGGTTTGATCAAACGGCGACAGAAACATGTGACTTGAATCCTTGGGGCCACCTCATTGACATGGAGCACCAAAGTCGGTCCAAAACTGACTTCTACCGCACCAAAACTGACTTACCTCGCATACAACCGACTTAGGGGAGTGAGCCATCACCGTAGGATCGAAAGGCAGTGTGAATGGACGGTATGTCCAGGGCGCCCACCCTGACTAGCGTGCCCGCCCCCGAGGTCACAGCTACCAACCTCAAGAGCACTATATAAATAGGCCCCTCATCCTTTATTTGTAACACACACCAAGAGGTGCTCTCTCTACTCTTCATTATGTAGCTCTAGTAGTAGTGTTCTAATTAGGAGCTCCGCTTGGAGTATGGAGAAGTTTTTAGGAGTCCGGTATAGCTTTGTACCTCTCTTGTAATATTTTCCTTATTGCAATAAAGAATTACTTTTTATGCAAGTACTTTTACAAGTCTTTTACTTTAAGTACTAGTCCTGTTTCATGCCTTAGTTGTTTAGCTAAGTATGGTTAGTATAGTTATCTCACACCTTATCATGGGAACTCCACTTGCATTGAGTGCTCTAGTTAATGTACTTGATTAGAGTAGTAATCAATAGTGTAGACATGGTGTCTAGACTATGGGTTGCTTGAGTTTGCACCCAACCCAATGGAATAGCTGTAGTAGCCCCAGGTGGTGACAGCCCTAACGGCCGATGTAGTCCACCACGTTCGGGTTGGTGTTGTAGGACCATAGTCGGAGCTTCCCGGTCCCCCTTCTCTTATGAGTCTGTGGCTGGTGTTCTGATATCCTGAAGTGTTATTGTGTGTGACTGCTATGTTTAACCCATGCTAGTTCATAACTAGAGTTGTGCTTGCTTAGAAGTAACCCAAGACTCCTATGTTGCTCTTCCACTTAGCAACTCTATTATTTATTTATGAATAGAACCTCTTGGGTGTCACCTTATCCTTTTATCGTATATCATTTACCCCCACTTTAGTTTAGTGGTGTACTAGCTAGTAGACATATGATGGTTAACTATCACTATCCTTAACCTTACTTCCCTGTGGATAAATATGATACCCTAGAATACTCCTAGGTGAAAGTTACAACGGTATCCGTGCGCTTGTGGATTTATCTGTTCACGTTAACAAATACCAACAAGCTTTCTGGTGCCATTGCCGGGGACTAACGAACCTGGTAGTGACGCTAAGAAATGCCAACAAGCTTTCTGGCGCCGTTGCTGGGGTACCTTGATGTCTACTAATCTAGTCTACAACTAGCTTTTGTGGGTATAAAAAATCACGAGCCCAAGGTGCCTGATCATTCTTGAACAACTAAACCACCACCCTATCATCGCGTAGATAGGTATGTATATGTGCACACTAACTCTATGCAGATGGAGAAAAGGTCGCCCTCAAGCTGAAAGAAAACCATCATATCCCTCGAGCTGGAAGCAGAATACTGACTCGGGTTCCTTCGGTCCATGCTCGGTTGCCCGCGCCCAGCCTTCGGGCTATATATTCCTTGCACCCGCGTCTGCACTCACTTTTTGAGCCCTAGCATGTCTACCATTCTTGTCTCGCATAGCAGCCGCCGCAGCTACCCAAGCCACCATTGACGGTGTCTGCCGGAGCTCGCAATTTGCTGCCACCATCGATTTCGCCGTCTCCCTACTATTTCGTCACAGTGAGCATCACGTCGGGCTTTGTATCGATCTCCCGGTGCCATTTGATCTTTTTATCCACTCGTTTTTGCTTCGGATTGCTCAAGGCATCTTGCTTTTGTTCACAGGACGGAGTTGTCCGCCATCGCAAGCAGCCCAACGTCCATGGTCCACCTATGACTCCATCTTTGACGTTGGTGAGATCCCCATATCCTCTTATTCCCGTTGGTACAGGAATCGTGCCAATTGTTGCTGTGAATCGTCGTAGTGCAAGTCTGCCGGCGTGGAGGCGTAGCCAATGATGTCCATTACCAAGAGCATGCTTGCCTTGCTTGCTTTGGATGATGTCAATCTTAGTTTTCCTGACATCATCATGATGTCATCTTGTGTTTTTGGCCATTTTTCTACAGAAAAACAATTCCCGAAATACATTGAAATACGTTTTTAGTTTTATAAAGAATTGCCATTGATTTCAAATGCCTATAATTTCTTCATTTTAACTCTCGTTGAGTCTGTTCAAATCACGTTGGTTTTGTAATTTCATAACCTATATGTTAGTGTTTCTGTTAGCTCAGTTTAAAGACTTTATATTACAAGATCATATTTATTTCATTTATTAATCTATAGGAAAACTTGAAAAATTCATATCTTTGCTGTTATAATTCTGTTTTTGGTGAATTTGGCGTTTGTGTGATCGTAGCAGTGAGTAGAATAGTTTTATAAACTTTTTATTCTTATTTGCTCAGTTTGGTGTACTATTCTAACAATAGCTCTTTGTTTGCCATGTATGTATGCGTATGGCTTGCTTGGTGTTGATTGTTTATATCGAGTTCAGACGGTGAGGATTTTGTTGAGCAAGGCTATATTAAAGACTAGCAGGATCAGCAGGACTTTATGAATCAAGGCAAGTATAGCATGGATCCTCCTTATTACCTATTCACTATAAATAATATTTCATATGCATGTGTCCACTTGATGACCTTAGAGATTATAATTAATTGTCGTTATCTTGATTCCTTGACACCTTTGGGTTGCATTGGGTAGCTATGATGCTAGTGCTTAATTAATATCATGATCTCGTGACTTGATGAGTATTTATGCCATGAATAGTAATATTGACTTTTAACAACATGAGGGCTAATCTGTAACAGAACCTTTGGGATTTATTGTACAACTGCGAGGGCTATATGGCTCTGGCTTTACATGTCTAGGGGACCTTTTCTAGCTTGTTAGTGGTTCCAATTTTGGTGTAAGAGGGGTGTGTCCGGGTTGGGTGTAGTTGGACGCCTGTCTATATGTGTATAGGCTGCGGTTGTGTGCCATCAAGAAGGGGGGATCCTACATTCATGGGTGTAGAAAACTTAGTGGCCATAACTTGTTAGACGAACCTTTAGATGACTTTATATGTTTTGCGGTGGCTTGGGAGTTATAAACACACTCGATTGTAAAACATGACTCGTAGTGAAAGTGTACACCTCTGCATAGAGTTAAACCGATATATCAGCCATGCCCTACCGTTAGGGCGGCCTTGGAATCTTTACATTAATGATGATCTCTCCTGTCGTGTTAAAATGTTTATTTATCTACTGTTATGTTTATTATTCATTTATGTTACAATGGTTATGATGGTTATGGGAAATACCTGCTACCTTGGTGTTATTTAATTGCTCAATTTGTTTATCTAATAAAAGCTAAATGCAGTCAAACAATGTCAGCTTAATTGAGCCTCATTAACCCATGCTATGCTTGTTGAGTATGGTTGTGTACTTACGCTTGCTTTACTTTCAATTTTGGAAAATCTCGGATGGGTAATAGATGAAGGTTGAAATGAGAGCTACCGTGATGAGTACTAGGCTTGGTGTTCACCAGTTGGCGTGTCCCTGTGTTGCCGCTTCCGCAAGAAAGTTATATTAGTTATATATTTTTACGCAAGACTCTATGATGAATATTTATTCGTTATGTAATAAACAGGGTGATGATACTTTGTAATTTGTCATCTTATATGTGCGACTGATTCCTGGGGCGCATATAAGGTTGTTTATATATTCTATTTTTATCCTTAAAAATAGAGTGTGACAAATTGGTATCAAAGTTGTGTCGATTGTAGGATGCAAGCCTAGATAGAATGGTCATTTTGAAAGTCTAGGTTTTGTTGAGAAGTCCTTGTTCTCAAAACCTTGTTATCTTCTTTTACATGATATAATTATTCCCTTGACATTCACCTCATCCTTGTTGCTTTGAACCTTTAACCCTATATTTACTTCTCAGTTTGAATTGCTATTAGAACTATTGCTTACCTCCTTCTTGCGAATACATGAAGATGAAGCCTTAGACTTTGAACCCTTGGTGTAAAAAGAACGATAGTAACGGAAGTGGATTCATTATTTGCTTGTGTCTTTAAAGTGTTTTGGTGCATTGTCATTATGGTTTTGCTTGATTTGAAATTTTGTAATGATTGCGATGAATTTTTGTAGTCCACAGTTTCATTTAATCATAGGATTAGGGTTTGAAGTTAAAGAATCATAAAGTGGGGTCGCTTTATCTTGTCTCTATCCTTGCTATTGTCTTGAGCAGCTTGTAGTCTTTCTGCTATATCTCTAAATGGTATGTCCAATGGTCATGGAATTTTTATGGGAGCAAATAGACTTCATTATCTATCTAATCTTGCAAGAATCATGTCAATATCTTTTCTGAGTTGGAAGTTATGTCTATCGTAATCTGATGTTCTGTGCTGTCTGGAAATTCTAAATAGTTTCAATTATTGGATTAATTCGACGGCTTAGATTATAGAATCTATGTGATATGAACTAAACAAAAGTTGTAGATAATTTATTAATCTTTCCAACCATGTATAGAACGTCTCTGTTTGACACCTAGAACTCATGATATGACTGATTTACTGCACTATTGAAATTGAAGCTCGCCTAGAAATTTTCAGATTTGTAATCCTTATTTTTATGTGAGTGATTTGTATCCTGAATATCTCTAAGCTCTAATTTTTGTGTTGGGCTACATATGACTGCTCGTGGTGGAGAGGTAATCGAGGCAGAGGTCGTGGTGCTGGAAATCAATATGTAACCAATGAGGAGCTGAGGGAGATCCAGATGCAGATGATGCAGGCTATGACTCAGTTTGTGCAGACCATGCAAGCTGGAGGATTACCACATGCTCAACCACCAAGGGATACATGCAGGGACTTTATGCAAGGTCATCCTCCTATGTTCACTCGTACTACTAATCCGATGGACGCAGAAGATTGGCTGCGTGCTGTGGAGAAGCAGTTAAATCTCGCACAGTGCAACGATGCTAAAAAAATGTTGTATGCTTCTAGGCAACTCCAGGGAGCTGCTCAAGTTTGGTGAGAGTCTTACCAAGCTGCTTATCCCAACAATGCACCTGCCATTACTTGGGCGACCTTTCAGAAGGACTTCAAAGCTCGTCACATTCCGGAGGGTCTCATAGAGCAGAAGCAGAAGGAATTCAGGAATCTCAAAATGGGCTCTATGTCTATGAGTGAGTACCATGCTAAGTTCAAGCAGTTGGCTCGCTATGCTCCTAATGAAGTTCGAGAGGACGCTAATAAGCGGCGTCATTTCCTCAATTGCATATACTATGACCTCAGGCTGTAATTGAAGGGCAACACGTATGCTACTTTTGAACAGCTGGTGAATAGTGCTATTGTGTTAGACAATGAACGTCTAGCACAGGATAAGAAGAGGAAGATGAATGGGCAAGGCTTTGTAAGCAACTCATGTTTTCGTCATAACTCACATGGTTTTCAACAGGGGCACCAAGGACCAATCAGTCTGGGCAATCAGAATCAGCAGACACTAGCTTCAGGAAATTTAGATAACACTCCTATGAAGACTAGTGCTCCTAGCACACTGCGTAGATGTTTCCATTGTGGGAAAGAAGGGCACATATCTTACCACTGCCCCGAGAAGCTGAACTGGCAAATCCCGCAGAGGCAGAATAGCAATCAGAAGCCATCTCTCAACACAGGAAGAGTGAACCATGTGTCCACTGATACAGCCCAGGCGGCACCAGAAGTTATGTTGGGTACGTTCAACATCAACTCAATCTCTGCTGCTATACTTTTTTATTCTAGAGCTTCGCATTTCTTTATCTCGTAAGTATTTGTTTGAAATCATAGCATACCAGTTGTAGCCATGAAGAATTAAATGGTAGTAAATTCACCGGGGGTGCTATACCAGCTACTTACTACTGCCCCTTAGCCAAGCTTCACTTAAGGGAGGTAGATTTTACAGTGAGTCCTATTGTGCTGAATGCACCTGGCATTGATTTAATTCTGGGGTTGGATTAGATGGAAGCTCACCAAGCTGTGATAAAGGGTAAAGAGAGGGTTGTGGATCTAACTTCACCAAAGGGAGATCGAATCAGTGTTGATGTCAGAGTGCTAGCGCCTCCTACAGCTACAGTGAATCAGTTGTATGATCCTCAAGGATGTGTAGAGGGTAAGTTTTGAGATGTTTTTCAGAGTGTCTTGGTAGGTAAGCCGCCTTATATGCAGTTGTTGAAGGAAGCACTAGCCCAATTTCGAGGACGAGATTCTCTTAAGGGGGGTAGATTTGTAACACCCTAAATTTTGCATGTTTTTAAAATAGTCAAAATGATTTTATAATGCTATTTTTTTGTGAGTATTTAACATAGACAAAATAATTGTTTTAATGACATAAAAATATATCATGGTTAGGAACATGTTTGTGCATTCATGCCGCTGCATGTTTTCGGTTATGATGCCTGGTTTTGGTTGTGTTTAGCTGAATTCAAAATCTATTGAAAATGATTTGTGAAAAGGTTTAAAATAAAAAAAAGAGATTTCTTCTCTTTCTTCTTTTCTGGTCGCAAGGCAATTTTGGCCTGCTGGCCATCGATCTCCCCCTCCTTCTTGTTTCTGGCCGTGAGGCCTGTTCCTGTTCTTGGGCCGGAAGGCCAGAATCATCAGCACCGGAAGCTCCTCTTCCCTCTTCTCTTTGGCAGATAGCCTGGGCCGTACCTTGCCTTCTTTCTCCGATGCAGCTATGAGCTGGAAGCAGAATACTGACCCAGGTTCCTTCGGTCCACGCTCGGTTGCCCGCGCCCAGCCTTCGGACTATATATTCCTTGCACCCGCGTCCGCGATCACTTTTCGAGCCCTAGCGCGTCTGCCGTTCTTGTCTCGCATAGCAGCCGCCCCAGCTACCCTAGCCGCCATTGACGGTGTCTGCCGGAGCTTGCAATTTGCCACCGCCGTCGATTTCACCGTCTCGCTGCTGTTTCGTCACAGTGAGCATCACGTCGGGCTTCGTATTGGTCTCCTGGTGCTATTTGATCTTTTTATCCACTCGTTTTTGCTTCAGATTGCTCAAGGCATCTTGTTGTTCACGGGACGGAGTTGTCCACCATCGCAAGCAGCCCGACGTCCATGTTCCACCTACAACTCCATATTTGATGTTGGTGAGATCCCCATCTCTTTTTCCCGTTGGAACAGGAATCGTGCCAATTGTTGCTGTGAATCGCCGTAGTGCAAGTCCACCGGCGTGGAGGCGTAGCCGATGATGGCCATTACCGAGAGCATGCTTGCCTTGCATGCTTTGGATGATGTCAATCTTAGTTTTCTTGACGTCATCATGACATCATCTTGTGTTTTTGGCTGTTTTTCTACAGAAAAACAATTCCCAGAATACATTGAAATACGTTTTCAGTTTTATAAAGAATTGCCATTGATTTCAAATGCCTATAATTTCTTCATTTTAACTCCGTTTGAGTCCGTTCAAATCGCGTTGGTTTCATAATTTCATAACCTATATGTTAGTGTTTCTGTTAGCTCAGTTTAAAGACTTTATATTTCGAGATCATATTTATTGCATTTATTAATCTATAGGAAAACTTGGAAAATTCATATCTTTGTTGTTATAATTCCGTTTTTGGTAAATTTGGCGTCTGTGTGATCGTAGCAGCGAGTAGAATAGTTTTATAAAATTTTTATTCTTATTTGCTTAGTTTGGTATACTGTTCTAACAATAGTTCTTTGTTTGCCTTGTATATATACGTATGGCTTGCTTGGTGTTGATTGTTTATATCGAGTTCAGACGGTGAGGGTTTTGTTGAGCAAGGCTATATTAAAGACTAGCAGGATCAGCAGGACTTTATGAATCAAGGCAAGTATAGCATGGATCCTCCTTATTACCTATTCACTATAAATAATATTTCATATGCATGTGTCCACTTGATGACCTTAGAGATTATAATTAGTTGTCGTTATCTTGATTCCTTGACAACTTTGGGTTGCATTGGGTAGCTATGATGCTAGTGCTTAATTAATATCATGATCTCGTGACTTGATGAGTATTTATGCCATGAATAGTAATATTGACTTTTAACAACATGAGGGCTAATCTATAACAGAACCTTTGGGATTTATTGTACAACTGCGAGGGCTATATGGCTCTGGCTTTACATGTCTAGGGGACCTTTTTTAGCTTGTTAGTGGTTCCCATTTTGGCGCAAGAGGGGTGTTTCCGGGTTGGGTGTAGTTGGACGCCTATCTATATGTGTATAGGCTGCGGTTGTGTGCCATCAAGAAGGGGGATACTACATTCATGGGCGTAGAAAACTTAGTGGCCATAACTTGTTAGAAGAACCTTTAGATGACTTTATATGTTTTGCGGTGGTTTCGCAGTTATAAACCCACTCGATTGTAAAAAATGACTTGTAGTGAAAGTGTACACCTCTGCATAGAGTTAAACCGATATATCATTCGTGCCCTATGGTTAGGGTGGCCTTAGAATCTTTACATTAATGATGATCTCTCCTATCATGTTAAAATGTTCATTTATCTACTGTTATGTTTATTATTCATTTATGTTACAATGGTTATGATGGTTATGGGAAATACCTGCTACCTTGATGTTATTTAATTGCTCAATTTGTTTATGTTATAAAAGCTAAATACAGTCAAATAGTGTCAGCTTAATTGAGCCTCATTAACCCATGCTATGCTTATTGAGTACGGTTGTGTACTTACGCTTGCTTTACTTTCAATTTTGGAAAATCTCGGATGGGTAACAGATGAAGGTTGGAATGAGAGCTACCGTGATGAGTACTAGGCTTGGTGTTCACCAGTTGGTGGGTCCCTATGTTGCCGCTTCTGCAAGACAGTTATATTAGTTATATATTTTTGCGCAAGACTCTGTGATGAATATTTATTCGTTATGGAATAAACAGGGTGATGATACTTTGTAATTTGTCATCTTATATGTGCGGCTGATTCCTGGGGCGCATATAAGGTTGTTTGTACATTCTATTTTTATCCTTAAAAATGGAGTGTGACACGCCCGCCCTCAAACCCACGGTGGCCGCCCTGGCCACAGTGGTCGCCCTGGGAGGTGACAGCTCCTCATGGGCTCTAGGAGTAGTCTGGACTAAAATGGGAGTCACGGGCTCATCCAAACTCCATTTTGGGTGATTCAATAGGCCACATCAAGCTAACGAGAAGCTCTCCACATTTGGCCCAAGTGTTGGGGTGGCCACCCTCAGGACCAGGGCGCCCACCCCCAACTCCATGACGCCCGCCACCGTGGCCATGTCACTGATCCTCGACATCGACTCCTCATGGCTTCTACACTGTCCGTCTAAGGCGGTTTGATCAAACGGTGATCGATACAAGTGACTTGGATCCTTGAGGCCACCGTCATTGACATGGAGCACCAAAGTTGGTCCAAAACCGACATTTCTCGCACCATAACTGACTTACCATGCATGCAACCAACTTGGGGGAGTGAGCCATCGCCGTAGGATCGAAAGACGGTGCACGGTGTGAATGGACAGCATGTCCAGGGCGCCCACCCTGGCCAGGGTGCCCACCTTGGGCGCAGGGCGCCCGCCCCCGAGGTCATAGCTACCGACCTCCAGAGCACTATAAATAGGCCCTCATCCTTCATTTCTAACACACTCCAAGAGGAGCTCTCTCTACTCTTCATTATGTACGTCTAGTAGTAGTATTCTAATTGGGAGCTCTGCTCGAAGTCTGGAGAAGTCTTCAGGAGTCTGGTATAGCTTTGTACCTCTCTTGTAATATTTTCCTTATTGCAATAAAGAATTACTTTCTATGCAAATACTTTTATAAGTCTTTTACTTTAAGTACTAGTCCTATTTCATGCCTTAGTTGTTTAGCTAAGTATGGTTAGTATAGTTATCTCACACCTTATCATGGGAACTCCACTTGCATTGAGTGCTCTAGTTAAAGTACTTGACTAGAGTAGTAATCAATAGTGTAGACATGGTGTCTTGACTATGGGTTGCTTGAGTTTGCACCCAACCCAACGGAATAGCTGTAGTAGCCCTAGGTGGTGACAGCCCTGACGGCCGATGTAGTCCACCACGTTCGGGTTGGTGTTGTAGGACCGTAGTCGGAGCTTCCGAGTCCCCCTTCTCTTCTGAGTCTGTGGCTGGTGTTCTGATGTCCCAAAGGGTTATTATGTATATGTGCACACTAACTCTATGCAGATGGAGAAAGGGTCGCCCTCAAGCTGAAAGAAAATCATCATATCTAGGATGGAGTGACTACTCATAATTCAATCACAAATTGTTAGTGATGAATTGAACAAGGTAAATTCTTTGAGATAAATTCAATGAAGAAGTCATGCCACCCGATTACTTGCTATGATTTGGTTGGCCAAACGCTGCCTTTCTTCCTGGAAAACTTGGATATTGGCTTGATGCTCATCTAGCTTATGGTGCAACGCTGCATGCTACGCGAGTATTTTATCCTAAACCTTGTGTGAATCGTCGGCCCCATGCGCTTCTTCTTCTACCTTGACCTCCACCTCCCCGTGTGATTGTGTGCCATTGACCTGCTGGATAACTGCCTGATGTCGCTGTGGGGGCGAAGGCGGGCGCGGAACTAGCACCCGTGTTTTGGCAGCCGTCGTTGCTTTCCCAGCTGGATCCTCAGACGTGCCAACCGTGTTGGCCGGCTGAGCGTTGTTCTTGGACGCCGCGGTTGCATTGAGAGGATCGGTTACTGTGCGTGTTTTTGGAATGGTATGTACATGCACAACCACAATGGGCACCAATGTTGGTGGTCACGACAACTGAATGCGAGGGCACCCCCGATTGCCGAATTGCAATCAGTGGTGCTAGCGTGCGAGGCAGAATACAACTGACACAAAGTAGAACTCGACACAGGAAATTATTGCAAAAGATGTCTCTCTCTTCATTACCACTTGGGGAGCACTATTTATACTCAACTGTAGACTTTTACATGGCCATTTTGCCCTCCCACCTACCACATATGCCTAGAATATTCTGACTATCGAGGTCACATCCGTCAACCAGCTTCCCAATGCCTCCTGCTCCTTAACTGTCGATAGAGCATGGCCCACTGATGCCCCCCTGTTGTTCGCTTGGGCCTCCCCTCGGGTCCACATTCGGGAAGACTTGAACCTGCACCGAATCACAAGAAGGTTATCTCGGCCACCGAAGTGTCGCCGAATAGACATCAAAGCGGAACCGAATGTCCCAGGCTTCCGTTAGCCAGCTGATCTGAAAGAAGGGGCTATTCCTGTTATCAAAATGTCGCCGAAAGGACACCGAAGCAGTACTGAATATTTCGGGCTCCCTTTAGCTCGCAGCTCCGCACTGTTGCTGGATGGCCGAAATGGTATTTAGCTCTCGGCTCGGTCCCATGACAACCGATCGATTACGAACCAAATGGCATAACTGAGGAAAGCCGATAAGGGGGTGACCACGCTGTGGCTGTCCCCCAATAGACACAAAACTCAAAATGACTCAAATTGCTTTTAATAAAAGATTTGAAAATGTTAAAATAATAATAATGATAATAAAAAAATGTCTACCGCTCTCACTTCTAGCCGAAATGTCCAAGCTCCCAGCGCTTTGATCTTCCTCCTCTGTCTTCAAGACCCATGACGACTAGACCCCATGAGGCAGGGGCTCCCTCCTTTGCAACATCATGAATGTCTAGAACTCTCCAGCTAAGTATCACTAGCTTATTTATATCTATATTTATCTTTTGGCTTGATATTAAATTTTCTAAATAAAATATAGGAGAGTATGTGAAGAATTTGCCTGCTAAAATGAACCCCACAGAATAAGCTCTTATATGGAAATGATGAATAGTTGCTCTGTCGTAATTCCCTTCAAGTACCTAGTTTTCAACCTCGAACTCCCCCGAGTTTTGGACACAACTATTTTGATTTGAGATTTGCTCTGAACTTGAAACTTGTGGGTAGCGAATGCTTGATCTAAGTCTAGGTAGTTGACGGATATGATATGGGAAGGTTTTGAGCTATTGTCCATCTTGTTCCTAGAGATACTAGACTTCTGGAGAATTTATTTTGTAAAAATCTTAAATTGCTACATGATGAGTTCCTTTATGACGAGAGTTCAAAATTCCTACCACAGCCAAATACTTATGCTTACTAGAATAGGAAAGCCTTTCTTTTGTATACGTATCACTTTGTAGGCATTGAGGGTAGTTAAGCTATGTTGACCCTTAGGAGCTGGTCATGCGGTTAAAGATACTATGTGCTCTCCATCCATTGATCTACGCTACTTCTGTCCTCAGAAGTATGCACCCACTTATGCTTATCGTTCTACATTCACTCCGTGCTACTTCTGTTCCTAAAAGTACCACCACATATTTACACCCCACGTGTCTATGCTGCTCCTACTCTAGGAGTACGCATCCACCCATTCGCATACACATATTCCCTATCCAGATCCACTCAGAAAATGTTCTAACTCCTATAATGGGAGTGACCACCCAAAAATATTCATCACCACCATATCTATTCATTTGTGCAATAAAGCTCTAGTTATTCCAGCTCATACTCCCTATTGTATCAATAGGATTGGTTGCTCACTAGTAAAAAAAGAAGAAGAGAAAGAAAGAGAAAAAGAGAAAGAGGACAAAAGTCCCAAAAGAAAGAAAGGAAAGAAAATAAAGAGGACAAAAGTCCCAAGTTATAGCAGCCAAGTCCTCCTCTTCAAAGAAATTCAAAGTTTCCAAATAAAGGGAGGTATGTTATCCCCAAGGAGCAATTGTAGAATTAAATCTTCACCACCATCTATCATCTCTCTTAAATCATCTCCTTATTTTTTTCACCATTATTCCTATCACTCATTACATTCTCCTCATTCACATGCACATATACTTGATTGTATGACTAATTTCTCTGGATCCATGGTTTAACTGTGTAATATATGCAAGTAGTTTAAGTTATCTCCCCACCTATGAGCTCCACAAAAGCCTTTTAGATATAGGGTGAGAGAGAGAAGGTAATCTCTTTATGTCTAAGTTCCACAAATACCATATATCCTAAGAGAAGAGAGAAGGCATACCTTACACTTGCCTTAGAGAGGATCTAGAAATACCACAAATGAGATACTTGAAAGGGTCATACAAGGAATCTCTGAGTTTTATTAGAAAATCTTGCAAAAACTCTAGAATAATAGTTGATCGAAGAGTGAGAAACATAGTGCTTGACTTGACTGTTTTGTCTTTCAACTGCTCAAGACCCAAGTGATGGCTATAAGCCCCATGGTGGAAGGTAATATGAGTGAGTTTTAAGTCAGAATAGTTCACTCTAATCCGAAGATGAGTTCTTGTTTGAACGCACATGTAGTTTTGAGGCGTCAAAGCATTGTAGCAACTCCTAATCCATCACTGAGTTTAACTTTGCTCAGGGACGAGCAAAGGTTAAGCTTGGGGGAGCTTGTTGACGGTAGTTAACTCCAATTTTTAACCGTCAACTAAACATAAAAAAGGACCTAAATACAAATACCATCTAGATATAGGGGTTATACTAATGGAATTCCAAAAGTTTTGGTGAATGTCTGTTTCTGTAGGGTGTCAGCTGAAAAGAACCAAGAAAGGCCCACATGTCAGGTTTATATAGAGATAATCGGGATCCGTGCACTTTTCTATAATCTGGAAGGTTTGAGAAGGCTCTGGACCAAAGGGGAGCCTGAACCGGCTCGGTGGCCAGGCGGCCGCCCAAGCCACGTGGGTGGGCGCCCACTGAGGTGGACCAATCACGTCCAGTCTCGTGGATCCTGCTCCCACCACCTTTGAGGTCTAATCTAAGTCATTGATTAAGGTCAATTTGATCCGATGGTTGCGGTGCATCCTAGAGGACTATATAAGCAGGGCCCCTGACCCCTAGAGGAGGCATCCCTTGAAACCCTAATTCATTATTCTGAGAGAGGATCAGGTGAGAGAGGTCCCTTGAATGGATCTCCTCCCTGGAGCTTAGCATTCAAGAGAGGTTGAGAGAATGTAGGGTGGAGGTAGAGTTGGAGGAAGCCCGGCATGTCGGTGTCTCCTCTCCAGTTGTACCTATAGGATCAAGTCTCCTAACCCGAGGCTTGGTTCTAGGATCATTCGATAATTCAACTTCTAATACTAGTAAGTTTATTGTTATTATTGCTCTTTGGTTTACGAGTTTACTTTATTCGCTACCAGTAGGGAATAGAGTAATTGTTTGTAGTGTAAGCATGGTGCTTGGGCTAGGAACACTCGTAGATACTCCCTATCTGGCCGGAAGCGGGGGAAGTGATAGTTCCCTTGTTGTCTTTGTATTCCACATCCCGTCAAGAGGTTTGGTAGGAGTAATGAGCCGGGGTTAAGCATTCTCTGTAGTGTCTTTTCCCTAGGTATCCTCCTTTGAGCAATATTTGCAAAGCTTACCATAGGTTAGAGGAAGACTGACGGAGTAATCCTCTCTATATCGCTCATATCTCGTTATCTTGTTTGTAGCTCAGGGGTTAAGTATAGACTTGGGTTAGTCAGATGCACGTTTTCTCCTAGCGGATAAATAAATAACGATACTCTGGAATACCTCCCGGGTGAAGTGCTCACCGATAGCCGTGCACTTGCGGATTATTCTTTCGTGTGCGTATCTAGTATAAACAGTTGGCAAGTTTGTTGTTGTCTACTTTGATGATATCTTGATTTATAGCAAGTCTCTTGGTGAACATATTGAACATATAAAATGTGTGCTTGCTGTTTTGAGGAAGAAATGCTTGTATGCTAACCTTTCCAAGTGCACCTTTTGCAACGACAAGGTAGTCTTTCTTGGCTTAGTTGTTTCAGGTCAAGGTATGGAGGTTGATGAGGAGAAGATCAAGGCTGTTCGAGAATGGCAGCCCCCACAAAATGTGAGCCAAGTACAAAGCTTCCTCGGCCTCGCTGGTTTCTACCGGTGATTTGTGAAAGATTTCAGCACATTGCTGCTCCAATCAATGAGCTGACAAAGAAGGAAGTACCATTCCACTGGGGTGTAGCACAAGACAAGGCATTTGAAGAGTTGAAAAAGAAGTTGACAACAGCCCCACTCCTTGCACTTCTAGATTTAGGTAAGACCTTTGAAATTGAATGTGATGCAAGTGGTATATGAATTGGTGGTGTGCTCATGCAAGAAGGAAGGCCTATTGCATACTTCAGTGAAAAGCTAAGTGGTCTAACTCTAAATTATTCAGTTTATGATAAGGAATTATATGCTCTTGTTAGGAGTTTGGAAACATGGCAACATTGCCTTTTTCCAAAAGAATTTGTGATACATTCAGACTATGAATCTTTGAAACATCTTAAAGGCCAACTAAAATTGAATCGAAGACATGCAAAATGGAGTGAATTCATTGAGTCTTTTCCCTACATTGTCAAGTACAAGAAAGGGAAGGATAATGTTGTAGCGGATGCTTTGTCCTGACGTCATACTTTGCTCTCACAACTTGATGCTAAAATTCTTGGTTTGGAAAGTATAAAAGATTTGTATGCTGCTGATCCATATTTTGCTGAACCATTTTCCAAGTGTTGTGATGGCAAGGGATGGGAAAAATTTCATTTGCATGATGGATTTTTGTTTTGGGCTAATAAACTATGCATCCCAGATTGCTCTGTGCGTATTTTGCTTGTACAGGAAGCACATGCAGGAGGACTTATGGGTCATTTTGGTGCCAAGAAAATAGAGCAAGTGCTCGCTGATCACTTATTTTGGTCAAAGATGAGAAGAGACGCGGAGAGGCATGTTCTTCACTGCATAACCTGCCACAAAGCTATGTCTCGCTTGAACCCTCATGGTTTATATACTCCTCTACCTTTTCCTAGTGCTCCATGGGAAGACATCTCTATGGATTTTGTTCTTGGTTTACCTCAAACTAAGAGGGGGAGGGATTCAATCTTTGTTGTGGTTGATCATTTTAGTAAAATGGCACACTTCATTCCCTGTCATAAGAGCGACGTTGCTTCACACATTGCTGAACTGTTTTTCAGGAAAATTGTGCATCTACATGGCGTGCCGTGTACCATCGTGTCTGATCGTGACACCAAGTTTTTGAGCTACTTTTGGAAGACTTTGTGGGGTAAACTTGGAACAAGGTTGCTATTGTCCACAACATGTCATCCTCAAACTGATGGGCAAACTAAAGTTGTGAACCGCATACTCTCAACCTTGCTGCGAGCTGTCCTAAAGAAGAATCTAAAATTGTGGGAAGAAAGCTTGCCTCATGTGGAATTTGCATACAACAGGGCGGTACATTCGACCATAAAATTTTGTCCATTTCAAATTGTCTATGGTTTCAAACCTACTGCTCCCATCGATCTTTTGCCTTTGCCTATGCAGGAATGTGTGAACTTTGATGCAAGCAAGTGAGCTAAATTTTTCAAGAACCTTCATGACTGAGCAAGGGCGAACATTGAGAAGATGACCAAGTTGTACGAGAAGAATGCCAACAAAGGGCACAAGAAGATGTTGTTTGAACCCAGAGACTTAGTGTGGGTACATCTATGCAAGGATCGCTTTCCTAAACAACGCAAGAGCAAGTTGCAGCCCCGAGCTGATGGACCATTCAAAGTGCTTCGCAAGATAAATGACAATGCATATGAAATTGATCTTCCAATTACTTATGGCACGAGCACAAGCTTCAACGTCACTGATCTATCTCCTTACATTGGAATGGCAGAAGAGTCGAGGATGACTCCTTTTCAAGAGGGGAGGAATGATATGCACATGCCATTGTTAACTCAAGCTACACCCACACAAGTGGACAAAGGGCCAATTACTCGCAACCGTGCAAAGCAACTTCAACAGTAGGTGCACGCTTTCCTCTCTGAGTTTCATTCTAATATCAATGAGAATTATATACTTGCCTGAATCTTGCACTCTAATGCTACTTAGGTTTACACAAGAGGCAACACCATTGGGCTACATGAAGGAAACGGACCAGCTGGTTCGGACATCCGACCAGACCACCACAGGAGGTTCAGATGTCCGAACAGACCAGTTCAAAGAACTGCCCATAACTTTTGATTCCCAAAAGCTATGAAGGTCAATGAGGACATTTTGGAAAGCTTATGAAGTCTACTTTCCAATGCATGTAGTCCCATATATTTTGGATATCATATGCTTGAGGTACAGCCAATTTAGTAAGGACTACTTTGAAGGCCAAGAGTCTGTCAGGACAGTATGCTGGTACAAGTTCGTGTGCAAAACTGTACAATCTACAACGTTTCATGGTACATGCTTCACATGGTGTGAAAGCTTATCAAGTTAACTTTCCAACTCATCTAGCGGTGCATCATTTGGACTTCTCGAGATAGAGTTATTGCCAAATTACTGAAGACTATTCCAGAAGACCAACAGCCTCACAAACCCACTTCAGAAGTCATTTCATGGAGGCCTTTTCACATTCTTAGTCTTTTCATTTTTATTTCGAATTCACACCTATCTGGGCTGTTGCTACTATAAATACCCCTTAAACTCATTGTAATCGAGGACTTTTGATAATCTGAGAACCTGATATGGTATATTGCAGTTGAACTACTGAGTGTAATCTTACACACCTTGTTCTTGCAAGTTCTTCTTGGGCTTGTGAGAGATCTCTCTGAGGTCCCCTACTTCGTGCTCTACAGTTTTCGTTCAGCTGCGCCGTATTGTGTGGATTAGTTTCCGGTTGTGGTTGTACGATCGCTCAAAGATCGAGTTGAGATCCTCAAGGTTTCGGTTCCTTTCTCCCTGTCCGCTTGGTCACCTCCGACCTTTGTCAGGTATAAAGTTAATTATCCCCGTTGTTCTATAACAAGTTATCTTTATTCTTCATCAAGTTATCGTGTTCTTAAACCTACTGTCATGAATATCGGATCATCCTTGTGCCGGTTTAGATCGGTACTTATCACCATCTATAGTGTGGGGGCAGGGGCGCGCAGCTCAGCAGAGGATCGGAGTGTCGCGGCATGGGGCGGAGATGCCACGGTAGGGGACGGGGTCGAGATGAAATGGGTTGATGCGGGAAACGACTCGAGGACAACATCTACAGGTCTGATTCGTATTAATTTTAATTAGTAAGGCATGCGGCATGCGCGCAGGGATTACTGTATATTTAGGACGAAAGTCACCGCTTTTGTTTTCGGGGTTTTATTGCATTTTGAGAAAAAAACAAAAATAAAAAAATTCACTTCTTCTCTCTGTTTTGTTGAAAGAACATTGTCCTGACATTAAAAATAGCTATGTAACAATATGTTAAATACAGGTAAAACTCTCACTGAGACGCTTTACAAGGTTGGCAAGGGAACTGTTGAAGTAAAAGAACCAATTTATCAGCTTCACATTCGTTTCGAGGAGAAAGAAATGACGCTTACTTCGCATATATAAATAGTACAGGCGCGGGAGCCAGAGTACCCAAACAAATCGCTAATATGGAGTATATAGTACCAATACCTTGCTGGTCATCCTTGACTATTACTAAAAATGTTCAGCTACGTGTTGCCACTTGCCCAACAAATTAATTAAGATCGAGCGCATGTCAAGATAGAACAGTTTGGTTTCTTAACGTTGAGCAATGGAAATCTAATAAGACGACGTTTTGATAGAACAGTACGGAAAATTTTATATGGCAAATAACCTCTTGCAAAAAAGTAGCATCAATATATGATGTGATGAGATTACTATTGTCCCAGTCTCATACATGTACATGTACATGTACATATACATATATGTGACTGATACTAGTATGTCTTTTTGAGGTGCAAAGGAAATAGCATAACTGGCCTGGTATGATGTCAGTAAAGATTTTACATCTCCAAACTACTGATACCTTAAGCCAACTGATGGACGGAAACAAGGAGGATGAAAGCAACAGACAACAGATGATGTCAGTAAAGATTTTGCTCATTTGGCCCCTTTGCTTCCTGGTATTTAATTTTGAGTTGCATTGTTGTCACAATCAACTGTTTTTGTGTTCCAGCAGCTGAAGCCTAGATTTCATCAAATTTTAAAATTAGATAACAAATCTGGTTAATAGGATTGGAGAAGCAATGCATTAATAATTGATTGTCCCCTTTGTTTTCTCTACAGATACATGGTACAAAAGGCCAAGGATGACAACTTGCCTGTGGGCATTATGGACCCCCAGATGTTCATGAAACCCTACATGCGTGCCAAAGAGTCGACTGTTGTGGATTATTTGAAAAACATGCTTAATCATTTTGCAAAGGTCTCAAATAGCGTGATAATGTTTCCGCACAATACTGGAGTCCACTGGTTATTGGTGGTAATCATCCCGAAGTGGAACAAGGTCCTTTACCTTGATTCTGATAGATCAAAACAGAGGGACCATACCTTGTCGAAATCAGTGATTGACCAGTAAGTTTGGCTTGATCAGCATTTGGATAATTATTTGTGGGAAACCATACTGATTACATAGTCATGTTGCATGATTTCTGGGCTTTTGCTCTTTCAAATTACAAAAAGAAGCCAGCTAAGCGTACACTTTTACATGCCGCTAAATTTGCGGTATTAAAATTGTTGCGTTTAAAAGTTTAATCGCTGTTGTCCAGCATGCACTGATTCTTTCATGCTCTTTCTTTTCTTTCTTTTTTTTTTTGCAAGTGCCACAAACAACACAATGACAAGACATGCGGCTTCTACGCTGCACATCACATGATCTTAGCAAAGGCGGTCGCAACTTGTAAAGATAGCTCGGTATAAACTTCTGCGAAATCCTTGAGCTAGAATTGGCTCCTCTCAGTGATGAATTATTGTTTTTAAGTCTTAACTGAAAGCTTTGTTTGTGTGTGCAAGGTGCCAACCACGAAACTGGATGTAAGTGTGTTGTCTTGAAATCCGAGAAGTACTTGCCTCATTCCTGGTTGCGCAATCGGGGAAGGATGCCATTTGTGCGAATAATTGAAAAGCTGTGTTTGCGATCAGTACCCTGGTGATGTTTTTCTGAGTTTTTGTAAACGTTTGCGAAAACCTGTTATTTGTCTACGTTTTTGTGACTTGTCTATTTAATTATCTGAGACGGAGGTGCTGTTACCGGTCGCTATTAGTTACAGCATGAGACTGGTGCTCAGAGACGGATTTTACCCCGTCGCTCAATATCATTTTACTAGCCGTCTCAATTGATATTCTGAGACGGGTAGCCGTCCCGTCACAAATGCATATATTTAGCCGTCTCTGACTATTTATACTTGAGACGGATATTTAGTCGTCGCTCGACTATTTATACTTGACGGTTGGCTACCCGTCGCAAATACTGATAGGAAACGGAGACGGATACAATATTGACCCGTCACTAGGGAAATAGATAGCGACGGGTCTTTCCACCGTCTGAAAAAGATGGAGACGAGCGCAAATCCACCCGCCGTCGCACTATAAGAGATGGGTTGCCTCGTAAGAGCCGTCGCTGTTTGTTTTGTTTCAGACGGTTGTTTACCCGTCACAAATAGGTTCAACTCAGAGACGGAAATTTTGCGACAGATCCTGGAGCCGTCACTAACCTAAGTTACCATCTCAGATATGAGACTCTGTAGTAGTGACAGGGAGGGTAATAGACGAGGTGGTTCCGTACTTACCGCCGAAAGCAAGAGCTTAGAAGTGAGGTTACAACGAGCCTTGCTTTAATGTTAGAAGAGTAAAATGTATGAATAGGCCATCAACTTGCGCGGGTGTGTCGATTTAGGCCACCAACTTTGAAAATGCATTTTTTGGTCAAAAAACTTGTCTAGGGGCGCATAAAGAGGCCATACCCCTTCGTTTTATGTTTATATTTATGAAAACCTCCTATATTTAGTTTCCTTTTCGCATTTATATCCTCCGTCAACGCAAATCTCCATCTCCTCCGCTGCCGGCGTCGCCGTGGCTCTTCCGCGCCTTCTCATCGCGGAAACGCGCAGGCATGTCGTGGCCGTGCTCCAGAAACCTCCTACCACCTCCTCACCTCGTCCCTGCCCTTATATATAGCCATGACCGGCCGCCGTGTTCGTTTTATTCTTCCCCGGTCACCGCCGTCGACCTCTTCTCCGCCGGCCAAATTCGCCGCCTCTGCTCCACCTCTACCCCTCCCATCTCGCCTCCATGTCCGCCTCATCCTTGCGGTCACATAGATCCTAGAAGTGCAACCTCTGGTGGTCTGTATTGCCCGTGCGCCGTTGTCCTCTCCAAGTCCGGCTGGAGCTCTAGCGTCGTCGCCTGCTCTCTACGGTGAGCTTCAGGTTGTTCTTCCTCGTGATTTAGCTCCGCCTTGGCGTCCTGATCATGGCCGGCTCATCCGTTTTCGCAGCGGAAGCCCTGACGCACCGAAACGTGACTCCTGCCGCCGGAGTAAGCCGCCGCAACTGCCATAGCCGACGAGCCCCAACCTCCGTTCCATCTCCGGTCAATCCAAGGTGCGCATCCGTGTCTCGATGAGCTCCTGCGCATGGCTATGCCCTCCTCTTCGCCTTCCTTGAACCGTGGCCGCCAGAGCATGTACCGCCGTCGGAGCTCTGCTCTGCTCGCAACCAGAGCGTGGCGACGGCGAGCAAGATCACTGGAGGAGGACGACGAGCACCTTCTCGTGCAGGGAACTCGCCGGGGGAACCGCTCCTACAAGGGCACCGAGGAGGTGGAGGCCTCCTGGGAGGTGCACCGCCGCTGTGCGGGCTCCGTCGCGCCGCGGCGCCATGGCCACGGCGATTCGGTTCGCTCACCGAGCTCGCCGCCCGCTGCTGGAGAGGAAAAAGGGGAGGAGTAGAGATTGCTGCCCCACCGCCGGATCTGCGAGGAGGCTGCCGGCGCGCTTGCTGGCGCCGCTCCGGCCACAGGTGCCTTGGCCGCGGCGACACGGACGCCGGATGCAGGAGCGCAGCCCGGCCACCGCACAGCCGCCTTGCGCCGCCGCCCAAGGCGCGCCTCCCCGACGCCCATCTCTATCTCCTCCGCCTTAGAGAGCCCAGCCGAGAGCCCGTGAAGTAAGAGGATACGGATGTGAAAAGGAAACTAAATATAGGGGGTTTTTGCAAATATAAACATAAAACAAAGGGGTATGACCTCTTTATACGCCCCCTAGACAAGTTTTTGAAAAAAAATGCATTTTTAAAATTAGTGGCCTAAATCAACGTACCCACGTAAGTTGACGGAGTGTTCATACATTTTTTTAAAACAAGTCCTCCACGTGCACTACTGCCCTCGCTTGTGTGCACGCTCTCCAAGACCAGGCCAGGTGCTGGCAAACAAACGCTCTCAAAGACCAGGCCAGGTGCACACAGAGACATGACATCGTATCCAGCACACAGAGACATAGACAGACAAAACCAGTCCTGGGACCTCAGGTGCTGGGCCTGGTCTTGGAGAGCGCGCGTGTTGTGCGGCGCTTTCTGGCGACAGAGAGCAGCACCATGGCGGCGGGGCTCGGTTTCTTGAAGGCCGTGGCGCTGGTGCTGGCTACAGTCGTGCTCGCCGCCGTGCTGTACAGTCCGAGGGACTTCTCGCCGGCGCCGATGCCGCCAGAGTACTCGTACGGCGCCTCCGTGTCCGCGCCGCGGCATGAGCGCCACGCGCTGCAGCACAGCGAGCGCGTGGGCGAGGGCCGCCTCCCGGGCCCGGAGGACCTGGCGTACGACGCCGCTGGAGGGTGGCTGTACACGGGGTGCGCCGACGGGTGGGTCCGCAGGGTCAGCGTGCCAGGCGGGGACGTCGAGGACTGGGTCCGCACCGGCGGCCGCCCGCTCGGCGTCGTGCTCGCCTCTGACGGCGGTCTCATCATCGCGGACGCCAACATCGTGAGTTCACGTGGAAAACACCCTGTTTTTCACTATTCAATCATCCGTGAACACTGATGAGGCGAGGTAAGAATGAGTGGTTCTTGACAGGGGTTGCTGAAGGTGAGCTCAGACAGGAAGGTGGAGCTGCTGACGGATTCGGCGGAGGGCCTCAAGTTCGCGCTGGCCGACGGCGTGGACGTCGCCGCCGACGGCACCATCTACTTCACGGACGCGTCGTACAAGTACAACCTCGACAGCCACATGACGGACATCCTCGAGGCGCGGCCTCACGGGAGGCTCATGAGCTTCGAGCCGTCCACCGGGCGGGCGGCCGTGCTCGCGCGTGACCTCTACTTCGCCAACGGGGTCTCGGTGTCACCGGACCAGAGCTCCCTTATCTACTGCGAGACCGTGATGTGAGTGCCCGCGCCGACTGATGGTCACTATTCTCGACGAGATTCTCACGGCATGCATGACCTGCGGCGCACCTGACCTCTTCCACTTCCGTACGCGTGGTGATGCAGGAAGAGGTGCTCGAGGTACCACATCGCCGGCGAGAAGAAGGGCACGATCCTGAAGTTCATCGACAACCCGCATGGGCAGACCTAGCATTGTGCTCGGGTATTCTTGGGCATACCCTGCTTTTTTGGTAAAGTTTTTAGTAGTTTTAAGGAGAAATATACATGTGTAGTATAGTTAAGGTGTTAAAATTGTATTTCTTTGTAATTTTATAGCTGTAATTTGCATTTTACTCGAAGCAGCTCACAGCCACGCCTATGCACACTGCCCGTGGCCCATCTAGCCTTCCCACTCACTTGGCTCAATCCATCAGACAACCGATCGTAGGGATACGGCAGCTGCGAGCAAGGCCAGCAGGCAGCAGCTTCGACCGATCGATTTCGTGGGTAGACAAACGGGGAATCGCGTCGCATCGTTGCTCGCCCCGTTCTCCCCCTACGCTCGCTGCCAGGCCGCTCGTTCCGCGGCCCTCACGGACGCTCGCGTCGCCGGCATGCGTCGCCAGGCATACCCTGCTCTAAATTTCTAGGTCCGCCAACCTGCCGGGATTCCCTAACAACATCCATTACGATGGGGAAGGCCCCTGTCCGCGGTAACATCACAACACAATAATCTCTTCTCACAACTAGAATATTAAATTTCTCTTGGTGGTACGGGGGTTCTTATTGTGTTTTGGCAGTTACAATTTTCCACTAAATACTTTCTAGTAAGATTTTTCATATGCTACGACGAGTGATAGTATTTTATTATTTAATTACAAACACTATTTTGGCAGCTTCTTCTTGTCATCGGAAGTTTTGCTTTCATATATGTTACTAAATTTGCCAGGTTGCTGACTCCGTCGTGTATGTGAACCCTGTAGGGGAGGACTTGTAATAAAGACATGCTGATGAGGTATCCCTTCATCCGGAAGCTAGTGTACCTCGCAGAGAAGTTCGCGTCGCTTCCCCGTTCCGTAAAGAACTCGGGGGCAATGAGCGTGGCGCTGGACGGGAAGCCAGTGACCATGTACAGTGACCAGGAACTCGCCCACGCCACCGGCTGGCTCAAGGTCGGCGAGCATCTGTACTACGGGTCACTGACCGAGTCGTACCTCAGCAAGATCGTCCTCACTAAATCTTCAGTGGAATCACTTAGAGTGATCTGCGGATCCAATAGTATTGGCATCTAGTTGTTTGGAAAACACACTATATATTTCTGTTATTACTAGATGAATGCCCGTGCATTGCAACAGGAGAACACTTAAATATAAGTGGTGGCTGGAATATATTCAGCTGATGGTATAGAAAATCAATTCAAACAGAAAAACTTTATTAAATTTTATGGGGTTTCTTTTGTTGTATAGCACTATACATGTGCGTGTATTTGTTCAAATAAAATGTAGCATCACTCGCCCGATTCCATGATATCATAATAACTGTACAAGAGACCCAATGAACACTATAAACATGTTGTGCTACATCAAACCAAGCATGGCCTGTATAATAACAATTATTACGTAAAAAGAGTATACAACAAATAACATAACATTTATTCTAAGATGACTTGCAATTACAATTATAATAACGATACTGGTTATGATATATTAATACTCTTTTCTGTAGCTGGAGAGAAACTTCATCCATGAAACCTGCAGTTGGATAGAATGCCTCGATACACAGTTCAATCATATTTAAATGCCACCAAAACGCTATCCTAAAATAGAAGTGTACCTAACATGTGCATAATGCATGAAAATAGAAGATCCCAAATTGACAAAATCAATCACAAGATCAAAAGAGTTGGTGGATCATGTAATGGATGCGCCGGGAAATGGCAGGATCGAGGCTACCTCCTAGATGATTTGCACATGGTGTTTTGCATCAGCTATACATCAAGAATCTTGAGACATGTTTATTTTCATTTATTAGGGATATTTATTTTCATTTCATTTGGACACTCTTTATGAATAAAGAGAACAATATCACAATAGCATTGGTTGCATTCACAGTCCCCATCTGATGGTATTTTAGTCACATTTAGACTCAAAAGAAGATTAGAAGAAAAATGAAAAATCACTTACTATTGGCACATGCGTCAAAGTAATTGGAAAAAAATCATGGGACAAAAGATTGCAAGAGTAATTTTTTTACCCCTTTCACAGCCACAACCATAGTCCTGATTCTAGGATGATTCATAAGCTTAAACAAATCATAGATGGCTAGTGGCAATTTGTTGTTTAAGAAACTAGATGATACCCCGCGCGTTGCTGCAAAAAATTTTAAACAAAACAAATAACTTAAGTAGTAGCAGTAGTATGCTCGTAGCATACTTTAGCATATATAAAATATAATACAATGATGAAATAGTGCGCAGTTGTTGAGTGAGGATTTTAAAACAGCCACACTTTGCCAAAAGCCAAGAAAATACTATAGATAAGCAGTGAGAATATTCATCATTACAGCAAGTGAGCACCATGCGATTAATAGAGTTTTCATATATATTCGTCATTAAATTTCCTTGGTTCATATAGATTTGAAAGAACATGATTATAGGCAATCAGTTTAATAGAGTTTCGTTAGATTTCATTCCACTTGGAAAGAAAACAATAAAACGACGTGAAGCAAGAAGAATAAATAGCATACTGATGAAACAGATGTTTCGTTAGGTAGAAACAGGTACGTATATACTGAAGCATATATCTATTGAAATTTGATACCGGATTGTAGGAAAAGTTGTGAAGGTGACAGTCAGACAGAGCGCGCCACACGATCTCTGGCTGATGACAGACATCCTTCCATCCTCCATTGCGGTTTAATAATAAAATACACAGGGAAGATGAAATCGATTAGTATGCTACATGAAAAGATCAAAGGAATAGAAAAAGGAAGGGGAAATAATTGAACCGCCCCCTTTACTTCCAGAACAGGCAAACGAACTCGCGTAGAACAAAATTCATGATCGATCTCCAAAACTCCAACGAAATCAAGATGCCCTTCCCGAGATCATGGCCCCTCTACCACGGATCTCCCCAATCCATCTCTGATCTCCCGCAGCCCCTTAGAATGGAACCCGATCACGACCAGCGCGGGTGAGCTCGGGCACTTGCGGTGGTGGCACACGCACCGCAGTGATGCGCGCAGAGGCAAGGAGAGGCACCGGCAACTGCTTCTCGACATGGTGCTGCGTCTGCTGCTTCTTGTCGTCGCACCGGCGGAGAGGCACCAGCAACTGCTACTCGACGCTGAGAAGAAACAGCAGCGACGACGTACGTGTAGGCAATCTCGGCCGGCGGATGCAATGGCGAGGAGAAACAACAGCGCACGGGCGAGGTTGGCCAGCTGCGGCGACATGCCGGCATGCTTGAACACGAACATCAGCCAGCGGCACTTGGGCGAGCCCAACCAACCATAGTGACGTGCGCAGGTGAGCCACGAACGGTGCTACCCCTGCTGCAGCTTGTCGTCGCACTGGGGAGGGGGCGCTGCCACCTGCGGCTATGGTGGATTCAGGTTTAAATTGGGCATCTCATTGGTGGAATGGTGAGGAAATCTGCTGTTGGTGGAGCGATCAGTTTTACATCAAAGCGTCGTTAGCTGCCTCTTCGTGTGGAAACGGATCAAGGAGGTGAAAGAGCTCCAAGCACTCGAAGGGGCAGGGGTCGACGGGAGTGGGCGTGCGGATGAGGGATCGTGCGGTGGCGACGGAAAACATGGGCCAAGGGTGACGTGGCTCATTGAGAAGGCAGGAAAATATGACAGTGGGGATCTCCTATTTAGGCATAGAGGATGAGGTTTATGGTCAGCTTCACCCAAATTGCAGAGAAGCGGCGAGAAAACGAAGACAAGCTGGTATTACTTCAGATGCAGTCACAAAAACTTAAAATTTTATGCACAATACTAAGAGTTATGTGTATAATTGATATTCCTAAACCGACAGGCAATACTTATGTGGGAATTTGGAATCAAAATAGTTAACTTCATCACTTGCTACCCTTATGAACAATAATCAACATCATAATCAAAACTAATAAAGACTGAATCAAGCCATTGCAGTATTTACAGCTTGTTAGGTCTGAATCATAATTCATTTACACTACTTTGAACTTACAATATTTACAACTGGCATTATTATTAATAGTCCAAAATACAGTTGGGCACATCTACCACTACTTGATAGCTGATTACATATGCTATCATTTAGCTAATTACGAATCAGAGAATGAACAAAACAAAGCAATACGAATCATGCAAAACAAGGCGAGGAAATAAGTCTGAAAAACAAAAAGTCTGGGGACATGTGTATTACCAGTTGAGACCAACTGGATTATTCAGACCAAGAGTAGGGAGAAGAAACCATCACATGCCTCCTGGAGTGCACGTACAGGTACAGCGTCCTCACACAAGAGCTGACAGCTGGATGGAGATGGAGGATAGGTGAGTTCAACAATGAAAAATGATTATCGGCTACACAATGCAGAGGTAGATTTGAATAATTCTGGTCATCTATGTTTTGGCAATACGGACCAGAACAAACTATCTCCCAAAACAAATATTTAGTTAAACTCGGCAAGCAACCATAGTTTGTCACCTCATCTCTGACCCATTAGAGATATTAACGTTCATAACAAATAGATTACAAATTACATCCACCAAGGTTCATATGCAATAGAAAAATTACAAACTGTATGAGGAACAGAGCGGCGGAGCGGCATGGGCGAGGATGGAGCGGTGGCGCGAGCGCAGGAGGGAAAGAGGAGGCTCGGCGTGGATGACCTGGAGATCGTGATTGGAGTAGGGAACTTGCGACGCCAAGGAAGACTGACTAGAGCCAGGTCCACCACACGTGGGCCGAAGCAGGAATCACCAGGCTGTCAAACAAGCTGAAATCGGAGGTTGACGATTGTTTTAGCAATGTTTTAGTTGTAGATAAGATAAGATATATAAGATAAGGTAGATAAATATAGATAGATGTAGAAGAAGAGGATAGAAGATATAGAAGATAATGCATACACTTGTCCTGTTCGATATTCATCGCCAATATCTTCTTCCCGTCGGGGTGACTTGGACTCCAGGTGCTCGGTGTTAATCCACGCGCCAGCGCGGGCAAGAAATCTGGTGGGGGCCAGAAGCGCCGGAATTGTAGATAGATGTAGAAGAAGATAGAAGATATAGAAGATAATGCATACACTTGCCATGTCCGACATTCACCGCCAATATCTTCTTTCCGTCGGGGGGACATGGACTCCAGGCGCTCGGCGCTAATCCACGCGCCGGCGCGGGCAGGAAATCTGGTGGAGGCTAGAAGCCTGGGAACCAGAAACGCACAGACGCATACACGCATACAGCCAATCAGCCTCACCTCAGTTTTTAACAGATTTAGAAAAAAATCATAATTGCTAAACTAACCGTTCAAACTAAATTTTAATTATACCATTGATTTTGCTACAATAAATTATTCAGAACAAGATCCCACTGGAATATATTTAAAAAACTATTTACAAATATTTATCTTATAAAGATAATTTTTCCTTAAAAACATGATTGACCATTAGTAAAATATATGATAGAATATTACTAAATACCTAATAGAACATTTGAAAGTCCCTAGTTTGGTTTTGGGTAATTGATGAAACATAAGAACTAACCTTTGATCTAAGTGGATGTTTTAGATAAGGTAATCCTAGCCAACTGTGGAGCTCATTAAGAATGATTCATGACATGGAGTCATGTAACTAAAATAGAGAAGATCAAGATGAGGCTTGGCTCGATGGACCGGTTAAAAATGTAAAGGGCAAGTCGAGGCTTTGAAGCGAAGGACCATGCAATGCTGAAGCTTGAGCAAGACTTGGCGCTGATGGACCGACTCAACGGTGAAGAGAAAGTAAGATCAAAATCGATGGCCAAGAGGGTTACATGATGATATGAAGTTAATCATGTCATTTGGAGACTTGACGGTTGATGAAAAAAAATGGGCTCAAGGAAAAGGTATAAACCTATAGGGCCATTTTGTTTTGCACTCAAGACACCATAGAGAGTATGAGTGGTTTAGGATCAATCACTAAACTATGAAGAGGGGAAGTCTTTGGTAATTCGGTTCATGAGTGGCACTAGATCGATCATTCATGTTGATGCATTAGGATCTAGTATGCTAATGAAAAAACCTTTGAAAATGATTGTGAAAATGCTAACACACATGCACATGGTGATGTACACTTGGTGGTGTTGGCATATTTTGCAAAGATGGATTTAGCACTTTCGAAAAAATGAGATGGCTATTTTCTATTGTGCCAGATGCAAATTGTTGGTAAATCATGATAACTCTCACTCACAAGGTGGTACACTTATTGGTTAGCATGGTGGAGAAGTTGGCATCATCGACGGCTTGTTTATGTGAATTTAACAAGCGTCAGACGCACCAGGTCCGAGCGTCGTTCGCTGGGGCTGTGCCCGGCGCGTTGTCGGCCGTGAGGTGCAATGTGATGTTGGTTCGGATGCGTCCGAACGCGTTACACTGGATGCGTGATTTCAGCGTCCGAAGGAGAGCAGAGCTGTGGCGCTTGCGGGCAATGGAATGCGTCGGACGTTGGGTGAGCGTCCGACGGTGTGTCCAGCGCAGTGTCCGATGGTGGTCTGGAATGACATTGCCTCTGGACTGTGTCCGAAGCTAATATGCAGCGTCCGATAGTGGTGTTCGGACGTGTCCGGAGCCCTATCTAACAGCTACTTTTGAACTGCGAAGTTTGGCGCGAAAATGTTGAATGCATCGGACACATTCAATGTTGGGACGTCTGGCGCATCCGACGGTCCCTATAATTGCGATTGAAGGGGTAACGGCTCTTTTGGCTTGTGGGATGTTATAAATAGATGGTGGCCGGTTGTGTGCTATCTCTCTCGAATTTCTAACATTCTTGACATCCTTGTGAGCTTGAGCAAGCCTCTCCTACTCATCTCTCTTGCATGATTGCGAATCATAAGTGATTCAAAGTGCATTTGCATATGTGGTTGCATCTAGTGGCACTTGTGGATCGTTTGGCTGGTGGATTTCTTGTTACTCTTGGAGAGTACCGCTCCTAGCCGGCTTGGAGGTTGTTGGAGGCGTTGGCAAGAGAAGGTGATTGTTCTTGGTCATCTCCGAATTGATTTGTGAGAGGTTCTTATGCTTTTCTCAGTGGAGTACCAAAAGCAACTCTAATACATTGTGTGTGTCGTTGAGTAACCTCACTTGAGAGTGGTATCTTATGGTGCCTTTGCGGAGGCGTGCCTAGCTTGAGGGCCTTAGCTTGTGGGTCAAGAACCAGAGAATCATCTAGGTGTTGGTCGACACAACAGGAGAGTAGCTTGTCGGTGCAAGTGAACTCCGGGTGAACAAATCATTGTGTTCACTTTGTCTCTCTCGGTGATTGGTCTACTCTTTGTGATTGTTTCCATTGTGATTGATCAATTATCATCTTGGTGAATGGTAACATCTACTCTTCATCGTCGATATAAGCAAGATCATCTTATCTCTTGTATTTGCATTCATAGCTTATCTTATATAGAAAATAGTTGTTCTTGCTAGCTCACTCGCGTAGAAAGTGGCAACATAGCATTTGTATGACATAGAGATCATAATATACTACAATTGTCATTATGAAGTTTACTCACTATCTAGGCTAGGCAAAACTCGTTTTATCACCATTTATTTTATTAACTCGCTTTATCGCCATTTGTTTTACTAATTAAGTTTGTCTAGTGTTTTGTTAATAGGCTATTCACCCCCTCTAGCCATCTAGCACCTTTCAACATCGCTATAGACATAATAGAATATCGTTAGAAATATATTAGAACATCGCTAGTAACGTGAATATCGCTAGTAGCATGATAGAACAAAAAGAAACAAAAGAAAAAAGAAAAAGAATAAAGAATAAATATATGCAAATACAAAAATAAAAAGAATAAGAAAAAATGAAAATAATAAATCAAGCACAAAAAGGGGGAAAAGAAAAGGAAAAAATAAAAAAAGGAAAAGGAAAAGGAAAAACAAAATAACAAAAAAAGAAAAAAGAAAAAAGAAAAAAATAGAAAAGCTACTTGGGCCACCACTTCCTGCTATCTGTTTTGAATTCTTCTTTTCCTAATTTGTTAGCAAGACAAAGGGAGCACACCGTAGTTCATTTCACATCATCATATACTTTTTTAAGTAGTTGAAAATGGCATAACTACAAAATTCTCCCTTTGTTATAAATTATAAGACGACTTTGGTTTTTCTAGATACATATTTTTTCATTGTGTATCTAGAAATAGTATATACAAAAACAATGAATCTAGAAAAGCCAAGACATCTTATAATTTAGAATGAAAGAAATATTATATTGTGTGACCTCAAAGCTACAGAAAAGCTTAAAAATCTATAATTCATAGAATTTGTACTATAAACATATTTAAAGAAGATACGTGTAATAGTCTACAAAAATACCCATGATTAGTTCAAGTGCTTTGTTTTTAATCTGTTGGTGTTGTTGGGTAGGAATTGGACATGTAGCCCAAAATAAATTGGGTATATTTAGAGCATCTCCTAAGTCAAACCGTTATCTAAAGGTAAATTTAGCTTTTATTAAAGGAAAATTTTCTCCAACAAACTTTGTAAATGGCCCTCTAATTTAGTAGTTCTCCATAGCAAATTTGCTCTCTCGTTTTTAATAGCCTACCTCGTTAGCCATGCAACCTCCTAGTTTTACAAGTCCATTAAAATAGTATAGTATTCATTTTCAAATCTATTTTAGAGAGTAGCTAAACAGTAAATTTAGCTTATTTTTTGACTAATCTCCTGAAGATGCTCTAATTTGCGTCCGTGTGCTTGAACTTGCATTTTCGTTGTCCATGGGCGAGGGGCGTCCGTGTTGAGATTACTATTGTTCCTGTCTCATATAGTCATGTACGCACATATATGTGACTGATACTAGTATGCTTTTTGATGTGCAAAGAAAATGGCATAAATAAATGGTATGATGTCTGTGAAGATTTTACATCTCGAAACTACTGATACCGTAAGCGAAGAAAAATAAGGATGATGAAAGCAACAGACAACAGACCGGTCAATTAGTGACAGTGAGGGATAATAGACGAGGCGGTTCCGTATTTACCACCGTGAAAGCGAGAGCTTAGAAGCGAGGTTACAGCAAGCCTTGCTTTAATGTTAGATTAAGTGGATAAAATAAATTTCGTTGTCCAGAACCTAGAAGTCCTCCTGTGTCATGTCATGTTTTGGTGTAAAACCAATGACGAGGTGGAGTACAACGTCCTAACGTGCACTACTCTCCCCGACCAGGCCAAGCGCTCGCAAACAAAGGCGTGGAGGTTTATCTCTATCATCGCATCGCGTATCGTATCCAGCACACAGACAGACAACCAGTCCTGGGACCTCGGGCGCTGGACCTGTGAATCGTCATCTCCGTGCGTGCTGTGCGGCGCTTTCTGGCGACAGAGAGCAGCACCATGGCGGCGGGGCTCGGTTTCTTGAAGGCCGTGGCGCTGGTGCTGGCGCCAGTCGTGCTCGCCGCCGTGCTGTACAGTCCGAGGGACTTCTCGCCGGCGCCGATGCCGCCGGAGTACTCGTACGGGCCCGCCGTGTCCGCGCCGCGGCACGAGCGCCACGCGCTGCAGCACAGCGAGCGCGTGGGCGAGGGCCGCCTCCGGGGCCCGGAGGACCTGGCGTACGACGCCGCCGGAGGGTGGCTGTACACGGGGTGCGCCGACGGGTGGGTCCGCAGGGTCAGCGTGCCGGGCGGGGACGTCAAGGACTGGGTCCGCACCGGCGGCCGCCCGCTCGGCGTCGTGCTCGCCTCTGACGGCGGTCTCATCGTCGCCGACGCCAACATCGTGAGTTTACATCGATAACACCTGACTTTTCATTATTATTTTCATTCATTCATCGGGACTGTGCTCGTGTATACTAGCAGTATTCATCTGTGAACACTCAGGTGAAAAATGGTTCTTGACAGGGTTTGCTGAAGGTGAGCTGGGACAGGAAGGTGGAGCTGCTGACGGATTCGGCGGAGGGTCTCAAGTTCGCGCTGACCGACGGCGTGGACGTCGCCGCCGACGGCACCATCTACTTCACTGACGCGTCGTACAAGTACAACCTCGACAACCACATGATGGACGCCCTCGAGGGGCGGCCTCACGGGCGACTCATGAGCTTCGACCCGTCCACTGGGCGCACGGCCGTGCTCGCGCGCGGCCTCTACTTCGCCAACGGCGTCTCGGTGTCGCCGGACCAGAGCTCCCTCATCTACTGCGAGACCGTGATGTGAGTTGGCCTACTGCTCACTATTCTCTTCGGTTGATTCCCCCACCTACCAGCAAAGCAAATCCATGGGATCTGTGTCTGCCGCTGTCTCGGTGATTCTCACGGCATCACCTGCGCACCTGACCTCGATCTTTTCCACTTCCCTATGCGTATGTGGTGATGCAGGAAGAGGTGCTCGAGGTACCACATCGCCGGCGAGAAGAAAGGCACCATCGAGAAGTTCATCGACAACCTACCGGGATTCCCTGACAATATTCGTTACGACGGGGAAGGCCGCTACTGGATTGCCCTGTCCGCGGTAACATCACAGCACAAAATTTTGCTTTTGCATCTGTTCCAAGATTTCCCAGGTAGGTGATCTCTGATCCATCGTGTGATGTGAACCAGCAGGGGAGGACTCTTCAGTGCGACTTGCTGATGAAGTACCCCTTCATCAGGAAGTTAGTATACATCGCGGAGAAGTTCGTGGCAGTTCCCCAAGCGGTGAAGAACGCGGGGGCGATGAGCGTGGCTCTGGACGGGAAGCCGGTGACCATGTACAGTGACGAGGGCCTCGCGCTCACCACCGGCTGGCTCAAGGTCGGCGAGCATCTGTACTACGGGTCACTGACGGAGTCGTACGTCAGCAAGATCGACCTCACTAAATCTTCAGTCGAATCACTTGAGTGATCCAAGGATCCTTTATCTGCAAATAATAATCGTGCTTGGTTGACTTTCTTTAGAGCATGGTTAGGGAATCCGTCCTTATTTCTTCGGACCAATTAATATAAGTAACGTTGTATGATTGGATACATCACACTTCATTTCAGCTATTATAGTAGGTGCGCTTGCTCTGTCTGACTGATGCTCACTTGAATACGATTGGATACTTTTCTAATAACGAAAGGAATATCCAATTCCCATCTTTAAGGTCTTGTTTAATCTCGATAGACGGCAGTTATCTGCCAAATATAACTGTCTCTCTTAGATCAAACAAGAGTAATTGTTAGCTGAGCTTTACTCCCTCGCTCTTATATAATATAGTACTCCTTTCTTGTTCCTAAACAACATCGTTTTGGGTTGGTGTTTTAAGTCAAACATTTTAAACTTTAACTATAAATAAATTATTATATTGGGCTCCGTTTTATAAAAGTATATATTGATTATATGTCATAAATATTTTCATAACTAAAAATAGCAGTCAAAGTTGTTTTAAAGACCATATCGATGTCCAAAATGACATTTTTTAGTGACATGAAGGGAGTATATTTTACCATTTAAAATTTGTCCTCAAATATAAAGCATTCTAGAGGGCAAAAACCATTTCTGCATTATACTTTTCATTTAACCAATCACCATTAATCACATTGATGATAGCGTCTAATTAGGAAATAAAATGAGGATACATTTGTCTTTTATGCTTCCCTCTTAATCTGTCTTAAAATCTTTAGAATACACTATATTACAAGAGAGTAGATAACAACTATCCCACTAGTCGTACCAAATCAGATAATGAGTTTTTTTTTAAAACATGCATTGCACGTACCTCATTAAGGAAAAGTAGAATGTTTTACATTCCGTCCATTCGTATGGCGAGGTGCCAAGGAGTGGACACGACACTTACAAAAGGCGCCGACTGTAACGGCGGTGTTTCGAGTGGCATACTAACTTAAGAAACTATGGTGCTACGGGGGTAGAAGGCGTACTCTAAACGGCGAGCAGAGGAATCAAACCAAGGAACCCGGCTGCTAGCCACTCATCCGCCTCCTCCAAGATTCGTCCGAGCACCGTTGTCGTCGTGGAAGACATGACATCGAACGTTCGGCGGTTCCTCTCCTTCCATACGCGCAGAGGACCGGCTAGCAGTTCGCGTGAACGGAGCCACCAGTCCAGAAGCGAGTCATCGATCATCAGGCAAAGGTGTTGAAGTCTCACTCGGAGGAGGATACGGTGCCAGATTTCTCTCGTGTAAACGCAAGAGCATAGCAGATGGTCGGCGTGTTCGGGTACCTGATCACAGAGCACACAGTCGTCGTTATCTTGCAGGCCATGTCGTTTCTGTCATTCCGCGGTCCATAGGCGCCCGTGTAGGGCGACCCAGAAAAAGAATTTGACCTTGGGAGGGCACGAGACCGTCCACAGTTCCTTGGCCCCTCTCACTGAGCATCTTCCGACGAAGAAGGCAAGGTAGGCCAATGCGCTTGAGTAGCTACCGTTCACTGTCCATCTCCAAACCATTTTGTCGGCGATGTCCGGTTGTAGATGTACATTTTCTAGGATCGTCTAGAGCCTCAAGAATTGGGTCATGAATGGGACCGTGGTGACCGCCACCGCGTCCCAGGCCCACTGGTTGTCCTGGAGGGCATCTCTGACCGAGCGCCGTTTCCATCTTCTCGGCACAGTTTGGAAGACCACCGGTGCCAGAGAGCACAACCTGCCCTCCGGGAGCCAGAGGTCCGTCCAGAGCCTGGTTAGCTCCCCATTGCCCACAACAAAGGATGTCGAAGCTTCGAACATAGCGGAGACAGCGCGCTCGACCAGCGCCGGGAGCGACGCCCATGGAGCGGCCGGGCATTCTCGTCACTTCCATTCCCATCGTAGTCGCAGGGCGTATCCCAGGATGCGTAGGTCAGGTAGGCCTAGCCCTCCCAAGTCGCGTGGGGAGCAAGCAATTGGCCAGGCAACCTTGCACTTGCCTCCCGGCGTAGTCTTCTTGCCAGCCCACAGGAAGCCTCTCCTTGCTTTGTCGATGGCCTCGATGGCCCGCACCGAAAGGGCACAGCAAATGGAGACATGGACAGGTATTGCAGAAAGTGTTGTGCGGGTCAGCGTGGCCTGGCCGGCGTCGTTCAGGAGACCGGCCTTCCAAGTCGGAATGCGGTCTACCACCGAATCGACCACTGCCTGCTCTCTAGCCCTTGTCAATTTGTTGATGGATAGCGGCGCGCCCAAGTACTTGGTCGGGAAGGCCTCCACACGGCATGGGAAGGCCTGTAGGGCTGTCCCCATATCTTCCTCCGAGCACCCGATCGGCGAGAAAGTGCACTTATCGATGTTGGTGAGTAGACCGGAGGCACCAGCAAAAATCTCAAGCACTCTGCGCATGGTGCCTAGGTCGGCCTGAGTTGGTGCCAGGAAGATCACAAGATCGTCGGCGTAGACGGCTGCCCGGCAGCGTGCCGCGTCCCCAGGCAGTGGGGTGAGCAGTCCCCGCTGTCGGCCTGGGCGATCATAGCATTCAGGACCTCCATGACGAGTACGAACAGGAGGGGAGAGAGAGGATCCCCCTGTCGCAGTCCGCGTGCATGACAGATACGCCTTCCCGGGCGTCCGTTGACGAGCACCCGCGAGCTCGCCGAGCGTAGCATGGCCGAGATCCATTCCCTCCAGCGTGCCGGCAACCCCAGTTGCTCCAACACTTCCAACAGAAAGGGCCACGCGACCGTATCAAAGGCCTTGGCCAGGTATATCTTGAGCAACAGTGCGGGGAATCGTCAGGCATGAAGGTATCGGCATGTCAGTTGCACCGAACGAAAGTTGTCGTGGATGCTTCGACCGTGGATGAAGGCCGTTTGATTGACCTTCACAAGCTCGGACATCATGGGAGCCAGGCGCATCTCCAGGCCCTTAGCGAATAGCTTGCCAATGGAGTGGATGAGGCTTATAGGTCGGTAGTCCCTCAGTCCCTCCGGCACCTTAGTCTTGCGGATTAGAATCATCATGGCTGTGTTCACGTCGTGGAAGCTGCGGAAATCCAGCTCCCAAAGAGCCTGGAATACTCGCACGACGTCGGTGGCGATGATCGGCCATGCAGCTTTGTAAAGGGGGCCCGAGAAACCGTCCGGCCCTGGCGCACGATCCGAGGGTGAGTCGCGGACGATAGCTGCCACTTCGTCCGCGGTGAAAGGCACCACAAGGCAGTCCAGGTTCGGCCGTGGGATGTGTAGGCGTGCCAGGTCGATGCGATGCTCTCTTCTGAAAGGATTTCCTAGGAGCGTCTCCTTCGCGTAGATAGCGTGAGCGGGCTTGTAGGCGCGCCATTGTCCTCGCCAGAGAAGCTAGGTCGAGTATATTTGCTTTCAGCTCACAGTGCCACGCCCGCTCTTCGGCGGTGAGCGGTCTAACCTCCTGCAGCGTGTCTAGCTCATAGACGATGGCTCTAGCGGCGCCCAACTGCAGTCTGGAGTCGCCGATGGAACACGCTCGCCAGCTCTTGAGCGCCCATGATGTGGACCGGATCTTCTGATCAAGGGCGCGGCAAGGGTTGATGCTCCATGCCGTCGGACCCCAGGTCTGCTGTACAATGTCGGCGAAGCCCTCTCTTTTTGCCCAGAACGGCTCAAAGCGGAAGCGCGGAGGTGCCCAAGGCTCAGAGGCAAGGATGAGCATTAGCGGTGCATGATCTGACGAGTCCGAGGATAGACAACGCAGATGGTGGGAGGGGAACAGGGTTATCCAATCCACCGATCCAAGAGCCCGCTCCAGGCGCTCCAGGGTGGGGGCATCCCTTCGACTAGACCATGTGTATAGTCGCCCGTGCAGGAACAGTTCAACAAGCTGTAGGTCATCGACGGTTCTCCTGAAGTGCTGCATGATGCCCCTGTCAATGCGGCTATTGTTCTTGTCTGCGTCCCGAAGAATCATGTTGAAGTCCCCGCAAATGAGCCACGGGCCAGGGGAAGCCGCACGAAGAGCGCGAAGTTCCTGGAGGAACGCCGGCTTGTCTTCTCTGTTGGGCGGGCCGTAGACATTGGAGAGCCATCACGGCTCTCCCACGCTCCCAAGCGGAGTCATTTTCATAGTAACTGAGAAAGAGCGAACCGACTGGTCCGACGCCGCCCACAAGTCGCGTCGCCAGCAGGTCACTGCCCCTCCCACGCGCCGTCCGCCGGCAGAGAGACGAAGTCATAGTCCGAACCCACTACATCAGTGTTCATGGTAGAGTTATACAGAGCAATCTTGGTTTCTTGGATGCAGATAATGGAAGCGCGGTGCTCAAAGGTGATCGAGCGAACTACACTACGACGCGCACGGTTGTTGAGGTCGCGAGCGTTCCAGACCAGCAGATGATTTGAACTCATTGTAATAACCGATTGGCAACCAATGGCGGACGGGCAGTTAAGAACCGCCGCTCGCCGCGCTTGTACGCCGCGCGCCGCCACGCGGGAACATGACCGCCATCGCCTGCTTCCTGGCAGAGAGGCTAGCGGACGCAAACGCTTTGTGGAATTCCTCATCGACGGCGAGGTCGGGGACCGCGGCAGCCGGCTTTCCCGTCCACTTGCTCAGCATAATCTTCTTCGCTTGACGCTCCGGCTTTGGGTCCCTGTACACCTATTTGGCGGCCAGCCTCGTGCTTCGGCGTGGCGTCCAGTCCGCATCGACCTCAGCCCCTCCACGCTTCCTGGGAACATGTGCGGAGGGAGTCGAAGTGATGATGGGGTCCTGCAACGGGAGGACGAGGGAGTCGAGGAAGTTCGCCGTCGAGTCAGTCGTCCGGACGTCCGTGTCTGGCATGTCATTCGGGGCCTGGACCTGGGCGTTCTCTGTCTGCAGAACCGGTATATGTTACGTAGCTAACAATAATCAAATAATGAATCCTAAGATGAGGAATCAGACTAACTTATTAAAGGGATGTCACACTACAATATTATATCAATTCTACAAAACAAACTGACTCAAAATTTGAAAATGGTCAGAGCAATGGACATGAAAAAATATATGATGTAATTGGTTCCATGTTTCTCGCATGACCTAGCCAATGGTGCACCAGGAACCACATGTTTGGATGCCTGGCCATCTACTTGCCATAGGCTTGGCCTCTGTTGTGCAAAAGCGTCCACCGAGTTTAGTTCATTGGAAACAAAAATCGTTGTCGTTTCTCATGAGCTGTAGCTCGTGCAAGTGTGTGGGGAGCAGACACCAGAGCTAGCGACGAAGACGCACGGGAGCGTTAGTATTGCCGCATATTTCATGCCATCTACGTACTAGTAGAGATTTCAACTTGTACCTCGAGTAGTTGTCCCCCATTTGCCCTCTCACTCATCTTCTCCTCTTTTATCCATATGGTAAGATCCTAGGAGGTAGTTGAGATTTTGTACTCGATGGAATCCAAGATTCTGGCTCTTTATATTCCAATATGTTTCTTCTTCTACTGGACACTGAGAAAAATAGGCGACAATGGAGCAGACAATGATGGCAAAGAAGGAAGAACATGCATGGTAACTATGAGATAATGTACTGAAAATTGGTTTAAGATAGACTAGCATTGCAAAGTTATTGGAATTATGGCCTAGGGTGATATGCAAGTGCTTCTTCAATATGCTTGTGATATATGGTGATTCTTTTTCCATAATATGCTTGTGTGTGTGTGGGGTGTTGCGCAAGGTTGTTTTGAGTCAAGTTGTGGATTGATTGCATGTTTGTTTATGTGGAGGTGTTGCTTGAGGAAGAAAACGTGGCCAATGACGCACTAGAACTAAGTTAAGGAATGAGTGTTTCGAGACCAAATTTGTGGAGGAACCGAGTCCTATGAACCAAAGATGACATGTGAGATGTTTAGGCTAGATAATAACTATACGACCAGATAATTACTTTCTAAGAAGTGTATGAGAGACAATGTGATGAAATATTTGCCTTCCCCGTGTACGGTCTGAACGTAGGCGTGTGATGGTGGTTGGAGCTTGATGATGTGTGAATTGCAAGGTGAGGTAACTATGCGTGCATGAAAAATAAGATAACGTATTAAATGCAAATTACAACCTTCGTGAAAACCCGTACAAACCACGGCGAAAAAGTGGTCTAAATTTATAAAAAAATCACACATATAGATGATATGATAATAAACAACCTTCTAAAATATCTTGTCCAAACTAGACTTTATTTACGAGATATAAAAATAAAAAGTTATAACAACATTTGGATAGCTTTTTAGTTTGAAATTTATTAATTTTTTAACTCACAAGTGAAGTCGAGTTAGGATAAGATATTTTATAAGTTTGTGTATCATCATATTATCGACATGTATGATTTTTTTTATGAATTTAAACGACTACCGTGATTTGTACTGGTTTTCATGAAGGTTGTGGTTTGCACCGGATATGTTCCCGAAAATAATCATATAGTTTTTTTAGAAACAAAAAATAATCGTTGATAATCGTTGGTACATGCATGGATGCATGTTTGTGCATATATGTCGCCGTGCGGGGCATGTGGGCCCTGATATTGCGTGAGACCCTTGCACTTTGAGATGGGCTTCATGAAGTTTTGTTTGTTTAGGGAAAGATGGGCTTCATCAAGTGAAGGACACGGTCACATGGACTATGCGCATATGCTCTGTATGGCATGAGGCGTGGGCAGCAGTGGGCCTAGGTGATAGACGTCATGATCCAACAAGGCCAGTGCCGCTAGTACTTAGCTGATCGTTCCTTCCCCTAAAAAACCACTGATCGGACTTGGAGATCGATCAGGACTCGCGATGGAGATTAATTAATTCGGCAAGAAAATTAAAAAGCTTATTTCACCTGTGGAACTCAAGCATGATTCCTTTCACCGGTCGGATTCTAAATTCTAATCGGCCCTTTATTATTAGCGTATATAAGAAGCATGATTAATTCCTTTTATCAGATCATCAGACGGGGAAAAGAAGTTGTTAATCGCCCTAATGTCTCCTTTCACCTTAACCATGCGTCTTACCGTAGCAGGGACTAGCGCGTCAACGACGACGGCGGCGGCGGCACCACCGTCGTCGTCGTCGCGCGTCCGCCGGGAGCTGCTTGACGACCAGCGCCCACTGCCGTCTTCGCGCGTCCGGGAGGTGCTTAACCAACAGCGTCCACGCAAGATGATGGACAACATGGCTCTGATCATCATAGACCAGACTTACTCCGCCTTGCTCGAGATCCTCGGGCCCGAGGCGCCGCCCTCCGGCGACGGGTTCGTCCAGATCAGCCGGCCCGTGGACCCCGCCGACCCTGGGTCGCCGCTGCTCAGCGTCAACGCCAGCGCCAAGCACTGCTGCATCAGCCTGACCGACACCTTATACGGCGGCGGCGGCGAAGAACACACGACGAACGCCACCCAGTACCGCCTCGCCCGCGCGACTATCACCGTCTCGCCGGGCACGCTTCACCTGGCACGAGTCGACGCGGCCAGCGGGGGCCGGACTACTGGGCGTGCGCGGATGTCCTGCCGGCCGACGTCGTCGCCAACAAGGGCTTGCTCGGGGTGGTCGAGACGATCACGGCGCGCCTGGACGCGGCGATCCGGTTGGAGGACACGCTGCTCGGGTTGGCGAAGAGTAGCGGCGGCTGCCGGCAGAGCCCCAAGATCAGGGAGGTCGTCGAGGCGCGCGAGGCGTTAGAGAGGATGAGAGCGGCGGCGGACCTCGACGCAATTGTGCGCCGCCGGCGGTGTCGCCGCATCCTCATCCAAGAGGAAAAGGAGATCGCCTGCCGGCGGCCGGATGTGGATCAGGCATGCGACGCAGAGGTGCTGGCCAAGAGGTTAAGCACACTGCACGTAGGGCAGAAGCGCGGCTGCTCTATCCGGGAGATGAGCTTCCACCGGCTACCGGAGCCGGACGATGCGGCGGAGGTGCTGACCAAGAGGTTGAAGGCCCTGCACGTGTGACGACATGGTTGTTTGTAGTGGCCGATTGATGTGCAGTCTCGCAGTCGCAGATGGGCCAATGGACATGGCGGCCGATTGACGCGGTCTTGTAGTCGCAGATCGACGGTGCAAATCCCGAGCGGATTGGAGCGGATCGGACCATCGGCCTGACGAACAACTCGGAATAGAAGATGACGCGTGCATAGATTGACGGTGCATATGCAGCATATCCCAAGTCGATCGGGCCATCGGACTGACGAAGAACGCCGCACTGAAGATGATGAAGAACTCGGAACTGAAGATGAGAGGAAAGGTTGTTGCAAGACTCCTTCGTTTGAAGATCATCGGATCGGATTGCCCTTTCTCAAGATTAGGATTTAGAACTACTACCAGATAACGGCTAACATTGTGTTGTACATTATTTCATTTTATTCAAATCCTTGAGCCACACACTGCTTCAGACTTCAGTACCATGCCGATTGCATTTCCATGTGTTTGAGGGCTTGAGATGTCTTGCTAATAATGTCCGTTGATTCATATGTAACAGAAGTGTGTGTATATACATGAAGTGAAGTAGTGAACTCAGAGTAATTTTGAGCATAACCTCAACAGAGTCAGTCTCAGTGACGAGTTCGATGTCACAGCAAGAAGCAGGATATGCTCTTGGACGATTTATTACACGATGCACAATGATTACTGATGCAGCGCCAGGCGGCGTTTATTCATTCAGAACAATGGAAATATGCAGAAACCGGCATCAGCCGAAAAGGTACGCTTGGGAATGCCCACCGTACGTGCATTGCAAGCTGCTCGGGCCGAGATTGATCAGAAGGGCGCCTCCGCGGACGGCGGGCGCTGCAGCTCCTTGACCCTGACCCAGGAATCGCGGCGGGAGATGGTGTCCCACCACCTGCTGACGTTCCTGCGCGACTGGATGAGGCGCGCCGACCGCGGGTCCGCGGCGAGGCGGTCGGCGTTGGGCAGGTGGGACAGGTCGGCGACCGTGAACTTGTTCCCCGCCAGGAACGCCTCCTCGCCCAGGCGCTGCTCGTAGATGTCCAGCAGCTTGCTCAGCGCCCTGCGGCTCTTGTCGAACAGCTGCAGCATCTCCTCCATCTTCTGCCGGTGCGTCGCGTTCATCCCGGGCCCGGCCGCCGCCGGGTGGGCAGCGCCACCGCTGCCGCCGCCGTCGAGCGGCATGTCGGGCGGCAGGTACGCCAGGCTGTACACCATGTCGGCGCTGGGGATATCGAAGCTCTGCGCCTCCGTCTGCAGCCACTGCTCGATGGAGGCTCGCTCCAGCGCGCCCGGGCCGAACAGCTCCCTGTACCCCTGGTTCTTGTACTTCTCCGCGATGTGGCGCAGGATCTTCCTCGACTCTGCAAGCACGCATCCATCCATCGGTCACATTTTCAGAAACCAATCGACGACCACATACAAAACTTCTAGCAGTTGTACGTACCGACGAGGGTGACGTTGCCGTCCTCGAAGGTGAGCGCCTCCCCGTGCGGCTGCAGCATTTGCAATTCGCCCTCGTCATCAGCAAATACTGTAATGAACGCGGCAGTTCTTGCCTGCGCTGTGCGTTCGTGTGCATGGCAATGGCAATGGCAATGGGCAATGGCACACGATGAGTTGCAGGCAGAATCTGTGAAATGTACCTGGAGCTTGAGGTACTGGGGCAGGCGCTTGGGGCCGCGGAAGGAGTCGACGCGGATGAGCTGGAACTCGACGTCCTTTTCGAAGAGGCAGGCCAGGACGCGGCCGACCTCCGCCGACGTGGGCGATCCGAACAACTTCACTGGCATCTTCTCGGAGCGCCGGTGGGCGGTGGCCGCAGCTAAAGCTTTTGCCAAAAGAAGCAAACAGCCTGTGTTGGGCGTTGCAGATGTTGTGTGCAGATTTGGTTGCTACGGGTGGGCTATATATACGCATCCGAAAGCAAGGCAGGGATCAAAGTGACTTGCCTTGCTTGCTTTCCAGTTTCCACCAGGTTCCGTCGTGTTCATACGCACCGAAAGCCAAAGGGGGGATAAAGAGGCAAAGCGCTGCTGATTCAAAGAGCCCGCCTCAGGTTTGCTGCGATGCTGTCCCCGATCCGTATCATGGCGTCCATAAGCAATCGATTAGAGACTTGTTTTTATTGATCTGTAGACTAAAGAAATAGATTGAAACACAAAGCAAAGCATTCAGCAGAGAAAATATTATTTACAAATACAGATCGTGCATGGATTTTTCATTTTTCATTGTTGGCTACTTCTGTGAAGGGTGAAAGGTCAAAGTGCTTGTTAAACTCTTGTGCACACGTGTGAATTTACAATAACCTTAGAGCTAGAGGCTAGAGCATGTCATGTACCACATGTTATCCAAACGGAAATTTTGGATGCTATGGGGTAGGTAGCTGTCGTTTCAATTCCGTGCTTCACGTCCAGGATATGTTCTTCCCTTGCCTTGCTAACGACTGTGCAGCATCTGATGCAGTTCCCGTTTATCAAGGTAAAGTATCAACTGCGTTCTACGCATTTCAGGCATATCTGACCTGGTTGTCCCCGTTCTTTGTCTGAAAGTTAAAAAGAGTTTAAGTAGATTTAACCCCTAAACTTATTTCAAAGACACGCAATAGCTCCTTAACTCGAATACATTTCAAAATCGTTTTCTCACATGGTTTTGCTGATATAGTGGTGGCCAGTGCCCAGGCGGCTTCTTTTTTTTTTTTTTTTTTTTTTTTTTTTGAGATCATGCTTTCGCACGTCTTTCATTAAGGGCAGCTCTAGTGTGTGGCGTCGAACCAAAGCTGCGGAGTTCGATCAGCTTCAGCGCTTGCTAGCTCTAGAGTAGATGTTGACTTCTTAGGGCCCACAATAAATAAGAAGACACATTGCATGCAAGCTACTTGCTCCACCGCTAGCATGGCATGGCAGTACCTCGCATTCAAGCTAGTTGCTAGACGAGGGCTGACGACCGACGTGATTGGCCATGGAGATATGCTCTCATGCTCTTCGTGGCCTCGGCCCAGAGCAAGCGAAGCAGACGGCCCAAAACAAGCGTCGACGCTTGCTGCGGAGCTCTTAGCACACACCACTGATCCACAAACGCCAAGCTTATGTGTTGAAGGAAGGTTTGATGCTAGCACAATATATTGGGTGCGTCCGGCTACTTATTCAATCAGATTGTATGGAGGTGGTACAAACAATGAAAGATGGAGGATTCACAGCAAATTTGGCAGCAGCTTTATATGATGAATGCGTTATCATTTGGTGTGGTTTTCAGGATATAACGATTGAGCACTGTAATAGAGAGGCAAATCAAGTGGCGCATAATTTAGCTAGAAGAGTGATGCCATCAAAACAAAACTGTACTTTGGATGATGAGCCCCCTAGCTTTATCCTTGATCTCCTAGCAAATGATGTAACTATCCTAAATGAATAAAGTCTGTCATATTGCTTTAAAAAATACCCTTACTACCATTGAAAAATTTTGGATGGCTTTGAGGAAAGCCCTATAATTTTTAGTGGTATTGAAGGTATTGACTCATGTACCACCTTGTTATGGCATTACCATAACCATCCCACAACTTGTACCTTCTGACATGATCATAATAACCATAAGTTTTTTTTATGGTCCTAATGAACATGGTCCAACCGAGTCAACCAATCAAACACAAACATTACCAAAATCTTTTATTTATTATTAATTAACTAATCCATTCAAAAAATTCAACGACACCATAAACTCCTTAATACTATATAATCCCCAAAATATAAGCTAAATTTGTTTTCATAATAGACAAGTTGTCGGCCATTAAAAACCAAAGTTTCTGGCCATTAACCTCAAAAATACAATCCCTATATCAGAAGCATAACTTAAATTTGTTCTAGTGCTAAGATTCGACCGATTAGAAATCAATCGGCTTGTAAAAAGACACGAGGATACTACCTTCATGCAGTACAACAACCTTCTCATATGTCATATGGCTCATTAGAACCTTTACATATAATCTCATGAAAATCTAGGTGCTTGCTATTCCCTACATTCTTAATTTTTTTTCTCATATCTAAATCTTTATGACCTCAATGTCATTCAAATACTTCACGAATTTTCAATTTCCTCTATCTGCCATGGTGTCTTAAACAGTTCTTAGAGTATTCGACAAAACAATTGATTAGATGACAAAGTAGTAAGGGTAATCAATTTAAATCTGATTAATCAGAACAATCAAACTATTCCTTCTTTAGATCAGCTGACAACACAAGAAGATTCAACAGTTCAATTGATTTACATAAGAAACATCAATGAAATAATATATATAGCAAATTTTTCAATGAAATTGATAACAGAGAAGATTTACTAGGTCAATTAAGTTCGCTCTGCTTCATAAAGGCAACTAATATGTAGCAACGTTTCAATAAAATTTTTAATGCAACAACATTATTAGGCCAATATTGGAAAAACCAATCTACATACCAATTTTTTTCGAATTCAACATATCAACTAGCAAGATTGATTGACGCAACATGGCAATCGAACTACAACAATTTGACTAATATTAGCTAGACTTGTTTTTCGCGACCGGGACTTCACCCTTTTTTATTAAGAGGAATAAAGTTTAAAGGTACAAAAATCAAGTTAGTGATGGCGGTGAGACGCCCACATCAAGAACCTGACCAAACGAACACTACTGGATAACAAGTTTTGTGCTACATAATGACTGAATTTTGCGACACTAGCAACCGATGATATACATGGCTACACGTCTCTGGCGGCGAAGCGCGCCCGCTTCTTCCTCCCATGGAAGAAGTCCTGCATTGCCTCTTCCACTTGCCCCGATAGAGCCACCTAGAATGCCGCCTCATGAAACTCCTCAAATGTTGCTTCATTGGGGCGTTGTGTCTCGACCTCGTACCCGAGCTTCCTCATGAGGACCATCCTTGCCTGCATGTCCGGCTTGTTGAGCTTGTTCTTGGCGGCCAGGCGGGCACTACGCTTGGGCAGCCATTCCAGCATGTCTTTGTTGGGTCCCGCCTTAGTGATCCGCAAGGTCGGTGTGGAGAGCAGCGACGGCGATAACGGCTTCATGAAGGAGTTGATGAAGTCGTTGACGGATTAAACGCTGTCGGACACTTGTACAGAGGCCTTCCCATCTGCATTGGCGTGCCCCATCACGGTGCCCTCCGCTGGAGGCTCAATGGCATCGACATCGACGCCCTGGTCGGTAGCAACGAGCCCTCCAGTGTTGTCGATAGCTCGGGGCTCGATGGCTTCGACGACGCATGGAGCAGTGGCCTCGTCGACGAGCGTCGGGAGCTCTGCGACGGTGGTGGACGGCGGGCAGGTGTCTCGGGCATTCACGCCGGTGCCGTCCCCGCGATGCCACCCACCAGCGCCACCGCCATAGGGCCAGAGGGATCCGAGTCCAGGCCATCCTCGACGGAGCCCGTTGTGCCGATTGAGGTGTCAGTAGCGCCGAAGCCGTCCTCGACGGAGCCCGCAACAGCCTCCAAAGAGGCAGCTGTCAGAGGCGAGCGCAACACACACGCCCCCATTGATCATCTCACAACAAGGGAGGCATCGAGCTCATCGAGCATCGGATCCACCCAAATGGGAGGCCCCGTGCTCTTACCAAACGCAAGCTCGAGTGGGTCAATAGAGGTGGCACCGTGGATGGCGCAGCTGACGACGACGTTGACCTCCCTCTACCGCTCTCTCTCTAGCACCAGCGTTGGTGACGACGGGCGCGATTGATGCCCCTCATAGTACCCCGCGAAACGCCATCCTGTGGCATGAGCAGGGAGGGCTGTGGGCAACCAGTCGCCCACAACGACACCGAAGAGACCCATCAAAGAATCCATCCAACAATGATGGGTGCCATCTGGTGCTGCGTGTCAACAGCCCCCTGGAGGAAACCGTCGCCATCATCATCAACACCAGCGGCGACCTGGAAGTCACTTCTGCTATTGTCAACACCAGCACGACCATAGTTGCCCCCGTGCCTACAGTTCCTTGCCGGATGCCTCGTGCTGAGGCAGAATAGGCAATGGGACGAGAGAGTGCACTGACCGGCGACGTGGCCCTCCGCCGAACAATTGAAACAGAGACCGATGAGTGAAGGCGGCACCGGCCGCCGGTAACGGGGGTGAGGCGGGTCTTGTCGACGCCCACGCCTACGGCTCTGAACAAGCGTGAAGCCTTCGGCGTCAACAGATGTACCCGCTCAAGGAACGTGGTGTCGAGGAAGTCCCGATGGTGGATGGATGCACGACGGCCTCGAAGGTCGCCCAACATTCGTCCTGGCCCCGGGGTCAGGCTGATGACAATGACGACGGCCAGGTACCGGTGACCGATGGCACTGACCGAGACGCTATTGCATGGGGGCATGCGCAGCTGGCCGCACACCGAGCCGTTGGTGCACGGGCGCCCTAGTAGCCCATCTAGGAGAGGAGGGTGTAGCAGGACCGTCGTCGACACAAGTCTTCGCGCGATGATAACGACCCCACCTCTTCTTGGTGGTGACGACATGATTGCTCTGCGTAGTGTCCAGGGCCCAGGCAAAAACCGACGGTGTGGTCTGGATAGCCTTGCGAGCGATGTCCACGTACGACGGACGCGCGATAGGAGAATTCGGCTCATTGTCGAAGCTGGCCAAGCCGGAGTCATCTTTCCAACGCCGAGACTTGGTCCTACCAGCTAACCAGCTGGCGGGGAAGAAGGGAGGCGCCTGCGCGGAGAGGGAGAACAGTGAGGGTGTGACTGAGCAGGCTGCCTCCTCCTCCTCCTCGTTCGAGACGTCCTCGACGATGACCCGGAACTCGTCCTCCAGCCCTCCAATAGCAGCAGGCACCGGTGGGGCGTCGTGCACAGAGGCAGCAACAACGGCGGCGTCCGATAGCAGCGGCGACAAAGATGTTGAAAGGGCCCCATCCCCGGGCCAGGTGGTGGCGACCTCAGAGGCAGCCGCAGCCGCAACGCCCGGCTTCAGTGAGCTTAGCACGGCGGCAATGGCTTTGGGCCCAGCGGTGGCAGCCGCGGCGGCGGCGACCAGCCCATCCTCCATCGGCTGCTCCACCACCTAGGGAGGCGAAGAGAGGGGCCCGTCGGCGACGGCGGCAGATCCCTGCTGGCAGCAGACCACGCCTTCCATCAGCTTTGGAGGCGAAGGGAGTGGTGTGCCGGCGGACTCCTGCGTCGGTGGTGCTGGGGCGGCGGGTTCCGGTGTTGGCGGCGCTGGGGGGTCGACACGAGGCTGGCGGTGGTGGTACCGCCTGGTGGCTGGAGATCGGGCGTCCATGGAGCTCCACTAGGCGAGAGCTCCGGCGACCGCTGGTTGGCTGCAGCTGCTTCGAGGCCGCCAGAGCCTGAGTTTGGCACGGACTGCAGCCCACCAATGGGTAGATCGGGCGCTGGGGACTGAGGATCTGGTGCTGGATGGCGTGAGGAGGCAGCTGCTGGGGTGGATCTGGGCAGGGAAGGCTCTGGCGAGGGGAGGGTGAGGAAGTGAGGCAACGGGTCGGGAGGTGGGTCGGGGTCAGGAGGCATCGCGCCTCTCCTCTCCTCCATAATTAGCTAGACTCAAAAGCTTCTTCCTTAGCCCATTGGTTAGGTGGCTAAACAAAGTTGGGTGCCTACTGGTTAGATTCTCCAATAGTTTCTAAAATTTAACTCCTAAAATATAAAATGAAATTATGCTTCAAAAATCCTAGACTATTTTTAAACCACACTAACCAATTTTATACTTTTTCTCCCTTATATATTTGCATTGTGAACCCTATTCTACTTCTTATTGTTCCCCACGTCCCTCCACCTCCAGTATATGTGATATTTTTGCACTATGGCGTCAGTTTTTCTAGGTGTGAGAAAGATTGCGAGTTGAGATAGAGACTCGTAGGACAGCAATTTTTTTCCAATCTTGCCAGAAAAATTAAGAATGAGAGTGGGTTTGGAAACTCGAGATTTGCTCTCTTATGAGAGCAATTTTTTTCCAATCTCGCCAGAAAGATGACCAATGTTACGTTAGCTTGGCAAGTGGGCTCTTATGGATCAATTGACAGGGGAGCCCAAGATAGACCATATGGTAGGAAACAGGCAAAAACGGAAACGTGGAGACGTAGGCTCCCCTCAAAAAAAAAAATGGAGGCAATTAGGCGAAGGTGATGGATCCACGTTAACGAGGACATAACTGCGGGACTCCGCACATTGCATTCGTGAACGCTTATTAATTCTCGCCGACTATCGACACGACAATGTTAGCAACATATACACAACTACGTACAGCACAGTATGTTACGTTTACACCAGCACAGGACGTTACATGGACTGACGGACACACATCACGGTGCTAACTGCAAAGCTCTCTTCGTTTTTTTTTTTTGAGTTCGGAGCAAAACAAATCAAACGGCTCCGTCACCTGACGGGTCGAACGCGACAGGGTAGTGCGCGGTCGGGGCCTGCACCGCGACGACCTGCCTCCACGCCGGGCGCGCCGAGATGGCCGTGTACCAGCGCGCCACGTTCGCCCTGGACGCAAGCAGCGCGCGGCCCCTCGCCGAGCACGCGAGGTAGTGCGCGTTCGGGAGGTGGGATAGGTCCGCCAGCGTGAACTCGTCGCCCGCGAGGTACGCGCTCCGTCCGAGCGCGCCTTCGTACACGTCCAGCACGCGCAGCAGCTGCCGCTCGACGCTCTCCGCCGCGGCGGCCTCGGCCTGGGCGGCCACCAGCCGCGGCGCCGGCGGCGAGATGGCGACGTGGAACGCCGCCAGCGCCGCGCTCGGCGCGTCGAAGCTCTGCGCCTCCGCCTGCAGCCACTGCTCGATGGACGCGCGCTCCAGCGCGCCCGCGCCGTACAGGTCCCTGGTGCACCACCGCGGGAACTCGGTGCACACGTACCGGCATATGTCCCTGGAATCTACAGTCAGAGAGGAGGAGAATTAAAAGAATTGATAGCAACAGTTAGCCACTCTAGCTAGCTCTCGGCGCGTCCAAAATTTTGTGCTCGATTGCATTGGTTACCGTACCGCCGAGGGTGGTGTCGCCGTGCGTGAGCGTCACCTGTTGGGTGCTGGGATCCTGCATCAGAGTTCAAACTTAGTGCAGACTGCCGATGATTATGCAGCAGGAGTTTCTGATTCATGCCTTCATCTTGACGAACCCGGGGAGCTGCTTGTGCCCACGCTTGAAGGTGTCGGTGCGGACGAGCTCGAAGTCGAGCTGCCGCTCCAGGAAGCACGCCATGACCCTCACCACGTCCGTCGACGCCGGCTGGCCGAACACCTGCAGCATCGCCGATGAAGCCATCGATCGATCCAGACCTTGATATATGATTTGATAAAAAATAAACGATGTAGCCTAGCCTGCATGATGATGGCTTGGCGTTGTGGATTGCACGGTATTTATAGAGTAGCGGCTCGATCAGGCATGTCGTGGATGCAACCTGATGACATGCATCAGGAGTTCAGGACGATTGGACGAAAGAAAGTAAAAGTGCGCAGGCCTAGACATATATTCCTTGCTAGACGCCTAGACATTGTCGAACTACATTATCATAGTCGAGGAACACCTTTTTTTGACAACATAGTTGAGGAACACTTTGATTGATTGTATATATTCCTTGCTTGGCGCGAACTCAATACGACGATCTGGACATATGGCGATGATGATACTGTTCCCTGAGCATCACTCTTTGATCTACATGCATGGGGACTAAAAGCCGAGCGCCACTCTTCGAGCTCGTGACGATCCAAGCCTGCATTGTTTTTACGTGACAGCTCCGACCAGGGTAACGCTCGACCGATATGCGCATATATACTGTATGCAGGAAAGCAGCTTGCTTGCTTGCCCTTGTCAGTTAGATACACGAGACAGCTAGGACAGGTGCACAAATGAAGCTAACTTAATTGGTGACCATTTGTCGTCGTCGTGACGGGATTAGCTAGGCCCGGCGTACGCTAGCTAATCCATGTGAACTGATGATGAGGCCGAAACTGAACCGGAATCTCACTCGCATCAATGCGAATAGCCCAGCCACCGATAGGGACGCTACGACGCAGGTATTTAAGCCGATCTCTCAGCTTTCTGGGTCGGAATGGGGTCGCGCAGAGAGAGTTGGGTGAGCGTCGCAGGAGAAGATTCCCTCACATTGAACTAACCCGGCCTGCGCCGTTGCCCGCAGAGGCCGAGCGCACGAGCTTCCTGCAGTGGAGCCACGCCGCCGGCTGGCCGCCCGGCCCTCCTGCCTGCCCCGCCCACAATCAACGCCTGTCTTGTCTCTTTTGTCTCGCCAAACCGGCCGGCTGCTCAGCTCAACAGCCTCACTTCAATGCAAGCTGTGCTCCCTCCAAATACCAATTCGATCTGAAACATACTTTTATACGGAGTAATATATATTTGATGTGTAGCAGAGCCTCGCCTTCGAAGTGTTAATATATATTTGATCTGAAACAACGCTTTACTACCCATACAAATTCACACCCCGGTGAACTTATAGGTTAAAATGGTAGAAGGTTTATAGAGTGGGATAAGACAAAAATGATAACAGTCAAAGAATTTCTAATCCAAAGCCTCAAACCATACTCCAAATGGTTATCACAACTAGATAGTAGAAGCCTCCTCTCTGAGGGGGCACATCACTTCCTCCAAACGAACTTCGATGTGTGACTGCAATAAAGACTCCACTATAGGCACAAGAAGGGATTGAAGGTTCAAAGGCGTCGAAGCAATAGAGGCACAACAACAATTGCTACAAACATGATTGGTTGCCTTAGCATGTGAGTATGTGACCAATAGAGGTCTGTGTGACTAGCGACGAGTTGCGATGTTCTTGCCCCGCGCACACAATTGTAATGTCTACTGGCAGCGTAATACCATGCCCTCCTCAAGGAGGCATAGCCACAACTTCTGCCCAGCTCTTACCATGCTTAGACTGACGAGCGAGGTTGAGCGTAGGAGAGCAGAAACTAAAAGTAGTAGAGGGAAACCAAAATCAAATTTTTTTTTTTGAAACGAAACCGGCAGGAGAGCTGCCTATTCTATTAAAAAGAGAGGGAGCCTAGAAAGGCACCGTACAACCATAAACAATTTTTTACAATGGAGGCAAAGCTCCAAAATCTCAAACATTAAGCATGGGATAATATGGTAGAGACATGTTTTGCTCCCGCCATTGCCCATAGTCCGGCTTCATCCTTGATTTTGTGTAGTAGTTGCGTTGTCGTCGATTCTTTATGCTCAAAGATTTTAGCATTCTTTTCTTTTCAGACCTTCCAACAAACAAGAATGATGATTGAACGAATTCCTTGTCTCGCACCCGATGGTATGTGGTCCATGTTGTTCCACCATGCTTGTACCGAGTCCCCTGGCACTTAGGCAAGTGGTCTGAGCAGCTCAATACCCAACCATAATGCAATTCCTTCCCATATACGCCTAGTGTAGCGACAGTCTTGGAATAGATGAATGCCAGATTCTTGACTGTGCCTGCATAGGGGGCATACCCCATTGTTTGGCCATCTCCGCGCCTAGAGCCTGTTCGCCGTCCAGATTCTATTTTGTATTGCCAGCCATGCAAAAAATTTACACTTTGGTGGCGCCCAAACTTTCCAGATGAGTTGCTTGAAGTTTGTCAATGTTGATCCAATAAATTGCGCATGGTAGGCCGATCCCGTTGTGAATTTTCCATCCGGCTTAAGTTTCCATTCGATGTTGTCTTCCATATCTGGCTGCAGCTGAATGTTGCTAATAGCGTTCCAAAGCTCAACATATTCCGTGAAGTGCTGGGAGGTAAAGCTTGCATGTCGCAAATCTATGTCTTTGATCCACGCTCTATTTTGTATACCTTCATTGAGTGATTTAGTTTTGTTTTTTGATATACGCAAAATGTTTGGCGCTAGATCCTTGGGCCTCCGGCCTTGCAGCCAAGCGCTACTCCAAAATGATATTCTGTTGCCGTTGCCAATTTTAATGGAAGTTGCCACCGTGAATAAGAGTCTGTCTGTCGTATCACATGTTATGTCCGTGCTATTCAGCGCCCCTCCTACTTCCCATTCTTTCCACAGCCATCTGAGGCACAAAGATCTCACAAATTTTCCCAGATGAAGAATGCCTAGACCTCCAGATTTAGTTGGTCTTATGGAGCGTGGCCAATTCACTTTGCATTTTCCCCCCGTTAGTATCTCTGATCCTGTCCAGAGGAAGCTTCTTCTGATGTTATCAATTTCTTTTAGCGTCGATTTTGGAGCTCTTAGTGATGTGAGGCAGTACACAGCTTGTGAGGTGAGAACTGCCTTGACCAGAGTGGACCTTCCTGCATGATTAATATTCTTGCCATTCCAAATAGTGAGCTTGCTCACGGCTTTGTCAACTAGTGGCTGAAAATCAACTCGTCGCAGTCGAATGTTTGTTAGAGGCAGCCCCAGATATTTAGTTGGGAAGTGTGCTCATCTTGCGGGGAAATTCTTCAATACCTCATCAAGGTCGACCCCTTGACATCTTATAGGGATGACAGATGACTTCTGAACATTTGTCTTGAGACCTGACACTTCGCCAAAATTTGTGAGAATATCAGCAAGCGCAGTGACATCTTCTTTGTATGGCTTAACGAAGATTGCCGTGTCATCTGCATATATGGATGTCCTCATGACTGGTTGTTTTCCCCTAAATTTCGCCAGAAGCCCTTCCTCTGTCACTAGGTCAAGGATTTTTTGCAGCGGGTCGATAGCTATTACAAATAGTAATGGTGAAAGAGGATCGCCTTGTCGCAATCCTCTACCATGCTTGATAGGTGCAGTGGGGACGCCATTTAGCAAGATTCGAGAAGAGGATGTTGACAAAAGGGCAGCCACCCACTCTTGCCATCTTTGGGGGAACCCGAGCTTGCTCATCAAGGTGAGTAGATACTCCCAACGGACTGAGTCAAAAGCCTTTGTGATATCAAGCTTAAAAAATAGGGCTGGGGTCTTTGATCGATGGAATCGACGCACAACACACCGAACTGCCATGAAGTTGTCATGGATGCTTCTTTTTTTAATGAAAGCACTCTGACTCTTGGAGATTAAATTGTTCATATGGGGTGCTAGACGCATGGCCAGGACCTTGGAAATGATCTTTGCAAAAGAGTGGATTAAACTAATGGGCCTAAAATCAGAGATCGAGTCAGCTCCATCATTTTTTGGAAGGAGCACCACATTTGCTGTGTTGAGAATGGCTAAGCTGGATGTGTGCAATCGATGGAATGAATTGGCCGCGTTCATGATGTCTCCTTTTATGATATCCCAGCATTCTTTGAAGAAGAGCCCCGTGAAACCATCTGGACCAGGCGCCTTATCAGAAGGCATCTGATTTATGGCACTCTTGATCTCAGCTTCAGTAAAGTCACCAGCTAGCATGTCAAGATCATGCGGCAAAATTCGCAGCCGCTCCCAATTTAAATCAACTTGTCTTCATGGTGGACGCTTCATAATATTTTGGAAATGTTCCTATACCACCGTGACTTTGTCATCATGGGAGACCGCCCAGCCTTGCTCGTTCTATAGCCTCTGAATGTGATTCTTTCTTCTTCTCGCATTTACTCTCCGGTGAAAAAAATTGGTGTTGGCATCTCCCAGTTTAATATTGGTGATACGCGATGCTTGCCTAGTTCTGGCTCTTTCAATTACTGCTAGACCAAGAACCCGTCGTTTGAGCTTTGTTCTGAGATCGCATTCTGTCGGAGATAAGCTTCTACTTTCCTGAGCGACATCCAAGCGCAATATCACATCTAGAGCCATATGCAGCTTCAATTTAGTGTCTGAAACGATTTCATTGCTCCAATTTTGCAGGTCTTTCGCTGTGACAAGCAGCTTGTTGTAAAGGGTGTGGAAAGGCTCGTGGTGATTTAAGGTTTCTCTCCATGCCCTCGTCACCACCTCTCTGAAACCTGGAAGTTTAACCCAGAAATTTTCGAAGCGGAATGTCCTCGGACGATGTGGACCACTCTGGTTGGAGAGTAGAAGTGGGGCATGATGTGATAGAGAGGTGGAGAGAGCGTGAAGCACGTGCGTGGTAAACGCGGAGTCCCACTCCGCGTTGCTGAAACATCTATCTAGCCTCATCAGTGTTGGTTGGCGCCTTTCATTGCTCCATGTAAATTTGTGATTCTGAAGATGAATCTCCTGAAGTTCACATTCATTCAGTGCTTCTCTAAATTGTCACATTAGTCTGTGGTTTAATCTTCTATTGTTCTTATCAGCTGCTTTGTATATTAAATTAAAATCACCAAGCAGTAGCCACCGTGTGTTGCTCACCGGCTTGATTGATTTTATCTCCTCTAAGAACCTTTGTCTTGCACGGTTTCTAGATGGCCCATAGACAACAGAGAGGCAAAATTTTGTTGAGCACTCCCTGGCTTCAATGTCAGCCGTGAGATGGAATTCCCCCATGATACAGTTTGTTAAATTGACATAATCCTCATTCCACAGAACTATAATTCCTCCTCGTGTTCCAAGCACCCCGGTCGTTGGCTTGAACACAAAGTTACGCAGGCGAAAACCGCCCAAATAGGCTGCGACTTGCTGATTCAGCGAGGACAACTTTGATTCTTGTAGGCAAGCTATATGGCAACTAGTGGCTGCCAAAGTCTGGTGCACGACGTCCTTTCTATCTTGGCGATTCAGACCCCGGACGTTCCAACATAGAATGTCTAAGTTTGGTCCTATCATGTGTACACACAGATAACTCTATAGGCATCTGAGCCAACAAAATGTGCAGGAAGTAGCAGCATCCCAGTGTAGCAAATTGCAAGAGCGCAGCCTGTTGCAGCAGCCTCAGCCTCAGCATGAGTCTTGCTGGAGATCACATTGCTCCGAACACTTGATAGGCACACAGATGGCCGGCATAAAAAGCAGCAACATGTTCTCAAATGGCGAAGGCTTGCCTTAGGTAGTACATCACAAGAGCTAAAATTAAAATGTTGCGAGTGAGATAATTCAAAGTCTGGATACATGATGATAATTGAGCTGAACTCATGAAGCACTAGGCGATTTGCTCTAGGCTACAGTAGGCAGCGTTGCCTCTTGGATGTCGATGATTCCCTCACCCGCCAGGTCGATGAGGGCCTCATTCATCTCCATTGCTGAGCCGTCATCTAAGTTGAACATCTCCGCGAGCGCCGCGATCACCTGGTTCGGCGGTGGGCCATTGAACATGGCAACATACTCCTGCAAAGCCATTTCAACCTATTGCAAATCATCGTGCAAGAGTCCAAGCTTCCTGCATAGATTCTGTTGTGCACGCTGCATCTGTGTCATCGGTCAATTTCTGGCGAGGCGCGCACTGCGACGTACCGAAGACATGTCGAAGACTCGGCGCTAGCGCCTGCGGTGTTGCTGTACCGCAGGAGGCACTTTTGGTGGGCTCGGGTTCCTCTGGATTATCGGCGGCGTCGTGTTGGTGAAGAAAGCAGCTACCCCTGCTATTTTTTCCCCAATGGGAGGGCTGTTACTCTTAGGAAGCTCATTAGTTTTAGTTAAGTTAGCATTCTCAACATTGAGACCTGCAAAGAGGGCTTGGAAACTCGCCGCCTGCATGTTGATTGTTGGCGAGGCCGGCTGTGTTTGAGTTCCTGTGTTCGGCGTCTACTGCAGCACCATCTCGGGCGGCTTGCTCAGTACATTTGCAACACCGCTGATCAGCTGTTGGTTGCCTCCATTTGCAACCGTTGCTGTTGTTTCATCCTCTTGTGCTTGAACTGTGCAGTCCTTTTTTGCAGCCAGCTCGATACGTGCCAAGGCCCTTTCGACCTCAGCTATGGAGCTGCCTTGTGCTGCTGCCGAAGATGGGAGCACGCTGAGGATGCGGTTGAAGACATTGCGTGCCAGAATCGTCGCTTGTAGAGCTTGGCCTGACGTAGCTTGCAGGGGCAGGGGCTTGGACCAGGCTTCATTCACCTGTGTCGCCAGAGCATTAGCTGGAGTGGGAGCTTGCAACAGACCCAGCTCCTCCGCCAATGCACACGCTTTGTCGATGTAGTCGTGCATGAGTGCTCGTAGGGATGATGCCATTTTCTTGTTGCTTTGGCCTCCAGCCTAGTCCAGGATGCGCTGCACAGCATCCTAAAGGGTGAAAGCCTGAGCTGTGAAGAGGCGCTGTAGCTCTGTCTCCTTGGCGACCTGCAGAACGTTCACGTGAGGAAGCTCTGCAGGCAGCATGGGCTCATCTTGGATCTAGGCATCCGAATCAGCTGCCCGCTGCTGCCCACAATATTTGTTGCCCTAGCCCTAGTTACGGGGAGGAGGGGAGCGTTCTCGCTCACGCTCGCGGTAGGGACCATCCTTAGTGCGTTCACCCCAAGCATCCCTCCCACGGTGACCGAAGTTGTCATAGTCGTCATCGTCATGGTCATGGCGCCTACCATGTCTCTTGTGGAAGTCGGGGTGGTCATTGTTGTATCTCCCTTTTGGCCCCTTGGAGAGCCTGTCCTGGAGCCGCCGGCCACGCTGCCCCTCACTGTCCGAGGGGTCGTGGCGCCTGGGCGGAGGCGGGTGGTGCAGAAACTCCTCGAACGCACGAGCTGGGACCTGTTCACCATCAACAACTCCCAAATGCCATTTAGGGAGACGTCTTATACCTGGTGAGATGTTGCCCTTGTCGTCGATGGTGGAAGCAGTGTAGTTGTGGATCTCCTCCCGGTGGACGATGATGCAGTGCTTTGTGCCATGCTGCCAGTGCTCCGGTGGTGTTTCATTCACCATGACCGAAGCGAGCCTGGCATCTTTGGCACGGTTGGTGAAGGTGAGCCAGACTTTCTTAGGGATGGGTTTGCTATCCAGGCCTAGAGGTCGATGGTCTTCGTTGCAGCAAGCCGCAGGAGATCGGTTTCGACGTTCTCCAGAGCGCATCGCCTCCCAATGATGCGCTCGACGATGTCATCCTCCCAGGCATGCCTCAGCACGCCATCGAGGCAGAGCTTGACGCGGAAGAAAAGCGACACACCCAGGCAGTCAGCCAGGCAGCGCCACTTGATGAAGCAGATGTCGATGCCGTGCCGCTTAGCATACCCCTTCTTAAGGGCCTGCTCGTAGTGGTGACGGTGCTGAAACTTGATGAGGAATGCTTGCGGGTGGTGACTGGTGATGTCGACGTCGCCGAACCTGAGGTGGAACTCAGCACGGATGGCCGCCTCCACCTCCTTTAGCCCGGTGTTGGGTGGACCACTGATGGCCCAGGAAACAGCTCCTGTCTCCTCCCAGTCCCTCCTGCTTGCCTCCGTGGCATACGAGGTTGGAATGATGCACTCGTCTTCCTCTGGCCTCGTCGCCGGGTCGCCGAGCATCGCCATGGCAACAGCTCCGGAGCACGGTGGTGGTGGTGGCGGCGGGAGGTCCTCCTTGTGGAAGGCCCCCGCAGCAGGCTACCTGCGTGCCGCACTCGGGCGCTTGCAATCCCTCTCCCGGTGACCAAACCTGAGGCAGCGGAAGCACCGAACAGGATCACGGCAGGAAGCAGCACGATGGTCAGAGGCGAGGCACACGAAGCATTTGCCTTCAGTTTTGAGGCGAAATGTGCGGAGCGCAGTAGAGGACTCTGCCTGTGGGTGGCCTTCGGGGCGACGCGGCGCTCGAATTGAATGACTGTGGCGTGGTGGAGCTTCAAGAGTTGACTCAAGGCATAGTTTACACCACCAATGCTTCACTCTGGCTTGAAACCAACCCGGCTCAGGTGAATTGAAGGCATGCACGGAAGGAGCTGCAGACTGCAGATGCAGCGCTGCGCGGCGAAGTGATGGGTCGTCATGGCGTCGTCCGCTCGAGCCACGCCGGTACGAGCTGGCATGGCGTCCTCCATCCTTGCCGCGATGGGACGGGTCGGCCTGGCGCCCATCCGAGCAGCGACGGGACAGGCCAGCAGGGTCGCCACGCCTGTAGTAACTACTTCTCCATGGCACAGTAATGGTGGATTTGAGGTTGCGCGCAGGCTGAGGTTGGTGCGCCCTCTTTGCTTCAGTTGCAGGCATCTTGACGATGTCCACGTAGGAGGGCTTGGCCTGCTGCAGGGGCTCAGCTTCCGGCGTTTCAGGGACCACCAGGTCATCATCTTGCTCCCGGCGTCGAGTTTAAATGGGCGGCGGCGGCGGCGGGGTCTCCACGGGGGAGGCCTCTCGATCTGCTGCTGTGGAGGGACTCCCAGGCTCGCAGATGTGGATTTGCGAGGTGAGCTCGGGGCGGCGGAGGATCTGGGGTGGGAGCTGGGCGGCGGAGGCTGCCTCTGCCGTCGCCATACTACACAATTTATGGAACTCACCGAATCCTCACCAAAATCAAAATTGTCGCTCCCTATGCCTAGGATGATGACAACGAGTGTATGGTCATGGCCAGCAAATATATACCCAAAATTCCAATCTGATGGATGTTCGCTAGATTCTGGACACACCGAACGTGTCTGCAGTTCTGCATGTGTGGTGTGCGTTTGACATCAGCGATGATGTAAGCATAGAAAAAGGAAACATTTATTTCAACTTATTATAATTTCTAAACCGTGTATTTGTTTTTAATTTCGTTCGCACCATTGTGTTCTACGCGATGAGATGAACAAAACTAGATTCTAGGTGGATATGTTTTGAAGAACTTTTTCACATTTTCTTCTAATATTGTAGTCTTTTTATGTATAAGTTTTTTTTTTATGTTTTGGCACTTAAGTTATGTGTATAAGTTGAACTGTAACTTGCAACGTTGTAAGTTATGTGTTTTATATAATAAGTTATATATATAAGTTATATACCTAACTTTGTAGTATTAAAGATCACATAAGTTATGTGTATAAGTTAGATTATTAAGTTGTAGATAAAAAGTTATGCGTCCGAATTTTATAATTTTTTCTTTTGCTGAAAATAGAAAACTTTTCAAAAAAAGAAAAGTTGCGGAATTCTTTTTTTTACCAAAAATGGAAAGTCGCGTGTTGTCTGAATTCGTTCGCTAGTTAGCTTTCCAGGGAACGTTCGCTAATTAGTCGTACCCCAAATATATATAGGGAATCGAGCTAGGATTTCCCAGACACAAGTGCTCATGTGGACCCTAAGACATTTGGTCTCTGGTTTCTTACCCATGATTCCCTTGTAACCTTGTTCATGCTCATATGTGTGGATCAGGAGGGCACCAATAGCTGAATTCGTGCTCCTAGCATTTCGATGTTACGACGCATCATTGCCTACGAAAAAAGTAGGGAAATCTCATTTAATAGCCTCCATTAAAACATGCAATTCTAGTACATTGTAATGTTTTGATGTTTAAAATATGACCAATTACAGATGAAATATCAATATTTATTATAATAAAGAATAAATATTATTAGATTAATTATAAAATATATTTGTATAATAAATTAATTTGGATCATAAATATGAACACTATTCATTGTAAATTTGGTCGATGTATTATTTTTCTGATAAGTAATTTATATTTGCATGTTTTCATGAGACTGGATATGGCGACCAGAGAGGGTGAATCGAGCCTTAAAATTTTCTTTGGAAACAAAGGGTCCTCGGCTCGAAAAACACCTCCAATAATAAAACTACACAAGAGACGACTGATACAGGTGCTAACGGATAGCAAGATATCCCACGCGAAGTCTTACGGGCAAAAGAGAACCCCTAAGAGAAGATGGAAACAAGAGCCGATCAAAACGAGCGGAAATAACCGTTTCAGCACAGGGGCGGACTGTCTGGACACCCTAGTGCGGATTGTCCACGGGTCAAAAGGAGTGGAACAAATTTCAGACCTAGAACAAGCGACACAACAGCCTTTTCATATGTCTGGACCCCCCGGTGCGGACTATCCACAGGTCAAAAGTAGTGGATCAAACTTCAGACCCAGAACGCGTTCTAGACACACCAAAAACTTGTACTGCGGACTGTCCACGGTCCAGGTGCGGGCTGTCCGCGGTTCAAGAAATCAGAATGATCAGCACAGAGCAAAATCGTCCGGAACAAGGAAAAATCGATTTCTTAGTCAAATCAACTCCGATTGCCATGAAATTTTAACCACATGGTCACAAGGCAATCTCCCTCATCCTAAGAGGTCATCGCCTAATTTGACACGAATCAAGAGAAATCAAAAGGGAAAGGTGAAAACCGCCAAGAACACACCCTTCCCACATTCTTGCCCCAATCTACGAACTCGTGAGGAATTATCTCAAACCCTTCGGTAAAAATGATCTTCTCACGTCATAGAACGAATTAAGTTAAGAAAAACTAACTCAAACAGCCTAGAAACAAAGAATCACAGCTAGAAATAGAAGGGTAAAAGGGAGCTTGGGAAAAATATAACAAGAACATCAAGAACACACCTTGATTTCAACTCCCGAAGCAAACATAAAGGACTAGGGGTCTCTCTTCCCTTATCTTGGTTCAAGCACGAATTTTAGGAATCCGTGGACCTCTCTCTCACCAAGAACATTAGAGGGGGGAAGACCTAGAAAGGAGATAAAAAAATGCTAGAAATGGAAGAGGTGAGGGAGATGGGTGCTCCCTCATCCTATTTAATAGGGCTATTATACATTCTCAATTTACCTTTGGACACATGAGCCAAACCACTTAACGCCAGGGACGCTATGGTCCAACTCCTTGGTTTCTTGATTCGACGGCCACCACGCCTTCTCACCGGTAGTCTTGCTTTGACGCAATCTTCCTAATGCCGCCATGTGTCGTCCATCCGCATCGGGACCTCCACCCCAGTTTTGAGGCCTAAAATCATGAAACCCGCCGTCAATGGTTTTGAGGACAAAACACCAAACCTCTGCCATTGATTTTGAGGACAAACCACCAAACCTCCTTGCGAGTAGCGTAGTACATATGCGTCCCCCATCATATACACTTGCACTTGTCGTTGTCCCAAGTGTCAGCCACCGCAGCTGGCCATCCAGCCGACTGGTCCGTCGGTCCAAGCCTCACGTCTGTCCTTCACTGATCCTAGTCTGTCGGCACGGCACACCTTACTTGACTCTCTCCCGATCGTTGCCACCTCCTCCGGACTCCACACCTGCACAACACAAGCTAAAAGACATGCTTCGACACATAACCATGTATCAGGGATTAGTAAAACCACCGAACCAACCGCGAACCAAACTATTAGCACATTAACAATCACTCATCGTACTTACCACAAAGACGCTACACATGTCTATACCTATCTATAAAAAGCAAAAATTTCTCCACCTAATTTTCTTTCACCTCCGTGTTTGGATCGGTGACGGTAGGTTCCTCTCCTCTACGTCTAGTCTGTACAGAATTAGGATTATATTTAATTTTTTACCTCTCCTCCCGTTTGCATTCACAGTTCGTTTAGAACTAGGATTATTTAATTATGGCATCCTAGCTTCTATTCGGACGGTGAAGATCGGATAAAAAGTAAATCCAAATCCAACAAGAATAGCAGCAAAGATGAAAAAAATAGTCAAAAAAACTTGACATGAATGAGAATTGCCTATATTGTTGTCGTTCAACTTTGACACTTATCATTATGGATGGTCTCCTATCCAAATCCAAGCTCAAATGAAAATAGCTCCGGAAACATAAATAGTTTATAAAATCAAACCAATCCACCCATATACAAATCGATCGATTTAAAAATCAGATCAAGCCTCCAGGTCGTCCAAAGTGCCCGCGACGTGCCTCAGCGCCGTCATCAAGGTCTGCTTGTGCAGGCAAGACGGCGAGCTTAGCTAGCACGAATTGATCCAAGTGAAAATCAGATCAAGACTCCGCGTTCCGGCTTCCGCAGTCTGCACTGCCAACCAGGTTCACTTGTCCAGGGGAGGCGGCGAGCTTGGCTAGCTGACGCTACGAGGACCTCGTCCGCGTTAGACTGGACGTGGAAGGCCATGATGGCGGTAGCGAGGCACACAAGGCCAAATGAACGGGAGCCGCCACTGGCCTTAGCGCCGCTGTTGAGGGCAGCTGCTGCCATCGCACACTGTAAAATGAACATGTGACGCTGCTAGCTATAGACATAGCTGTCTATATTCATGATTTATATTCATGTGAGTTAGATAGCATATATCCAACCAACGTACGCTATATGATTCTAAAATGTACTAGAACAAATGACACAAGTTATAACTCCCGTTACAATACACGGGCATATTTGCCGGTCAATGGATAAAGTGTGAGCTCGGTAGAGAGCAAGCGCGCTCATGGTGTTTTTTCTATTAATGCCGCAGCCTGTCTTGCTCATTTGGTAGCCGGGCCGTGTTAAATGCCTGCAGCAACACGCAGAGAGCGAGGGAATCAGCGAAGTCCACAAAGACGGGTCTCCTTCCACCCCCCAAACGCATCCGCCTAGCCTAGACAAACCCTTCGTAGCAGCCGGCCGCCCACACCTCCTCTCGCTCCATGGTTGCACGCCATGGATGCCTTGGAGCTAAAAGATCCCAGGCCAATCTTCCTTCTATATACCTCCTCATCGATCCCCCTTATTATTCGTTTGGCATCGGCTAGTAGCTTGCCGGAGGAGAAGGAAATGGAAGTGTAACTATGGTGTTGGCTCGGCTCACTCAGAAGTTGAAGTATAGCAGTGATGAGAATCTAAATGCTAGCTAAGCTACTGGCGTTTCTGATTGAGCCGTGCCAATATCTTAGTACTCTTTCATGTTTGTGTGACGCGACGCTAACATCTCTTCCTGGATTATTCTAGTCTCTCGTACTCTCATGCATCTTTGGGTCGTTATGTTCTTGTGTTCTTACTTCTTAGTATCTCTTTTGCTTCTACTGCGCCTGCCAGCATGTGGACTCCACACATACAATTTTTTGATTCGATTCTAAAATTTCAATGGCACGGTGTGTGACTGGCTAGGCTAAACATATATTTGCAGTCTTGCATTCGTTTTTGCGTGCTGTTGCAACAGACACCAGTTTGGCCATGCAGAAATCGCCGGATGATCGAGCAAGAGAATTGTGTGTATAGCTCAGCACACACTATATGCATCATGCTGACGACCAACATATGCAAATGAACATTCGGTTCAAGCTTTGCTTCAGAGCTCAGAGGCATCATGAAAGTCTTAGTTGAACCAACGCCCTAATTTGCTTGCATTGGTATGCTATTGCTACAGGCCCTTTCATGATTTGATGCTCTATGTATTATTTGTAGTGTATAATGTATATATACACTTGTTTTTCATCTCACAGAGTTATTTTCACATACATAATTTGCTGCTCAGCCAATCTGTTCATGGACTATGAACCAACTGAAGCCACATCGAGCCACATCCGAGCGTTTCTTTTCAGGAAGGACATGGACGACGATATATATGATCTACTCCTACCATGTGTAGTAATAGTAGTCGTCGTCTTCGACTAGTTTCTGTAACCACATTATTATATGTCCGTTGTTCCTTTCATGTGGGAGAAAAGGAGAAATTCACACATGGATAATCTCTGTATATTCATCATGCATGTACCAGTTGTGACTTGTGAGCATGTTTTGATTCTCTTCTCGTGTATTGCCTGCAGTCATACACTCATACTCCATTTATTTTATTTATTTTAATATATGAATGGTTTGTACTCCGTACTGTAGTATGCATCCATATCCAGGACTTGTCATGAATTCAGCAGAATATTAATATGCATCCATTGCCTAACTGCCTTTGCCAGCGACTCATTTAACTTTTTTTTACTGCCTTCGTTCTTGAGAAAACTAAATTAATTTTTTTGAAGAGTAGAAAGAATCATATTAAAACTCGGCACAATACATTCCAAATTATGCATGAAAAATACAAATAAAAATATACAATATTCGATCAAGATTCTTCCATCGCCTTCTTCCCAAGTGGTTTTCCTCGTTGTTGCCGATGCTCTACTAGATGAACATGAATAGAGTCTTGTGTAGAACACCAAATGTAAAGTGTAATCCTTATGCTGAATTTAGGGAAGGACATGCCGCAAGATCCAAAGCATTTGAATCGATAAAAGACGAGAATATCAGTTGTTGCATCATCAGTTACAACACATAGGCTGCTGATTGATCACCTCTAAGATTTCCTTTGCACAACCATCAACAATAAGATCAATGTCCTAGAGTAAACTTCCTCTTGGGGAGTGCCCATGAGCACTCCTCTTGCAGATAATTAATTGCATCAAATTTGTCACCTACCAATAAAATTGATGCTTGCAATGATAGTCTCATTGTGGAAATCATCAAATCATCACAGGTAACAAGATCCTGACTAGCCAAAACCATCTAATTTCACCAGACACTGGTAGATTTATTTAGACACTTAAGTATCCCAGATACAAAGAACTGGTGCAAACGAGAGATTGGTCCCCTCTCTTGTTGGTACCGGCAAGCTTGTCGGAGAGGAAGAAGAAGATCGAGGGCTCCTAAGCGACAACGGCGAGGAGCAAAGGCGTAGCGGTGGCTATACTAACCTCATTTATACTAATTAGCTCAAAAAATGACTTTGTGTAGAACAATTGCCAATTGTTGCAAGTATTGTTCACGGGGACATATTGGCTCTGATTCTGAGCTCTCCAAGGAACTAAAAAAAACTACCTAATCTACTCTTTCCAGCTACCTATTATAATCAAGATCCATGGATATATATCTTCGCCTTCCATGGGCCATCTTTTTTTTTGTAATATATATTGATGATAAACATATTCTATGAAGTTAGCAAAACTTTATAATAATTTCAGAATGATGACCCTTCGATAAAGATTTTTGGAGCCGGATTTCTTTCATTATCCAAAAAAATACGAGTAGTTGATAAATCATGCACATACATGCAATTTGCCGCCCTAGGTGTGGAGTGGAAATTCAAACTGTGGCATCTAAATTAGCAGCGAGTCCTGAGATATATATTTCAGACGGTATTATCGACAAAATGTGCATGGCACGGAACAGAAACGCAAATGCATGTGTGCCAATATAATGCCTTATCTTTCTGACCTGAGGGGTTCATCATGGCATCGCACATAATGTAGTACTGTATCCCCGCGCGCGGCGTACTCCGTACATTGATTCCACGCCCGTACGACGGCACTGATCACTGCAGCTTCCAACTTCCATAACCGTTAATGCAAACACGTACGTACAGGTTATTTATGCACACAATGATGCCTCCATGCTCTACTGCATTATTCGATCTCAAACCGATGTATGATCGATCAGGAAGAGAGAAAGAGAGAACAGATTATTTTTCATGCATGGATAGATGGACTTGCTTTAGCTGTCCAGCGCCCACAATCCTCCTTCGTCTGAAAATATGGTTTCCAAAACCTGGAACACATGTAGCTCGAGCTCGAAGCATGGTTCCAAACTACTCACTCCTAATAAACATTCTGAAACTTGCGACGACGACGGTTTGTCTCACTCTCACGTCGTCGTGGATCATGCACGGGCACGAACCAGATTCAGACCGACAAAGAACACGGAACGACGAGCGTTCTGAACAAACCCCAGCATGCAGAGACCGATCGAAGGCTAGGGCTAGGGGTTGTGGAGGAGGAGAGGGTAGTTGGCATTTGGAAGGGAGAAGTAACTGTGGCACGAGCATGCATAAATGAGGAGCAGAAAGGCATCCATGCATGCATCTCGATCGGTGGTGGAAGGACTGGGACAGCACAGGGAGAGAATATGGAGGGGGCAGCCTTGCATTTAACACAACACGCACAGCGCAGTAGATGGATGATGGACCTGTGGACGGACGGACGGAGGAAGACGACGATTGGCATCGTTTTCGGACAAAGATTCCCCGCATTCGCTCACTCCCCAGGCTCCAGAACTGCAGCGGCAGCGGCAGCTCTGCTTGCGCTTGCCCTGCAGGCTGCGCGCAGCCATGCCTCTGCAGCAGCCACCCATCCCTGCCGTTTGGTAGCTGTAGCTTCACCATCTCTTCAGTGACAGTGGTCACCCTCGCTCCTAGGCTGTCAACCAGCGTTCTGTGTTGTTGTCCAAAAAAAAAAAAAAAGCCTTGTGTTCTATACGTAGCCGTCTAGGAAGAATACAGATCATGATTGTTTGGGAATTTTGTGCAATATAATCTCACTTGCATAGAGTAGTTCGTTGAGAGAAAACATGTTGGAACGTGGGTTGCTGCGTAGGGAATATGAGTGCGAGGTGAAAGGCCAAGGGCTTGAGCGAGAGAGCGCGAACGGAGAACGGGAGCAAAAGCGCCAGGAGCGAGATTGACTCTAATCTCTAGCTGACCTTTTATTCATCAAAATGTCCAATACTTATAGTGTAATCCTACCAACCACTGGGCTAAGTTTAAGGAATAACAAACAAATCAAACTCAGCTAATCCTCCTGATGACTCGGATCGACTAACAGACGATGCGAACTCTAAGCGACGTCCGTTGGCGCGCTTTCAGCGTGGTGACCGCGCACCCGCGTTCCCGCGCGGCCCACCTCGATCTTCAGCCACACTGGCTCTGTCACGACGCAGGTAGAAGGCGGTGCCGACCATAACAAAACATTTCTTCTTTGCGAGGCATAGTAAAAGAAGAAAATGGTGGTAGCGTGTGGTAGGTAGTTGCTGTGATGATCCTTGGACGCTTGCTGGTTGCAAGGTGTGAGCAAAAGGAATTCAAAATTGATGCAAGCAGTGTGGTCGCCCCGGAAGTTTGCAGGAGGGGGGCGCGCTCGCGGTGCCCCCCGGCCGGCCGGCTGCCGCTGGCCGCTGCACTGCATGCGTCCAGGGACCAGAGAACAGCTGGTCCTCCAGTGTGTCAAACACAAAGGCCGGCCTGCAATTCGAAAGCATCCAAACGCTGTTCCATTTTCCTTTGGCTCCGGCCAAATCTGATGCAGCCTCGCTCCCATACGTACTACACTTGATGGCCAAGTTAAGGTTGACAGACTCGATCAGCACCAAGATGGCCGACAGGCTGATGGTGGGTTGGGTTAATTTGAGCCTTTTGACTGACAATAACATTTGCTCGCCTGTCGACACTGCAGCCGCGATTGGATATTATGGTTGGTCAGAGCGGGGACTCGACAATGTCATTCAATTTGTTACCGTCCTTCTCCCACTCCAATCATACTATGCTCCAGTACAGCTAGCTCCATCGATAGTAAAACACGTAGAGTGTCTCTAGCTGATCAATTCGAAGGACTAGCTAGGACCCATCTTTCCACACTGCATGTGTTGTGACCTTTCCTTTGGCTCCACATCACATGTCTGCATCCGACCCTGGGAAGACACTAGGTATTCAGTGGTGATCAAGAACTAGCTTGTAGCTATGTCTGCATCCGATCCTGGTATTCAGTGGTGATCAAGAACTAGTAGTATGGTGCAGTATTCTGTATCACCGGGTTAGGGAAGGGTCGCTCCGATCAATAGTGCATCATATTGGTGCTCTGAACAACACAAACTGTAAAACATCTATCGCGGTCTGAGGCACTGTTTGTACCTACCGCAGTAAGAACAGTGATAGTATTATTGCCGAGGATCGGACATACATATATACGAGACTTTTTACATCGCCATGGATCCGTTTCGAGGCAGAATCAAGCAGCGCTTTCTACGCGTTGCAGAGATGTGTACCGAAAGATGCATCGACAGCACATGGCTACATACTGTAGTCTACATACGAGCACGCGCTGCATTCATATACGTGGTCTCCATACTGCTGATGGGAAGGAATCTTTGTCTAGTCTGCTCGTTTTTGATGAATGAATTCGCAACAGTAAGGTAGGTTGTTGATGTACGGAGGGAGCCCAAGCCATGCAATGCAACGCCAGACGAGAGAGAGGCTATGGCAGTCCGGTGCCAAGATGAGACGCCCAAATTGATGGATCTAAATATATATATTTTTATATATACAATCATCAGTAGAGGCGCAGATTAGGGATCCGCAGCTGTTGATTTGCATGGAAAGATTAGGGAGTAATGTACAGAGAGAGAGCGCATGGTCAGAATCAGAACTCAGATCTTCTTGTACTTGTGCCAGCAGATGAGCATGGCCACGCAGCGCCGGAAGATGTAGAACCGGGACCGCTGCTCGCGCGCCACCGCCAAGCAGTGCCGGCCCTAGGGGAGGGGCACGGGGTGCCACGGCCGAGGGCCCAGGAGAGGGAGGGGCCCAAACCAAAGTAGTTCATTTAGCGAAGTAATGATCTCGCGAGCAGCCAAGCAGTCGTAGAGACCCTGCGAGCAAGCGACGCAACGCGTGAAGCCGCCGGCCGCGTCGCCTCAACCACAGAGAGATGACCCACATGAACGCTGCGTCCAGGCTTTAGGGCCATGGCTGCACGGACGAACGACGACGATCAGTTTTGCGATTAGCACTTCAGCATCAGCAGATCGGTTTCAGTTCATCTAGGTATTCTTTTTCTTCTTCGTTTTTAGTTCAAAATGTATTTCAGACTTCTGCTAATACTATGTGCTCATATGTTTATGTTTTCTTTAATTTAGGTCTTAGAAAACGTTACCAAAAAAACATTGAATTTGTTTTAGCTTTACAAATAAAACTAGCATCTAATTTTTGTTTTAGCTTTACATATAAAGCTAACATCTATATATGATATAAAGATTTTATACATTGTCTAGAGGGCCGTCGCGAAGAGTTCGCCAGAGGGCCCTCAAAATCCTAGGGCCGGCACTGCCGCCAAGCACCCCCTTCTCCCATCGCCGCCTCCACCTCCACCGCCGGCGGCCGTCGGCTCAGGACGGGACGCGCACTGCCCCATGAGATGCGGCTCTTTCGACCTCTTTCTCTCTCTCTCCTCCCTCACCGCCCAAGAACTGCTAACAGTCCTCCGCCTCCTCGACAAGGCGATCGATCGTAGGCGGGACGGAGGAATCGAGCAGAAGGGGTCTCTGCTGCAACCAGAGGAGGAGAGAAGAGAGGAGGTGCGCGCGCTCCTAGTTTTTGCCACCGCATCGCGGACGACGCGGGACCTCGCGAGGGTTGTTTGGATTGGATAAACCGTGTCCGCAGTGGGGCACGCGCGTCAGGAGACGCGGGAGGAAGGTGCCGGCTGCCGGGGCCCCTTGGTGGTTATAGTCTTCCAGAAGACCAACCGGACGGGGCTCCCATAGTCCCGTCGTGTCTGAAACGGTTAACGTGATGCATCATGAGTTTGATTGATCGATTTCAGCTCTCGACTTCTGACTGAGCGGTGTGCTCGCGTAATTTTGGGATCCAATCGGCACGGCCATAAGAATTCGAGCAAACGAGCCAACACAAAATCTGCGTGACTAGAGAACGAGCTCTAGCTCAGCTGGAAAGCACTGCAGTTGAACACGCTGCCCACCAGCGTTCCAACCACGAGGACATGGGTGTTCTCACCGGGATTTATTCCTACAATAATTTTAGATGAACCGCTCAAAAAGGGACTGCGACGTGTCCGTCGTCTATGGAGCCTCGATGACTCTAGTGATCTCATCTTTGTATCTGTGTATAGTTGTAGGTCTGGTTGTATACAGGGTAGTGTGTGTGAGGTGTGCGTGTATGTGGTGTAGTTGTGTGTCTGTATGCGAACAGATGAGAAGTGTAAAAAAATCAGCATGACTAGCGCTGGGCATTTTGTATTCGTGCAAGCATGTTGGGTCGAGCCGGAGCCGGATCGTGTTGCCCATCTTCAGGGTTCAGGCCCATCAAGAACGGTAATGCTAGTTACAGAACGTCCGTTGCCTCGGACGGTGCCGATGGTGGGCCGCAATGCAGCCCAATAACCACTCTACTCGCTCGTGGTCATGTAGCTGCCTTTCACTCGTGTCCGTGCTACCCCGTGGGTCGTTCGACCGCATCGGACGAGTGTTCAACCTTATCCTTCCTACTTTATGTCCGCAACCTTATCCTCCTCGTTGCTCCCGGTCGCTTCCTACCCCTCGCGCGACGCACGCCGCTGCTTCCTACCGGTCGTGCTCGCGCGGCGCACGCACGGCTTCCGGCTGCCTGCGCCTGCACGTTGCTCACGGTGCTTCCTGCCACTCGCGCCTGTGCGACGCTGCTTTCTGCGCGTGCCTCCCTCCGTGCACGCTTTCCACATGCGCGACGGCCGGCGAGACGCCCGCCCTCCCTTCCTCCACCCGCAGCAACCTCCGCATGGCTCTATGCCACTGGAGGGGAGGAGACGGTGGCGGTTTCCGGCGAGAATAGCGCGCCTCCTTCCCCCCTTCTCTCCCTTGCTCGCCCAGCGTGTCCCCTCCATCTCCGTGTCTCCCCGTCGGCCCTCCACCCCCACACCTCCAGACGCTATGGCGGTGGCCGTGGATGTGGCCGGACCAGGCCCAGGTAGCTCTTCTCTTCCTCCCCTCTCCTCTCTCTTACTCATGAATCTGGATTTTAGGCTTCTTTCCCTACCTCATCCTTTGCTGACTCCTTTGTAATCTGGATTTGAGCTTCCCCCTCTCTGTTCTTGTACTCTGGAATTTGAATCTGAGATCTGGATTTTTTTTCTGGAGTTTCAGTACGTTTCGAATTGATGGCGCATTAGGTTCTAGTTTGATGTTTCAGCAGATTCCTATTGCTCTAGATTTTTGGTTTTTCAGGATATTTCAGTGCATTTCAATTTGATGTTGCAGTAGGTTCTAGTTGACATCGCAATAGAATATTTGAGATGGTTCAGTATCATGTTGTAATAGATACTGAAAAGCAGCTAGAATTTCTATATGTTTCAGTATGTTTCAAATTGATAGTGCAGTAGGTTCCTGTTTGATGTTGCAGCAGATTCTAAATTGATGGTGCAGTAGGTTTAAGTTTCTCCCAAATGTTGCATCTCCCATCGTAGCTGGTTTCTGTGTTTTTGCTGCAGCAAAAGTTTTCTGTGTTGGTTGCAACACACGTGCATACTTTTGTTGTTTCAAATTGCTTGATCCTTTTTTATTTCAATTGGTTGTTTATTTCAGATTCCATGACATTTTTGTTTTAATTTTTTTCCTGTTTTCTATGTTGTTTTGCAACACATGTTCCTCTGCTGTTGAACATGAGTTTCAGTTTCAACTCATGGCCCGACTATGTTCCTCTGTTGTTTTTTCTTTTGTTTCGATTCTAGTGTTGTCGATGTTTCACTAATATTTTTTTTGTTTTTGTCTCATTTTAGTTTCATTTTGAATCTGTGTTTTCAATCTTTTTTGTTTCAATCTACGTTTCAGTTAATTCAATGAATTTTTTTGTTTTATTTTTTCTAATCTGTTGTTTCAGTTATATGTTCTTCTTTGTTTCATCGAGATTTTCCCCTTTTTGTTTCAGAGGATGCGGCAGTCAAGTGTTGGGCGTTTGTGGCATAGATGGAGGAGCAGGGCCATGCGGGCCTCCATGGACGGGCAAGGAGGGTGTGTCTTTTCGTATTGAAGCGGGCGGACGTGGGCCGCATGCATGCGCGGGGGCAGAGGAGGCACGAGATGGGAGGTTGGGGGTGGACAGTGAACGGGGGTGGGCCGGGCTCAGGGGACCTATGCGTAGGACTTTCGAGCGCCAGCGTGACCCCATCGAGAAACCTTTTTTCATTCAAAGAAAAGAAATTTGTTTTCCTATTTTTGCTATAAATAAATAAAATTCATCTCGCGTTTCACCTCCTGAAAACCGCATCTTGCGCACCCTTGTCAGACTACTTGCCAAATACTTACGAATACAAAGAGTTTCAGGTACTTGCTTTCCGGGCAGATAAACACAAGATGAGTGCTTTTCTTTAAGAAAAAACATATTTCTTGTAGGAATTTGTTTGTCGTCTGCTCTCATGATCTCGAATCTGTTTTTCATGGAACGTTTTATTAACCTATGCATATCTGCTATTTCATACCCAAAATATTGTGAAACAATGGATCTGTTTGGAAGGAAATTGGTTTCCGAGAACAGCCAACATTATGAATTTTTATTTTATTTTATTAGTTATAAACAACTAAATTTCTAATAAGAAACTATGAGAAACTATTTTTTTCAGATATTGGTCACACCACATGTTTCTTTCTTGACCGTGGCACGAGACACATTTTTCAGTAAGAAAAGATAGAGATGAACACAACCATGATAATCGGATGTTACCAATCATGCACATGTATTAGATGGCTAAATAGGCATGCTGACAATGCGACCCACCTTTATCCTCAAGAAGGTCGCGCTTGGTGAAGTTCCTATCCTACATGGGCCGTCTTTGTATTAGTTCATGGATATCATGACTAAGCGTCTGCCTATACACAATTACTCATTGATTTTCATTCCAATCTATGTGTCGTGAAATTCCCACCGTTACTAAAGGGGGTGTTAGATGTGTATATATCTAGGGTTCTAATTATAATTGTACTGAACTCTTTACGACTATATATGAAAGTCACCCCTCCCTAATGAAGCGAACTGGTCTTCCTCTTCCTTTCTATAGGCATCATGTAACAAAATCAAGAAAATTGATATTAACTTAACACAATATTAGAGGTTATTGTAAATTAGAGAATGATGTATCAAGTTCCATCATTCTTTAATTTACAATTGTATTAGCGGCTACCTTAGCTCTTTTACTTGATCTTCTATGGTTCTCGTAACAATTAATATACATGTCAACTGCCTCCAACACATTATATGACAATAGCCGTCCAAACTCTTGCTTTTGAAAAAACACAAGCATATAATTTTGATATGAAAAAATGATGTTAAATATTTCAAGCCTATTTTTGTTGTACAAACAATATGGGTGTTCCATTTGTTAAGAGTTATGGTTTTGTCATCACTTATTGAACTAGTAATAGCATTTCTCACATTGAACTTCTTGAACTTTAATATCTTATGTCTTTTTTAGATTGATAGAGAATATAGAAAGTCAATGTGAAGAAACACAGATTACCCAACTAACCATTTAACCCTAAGCCAAAATTATTCCTGAAAAGCAAATTTCTCTATAAGTTCAAGAAAGTAAGACATGAGTCCACTATCTGTAGATAATTGAAGCATATCCTTGCTTTCTAGAATTCAGCCTATCATTACTAGTTTGCTTTCTTTTGGAGCCTTTAGTCGAGTACTCTCTTCCAAAAAATCATGATATAGATAATGCATCCAAGAGTATAGTTTCACTCTATTGCCTCTGAGTTTCATATTAGCTTTGAATACTAATGCAGTTGAAAAAAAACACACTTTCTTTTGGAAGTCGAGTACTCTCTTCCGAGAAATCATGATATAAATGATGCATAGAGTGTTGTTTTACTCTATTGCTCCTATTATCCTCGAATACTGATGTAGTTGAAAAAAGGCACACATTCCTATAATTGAAACATATATTTAAAATTAGTTAGTCTGTGCATCTCAGCATACTCCACAAGAAGATCAATATCACTTTCGATCTAGATTTCATTCAGTAAATTCCACATTAGGTCAATTAGTACTATGCATGGAAGCTTCACGCGCGATTCTTTCCAGAGGCTCCATGTTGCGATGTGATAATTTTGTATAAGCATGTGGGTTTAAGGAAAATATGCCTTCATCCCCTCTTGACCACTTGCTAGATCCTTTCACCTCTCCACTCCAACACCTCCTTTTCTCACACTGGCCATTTGTGCCTCGTTTGGTTTCTCGCTCGCTACATATATAACACTCCACATGCCGAGAAGGGATGGAGACATACCACATGTAAGTGCTTAGAGCTTATGCTTCTTGTGTCATATTGGTTTCTGAATTCTTCAATTCTAAATGTGTAAGATCGATCATTCTACTCTTCTACTTGATGATTAATTTATCCATTGTTGTTTCCTAGGACCAAAGTTAGCTCATGTGAAGTACCATGCTCTTACGTGTTGCAGCACATCAAGAAGCTATGGTGTTTCTTTTATATAGTTTTCCATATCAATCATGTTGAAACATTATGTCATAGTTATAATTAGCTTGAGACATTTTGACCTTAGGGTTTATGCATGTTAAATTTAAATAAATCTATAACTAAATCATACAGAGTATGGAACTTTTACAATTCAACAATACAATAATTAGGCCACCATAAAAATGTCACCACAATTGGACCCTAGAAACTACAGTTATAAATTATTCCAATTAATTATAGAAAAATATAGATTTAAATTTATAGCAAAAACTTTATACTAAAGTATACCATATTGTCTATATTTTTACTGTGTAGATCTACTCATTTGGAGTCAAACAAAATTGAATTTTTTATTTTATAATTTTTCTTTGATTTTTATGATTTTTTAAAGATTTAATCAAAATAAATAAAAATAATAAAATGAAATTGTCTTCAAAACCGCTCCAGAGAGTCAAAGCCCACGACTTTCAAAAGTTGAGAAAGTCGATTTGCCTGATTTTGAGGCTAATGGATGAAAAACAGACTCGCAAAAATTATGAGGAGAAAAAGCAGATTTTTTTTTCCCGAACAAAGCCCTGACCTAATTTCGTGCATCTCTTATATACAAGTATAGGAGTATTATTATGCAGGGACTACCTATCACAGTATGCAGTAGAGGCTAAACTTGGTTCGCTTATTCGGTTAGTGCCAGTCTGCCTATTATGTATTTTTTTTCAGAACTCAGGTGGGACGGGACTCTACTGATTATAAACAAATAAATAATAAACAAACAAATAAATAAATAAATATTTTTTGAGAATAAATAAATAAAAATATGAGAGGTGTTGGGCCGAGCCCGAGCCAGATCGTGTGTTCTTGCTGTCACGACGTACAGTGGTCGGCCTATCAAGAAAACCTGGAGATGGCCCATCAAGAAAGCATGGTGATGAGTTTTTGGTGGTGGTGAAGCGGGCTTCAACGCAACGCGCCGGAGCGCCCGGAAGTCGAAAACGCGAGCCCGGCACCACTCCACGCGCAGGAGCGCCCGCAGGAGCTAATTGGGCGACGGGCACGGGCGCACGGCAGCTGCCTATGCCAGCTGGGCCTGCGGGGCGCTCGTGGTGCGGCGACTTGCTTCGGTTAGAATTTAGTTCCCCTGATGTACTATGTACCATGCCACAATCTCTTAATTATTGACCAATTAGCTCTAGATTTTACACTACGTACCCAATTGATACATCCCTTGTACATTAGATAACGTTTAGAGTCAACATGGAAGGGACAAATTCCTGGCTAATATGAGATAATAAAATAAACACATTTTTTTGCCTCATATTTGTGAATGACGTCCTCTGTACAGCCTGCCTGAAAATTGTGTGCTTAACTTTTAGTGAAGAAGACTGCTCTATTCAGCTGAAGACGATGCAAAGAGGACGTCGGCAGACACGGAAAAGGGGAGGCGACGAAGGAGACAATGGATCTCTTCCCCCAGAACACTGGGTTCGGCTCAGAGGGCGCCATGAAGGAAGCCCCTGATGCGAGGTACTTGACGAAACAGGTACCTCTCCGTTCCATTCAGTTTCGGTTCACAGCCATTCTTTGGCCTCATATTTGTGAATGGTGTCCTCTGTACAGCCTGGCTGAAAATTTTGTGCTGAACTTTTACTGAAGAAGACTGCTCTATCCTTAGGAAAATAATAATAGTCTCATATAATCTTTAGATGCTGTGAAGAAGGTAAATATGAAGAACTTTTCTGGTGTCATACCGGATTGCAGATTTCTGTAAATATGATACTAAGGTGACAATAATTTATTAAATGGCAGTCTTAAGAAGAAAAAAAAGGAAATAGGCACAAAAGGCTAACGTGGTTGTTGTCAAAGTTTTATCCTACAAATCAGTGAGTACTCAAGTTCCAAGGTAATGAGTTGCTACATAGTTCTTGCTTGTGCCACTACTGCAACTATTGGCCATTATTTTCCTTTTTTTTTTTGTCTCTTGAGACTTTGTATGAGAACTACCTTTCATTAAAATAAAGCACAGTAGGGGACTCCCCCTCCGGTTTTGATAAAAAACTATAGGCCATTATTAAACATTTGGCTATCTGCAGTGTTATCTCTGTCACTACTGCCAACATTTTCCTTACTTCTTTTGTTATCTCCGGAACCAAGCTTGGGAGATACACCGTCTGAGTCCATGCACCACTCGTGGAGTGTTGGCATGCAATGATCATAAGCAGCAGAAACTAAACCACGGACTGCCCACAGCAAGTAGTCAGATATATGGAATAATGGTCATTCCCTGAATATTTTCAGGATTACAATTTTGTTGTTTAGTGATCATATCTGCTTGCAGAATTTCACTTCTACTTACAATTACAAATTTCTTGAAAGAACAAAGCATAGACTTCACTTTTTTCTACCTGTATCATCTTGAGTGGTAGAGCATTTTTTCTGTTTCATAAGGTAAGCCCATAAGAGAAGCTGCTCTCCATGTGATCAAAATATATCTACTTAAGAAATCTATATTGACTGAAAGATTAACATTGAGATAATGGTCTGATACTTATATTTATCTATTTCCCCTTTTAAGTAGCAGTGATTTGGATGAAAAATAAACACAAGGACTCATTTAGTCAGAAGAAGTATGTTCTGCTTTGGAAATCATATCCCCATAGTTCACCCTGTTCTGCCTTTAGAGGATGTCTCTAAGGAAAATAACCATGTAAGTGTGTATCGCACCTTTTTCTGTGAATCTTCAATCTATTTTGTTCGCATCGCCTTTGGTTGTTAATTTGTTGTCACCTAAATTGCCAGTGTAGCGTCTTTTTTAATGAAAATATCAAGTGTTAGCACGGACAATATACTAGTACTTGAAGTGGCAGGAAGGGGATGTACATATACAGTTCCACCAAGAAAGCAAAATGACTTCATAAAAAATCATGACATACCTACTGCGAAATTCCGCAGGCAATTGAAATGGATGATCTGTCTGAACATTTTGCAGAAAAAGAAAAAGAAAATGTAGCTAGAGTAATCATAGTATTTTCTCAGTGAATCCATGCAAGATACACATGCTACAAAACAGTATTCTTCCCTCCACTCGTTTTGCATACTTTCTTTTTCGGTTGAGATGGTGTTCTTGTACCAACGTGTTCCTCTTCATCCCCTGAGTTGGTACAGTGAATCTGTTGAGAAATCGACGCCTTTAACCTTGACGTCGACTTTCTATAAGTGATACCAAATTGGAGTGATACCAGTTCTTCTGTGGACCCTTAAACCCACACTACTATGAGGAGACCTTCACATCGACACTAACGCGGGAGACCGACTCTCTACAAGGAAACTCAAACCTTTATTCACTTGCTCATAACTTGATACAAGACTCCCTACACTCTTTATGTGTCTATCCTAGATACTTTCACACTATCATGGAAACCTCTTCATCTTCTATCTTATGTCTATGCCATGGTATGTCTTTTTGGTGGTAGTGTATTGGGAGAGAGGGGAGCACCTCTATTTATAGGTGCTCATGGCCCTTGTGGTGTTGCCATGTGGCAACTTCCACACTCTTCCTTATAAATATCTATCTCTAGAATTTTTCTACCATACAAAATATCTAAGCTTCTAGAGTATTCCTAAGTTGCCATGAAGCATGGCAACTCTATGCTCTCCACATCTCCAAAGTCTTCTAGAAGCTTCTCATCTTGCCATGATATTATCCTTATATATGGAAAAGTCTCTTGTTATTTCTAAAATCTTCTAGAACCTTCTAAGTATGCATTGCATATTTCAACACTCCCCTCAATGCATACTTGTCTTGGGTGGTCGAACCAATACGTGTCGCTTCGCTTGAATCTTCTGCGCTCTACCGTTACGAGACTTCTTCTTCTCTTGTCCTTGTGCCTTTTCTTCCTTCAACTCATGTGTTTGTGTCGTGAGCTTCCTTTTAGACTTGATGGATCCATGCATCTCTTTTTTCTTCTTCATCCTTCTAGTTGTCTGTCCTCTAGATGCTTCCTTGTATGAAGGCAAAATAACTTTAGCTGATGAAGTATTGTCATACCTGAGATCTTCACCACTGCATCCTCTTGGAATTTTCTTTGCCTTCTCATGCTCCTTCAAATCTTCATGGATCACCAATGCTCCATACTTGTCTTCACTATGCTGTTGTGGCTCCTCATGTTCATGAAGACTAGGCTCTATCTTCATATTTTTAATATCTTCCTCCTCACCGTTTAGAGTCTCCCAATCTTTATCACGGTCATATCCAAATACTATGAATCCACTAGAAGCACCTGGATCTCTCACCTTCATAGAGAAGCCACCTTCTGCATCCCACTCTTCTTCACTTGGGCATGTACTCAAGACAACTTTCTTTGTTGTAGCCACATTTCCTTCTGAGTGCCTCCGTGGACTCCAACAATCCCGTGCAAGATGTCCTTTCTTGTCGCAATTGAAGCACTCACCTCTTCTTCTCCTCTCATTCTTGACCAACTCCTGGTCATCTTCATCACTGCTCCCTTGTTGAGCTCCCCCTGAATAGCTGCTCTTCTTTGGACAACGTCTGTTACCTCTAGTTCACTCTTTCACCTCTCCTCGGCCTCTTAGTGGACCCTTCTTCCTGATGAAGAGCACCTCCTCCTCATCATTCTCTTCCAAAGTGAAGTTTCTCATCTGCTTGGCTAATGTCTCCTGATTAGCCAATAGATTCTCCAACTCCACCAAGGACGGCTGTACTGGCCATCCACTCACTGCAGCCATAAACCCACTGTACTCGGGTCTTAGGCCATTTATGATGATCCTTTTCATCCGAGCTTCACTGACCTTCTCCTCCGGGTCAAGTTGAGATATCTCCCGGCATATATTCTTCACCTTAGTAAAATACTTGTTGATGCTCAGAGTGCCTTGTGAGATACTTGCAAGCTCTTTCTCTAGGAGTTGGAGTCGTGCCTCATTCTTCTTTGAGAACAGCTTCGTCAATGTCTCCCAAGCCTCATTTGGTGTCTCTGCATCTCTGATGTGCTCCACCAGGTCTTTCGCGATCGTTGTCTTCAATACAAACATAGCCTTGCCTGCTTTGATTCTCCACTTTCGCAAGGCTTCTGCATTCTCCTTCAGTGGAAGAGTCTTCTCGGTACCCGCTACGACCTCCCATAGATCCTGACCCATCAAGTAGGACTCTATGCAAGTTTGCCAATAGCCATAGTTGTGGCTATTGAGCCTTCTCATACCTCCTGCACTCAAGAGATCCGCCATCTCAACTGACGCCCAGCGTCACCTACGCTTGGTCCCAGACCAGCGTTTCTTCACAGTCCCGAACTGTGATCTCCGGCAGAGTCTCCCCTTAGCGCCTCTTGGTGCCACACCGAGCAATGTAAGTGCCCTGCACCTACCAACAACTGTACCGACCACTATGAATGCCCTGCACTCACCTCAGACTACTCCCACTACTGGTCCCTGACTGACCTGCTCTGATACCAGTTGTTGAGAAATCAGCGCCTCTAACCTTGACGCCGACTTTCTAGAAGTGATACCAAACTGGAGTGATACCACTTCTTCTGTGAACCCTTAAACCCACACTACTATGAGGAGACCTTCACACCAACACTAACATGGGAGACCGACTCTCTACAAGGGAACTCAAACCTTTATTCACTTACTCATAACTTGATACAAGACTCCCTACACTCTTTATGTGGCTATCCTAGACACCTCTATACTATCATGGCAACCTCTCCATCTCTTACCTTATGCCTATGCCATGGTATGTCCTTTTGGTGGTAGTGTATTGGGAGGAAGGGGAGCACCTCTTTATAGGTGCTCATGGCCCTTGTGGTGTTGCCATGTGGCAACTTCCACACTCTTTCTTATAAATATCTATATCTAGAATTTTTCTACCATACAAAATATCCAAGCTTCTAGAGTATTCCTAAGTTGCCATGAAGCATGGCAACTCTATGCTCTCCATATTTCCAAAGTCTTCTAGAAGCTTCTCATCTTGCCATGATATTATCCTTATATATGGAAAATTCTCTTGTTATTTCTAAAACCTTCTAGAACCTTCCAAGTATGCATTGCATATTTCAACAGAATCAAATAGGAAAAAGGTAAAAACAAGTTCAGACTTCACGGTTACATATTGAGGAAATACAGAAACAACACAAAACTAGGGAAAGCAATGTAGATGAAGTGGCTGGGTTAAGTACCTCTAGGTTTAGATGAGCTTCCGATGATGTTAGTATCAAAGTTTTTGGGTTCTCTTGTGGAGAACACATACCATTTCCTTGGGATTAGGTCCATCATGCGCGTAAGCACTGACATGCTAGATATGTTTCACCTTGTCCCACTCGGTGCCAGATTGTGTAGTGGCTATGGAAGTGAGCAGTGCTTGACTGTAGTCCACCAGGAGGTGCTTTGTTCTCACATTTTGCAAGTACCTTAGGAGTGTTTCCATGCGGGAATCCTCCAGCTCAACCCTCTGGATTGAGGGCATGCCATGAAGAAATTTCATCTTTTCTCAATTACTAATTGTAAGTTTTTGCAATCTTGGGAGGTCAGTTATACTCTCCAAGTTAGGGTTGTGAAACACATCAAGCTCAAGTATGGAAGTCAAATTCTTTAGAGAGCTGAGTTGTTGAACCTCATATACGCATAACTTCTTAAGAGCCCTCGCATGATACACAAGACCAGGCGGAATGCACCTCAACTTGCACCTCTTCACTAGGAGCAGCTCCAAAACTGGCATGGCTTGCACATAAGTTTGCTCCTCCCACTCCCACTCCTCCTACTCCACCATTCCAATGAACTCCAGCCTATGTAATCTAGGAAAAACTACTCTTGCCAGAGATGGATGGCCATGACGATGATGATGATAGCCCCCCTAGAAATCAGGTCCCACACGCTTGATGGCTGGAGCGTGGTCAACCTGTAGAAACTGCAAGCAGGGGAGCTAACATAAACCATCAGGGAGCTGGGAACAAAAGGCAAGGTCATCCATTGTTAGGAACCTCAGGAAATTAAGGGCCATCATTGCCTTTGATGACATTATCCACCTTGGGAGCCGCTGACCAAAATATCCTCCGATATCGAGGCTCTCTAAAGACGGTGGAGGGCATAGCTCATCAAACGCCTCTTCAATTCGCCGTTGTTCCTCCTCAGAGGTGCTTCCTTCATCTGTGATCAACCCAACATCACCTAGTTTACTGCTGCACCCTAAAGTCAAATAGGTAAGATGCTCCTTGGCGCCAAGCCTCGCCTTTGCTACAAATGAGGTGGCAGATACAATGTTGAGGCCTTTTATAGCAAGATCCCTGAGCTGGGAAAGAGGGCCTAACTCTTCCAAACTACACCAATTTCCATGCATGTGGGCTGGAAACCCATATAGTTTCCTCAAATTTGTTAAGCCACCAAACCCCTAGGTATACCATCAGTTATACTTGTGCCAGTAAGGCTAAGATACCTTAGGTGTCCTAACTTTACAATACTGTCAGGTAGTTTTGTCAGATTTTCACATCCTCTAAGGCTAATGAGCTGCAAGAATTTCATTTTGCCAATCTTTTCTAGTAGTCTAGACATATCACAGTAACGTATGGACAAATACCTCAAGTGCTTCAGTTGATACAGAGAGTCAACCAGAGAGGCAACATTTGAAGATTGTATATGCAAGGTCCGGAGGCTTGGAAAAGCAATTAGCGAATCACAAGGCTTAATATTGAAATGGCCAAATGTTATTTGTGTTCTCAAATGTCTTTGTGCTTGTAACGTGCTCCACTTTAATTCACCTGATTCATACCCTTTTGTTTCTATACACAGCTGAAGAAACTTTTGCGTATTGAGTTTACTGATGATACCAATTTCCTCATTGTGAGCTACTAGTGATTCATCTCCCGCCACACATTGACCAAATGAGCAAACAACATCATGCATGGTACAATGATATTGATTGATATACTCCTTGTCTGGCTCTATGAGGTTCCTCACAATTAACTCCTTGTAGTAATGTCTTCCTGTTTCTTCTAGTTCATCTAATGGACTTCCATGAACAAAACCTTCACTGATCCACATTCCAACAATTATATCATAGCCAAATACTATATTTTTGGGGAGAAGGGAGTAATGTAGAAAGCATTGCTTCAAACAAGGTGAGAGATTTTCATAGCTTAGGTATACAGCATAGTTTAGCTCTTCTGGCATTCCAGCAATCGACTAGGCAGAATCATTCAGAAATTTCTCCTAGTCACTTCTATTTCTCTCTTTCTGGCACAAGAGCCCTCCCATCACTTTCACTGCAAGTGGCAAGCCATCACATTTTGCTATAATTTTCATTCCGATATCCTTCAGCATCTCAATGTCAGCTTCATGTACCTCATTTGAGACTACCTGCATGCAGTTCAAGCCCATAGAACAGGTAAGTGTTATAGAACTACAGAAGCTCTTGGGCAGTGCTACTACTTTAGTTACTACTGAAGGATTGTGTCAGTATGTTGTATGTGATATCCCTGTGTATGTTATTATTGTTTTTAAGTATAATGCTGTTATCTTTGCTCTTTCATTTAATATCTATTGACCATATTCTGACAAAAATTTCACCTCTAGTAGAACTATCAGGTTATACCTGATATTTTAAAACATAACAGCTAGTGAAGAACTGGCTATTCAACTCCAGCTCACAAACATTAGTTTTTATCCTTATTTTTTTTATAACAACATATTTACTGGAATTATAGTTCCTTCTACAACGTTAAAATAAATATCACAGTTGCTTCATGTTACAATGTCATATGTTAATAGGTGGGTTGCTGGAATAGAAATTTGAGGGGTTTTGTTGCTTTTTTTTGCGAAAGGTTTTATTGCTTGATTGGTACATTAGTTTAAAAAAACTACATTGTGCCTTTTCTGAAGTCGCATTGTAATCAAAATTTAGACCAGCTCAGTGCAAGTATAACCATAAAAAAACTTCTAAAATTAAACTCCAGTTTATAGTATGCATGCTATGTTAGTGCTAGTTCTCTGTGAGTATGTACATATACTTCCTTAGATGCTGGAGTTTGTGATAAAATGTGTGTGTCAGAATTTCAAATGCTAATACTAACATTTTTTCGATATTTATATATATTATTATATGGCACAAAGTTACAGTACGGTGCAGAGTATCAAATTGTCGAACTATATATCAATTTACTGGAGTCAGATTGCACAACTGTAGGCACAAAAAGTATATAAGGGCAAAAAACAATGCACAGACCTGTTTCTTGAGTAATGACCAAGCATCTAATAGGCCTAGTTTGTCATCATGGTGGTAGGGATGCGCTGCTTTCATTGCTCGGGCGACTCTTTCATCTCTCGTGGTGATGATGACCCAACTTCCTTCTCGAAGCACAGCATTGACCAAGGGAGTTTCAAGCACATCCTCCCATGCCTTGTGGCTCCATACATCATCCATGACCAGCAACAACTTCTTTCCTGTCAAGGCAGCAGCAAGGGCTGGCTGGAGCAAAGCCATTGCTTTTTTGCCATGGTGGTCTTCCCCAGCTAGTGTGATGGCGGTTCGGAGCAGCTCAACCTTGTCAAAGTCTTGATTGATGCTCAGCCATATCCTCTTTTCGAAATTGTTCATGATGATCTCATGGTTGAAGATCTCACGGGCCAGAGTGGTCTTGCCAATGCCGCCAACACCCACGATGGCAGCCACCATAATTTTTCTCTTGCTGCCCTCCTTTTCTGTTAGCATCTCTACGAGTTCTCCTGTGTCTTCTTTAATCTTCTCACCGACCACCACATCTGACTGTGTAGGCTCCCCTGTTGTCTCACGATTGATAGCTGAGTGAAAGGTCACCTTCCTATTACGCTCCATGTAGGAGCTGAGGTTAACAAACCTGAACTGAGCACTCCATGTAGGAGCTGAGGTTAACAAACCTAAAATAAGCTTTGGAATCCAAATTCAATTTCAAATATGGAAATCATTTTTAGGGTTAGACTTAGACTTATACACTATGCTTGACACTAGTGTAAACACGGTTTACACCTCAAGTACATAGAATATAAATTAAGCATTTGCGATGACATTCAAAAATAGGGTTTTATTATTTCATGTGACAAAACATTCCAGAAACCCAATCAACCTATGAAATGTAAACTTGTTTTAGTTAATGCACATTAAGATTGACTTAAACATGAATGCTTTACAGTGCATATGATGACATGACATGTTTTAGTTAATATAACACCAGAGGTGTTACAGTTCTACACGACGCATGAAGATGCGAGGTGGAGGAAGAGAGACAAGATTCTAGAATATTCCCCACTTCTCATGATCTAAGATATTTGTATGGAAGAGTGTAGAATAGAAAATAAAATAAATTAGAAAAATTATAATATCTAGGAATACTCTAGAAAGGGGACACATGGCATAAATTCATGGATCCCCTAGGCCTATAAATAGAGGGCCCCTCCCTTGCCATGCCACACACAAGCAAAGGGATACATATCAAGGGAGCCACTCTATGAGAGCATGGTAGAGAGTGGTGTGTGGTGAAGAGTGAGTGTGCTAGGATAGCCACCAAAGAGTTGTACTCTTAGAATGTTACAATAAAGTTTATTTTTAGTCTCCTGGTTATGCCTTATAGTTTCTAAGTGCTTAGTGCCTAAGTTGTGATCCATCGAAGGTAGGCTCTACCACCCGGGATCATAAGGGTCTGGACTTCATCGTAGGTTGGCTCTGTCACCTGGAAGTCAGCTTCATCTGTTGGTAGGCTCTGCCACCTGGAAGTGAGAAGACGGTTCTGCCATCGAAAGGACCCTCTGCACTAAGTAACTAGAAATTATAAAAGAACCAATCGACTCAGAGTGAGTTGGTGTTCTAGGTGTAGGTCCTCATTAGTGGGTATTAGGGCCACCAAAATCTCTTACAATTGGTATCAGAGCTGTGACGATCTGGGGCCGTCAGGAAGAGGTTTCTTTAGTTGGTGCAACATCAAGACGCTAAGGGAAGACTCTGCCGGAGTTCACAGTCCAGGACTGTGAAGGAACGCTGGTCCGGGACCAAGCGTAGTTGACATCGGGTGTCCGTTGATATGGCGGATCTCTTTAGTACAGGAGGAATTAAGAAGCTCAACAGTAACAATTATGGCTATTGGAAGACCTGTATGGAGTCTTACCTACAAGGACAAGACCTATGGGAGGTTGTTGCGGGCACCGAAATGGAGCCTCCATCAAAGGAGAGTGGCGATGCCTTGCGGAAATGGCGTATCAAAGCCGGCAAGGCCATGTTCGTGCTAAAGACAACTATTGAGGAGGACCTACTGGAGCATATCCGAGATGCAGGTAGCCCAAAGAAAGCTTGGGAGACTCTTGGAAAATTATTCTCGAAGAAGAATGAAGCATGCCTCCAATTATTAGAAAAGGAGCTCTCAGGTATCTCTCAAGGAACTATGTCTATTGGTCAATATTTTACAAAAATAAAATCCATATGTCGAGAGATATCCGAGCTGGCACTGGAGGCGAAAGTTGGTGATGCCTGTAAGAGGAGAATCATCATTAATGGCCTTAGACCCGAATATCATGGGTTTATAGCCATAGTGAGTGGATGGTCGACTCAACCTTCATTGGTGGAGTTAGAAAATCTATTGGCTAATCAGGAGGAGTTAGCCAAGAGGATGGGAGGCATTTCTATGAAGGAAGAAGAGGAGGCTCTCTTCACAAGCAAAAAGAAGGGACCACCTAGGAGGCAAGGAAAGTCAAAACCAAGATGGATGGAAGGTGGCAAGCATCACCCAAAGGAGAAAAGTAGCTATTCAGGAGGAGCCCATGGACGAGAAAACCAGCAACAACAACCAAAGAAGGATGGATGCTTCAATTGTAGTAAGAAGGGTCACTTTGCTCGAGAATGCTGGTTTCCAAGGAGGCGCTTTGAAGGAAATGAGAAGCAAAATGAGAAGCGCTTTAAAGGGAATGTGGCCACCACCACAAGTGAGAAAAAGGAAAATTACACTAGTGAAGAAGAATGGGATGTTAAAGCTGGGTTTTCTCAAAGTGTTGAGGAAGATGAGTTGGAGGACTCGGAGGCACATACTTTTGTAGCAACAACTGATCCAACAATTAACTACAAGAAGGATTGGATCATTGATTATGGATGCTCCAACCACATGACTAGTGATGATAAAAATTTGGAGGGAATCACCGACTATAAAGGAAGGAGAGTTATGCTTATAGCAGACAACTCAAAGTTATCAATCTCTCATGTTGGAAAGACAATTGTTCCAAGGTATGGTCCTCAGCAACTCCAAGTTGATAGAGTTTATCATGTTACTGGCTTGAAGAAGAATCTGATGTCGGTCCCTCAATTGATAGCAGAAGGAAAATATGTGTTTTTTGGGCTGGAAGGTGTGGCAATTTTTAGAAAATTAAAGGTGATTGGCACACCTATCATGGAAGAAAGGAGGAGACAATCGGTCTATGTCCTCTCCGCTGAATCTGCTTATGTGGACAAGGCTCAGAGGAATGAGACGGGTGATCTTTGGCATGCGCGTCTTGGACATGTTAACTACAGTAAGCTGAAGGAGATGATCCAGAAGCAAGTATTAAAGGGGCTTCCTCAAGTGGACATCTAGACAGATATTGTTTGTACTGGTTATCAGTATGGCAAGACTCATCAGTTGCCATACAAGAAATCAAAACATCGGTCTGAGATGCCATTGGAGCTCATACACTCGGATGTTTTTGGCCTAGTCAAGCAAATATCTATTGGAGGTATGAGGTACATGGTGACTTTCATTGATGACTTCTCAAGGTACGTCTGGGTTTACTTTATGAAAGAGAAGTCTGAAGCTTTCACAAAATTCAAGGAGTTCAAGGAGAAGGTAGAAGGTGAACTCAACGTAAAAATTAAGTGCCTCCGTACTGATAATGGGAGAGAATATTTATCAAATGAGTTCACCAACTATCTTAAGGAGCACAAAATAAGAAGACAATTAACTTGTCCCAATACTCAACAATAAAATGGAGTAGCGGAGCGCAAGAATCGCCATCTTGTAGAGACTTGTTGAAGTATGCTCCATGCCAAGAATGTACCAGCAAGGTTCTGGGCCAAGTGTATGAGGACAGCAGCCTATGTGATTAATAGGCTACCACAAACTAAGTTGGGATTCAAGTCACCACATGAGCTATTATGGAAGGTGAAGCTGGTGGTAAGCCATCTCAAAGTATTTAGTTGTGTTTGTTATGTGTTTGTGCCTAATCACCTAAGGAGCAAGTTTGAGAAGAAAGCAATTCGATGCATCTTTGTTGGCTATGATGATGCACGAAAAGGTTGGAGATGCTATGATTTAGCCACAGGGAAGATTCATGTCTTAAGAAATGTGGTGTTTGATGAAACCTCTGCTTGGTGGTCTTTCGAGAAGATTGAGATCCCAGAATCTCAAGATCTGGAGGAAATTCCAGAAGAATCCATAGAGAAAGTGGAAGAACAGACTTTAACTCCAAGTGAAGACAAAGAGGAGTCACCAAGGAAGGTGAAGAGTCCTTGGAAGACTGGAGTACATCGGTCAGTTGAAGATGAGCCTCTGCCACAGGAAGTAGAGCAAGAAGAGCCCACTCAAGGTCTACGGAGATCGACAAGAAGGCCGAAGCCCAATTCAAGGTATGCAAAACTGTGTCTTATTGAGCCTTCCACTTATAGCTCAATCAAAAGGTGCAAGGCTAGGCCCGTGGCTCGAGAAGGGAAGAATAGAAGAGTGTCAAGAAGAGCTCAGAAGAGTCTAGAAGGCAAGCATTGGAAGAAGTTTGCCTTGAGGGGGAGTGTTAAAATGAAGCAAGCCAAACTTCTTTCGGAGTATTCTTCACAAGGCATCATATTTGGAGGAGGCCATCTTTTGGAAGGTTCTTGGGGCAGAACCTTCTAAATCATATGGCCCACACACATGATTATTGTCTAAATAGACTCCTAATAACCATGACCATGTTTCATATGACTTAAAAAGTCTGTCGGGTAAATCCCGAATCATCCACAATTCTCCGAGCAGGATCCATCGTTATAGAGAGATATTGCAGTATTACAATAGTTTGATGTAAATAATATACCACGGAGTAAAATAGCGGAAGACTTACAATAACATAAGTTTACAAACCTTTGAGTTTCAAATATTTACAACCATAAGTTTAGATTGTACAAACCATAATAGTAGTGGAGTAGCAGTAGATAACCTTATTACAATACCAAACGAAAAGCTCTGCCCAAGAGCTAAACACCTTACTCGTTGTCGCTTTCCTCGACGACTGTCATGCAGTAGGATGCGAAGCATTCCTGCCCATGAGGCTCACCTGCAACAAGGGTTCAACAAACCCTGAGTACAAAAGTACTCAACAAGACTGACCCGACAAAAAAGAGGGGTGGAGACTCAAGAAATGCAGGCTAGAGGGACAAGGTAAGGCTTGTAAGAGATAAGAAATTTTGCAGAAAGGCTTAACAGAAAGTAAAGTTTGCTTGGACTAGCCCCAATTATCAACCAACTTCATTATTAAACCTTAATCTTTATTCAAGTTGTTACTATGATGATGAACACCGATCGAGTCTTCTTCTCCGAGAAGCAACGGCGATTCGAATCTATTTTCATACCCAGCTAGGACCTAGGTCACTGGAATACCGAAGACTTTAACTCCGATGCACCCCAGATGAACTGATATACAGGGATAACAACCACAGCCATATATCACCACATGATACACGTGAGCTATGCGGCCCAGCGTATCGAGATACGTGGAAACTTAAACCCCACAGTAAAACACACTATGACATATGTGGGATCTCTGGCCCCACTATAAGTCACTCCATGATATACACGGCTCCAACCATCCATATATCACTTCATGCATGTGGATTTCTAAATTCTCGATATCACCAGTTCACCAACGGACGGGACCTATGGCATCAACAGACGGAAACACTACAGAGGGACTCCATTCCCAGTGCAAGTTAGCCGTCCGGACTCGATTTATTTCTATTATCAAGATTTCAACAAAGAAAACCAAATTCATCTTTTTCATTCTTTTACCTTTGAACATTTAACTAAATAACCAGGGCTAAGCGTTACTACTTATCTTCCAAAGCAGGTAACAAGGAATAAGGAAATAAGACAGGTAATGCAATTGGTGGGTTTTTCACTCAACTCCTATTACTTAATGCAACATATCATATCTGAAGCGGTAAAACTTTTATAAATAGAATAGGGTTTGAATGCATCCGAGGCTTTCCTTGATGTTCGAGGTAGACGGTCTCAAACTCTGGATCAACTCTTGATTCCTGAATCTGCTCTTCCTTCGGATCTGGGCGACAACGTTAACTCTCCGTTAACGGAAGCAATTCGATAATTAATATGCTTTAACATGATGGAATAGTAAACATGATGCTTGATGGATGCATGATCAGATTAAGGGATCGAGTACAACTTTTCTTCACGATAAAGTTGCAAGCCAACAAAACTTCGCTTATAAAACTCATTAGGGTTAACTACGCCATTTAAGAAATTAATTAAACACATAAAATAATGTTGATTAAGCCCTAATGATATGATTAAGGTAAGCGTAAACAATTAATTAAAGTGCCAAAGGTTATTAGGGTTAATGACCCAAGGTCATCAATCAATCCCAAAATCAAACAAATCCTATAATGATTAAACTCAAATAAAGGGATTAATTAATTATTTAAAAGCATTAATAAAGGCATAAAAATCAAAGTTATCAAATTAAGCCCAAATTTTTATTTTAGAAAGCCCTTAGCCTATTTAGATGGCAAAACAAATTTCAGAATTAAAAGCCAATTATTTTATTTATTAAAAATTATTGAAGGTCTATTTTTCAATTAAAAGGGCTAATTTTAACATATGCAAAATTATTTAAATTTGGCATTTAATATTTTTCCTAGGTATATGACATCATAAAGAACACTCATAAAAATTTTTAGAATTTTTGGAGCTATATATGAATTACTATGATTTTTCAAAGAAAATAGCATTTAAATCATTTTCTAAAAATAGAAAAAGAAAATCGGCACAGTACTCCCGCGCTGACCGACGATCCGCCGGAGGTTGACCGGCGATTACTCGCCGTCGGCGAGGTCTCCGGCGACCGGACTTGGACCACTGGGCCCAGCTCGACACGGCGAGTCGATGGAGGTAGCTAACGGCGCGACGGGGCGACGGCGGCACCCACGCCGGCGGCCATGGCGGCACGGTGGAGCTAGGGCGCGGCGGCGGAGCTCACCGGAGCTGTTTCCGGTGACGGCGACTACACGGACACACGCAGGGCACTCAGACGATTTCGTTTGGCAACAAAATAAAGCCAAACTGGAACCCCAGCCCCGACGGCTACACGCGTGGCGGCGCTGGCAACACTGCGCCGGCGGCGAGCTACGGTGGCCGGCGGTTGTGACACGGGAATGATGAAATTGATAGCGCAAACAACTAAAGGAGCTCACCTCGGTGCTGGTGCGCACGTTAATGAGGGCCCGGAGTGCTTGAATCGAGCTGCGGTCGGCGGCGATGGCGGCGGCGGCGGCGCTCCGATGCCAAGGTCGGCATCACCGGCGTTCCTATGGACCATCAAGCTGGCCAAGGTGCGCATAAGAGGTAGGATAGCATGGAGAACATGAAAGGATGGTTAAAGAGATTATATTTTCAACCTCGACGACGGTCGACGGCGAAAACGCTCGTGGCGGCTCGGCGACCGGCCATGGAGAAGACGACGGCGCGCGGGCAGCTCGGGCGAGGAGAGTAAGCACGAACTAGCTCAAATTGACCGTGAGGATGTGGCGGAGCTATTAGCAAGAGCAATCAAGCAGTGGTGAAGCGTCGGCGGCGAATTCAAGCGGCGGAGCGAAGTCGTCGGCGACGGCGGCAGGAAGAAGAAAGAAGAGAAACGGCGGCGCCCGACCGGTATTTATAGGCCAAAGGTGACGCACGGACGGGCGACATGACGACGGCGAAGTTTCGGGTGTTCGGAGCAAGCTGGCGACTGAGATATTCATGACGGTGGACAGCGGCGCGCGTTGAGAAGCCGGTGATGGCGGCCGACGATAGGTTTCGGTACTGTTCGCAAAAATTATAGAATTGCCATTCGTTTAAAAATACAAATTACTCTAAAATTTATATAAGAACTTGAAAATATCCAAAAATATCATTTGCATAACTTTTCAAGGACTACACTTTTCCTTTAACTAGCATCCTCAAATTCTGTCTGGATTTGAAATTTGAATTCAAATTCAAAAAGGGGATAAAACCCTAGAAACAAACATTTGAAATTAATTTTGATTTTTCAATAAAACTTGAAAATCTTCAAAACTATGAAATGTTTAAATTTCCAAACCAAACCTTTTTCATATACAAAATTTTCCAAAATTTTGCATAATTTTTGAATTATGGTTTTAAAATCAAAAGGGGTCAAATATTGGAAAACTGTATTTTCAAATTCATTTGAAATTTCTTTTGGAAACTTGAAAAACTTTATATACCAACTTTGTATCTCTTGTCAAGATCTACAAACTATGTTTTTAGAGTATCTCTAAATTCTTTATAGATTTTAAATTAGAGAAAAGGGGGTAAAACTAGGTTTTGGAATAAAGGGTTTTTGAAATAGAATTCAAACTCGATTTGGTTTCTAACTTAATTGGTTGGTTATTAGTGATCACAAACATCATCCAAGGATATTTTTAGGTCATTTACCCAATGACACCCTTGGTTGACCAAGTTGAGTTTTGAAAAAAAACCTTTTAGAGTATTTTTTAATTTGAATTTAAATTTGAATTGCTAGACTTAGAAATAAGCTTTGGAATCCAAATTCAATTTCAAATATGGAAATCATTTTTAGGGTTAGACTTAGACTTATATGCTATGCTTGACACTAGTGTAAACACGGTTTACACCTCAAGTACATAGAATATAAACTAAGCATTTGCGATGACATTCAAAAATAGGGTTTTATTATTTCATGTGACAAAACATTCCAGAAACCCAATCAACCTATGAAATGTAAACTTGTTTTAGTTAATGCACATTAAGATTGACTTAAACATGAATGCTTTACAGTGCATATGATGACATGGCATGTTTTAGTTAATATAACACCAGAGGTGTTACAGTTCTACACGGCGCATGAAGATGGGAGGTGGAGAAGAGAGACAAGATTCTAGAATATTCTCCACTTCTCATGATCTAAGATATTTGTATGGAAGAGTGTAGAATAGAAAGTAAAATAAATTAGAAAAATTATAATATCTAGGAATACTCTAGAAAGGAGACACATGGCATAAATTCATGGATCCCCTAGGCCTATAAATAGAGGCCCCCTCCCTTGCCATGCCACACACAAGCAAAGGGATACATACCAAGGGAGCCACTCCATGAGA
>CM041629.1:27324106-27340905 GCA_023333625.1 Bothriochloa decipiens
ACGCGCTTTGTGGGGATCACGGCGTCAGCCGCGTGGCCATGGACTTGATGTTGGCCGACCGGACGACGACGTCACACTAGATCAGTAGATTCCCCCAAAAAAACACTAGATCAGTAGATCCCACAGGCGGCGGTCGATCGGCTCGGTCAGTCACTCACCTGCCGGCTGGCGGGCTCCTCGCGTCGCCGGTCACGTAGGCGGCAGGTAGCCAGGCCCAGTTAAGATTCCTCGTTCGGCCCACGGCCCACCGATCCGGATACGGATCCGTGTTATTATGATCGGATTGGCACCCTAGTTATTCGGACCGAACCGGATGGACGGTTCGACCGGCAAAAGATCGATCGGAATGCAATCGAACCAGAAAAAACCGGTAGAACCGGCAGGTTCCATTCGAACCGCTCCGGCCTGTAAGTCTGCGTGTGCGGCAATCTGTCCTTGGTTGCTGTGCAGCGTGCGTCCTGATTGGTGCAGTGGAGTGCATGTAGATGCCACCCGTGGGCCCGCCTGTCTAGTGGCTACTAAATTGAATGTTGCATGCACGGTGGGTCGGCGTTGCTTTGGTCTGACTTTTGGAACTGCTGGCGTCACTAGGCATCTAGACTATATATTGCCTTTTAAATTTCAAAAATCATAACTTCATTAAATAAGCTCTAAATTAGACATATATATTTTAATTATCTCAACGAGCTCTCCGCAATTGTGCACTTCATTTTAGCATTCAAGATAAATATTTAAATTACTAGTGCATTACTTTTTGCACGAATTTGTAAGTGCTCAATAAATTATATTTTCCTTCACATGTTTTACATATATGATACAATTTTACAGCATCAATATATTTTTAGTACGTGTTATGTACTTATGGTTAGATTAGTGGGAATTTGTATATGTGATCAAGTGTATGTTGCTAATTATTGTATTTACCACCTATTAATTCTATTATATATACCGGTTCAATGTATCTATGACCGGTTTAATTTGACCGGTCCAAAACACGGTTCAATCGGTTCTAAACGGTTGGACCAGTGAACCATTGAACCGATAGCCTCACCGGTTCGATCTCCGATCCGGTCCGAATAACTTGGTTGGGACCCAAATATATGTCACGCGGGAGCCGCACCGCGCCCACCCCACCCCCTGCCCACGTGGCCACGTCTGTGTTCCCCAATCGATTCGTAGGCGGCGATCTCTCCTGTCCTCTGCGCGAGGGTTCCAATCGATAGTCTTACCCGGTGTGACCGCCATGGAAGTAGACAATGAAACGGTTGATGACGATGACCCTGGAGATGTAGTGCTGAATTTGAAGGACATTCAAATGCTTGAGCGATTTTATTTAGGCAGAGACAATGAGGAAGACACAGAACCTTCGGATGGTATCGCCTATTTGGACAATTTTGATAGTGATGACGAGACCTATGGCCCCAATGCTGAAGATTTTTCCTAAAGCATGTAATACTATGTTTTTTTATTAAATTTTGTTATATTTATTCATTTTGAATGTACTCATGGGTGCACGGTGGCCTGTCTGGAGAGAAAAAAACTTAGCCTCTGGGGATGAAAGCTTCTAATTGCAAATGTTTCGTATTCCAAGTAATGACTTCCTAGTTGGATTGAGCTGGGGCTTAGGGATACATGGGTTGAGAGTTGAATTCAGGGTTTGTTTGGATAAACACATTCCAGATACTAGCTCTCTATTCTATATTGGAGTGGAAAAATGAACTAGTTTGGTCCCTTCCAATCACTCTCAATCTATATAGACCGAAGGGAATTCAGTTATGTATGTGATTGTCACTTGCAAGTTAAATATGGGAGCTACGAGCATAGAGGTTTGCTAGATATAGATCGGTATTATTGTCCATTTCCAAAACATATATTACAAGCTTTGGAAGAGTCAAGGCAAAAACAGTTCACCACAAACATATATTAATTGTAATCACATGTGGAGATGTCTGGGTTTTAGGCATCCAACATCGTAACTTGCTCGAAACCTTATTAATTTTTTACTGTAGCATACACATGTGATGACACGACACCTCACCAAATTTCATGATTTTCAGACTTCGTTTGGATTTTATATAATTTTTATTCACTTTTCCCACATCTAACTCGACATGTTACGTCAACGAGATGCTTGAGATTTCATGTGAGCTCCTGGATATGGCCAAAACATACACCAAATATCATGAATCTCATTTTCTGAAAGACCAAAATCCATTATTTCATGTACCTGCAGTTCAGATTTGAAATATTCTAAAAAAGTCAATGAAACGAAATAAATTAAAAAATATATCAAAAAAGCCAAAAATGGATAAAATTTTAACATTGAGTCATACATACTGTCACAAGGCTGCACAAAAAAATTTGGACCTAAAATAAAAAAAAAATATTTTGCCGTGTGCAACGGGTGGCATACGGCAAAATAGGCTTTGCCGTGTGCCAGGTGTGGCAGAACCTCCTAAATCATATGGCCCACATGCATTATTATTGTATAAACAGACTCCTGATAACCATGAATGTGTGCCATGAGACTTAGAAGGTCTGTCGATTAAATCCTGAATCATCAACGATTCTTCGAGCAGGATCAATCATTACAAAGAGACATTGCAGTATTAACAGTTTTATACAAATAAGATATATCAGAGTAAAATAGCAGAAGGATTACAATAACATAAATTTACAAACCATTAAGTTTAAAACTTACAAACCATAAGTTGGATTATTACAAACCATAGTAGTAGTGGAGTAGCGATAGATAACTTTATTACAATACCAGACGATAAGCTCTGCCCAAGAGCCAAGCATCCTACTCAAGGGGTAGATCAAAAACACTTTTGCAGTGCGGTCTGACACAATCTTGGAAAACACTTTTGCCTCCGCCAATTGATCAAAAAGCAGATCAATATGGGGTAGAGGATACTTATTCTTGATTGTTACCTCATTCAAGGGGCGATAATCCACACATAACCTCAAACTTTTATCTTTCTTTTTCACAAAGAGGGCAAGACATCCCCAAGGTGACGAACTAGGTTGAATAAAACCTTTCTCCCGTAACTCTTGCAATTGAGTCTTGAGCTCTGCTAACTCAGGTGGTGCCATCCGATAAGCTCTTCTGGATATTGGAGCAGTACCAGGCTTCAAAACAATTCTAAACTCCACCTTTCTATCAGAAAGTAAACCCGGTAACTCATCAGGAAACATATCAGAAAACTCACAGACCACTGGTATATCTTCGATCTCTTTCACAGAAGTTGCACATACCTTTTCAACAGTCCTCTTAAGTGTTGGAAGTTGGATAAGAAGTTAAGATTTGCAATTAGGTATGTTTACTCTCACAGTTCTATTCAGGATGTCTATTACAGCACCATGCCGTTTCATCCAATTCATACCTAGGATCACATCTATATCTTGGTCCTTTAATATTATCATATTAGTGGAAAAAATATACCCACCCAAACTTATAGGCACATCATGTACCATTTATTTAGTACACATACGCCCCCAAGCGATTGTATAAAGAATTGTTCTTTTGTTCTCATTGTTGGTATTTCATGTGTCTTAACAAATGTACCATTGATGAATGTATGGGATGCACCAGAATCAAAAAGCAAAATTGCAGGATGATCAGCAACAGGAAACGTACCCATCATGACAGGTTCTCCTTCTAGAATTTCTCCAGCTTGAGTGTAAAACACCTTACCAACCTTCTTATCACTCTTTGCCTTCTGCACATTCTGGTTAACATCTCTATTTTGATTCTATGGTTGTTTTTGTGGTGCAAAAGCTCTGGGAACATAAGAATCATACTGCCTTGGATGCGGGCAATATTTTACAAAATGACCAGGCTTACCGCAATTGAAGCATGGGAGACTTTGTGGCTAGAAATTGGGGTTACGAATACCAAGGGCATTCGGCTGTCGTGGATAAGAAAGAGCAGCAGCAGGATAGACAAGTGTCTGCTGCTGGGCTTGGTATTGTGGTGGACGGTAAGGAAGAAAATGATTTTGGGGATGATAGATTTTTTCTGGCGCTTTTTATTGCCACCAGAAAATCCCGATGTCACCATTTTCTTCTTCTTAGCTTCCATGTGTTGACGGTTCTTTTCTTCATAAGATATGACAATATTTACCGTCTCATGGAAGGTAGCATTTGGGTTCCCAGTCATCATCCTCTGAATCTTGCTATTCAAACCCCCTAAGGAAACATTCCTTCTTTTTGTGATCAGTGGTCAGAGGCATATTGGGATAGGTGATTGAATTTGCCAAAATACTGCATCACTGACATATCCCCTTGTCGCAAAGAAAGAAACTCTTCAAGTTTGATGACCATAATTTCCTCAGGAATAAAGTGTGCATGAAAAGCTTCATGAAATTCATTCCAGGTAATACGATGACCTTCTGGTTGTGCAGCAACAAAATTTATCCACCAATCCCCTACAGTACCTCTCAGCTGCTGTGCTGCAAACAGAGGCTTCTGGTATTCAGTGCATTCAATCAGACCAAACTTTTGCTCCATAGTACGGAGCCAATCATCTGCCTCCATAGGTTCATCTACCCTGGTGAAGATTGGACGACGTGTATCGGTGAAGTCCACATAAGTGGTCTCATCTCTATTATTTCGACCCTGATTCCCTTGATGTGCATTCTAGTTCTGATTTTGGGCCATCATGGTGGTAGCATTGACTAAGGCCGCAACGGCATTGGCCAAGGTAGGCGGAACTGGTGGAGGGTTTGGAACATCACCTCCATCATGAGATGTACCGGCAGTATCACGGGAACAAGTGTGAGCAGGCATCTGTTGATAAACAAACTATACTTTATTCACAAAACTTTATTGGATTTCATAGGCAGATATTACAAACATGCAACACACTTATGATACATTATTTTTGGTTACAACAGTCCGTATTCTAGCAAGACTTTTCATCCCTTCTAGGGTTTAGAAAACAAGGAAAGGATATGTTACACAACTCATTACTCCAACTCCTTACTCATCTTCTTTACTATCATCCACAGGGACTACATCCTCCTCTTCTTCCTCCTCCTCGGGTTCCTCTTCCTCTTTAGGTTCTTCTTCTACTATCTCAGGATCTTCTTCTTCCATAGGATCCTCTTCGTTCTCATTTTCTACATCCATAAGATTTTCTTCTTCCTCATCAATGACATCCTCATCGACGGGCTCTACTTCCTCAGGGTCTTCTTCTTCTTCTTCGTCCGGACCCATTATAAGACCGAGATCATTTTGTGCGGCCTGTCGTTGGTATTCAGGATCCAACACATGGTTCAGCCTTTGATTCTCATCATCAGCTTCATCGGCATATTCCTCCAACTCATCCACGTAGTCCTCAAGTTCTTGGATACGATCATTTGCTGCATCTTCTTGTGCCCAAGCATCATTTCTTTGGTGCTTCATATATCTCCGAGATCACCTCAGCTGAGTAATCTCGGCGGCTTCTTCGATCCTATCTGCTCTTTCCAGTTCTGCTCTAAGTCTGGCTATTTCGGCCTGAGGATCTGGATTGGGACAACGTTAAACTCTCCGTTAACGAAAACTATACGATAAAATGATATGCTTCAACATGATGGAATAGTAAACATGATGCTCGATGGATGCATGACCAGATTAAGGGCTTGAGTACAACTTTTCTTCACGATAAAGTTGCAAGCCAACCAAGACTTACTCACTAAGTTCATTAGGGTTAACTACGTCATTTAATAAGGTTATTATACACATGAAATAACATTGATTAGTCCCTAATGGCATGGTTAAGATAAGCGCAAACAATTAAAGTACCAAAGGTCATTAGGGTTAATGACCCAAGGTCATCAATCAATCCCAAAGTCAAACAACCCTATAATGATTAAACATGATTAAAGGGGTTAATTAATTAATTAATTAAAAGCATTTAAATAAAGGCATAAAATTAAATTTGCCTAAATGATCTCAAAATTTTATTTTGAAAATCTTTTGGTCTAATTAGATGGAAAAACAAATTTAGAAATTAAAAGCTAATTATTTTATTTATTAAAAATCATAGAAGGTGCATTTTTTCAATTAAAAGGACTAATTTTAACTTATGCTAAAATTATTCAAATTTAGCATTTCATATTTTTCCTAGGTAGATGACATCATAAAGAACATACACAAAAATTTTCAGAATTTTTGGAGTTATACATGAATTATTAGGAATTTCTAAATAAAATAGCATTTGAATGATTTTCTGAAAATAAATACAGAAAAAGGAAACTTTCTCCCCGAGTTGACCACGCCGGCGGCGAACTTTGACCGGCCGGTGATCGTCGGCGGTGGGGTCTTGGAGCGCGGTAAGGGCACCAACGTGACCTAGTCAACCTCGCGAACACGATGGGGTGGTTAATGCGGTGGCAAAGTCACGGCGGCATGCTCGCCGGCGGCGACGGCGGACATGGCGGCGTGGCTGACTGCGGAGTGGCGGCTATGGTGCATTAAAGAAGAAAAGGAGGGTGCCATAAGCACTAGTGGCTCACCGCGGGACTGATGCGCTAGCTGGTGAGGTCGATGGTGGACTGGAGCGAGGTCGACTGTGTACGGTGGCGGCAACGACGAGCTCCGGCGGCGGCAAGACTCGATTCCAGCATCTCCTGGGCATCATCAAGCCAACCAACGATCACATGAGCACTAAGACATCATGGCAAGCATGATGGGGTAGAATATGAAAGAAAATGACCAGCAATTACGGCGGTTGACGGTGTCGAGCTCACGGCAGCTCAGACGGCCGGACCCGAGGAAGACGATGGCGCGCGGGCAGCTCGGGCGGGGAGAGCGAGCATGAGCTAGCTCAATCGAAGCGCAAGGACATTGCGGAGCTTCTGGCAAGACGAAATGGGCAGAGGTGGATCGACGGTGATGAATTTTGGGCGGCGGAGTGAGGTCGTCGGCGGCGAGCAGAAGAAAGAAAAGAAGATGACGGCGGCAGCCGACCTGTATTTATAGGCCAACGGCGAGGAATGGACGGTTGACACGACGACGATGAAACTTTGAGCGTCCGGGGGTGAGCTGGAAGCGGCAGCACGCCGGCATGTGCGCGACGGCCACGGCGGCGGCGATGAACAGAGGGGAATTGAAGGCGATGACGTCAGCAACTACAGTAACCAGTGATGTCACCCAGAAAAATCTCAAATTACTCTAGATTTTTCATAGCAACATGAAAATCTCCAAAAATAAAGTTTGTATAACTTTTCATGAGCTACATTTTTTATTTAACAAGTATTTTCAAATTTTTCTTAGTTTTTGAAATTTAAATTCAAATTCAAAAGGGAAACAAAACCCTAGAAACAAATATTTGAAATTACTTTTGATTTTTCAATAAAATCTTCAAAACTATGAAATGTTTATCTTTTCAAACAAAACATTTTTCATATATAAAGTTTTCCCAAATTATGCATAATTTTTGAATTATGGTTTTAAAATCAAAAGGGGACAATTCGCTTAAAAACTGTATTTTCAAATTCATTTGAAATTCCTTTTGGAAACTTGAAAAACCTTTAAATACCAACTTTGTAGTTCTTGTCAAGATCTATAAACTATCTTTTTAGAGTATTTCCAAATTCTTTATAGATTTTGAATTATAGAAAAGGGGATAAAACCAGATTTTGAAATAAAGGATTTTTGAAACCGAACTCAAATTCTGTCACACCCTGGTTTCCAAAGAAGACCAGAGGTCGTCATATGTGTGCCTAGAAAGTCCACACATACAACAGAAAATGGTAATATCAGAAAAACAATGTATTATATAACGAAAACATATATATTTAACACTTACACAATCAGAGTAACGCGGAACGCTGGCTAAGACTTCTCTTCAGTCTTCATTCTTCTCAGGGACAGTTGACTGGGGGCTCCGTACACCAAGCACTTTTAATGCTCAACAATCTTATCCTTCTTCTAAGTAGTACCTTACTACGAACTATAGCAAGGGTGAGTTCCATGTCGAAACTCAGCAAGTACAGACGGAAAGTAATGACATGCAAGGCTAGTACAAGGTAAAGCTGAAAGGTAGACTGCGGTAGCATTTTAATACAACATTAAGATTTAACTTATTGCAACCTATTCTCTAATCATCTTGGTTGAAAAACCCAACCCTTTATTAAGGTTCGAGTAACAATTAATGTGTCATTTAGCATCATAGATATAAACATATATCATTAACAACATTAAACATGAGATAGCCATCTCAAAGGAACACAGGATAGCCATCCCGATAAAACCCGAGGTAGCAACCTCAGCAACATCACCACGATTTCACAGCTTAAATCATTTGGCTAATCATGCGAGGATCCGGGCCGCTCGTGACCGTGAGCACGGACGATATATCGATTTTAACTCTGCGCAGAGGTGTACACTTTCACTCCAGATCGTGATTACTCTTTATGCCTGAGGTTGCAAGTCTCTTAGCCCATTACCAAGATAGGCTGGCAGAGGTCACAACAAGGTTTTTCACAGGGTCATAGGCAGTGGTAGCCCGATCCGCGATGTCCCAAGCACATGAGAGACGTACTCGTAACCGCCGCCCGGTCTACGGATCAACCAGAACTCCCATGCTAGAACTTGTAACACCCTTCCCACCAAATCATGGCACCCATCGGTAAGCTACCCATCTGCCCTTGATGGTCCTGCTAATCGACCAAGCCAGAGCCTATTAGCCTGGAGCTGTACAGAAGTCCCAGGTTGCCGCTCCACGAAAGGTCCACAAGGGGGAGGAGATATAGATGCCCCCGTCGCTACGAGCCCACTGACATCCATTCCCCCTTCTTTCACCGCCAACCAACGATGCGGACATGCATCAACTTCTCCAACGGCCGAAGCCAAGAGCCCACGGCTCCAACATATTTTAAGAAGCAAGTTTTATCTTCATTAGGCAGGTGAAAGGTGAGATAGAGCACTAGCAACCTAAAACCTAACAACTAATACCCCCATAGGATAACTTTGGGTAAAGTGGCTAGTAAGTCCTATGGTTTGCCGATTTATGACACATGCAGTGAATTTACTTAAACATGAATAGGTGCAATATGTTCAAAAGAATGCCTGCACTTGCCTTAAATCCAAAGTCTAGCTGCTCTTCTGGCCTCCAGCTTCAGCTGCACTTGTCGGTCCTCTGCTTAGTCTTCGGCGTTAACAAACCGCTCTTCGTCTAGTTGCAGCAACCAAACAACACAAACAAACACACAAAAAGACAAGACTAAGAACAATACACCAATCAAAAGAGGAACTAAAAACAGAATGGTCTAAATGGCCAAACTCAGTGCTGCGATCGTAAGAGCGCAAGAACGACAAACGATGGATCTATCGTTAAAGAAAACACGGCTATCGAGGCACCTGCAACAAGCATAGATACAAACTTTAAGATTCATACATTTACTAAAGCAAGATGCAGAACATATAAGAAAGACATAAAGTCAAATCAGTTGGATGATGTTGAAATGTAAAGCAGGGTTAAACATTAGTAATACTCTATTTATAAGCAATTATATTATCTAAGCCAATTAAACATTCATAATTTATAAAGCTTAGAACATGTGAGAGCATTAAAGAAAACATCATATGCTTAAAGATTAATTTAAACAGGACATAAACGACAAGACATGTTGATATTAAACATAGAGCATTTATGATTCAAGGTTGAACTAAGCATGCCATTAACGAAAAGACATTATTGCTGATATAAAACATATTAGCATTAAATACCGATGTGAAAGTAAACTAAGTCAAACACTAACATGATCCAACTTATAAGCATGTGATAACTACTATAAGAAACATAACAAGTTTCAATGTAAAACTACACAAGGCATAATTAATAAAGAAGCATGTAAATTGGTACTAGTCATATTGACAGGCATGTACGAACACTCAAGGTATAAACCTAAAATTACTTTTACACAAGAGAGCATAAATTAATTAAACAAGATTACTTACATAGACACATGATGTGACAAACATTATTCATAACAAGCAACATACGTCGACACGTTTGCAAAGCAACGAGAACGAAAAATGTAACCCTAGGTTACTTTTAATTAGAAGACTATTAAATAGTTATCAATCAAAGGCATTTAAATAAATAAATTCATAAATTAGATACATGATAAATTTTACTACTCCTGCGTAGATCGCGACGACACAAAACTAACGCAACTGGAATCACTCAAATCGGAGTTAAAACGGTGAAACGGCGGGGATTAAACGATCGATGGCATAACTTTAAATAAATCGCTTGGTGGCAAAGTCGTAAATACCTCGTCTTCTACCTCTGTCCATCTTCCTATCCAGGTCATGGCTATGGCAGCCATGCGGCTGCTCGCGCCGGGTGAAGGGGCCTCGGCCATGGCCTGCTGGGGCCAGCGGTGGCCTACTGCTGCCTGCTACGGCCAGCTGGGGCCTGCTACGGCCGGCGGCGGCTCGCTGCGGCCTGCTACGGCCGGCTGCGGTGGCTAGATGCGGCCTCCAACGGCCGGTGGCGGCCAGATGAGGCCTGCTATGGCCGGCGACGGCCAGCGGCGGCGCGTGGGAGAGGGAGGACCACGGCCCTCGGCCGGGACTTGGTCGGCCGGCAGCGGCCTACTGTGGCCGGCGACGGCTAGATGTTGCCGGCGGCGGCTGGCTGTGGCCGGCGGCTGCTGGCTGTGGCCGGCTGCGTGCGGCTAGGGTTTGCCAAGGGGCATCGGCGCACGGGCTAGCCCTATTTATAGGTCGGTGGGGAACCGGTGGAGCTAAAGCCGCTGGGCTTGGCCCGTTGGGCCGGCTGCAGCTACCTATGGCCGTCAGTGGCCGGGCTGGGCTGGCTATGGCCAGCCAGATTTGGCCATGACCGGCTGGATGTGGCCGGGCTTGGCTAGGGATGGCCAGAGAGGGCCCCAGGTGGCCGGAGGAGGCTATGACTGCTCGTGGCCGCTGTGGCCAAGCTAGTGCTGGCTATGGCCGGCCAAAGTTGACCGTGGCCGGCTGAGAGTGGCCACATGTGGCTGTAGCTGGCCGTAGTTGGCCAGATTAGGCTGTGTGAGGCCACGTGTGGCCCATGGTAGGTAGGAGCTGGCCAAATCAAGTTAGGAGCTGATGGCCAAGTTTGGCCACTGCTGGCCGGCTGCGGTTACTGCTTGCCTAGCCGGGGTGGCCGTGGCCGGCTAGGGCTGGCCAGGACTGGCCAGAGCTGGCCAGTTAAGGCTAGGAGAGGCCAGATCAAGTTAGGTCGGGCCAGGATAGGCTAGGGTAAGCCTGGGATGACTGAAGCTGGCCGTGGCCGGCTAGGGCTGGCCAGGACTGGCCAGAGCTGGCCAGTTAAGGCTAGGAGAGGCCATATCAAGTTAGGTCGGGCCAGGATAGGCTAGGGTAAGCCTGGGATGACTGAAGCTTGGTAGAGGATGGTGCCTAGCTAGAGCGGTGGCCAACACTACAGAGGAAAAAGAAAACTCTCTCTCTCTCTCTAAGCAAGATAAAGGATTTTTCTAAAAACGTTTTCCCAAAACCTTCTCATGGAAAACTTGGGTTTCTGAAGCTTTATTTTCAAATTCGAAGAAAACCTAGACGTGACTTGCTCGAGGTTTAGAAAATTCTTTTTCACACCAGCAAAACCAAGCAAAGCACCAAGCACAAACCCATTCCATTATTTTCTAAAATATAGAAAAACACATTTTATTTAGTGTTTTCTAATAACAACTTAAAATATAAATTTTGGGGTGTTATAGATTCGATTTGGTTTCTAAATTAATTGGTTGGTCATTAGTGATCACAAACATCATCCAAGGGTATTTTTAGGTCAATGACCCAATGACACCCTTGGTTGACCAAGTTGACTTTTGAGAAACACTTTTATAACTTTACAATTTGAATTTAAATTTGAATTGCAAAACTTGGGAATAAGCTTTGAAATCCAAATTCAACTTCAAATATGGAAATCACTTTTAAGGGTTGGACTTAGATTTATACACTATGCTTGACACTAGTTTAAACACGGTTTGCACCTCAATTACATAGAGTATAAACTAAGTATTTGAGATGACATTTGAAGTAGGGTTTTATTATTTTATGTGACAAAATATTTTAGAAACACAATCAACCTACAAAATATAAATTTGTTTTAATTGATGCACATTAAGGTTTACTTAAACATGAATGCTTTGCAATGCATATGATGACATGACATGTTTTAGTTAATATAATACCAGAGGTGTTACAGCAGGCCCAGCAGCACACGGCGAAGTTATTATATTTTGCCATGTGCCTCACCATGGCACACGGCAAATTTTTTTAAAATTATTAAAAAACCTTTGTCGTGTGTTTTGACGTCGCACACGGCAAAATATATTTTTTAAATTATTTAAAAAACTTTGCCGTGTGTTTTATCGTCGCACATGGCAAAATGTATTTTTAAATTATTAAAAAAACTTTGCCATGTGTTATTATATTTTGCCATGTGCTATATTTTGTCGTGTGCCTAACACACGGCAAAGCCACATTTGCCGTGTGCATTATTTTGCCGTGTACGACACACGGCAAAAATAATCTTTGCCGTGTACCCTGCTAAACTGCACACGGCAAACATCCAGGCACACAACAAAGTCCAGTTTTTCAGTAGTGGGGGAAGTTTACCATTTCACATTGGAATAATCCAATTTTACAGATAACAAATTCCTAGAAGCTGGCAGCGAATAGGCTCATTTTGTTGATAAAAATTACCTCATCAGTGCTCAATGGACTTGCAACACCACCCCAACCATTGGTGAGATAGTTAACTGTAGAGGAATAAATTGGCACTGATTGCTGAATGGATAAATCTAGGCTCCTAATTGAGATTCATTTTGTGCACTGGCACCAGGACACCAAGAATAGATTACATGTCCCCATATTGGGGTGAGCGGTATATAAATGGAGAGTTACTGATTTTGGGATCAGATCGTTTTCCGATTAGGGAAGTGATCATCTAGGCCTGTAGATGTGGTCCCAAATCCCTCACTATTGAGTTTTGAAGATAATGACACCCCTTTTGTGGTAAATAGCCTGACCCTCTAAACCTAAGGAGGCATTTTTTGTTTGTACAACCACCTGGCAAATCAAGCCCAAAAAGAAGATCAGACCATAAGAAATATTGTTTAAAGAAAGGAATTTCTAGTGCCTGTTTCAACAAATTAACATCCAGAAATTCTACATAGGTATACATATCAGTTCAGTTGATCTAAGTTAAAAAGGAAATTTTTCTATATGCCCTTGTTCCAAATCTCTAAAATGTCACTAAGAAATGCATGCTCATCTTCCCTCTATCCCCATTCTAGCTCGGCAAATAATAGTAAAACCCCCATGAGTTAAGTCATATTGGACATCGTATTGGAGGAAACCCCATGAATAAAGTGTAGGGCATCCAAAACATGCCACCACTGGATATAAAAATAGTTGATATATCTCAAATGAATATACATGATTTTGCAGGTTTGTTAGTTTGATTATGATAGATGTTCATGTGACATGGAGGGGCAGTATGCATTAGCCTGGTGTATGCTTTTGACTTACAGAAACTAACATGTGCACAAATGCTTGTTTTTTCAGCATGTGGCACAAAGGAAACTAAAATAGAAGCATAAAACAGGAGTGTATGAGTAAGCAACAATATATTAGCAGTGGAGCTTCAGTCAAGCAAAAAACAGCATTGCAGGAACATACTGCCCCTTAGGTAGGAACCCATTTATTTGCCACCACTATATAGTCACAGTGACATTCTCACATGTACAACCTATTTTTTAATGAATCTAGATATTACCTAATCCTTCATATTAGATTCTTCAGAAAATGTCAATGGCTCCATTATTGCCCTTGCCATTCTATACCTATAAAAAAAATAGTTACTTTACCTGTCGCCTAGAAAATCCAGCAGACTAACCTGAAACAGCATACAACAATTTGGTAAGCATCCACATAAGGCATACAACAATTTGAGCTGCAGAAATAAATAATCATAGTATGCATTGCAATAACAGGAAACAGGTCAAACAGCATGCATATTCCTCATGCACAAGAATTAGGTAAGTATCTGCATGAGGTACTATCTCATTACTGTCTGTAACCATGTGTCATTGCATCTGGTGTTGTGTTGGTAGAGCAATTAGTCCACGGTACTCCCTCAGGAAATGTCATATGGACAAACCTATATTAGTCGAAAAGGTATAGACCGCATGTGGGAAAAAAAATACATATTCATCAGTGAGAGCTTACCCTTTCTAATTTGTTATAGACTCCATTCCATAAATAAGTCCTCCTTGGACGAGAGAATTTGCTCTCTTTTAATATCAGCATGCTATAGCAGTTGCTCTCTTTTAATATCAGCATGTTATATGGGTATGTCGAATTCCCATGTACATAGGCTCACGAATTTTCTGAGGACCAGAAGATTTAACTATCAGTAAAGGGATGTCATTTCCATATTCTATCAAGCATAAAAGGCTAGAGCTAAGAAAGCAAGTTCTAATATTGTCAGCCATCACCACCCTTTGATTAACATTTTCAAGGAAACTTGCCTGTATCAATTATAAACTGAGCATTTTCTAATTTAAGGCACAGGACATAGGTACAGGGTATTGTAGAGCAAAACATATTTGCCAGCACATTCTGATGCACCCCTACCTTTTCTCCTTTTTTTATTCTATTGTCCTCTTTTTCTTTGTTTTGCTTTTCTTGTAAACTCCTTTTATTTTAAATAAATTCCTGCAGGGACTCTTGTCTCTCCGGTTTCAGTAGAAAAAAAAACATATTTGCCAAAGAGGAGGTCCAGTACCTTTAGAGCAGCACCATGAAGAGTATGATAGGTCCAATCCTCGGGCATGACACACATGCTTTAACATCAAATACAAGTAATGGAAGTAGTGGAGGCATTTTTCTTAGTATCTACCAAGCAACAAAGCTACCTGTATCGCAAAGTAATGAGCCTGTTATAATTCATAAAACATACAATACAAGATCTAACATCGAAGGGAACTATACATATTGTCCAAGAAGGCAACGGAAATCTATTGACCAAACCTAAAAACAATCTAGGCTGCTGAAATGTCAAGGGCATGGAGAAGCCTCCATGGGCAAATGAAATTTCCCTCACCCTCTCCATGCTCCAACCTTTTCCTTTCAACATTGAAAGCAGCCATCATCACATATCAGTTTAAAAAAACTGTGAGCCATACAAAGGAATCGTGGTGACAATAAAATTCATTGGTAGTTAATTCAAAGAAAAAGGGAAAAAGCACACATATAAATATCTTGCTGACTTAAATGTACACAGATTAGGCCTAGTAACAATTCATATTTACTCATGACAATTAGACAAGTACACAGATAGTTGGCTTTCGCAAACTCTACGAGTACAGAATAACTATTTAGAATTGCTCGATACTACTTATAAACATGAAGTTCCGTTCACTTTACAAACATGAAATTAGTTTACTTATGATGATTCGCTATACGTATAATTTCTATGGATTAAGTAAATAGAAAATTGCTATAGTGTTGAGATTGGGGGAGTGCTTGTTTATGATCACCTAAACACATAAGGTAATTACAAATATCACATGCGCCCCTTTCTACTTAAAATGCTTTTGTGATTATCTTCGTAATGACCAATCCCATCTGCAGCACCCCAGGCCCTCCACAGGTTACAAGCAAATACGCAAACACATGCGATGCATTGCACTTTAATTATTACAGATACACAGAGCAGACGGAGGACACAACAGCGGCAGCTCTACAAGCACATGTGCACGACGTAGTGGAGTATACGCACCTGGGTGTCGGTGAGCGGCATGGGGCGGGCAGCAACCCCGGAGCATCATGTTCTTCGGCATCTCCAGCTGGAAAAGAAAGAGAGCACAGAAATTCGGGACAAATAACTTCTGTCTCCCCTTCCCTACCACATTCATCGAAAGCCGAGCAACCCCATCTCCTACAACCTTCGTAGGCAGTTGCTAATCTGCTCCTAAAGGCCCTAGCAGTGCCTGCAGCGGCAATGGAAGAGGAGGAGAGAGAGGCGGCGGGCTAGTCGAGGGCAGCGGCGCTCGCTCGGAAGGAGATGGAGCGACGTAGGGCATGCGGCGGCGGCCGGGACGTGGGCGCGTGAGCGGCTGTCGCAACCCTAGTCCCACAGCCGGCGTCGGCGCCCGGCGGCTTGGCGGCGTGGGGAGAGGGCGCGTGATGGGATACAACATCGCAGGCGCACGCACGGGTGAAGGCAGGAGCCATGGAGGATCAGCGACCTGTAATCAGTTGTTGCTTTCCTTTTTTTAATTGAATTATTATTTAGGTCTATACGGTAGAAAAGAAAAGGGAAGGAAGAAATCATCGGCTAGCTTGCCGTGCGTACAGGCGAGTTTCCTTTTTCTTTGCACACGGGCAACGGAGGAAGGAGAGGCCACGGGATCGCATGGCAGGCAGACGGAAATACCAAATTTCTTTTTATTTGTTATTTGTGGGAGAATCGGTTCGGTTGAACTTGTTATTTCTATGTGCTGATTTGAGGGACTGTTTAGCTGCCTTTCATTGCTGGTTTGTACAGCATACTGATATGAAAATGGTGTGTGAGAAATGTGTTCGGTCCCTACAAAATACCTGATGGATTGGACGTGGCTTTTTGTTTCTTATTCTTCTCAACGCAATAATCTGGCTTTGTTGTTACTTGTTGGCATTGCAGCCATATGGATTACCAGAGGGGCAAACTTTTTTCTCTTTTACTTTATACAAAGTATTTATTGACATTACCGAATGAATATGAGCGCTGAATAAGATTTTCTTACGTG
>CM041629.1:27340915-27424338 GCA_023333625.1 Bothriochloa decipiens
CACCGCTTGCGGCAAGATAAGGGACCTTAAAGAGACATGCACAGCGTGAAACTTAGAACAAACAATGCCAATCAATATCTCATAGAAAAAAAAAATACTGATGCTTGATCACTTGCATACCCAGGAGGACCATGCTATACTGTTTAGGAATGCCTGCACATCGAAGACGGAGCAAATCAAATAGTTATTGCTGAATAACCAGAGGAAAAAAAATGCAGAACATCCAACAAAGCAGCAGCCTTACCTGCCCGCAGCTCGCTATAAGTGCTATGACAAGTAGCTTCTGTTCACCAAGCTTTGGCACTAGGAGTGGCATCACAGTTAGCTGCATCATCATAATTCTTAAACAGCGTTAGACGCTGCTAAGTAAATTTGAGCGCTTCAGTGGTCACACATATAAAATTATTGTGGAAAACATTCGAGATAAAATTGTACCTGCGAGAAGCTTCCTGTAATGCCAATGATAAGTAGCAAATTGGCATACTGGTTCTTGTTATAATGGAATTTTGCCTTCAGGAAGTACTGCATTTTACAGCCCAAAAGAAAGAAGAGTTAGAAGCAACTTTCAAAACGCCCGTCAGTCAGATGTACTATACTCCTCTGTCCTAAGAAGAAAGAAAATCTCCCTTTGCAATGAGTCAAGCAATTCTAAGTCTATTAACCAATATATATATAGAAGTATCAATATTTATGATGCATAGTAAGTTTATCATTAGTTTAATCATGTAATAATAAATCTATTTAAAGATACAAACATTGATACTGTTTTGTATAGAACTAGTTAAACTTACTGTCTGATTTCCTAGGAAGTGCAATTTTAATTATTTTAGTGAGTATTTGGCATTATCTGAAAGTTTAGTTCATGAATTAACGAGTGAATTGTTTCAGGGAGAACTGCATAGTGTTCATGTCATGATATTGCTCCATGATATGTTGCATACTGTTCATCTGTAATGTTGCGTGCTTTGTATAATAACAGAGCAAAAGAGGTGTACCAGTAGTGTACTTAGTACGCCTGTCTCACCAAGGCCGTGGAAAAATGTGACAACGGCCGCCCTGGAGAACGTTGAGCTGCAAAAGTTGATTGGAGCTCTCACCATTTTAGAAAAGTTGTTTGGAGAGGGAATATTAAGATAGAAATATATGTAGCTCTCGTGCTTGTTCGAGAAAAAAAGATCACATTCAATCATCTGTTGTGGCTATTAGGCAGTAGGATAGACGTCAGCTTACTTTTGTGCCTTTGTGTCGTTCTCTGAAAGTTTGAAACAGGTTCTCTGAAAGAAACTTATGCACTGCCATTCACCGGGTGCATCATCATCTAAAGAGCTCCGCGGGGGGTTGTTAAGAGTGGGAGCAGATGACTTGATATTTCACCTAGTGCATGTTGATCGGGTATGTAGGCCTACTCCAAACAGTATAGGTCTATAACCAGAGTGGTGGGTTTTGGCAACAGTTATATATGCTTTGCAATAATGCAGGTTGCAGGGGAGCCCAATGCAGATGAAGCCCATTACAATTTTTAGTTAAAAAAGGGGCCAAAAGAAATATCAAGAGTCCTCCTATCAGTATCAGGAATCAGTATATTCAGACGTCACCTGCTGGTAAGAATGGCCGCTATCTCCGACAGCGACGGCGCCTTCCGGAGTGGCGGAAGTCTCGGCGACGCCTCCTCGCTGCTGCTGGAGGGGGGAAGGCAGAGCGGCCGGGAGGCCTCCTCGTCGCTGCCGATGGTGCTGGTGAAGGACGAGGAGGACACGGAGGCTCCGGCTCCGCCGTCCGTCTCCTGGAGGAAGGCCTTCATGTAGACGGCCGACACCACGGCTGCCAGTGCCGCGACCTGCAGCGCAAGCATGCATACACACGACGCTAGCTTCTGGTTACTTGGTTTTGCCGGATCCGATGCCAGAAAGGCAGAAACCGTCGTATATATTCCGACTACCTGAAACGTGGATGAGGCCGGAAGGAAGCGGGCTGCCACGGTGCTGGCGACGAAGCCGGCGCTGCAGACGCCGGAGAAGACGCCGAACGCCGCCGCGCGCCGCGTCTCCGGCACCCTGTCAGCCTGGACCGAGCAGAGCACGTCATGGAGGGTTGGTTCATCGATCAGTGCACGGATGGATCCAGACAAACTTGCACTGTCTGTCAGCTGGTGACGGCAGCTTGTTGATGTGGAGGCAGAGGTAGTAATGGTACCAACCACGTAAGCAAGCGAGAGGCACATCATGGTGCCCTCGGAGACCATCGCCGTCAGCGTCTTTGTTATGTAGTACGCGTAGAAATAGCCCTTGGTCCGGCCGTACGCCAGGATGCCTTCATCATTGCATAATCGGACGGAGCAAGAACAGAATGTAAAACAACGACCTTTAGTTCAGTCCGCATCACCTGACAGAGACGCTACTCTGGTCGCTAGCAAGAATGTTGAGCTGTAACTTTGTACTCCAGTAGTAAGTAAGATGGTTTTGGTGATAGATTACCGAGAGGAACGATGGACGCCGTCGCCGGCAGGGCCAGCAGCGCCTTCCGGCCGTACCTGTCGGACAGGTTGCCCACCACCGGCGTCAGCACCAGCGCGCCAAGGCCAGTAACCTGAAACAAACACGCATATGCATGTCTCAGAATTCGAATTCAGATTCAGGTTCAGATTATTTTTGAGATTCAGATCGACACGGCCGGGATATCGAGTCGATCTGTTGGGCTGTTCCGCTGGGCCCTGCGCGCCCGCCCGCCCGCTTGTCGGGCTCCCCGTTCCCTTCCTGGAGACTGCAGCAGCTGCAGTAGTGGGCTAGTGGCGGATCCAGTGGTGTCGCTGGCACGCCTCGCTGTGGTCCGGGTCCGACCGAGAGCAACTGGACAGCCGGGTTACTGCTGCTTACTATACTAGTGCGGTGGCCTGGCCGGCCGATGCAGCCGTCGCGGTCTCGCCTCGCCTTTCCGGAAGATTTGACAGGCATCGGCAGATTTGTGGCTTTTTTTTTACCACACTGCGTGAGACCAGCCACTCACCGTCAGTCCGGTACTAGAGTACTAGGTGACGACTTTTGTTCCCGTTTTTACTACCAGCTGCTTCGGGACGTAGTACGTGGGCCTTTTTGCTTTTGAGGTTTGACATCTGGCCGGGGAGGGAACAGATGGTGGTCGGTGCGGCGTTTGTTACTTGGGACCTCGGCAAAGTCTCCTGCATGCGTACGTGGTGGAAATCGCCGGTCGGCCGCGTGACGTGCCAGTACCACGACCGCGGCGGCCGAGACCCCCTCTCAGGTGCCTGCCTGCGCGCGGTGCTCTAAAGAAAGTTAACGGAGGCGAAGACAAGGACAGTATAATGGGCAGCTGCCCAAAGCAAAGCGACGGGCCTGGCGGTTACAGCGCCATCACCATATCGCGACGGACGGCGACATTGAAAGCTCAAGCACGCACTAGCTCTCTCTCTCTCTCTGCCATTTGTAAACCGGCATCTCGCTAGTTCGCTCGCTTTGTGTCTACTACTACTCCAGTAGTTAATAGAATCAGGGCACTGAACGTACTAGTAGGAGTAGTAGTACGTACGCATCAGTGGAATTAATTTAATTACTAAGAAACCGCATGCAGATGCGTGCTTCTGATCAGTGAGCCAGCAGGTGTCGATCCCACGCACTGCGCACTTGCTAAATCTCCATGCCATGCATCTAGCCTCGGTTTTTCTCAGCACAGGGAATACTCAAGTGGAACGAGAAGATGAACAAGCAACCCCCGCCGTACCGTACGTGCTATAATCAATCGGCTTGCAGAAAGAGTGAAAGACTTCTCGTGCATCCTGACCGGTACACAAAGAAACAAAGAAAAAAAAAACGGCAACTTGGGTAGAGCCGGTGCACGGTTGAACTGCACTTATTAAATCAAACCACGCGCGTATTGAAGAACGAAATTAAAATCGACGCATGCATGCAGGATTGCACACCGGCCCAGCAGCTAGCTCGCTCCGGTCAAGGACGCAATGAACAAAGCATATATGCATCCAGTGAGCCAGTGTGAATTGGGGAACGAAGCAGGGAAGAAGGTTGAAGAAGCAAGCAGGGACGATGATCTCGGCGCTATGGCGGAGCTTAGTATAATTATATTACCGCTTGCTGGAGACCCGTGAGGTAGATGGCGAGGGAGCACTCGTCGCGGCCGGGGCAGAGCGCCGCCATGGTGACGTCGGTCATCACCGGGGCCACCATGAAGGTGGAGAAGCAGAAGAGGAAGGCGAACACCAGCAGGTGCCCCAGCCCCGCCACCTCCTCCATCGTCATCTATCTCAGTTCCCCCGGCCCGGCCGATGGATCCTGCTCTCTTTTCTATTCTTTCTTGCACTCCTAGGATCATTCGCTTCGCTCCGTCCGGTTTTGTAAGTGTTGTGTTGTGTTGTGCGCTGCCGGGTGGCTCCGGACATGCTATAGCTAGCCGGCCAGTACTCAAATGTCACCGGTCGCTGCTATAGTACTTGAAGGCTACTTGCTATAGCAGCTAGCGGACGTCTCAGATGTCACCGGTCGACGGCCTATATGTGCTTAGCCCAACAAGCAAGCTAGGAAAAATCACCAGAGCCGGACGGCAGCAGAGGAAAAGCAGGGCGATACTAAAGCCTAAAGATGCTGTGGACATTTTTTTTTTTTGATTAAGGAAAAGCACCCGGCCCGGCCTCTCCAACACTCAACAGGTGTTGTGGACATATATATATATATATATATATGATATTAGAATTGGATCGGATCTGGGTAGCATTTTCTTGAAGGTTAGCGCCCGTCGAATCGAAACTAGCAGAAAAAGGATCAGTAGCTATAGCGAGGAGCGAATGGAAAAGACAGCGCTTTGATAAGAATCAGTACCTAATCGTGTTGAAGCAGTTTGAGTCCATCATTCAGACATCTTCAGTTGATACTTATATTGTTGAGTTTGAACAGGCTGCTCATAACTTGTTATTGTACAATGTTGCTTATGATGAGACATATTTTGTTACTCGCTTTGTTGCTAGCCTGAAGGAGGATATTCTTCAGGCGATCGTTCTGCATCAGCCACCCAATGTTGACACGACTAGTGCATTAGCTTTGTTGCAGAAAGCTGAATTAGCAAGGTCAAAGGGTAAAAGCGCCTGGAAAGATTCTGGTAGACACTCTTACAAGACCTATGCAGAGAAGTCCAAGACTGATGAGCTTGACAAGGCCAAACTGTCAGGACCAGTGGTCCAGCCTGATGATAAGTTGGCTGTCTGAAGCAATTGAGACGGCAGAAGAGCTTGTGTTACAAGTGTGGTAACAAATGGTCCAAGGATCACAAATGTCCCTTGCAAGTGCCTTTGCATGTTATTGAAGAGGTGTTAGAAGCCCTGGAGGACGATGGTGCTGATGACTATGAGCCTGATGCTGACACGATGGCTGATGTGGTAGTAGCTGTTTGTCAGTCCTCTACACCCATTCAGCAGAAAAGGAAGACCATGAAGTTGTGTGGCTCCATTGAAAAACATGCTATTCTCATTTTAGTAGACTCTGGCAGTGTATCTTCCTTTGTCAGTACTCAGCTGGTGCAAGCCTTGAAATTGGCTACCACCCCTTGTCAGCCTACAAACTTTGTGGTAGCCAATGGTGCAGATATAGTTTGTGATCAACAGATTGCAAAATTACATTGGAGCACTCAGGGTCACACTTTTGTATCTTCTGTGGTTGTTTTGCCTCTGACATGTTTTGATATGATCCTAGGGAAGATTGGCTTAAAGATGCCAGCCCCATGTGGGTGCACTGGGGATTGAAAGTGATGTGGTTCACTCATAAAGGCCAGCGCATTGAGCTGCGGGATGTGCATAATAATCAGTCTTAGTGTACTTCTGTGTCTGCTGCTGGGTTGGAAGCCCTTGGTGCCAAGAACAAAATATAGTTCTATGTGCAGTTGCATCTGGAACAGGAAGCCTCTATGTCTCATTCCAGTATTCACCAAGTTTTCTCTGTAACTGATGCAATGAATACTGAGGTGCCTTCTCCAATTTAGACCTTGTTGGACAAGTATGGGGACTTGTTTCAGGAGCTTCATGAGTTACCTCCACAGAGATCCTTTGATCATCATATTGAGCTGTTGCCTGGATCTTCTCCTGTCAACATCAGGCCTTACAAGTACTCTCTAGCTCAGAAGGATGAAATTGAGAAGCAATTGAAGGAAACGCTAGCCAGTGGCATCATCAAGCCTAATCAGAGCTCCTTTGCTTCTCCAGTCCTGTTGGTCAAAAAGAAAGATGGCTCATGGCGGTTTTGTGTGGACTATAGACATTCAATGCTCTCACTGTCAAAAATAAGCATCCCATGCCCATTGTTGATGAGTTGGCTGGAGCTCAGTGGTTCTCTAAGCTAGACTTCAGAGCTGGATATCACTAGATTTGTGTTAGCCCTGAAGACACACACAAAACTACTTTCAAGACCCATAATGGTCTCTATGAGTTCTTGGTGATGGCCTTTGGGTTGACTAATGCCCCTGCTACCTTCCAAAGTGTCATGAATTTGATTTTTGCTGAGTTGCTCAAAAAAGGAGTAGTGGTATTCATGGATGACATCTTGGTGTATTCTGCTAATTTGGAAGCCCATGTAGACCTGCTAGACAGGGTGTTTCAAATCCTGAGAAAGCATAAGTTCTGCATTAAGCTATCCAAATGTTCATTTGCCCAACATGAAATTGACTATTTAGGTCATACTATTTTGACTCAAGGAGTAACTACTGACAAATCCAAGATTGAGGTTGTTTCCCATTGGCCAGTGCCTAAGACTGTCAAGGAGCTTAGAGGATTTCTTGGTCTAACTGGGTATTACAGGAAGTTTATCAGACATTATGGTATGATTAGCAGGTGTCTTGCTGAGCTGCTGAAGAGAGGGGTGCCTTTTGTGTGGACTGCCAAGCATGAGGAAGCTTTTGCTCAGTTGAAGACTGCTTTAATTATTGCTCCTGTGTTGACCATTCCTGACTTTACTAAGTCCTTTACTTTGAAAACTGATGCAAGTGATGTGGGTTTTGGAGCTGTGCTTCTTCAGGATGGTCATCCTGTGGCATACTTGAGTAAGGCAGTAAGTTCAAAGAACCAGGACTGTCTACTTATGAAAAAGAGTGCCTGGCCATTATTCTAGCAATAGAGAAATGGAGAGCTTATCTGCAGCATGCCCCCTTTATTATTAAGACTGATCATAAGAGTCGGCTGCACTTGACTGAACAGAGAATCACATCCAGAATTCAGCAGAAAGCTTTGTTGAAATTGATGGATTTGCAATACAAAATTTAGTACAAGCAAGGTCCTTTGAATCAGGCAGCTGATGCATTGTCTAGATGTCATTGCCATGATTCCCTGATGGCAGTATCATTTTGCAATAATGACTGGATAGACAGGGTCAAGCTGGGGTATGCTGATGAGACCAGGGCTTAGGAAATTTTGCTTAACCCAACTGGGGAGTTCTCTGTTTCTGATGGCCTTATCAGATTTCAAGGAAGAATATGGCTGGGATCCAATTCTATTGCTAAGCAACATGTGATGATGGTTGTGCATGATTCTGGAATTGGAGGCCACTCTGAGTTTCAAGCAACATACTACAGAATTAGGCGATTGTTTTCATGGCCTGGAATGAAGAAAGATATTCAAGAATTTGTGCAGCAGTGTCAGGTATGTCAGCAAGTGAAAGCTGAGCATGTCAAGTACCCTAGTCTCTTGCAGCCCTTGTTGGTTCCCAATCAAGCTTGGCAGGTTATTTGTATGGACTTCATTGAAGGCCTGCCAAAGTCTCAGAAATATGATACAATTCTGGTGGTAATAGATAAGTATACCAAATATGCTCATTTTATCCCATTGCACATCCTTTCTCAGTGTTGATAGTGGCTGAGGCATATATTGAGTCTGTATACAAGCTGCATGGGTTACCCAAGGTTATTGTGTCTGACAAGGATAGAATTTTTATAAGCACGCTATGGCAGGAACTGTTCAGGCTCTCCAAAACTGACTTGCACATGAGTTCTTCTTATCATCCTCAGTCTGATGGCCAGTCTGAGAGATTGAACCAGTGCCTTGAGAACTACCTCAGGTATGCAGTCCATAATTGTCCTAAGGATTGGTCCAAATGGTTATCTGTTGCTGAACTTTGGTATAATACTTCTTACCATTCTTCATTGGGCTATTCTCCATTTGAAGTGTTATATGGGCATCCCCCAAGATTGTTCGGCCTAGCAACAGAAATTCAACTCCACTCACTTGATCTTGAGCAATGGTTAACTAAAAGACATTTGCTCTCTGATGTCATCAAGCATCACCTTCACAGAGCTCAGCAAAGAATGAAACACCAAGATGACAAAGGTCGATCAGAGCGTGTGTTTCAAGTAGGTGATAAGGTTTATCTCAAGTTACAACCTTACATTTAATCGTTGGTTGCTCCAAGAACCAATCACAAGCTGAGTTACAAATATTATGGGCCTTTTGAAGTTCTACAACGGGTTGGGGCCATGGCGTATCGTCTGAAACTGCCTGACAGTTGCAGAATTCACCCTGTCGTCCATGTGTCTCAGCTCAAGAAACATGTGCCTCCATCCACGAGGATTGAAGATGACATTGATTAGGTACCGGTTGACCCTACAGTGCGGCTCAATCCTGTATGCTTCTTGGACACCAGGACCTGCTCGAAGGGTGCTGTTGGAAATAAGAGCAATTTAGTGATGTATAAATTAATTCCGACAATGAGGAAAAGACCAACAGCATGTACCACATGTATGTGATTTGATACTAGCAACAAAGAGAATGCGAGAACGAACAATGGAGAGAGAATCGACATTCTTACAGAGGGATTGCCGACGAAGGAAGACGTAGCAGACCGTCGACTGAAATCTGGATCAGCGGTGTAGAGGGAAGAAGATGTCCAACGAGCAGTCGCGACGGCGCTTCCTAAAAACCTGATACGCCCCCTACCCCGTGCAGGGACGCGAGGAGACGTAGACTTCGGAGCCTGCTGTAACATCCCAGATGTTAGTAAGCAATTAAAATTATAATCAAGTTCATTATTAAGAATAATCATTGAGCATCATGACATAAATGCATTTATGTTTTAACAATGTCTTTTATGTGGTGCTTTGTTTTATACATGAAATGATGAGTTGATTGCTACTTAAAAACTATTTTCAAAACCTTGTTTTATCCCTTTTTTTATATTTCAAAATATATAAGGAATTTTGAGATACTCTCAAAATATGGTTTGTATGACAAGTGCTACAATTTTGGTATTCAAAGTTTTTCAAGTTTCCAAAAATAATTTCAAATAAATTTAAAAATACAGTTTTCTAACACTTTCCCCTTTTCAATTTAAATTCATATTTCAAAAATTATTCAAAATTTGGGAAAACTTTCTCTATGAAAAGTGTTTGGTTTGATAAGCTGAACATTTTATATATTTGAAGATTTTTAAGTTTTATTAAAAAATCAAATATAATTTCAAATATTGGTTTTTAGGATTTTATTCCCCTTTTGAATTTGAATTCATTTTCAAAATCTATATAGAATTTGAAAATGTTTGTTGAATGAAAAATGTAGCTCTTGAAAAGTTATACAAATGATATTTTTGGAGATTTTTAAGTTCCTATATAAATTTGGAAGTAATTTTCAATTTTTGACGAGTGATAGTTCTGTAATTTCTGTGAACAGTACCCCCGACGGGTTACTCCTCTGTTCTGCTGCCGCGTCGCTGCCGTGGTCGATTTGGCCGCAATTTCACGGTGATTCCCGAGCATGGTTGCGTGGTCGAGTTCCAGAAGTTGCTTGCCATCTCCCCAGCTCGCCCGACCACCCTATAAAGGCTCGAGCCACGCCGTCGTTTTCTCTTTTCTTTTTCTCCATCGCCACCGCTCTGCTGCTCCGCCTTTTCCACGTTGCCGCCGCTGAGCTGTCTCCGATCAAGCTGGTCACTCCCCGCGCTTGCCTCGCTCTCGTGCACGTCTCCAGCTCGCTCGCGTCGCCGCTAGCCCCCTGGAGTGCCGGTGCCATTGCCACCGTCGCGGCAAGCCGCCCGTGCACGTGGCCGGAAGGCCACAGGCCACCCCAGGCCGACCCGACACCCACTGCGGGTGCGCACAAGCCCGGGATTGCTTCCCCACCTGTCTATTCCCGCCGACGAGCACTCCATCATCGAAAACCGCGAGTCCCAGTGAGCTCCTCTGTCCAAACCATGTGAAGGACCTCGTTCTTGAATTCAACAAAAGGCAGGGGCCTAACTGCGAAGTCCATGACTCAGGTAAATAGTGCCCCGAGGACCTGTTTATAGTAGTTTTTCATAAACTTCAAAAATTCATATCTGGAGTTTCGTAACTCTGTTTTTGGTGAACCAAATTTCATTGTGTTCCTTGTGATGCCTAGTTTTTAGTAAAAATATGAAACCCTACCATGTTTTGTAGAAAAATAAATAGTTATATTTTATGCCTTTTATTTAATAATAGAAAAGAAGGAAAATTCATATCTCATGCTATGTGACTCCTTTTGACTTGAAATTTTTATGACATGTTTCCTATGCTACGTGTGTGTTGTAGTAAAAATATTGTGGTCATTGGATATCGCATGCTTGATCTTTTGTTTTATCTTATTTATTGCTTATTAAATGGTTTATAATTATAATAAAAATGTATAAATGAAAAATATGGTTCCTTTACCTTTGTATGATTCTGCTATGTCATGTTAACATCTAATATCGCTATATGATTTTAGAATATATGGAGTTTTATATTTATCTTCTGTAATGCTTTTAAAATAGTTTATAATTAGCTAGTTATTTAATCTTTTTATGCTTGCACCAATGCATTGCCGTGCATCATGTCATGAGTTCATCATGCTAAAACATGCATCATTAAATACGTGTAGTTGTTCGAGAGTGAGTGGATCTTGGTGCATGATCTCCGAAAAATGCCATCCCCCATCGAAGTGAAGTCGCGGATCCATGATGTGGTGTCATCCATCCTGGAGTTGTGTCAAGCGTAACACCCGTGATCTTGATGAAAACTAACTACCACTGCAACACAGGCAAGCCCCGGATGCATTCAAACTCTATTCTATTTATAAAAGTTTTATCGCTTCAGCTATGATATGTTGCATTAAGTAATAGGAGTTGAGTGAAAACCCACCAATTGTATTACCTGTCTTATTTCCTTATTCCTTGTTACCTGCTTTGGAAGATAAGTAGTAACGCTTAGCCCTGCTTAATTAGTTAAGTGTTCAAAGGTAAAAGAATAAAAAAGATGAGATTGGTTTTCTTTGTTGGAATCTTGATAATAGTTAATAAATCGAGTCCGGACGGCTAACTTGCACTGGGAATGGAGTCCCTCTGTAGTGTTTCCGTCTATTGATGCGCTAGGTCCCGTCCGTTGGTGAACTGGTGATATCGAGAAATTAGAAATCCACATGCATGAAGTGGTATCCAGTGGGCCAGAGTCCCCACGCATATCATGGAGTGACATATAGTGGGCCAGAGTCCCCACATATGTCATAGTGTGTTATACTGTGGGTTTAAGTTCCCATGTATTTCGGTACACGGGGCCGAAGAGCTCAGGTGTATCATGTGGTGATATATGGCTACGGTTGTTATCCCGGTATATCAGTTTATTTGGGGTGCATTAGAGTTAAAGTCTCTGGTATCCCAGTGACCTAGGTCCCAGCTGGGTATGAAAATAGATTCGAATCGTCGTTGCTTCTCGGAGAAGAAGACTCGATCGGTGTTCATCATCGTAGTAACAACTTGAACAATGACTAAGGTTTAATAATGAAGTTGGTTGGTAATTGGAGCTAGATCCGAGCAAACTTTACTTTCTATTAAGCTTTTTCGCAAAAATTTCTTATCTCTTACAAGCATTACCTTGTCCCTCTAGCCTGCATTTCTTGATTCTTCACCCCTCTTTTTCGTCGGGTCAGTCTTGTTGAGTACTTTTGTACTCAGGGTTTGTTGAACCCCTGTTGCAGGTGCTAATTGGTGTTCAAATCAAGTTCATGTCGGTGGGCTCGACGTGATCTGGTTGTCCTCTCTCGACTTAGGCGCTCTACCTAAGTTGTCATCTATAGTTCTACTCTGCTTCCGCAATTGAAGTCAAGTTCGTAAAAGTTAACTTTTTCATATATTTTGTAAACTTAATGTTATTACTCTTCCGCACTCTGATATATGTTTTATCATAAATGTTGTAATGTTGCAGCTACTCCTTTATTGATCCTGGTATGAGTTGACAAATATGGTTTAATCGGGGTCCTTTGAGGGCACCCGACAGGGCTTTCTAAGTTATCTAGAACATATGCATGGCTATCAGAAGTGTTTGAGACAATGATAGGTGTGTGTGGGCTATATAATTTAGGAGGTTCTACCACAGGTGGTATCGGAGCTCATACAATGGATCAGCTACAACATTACTTTTGAAAACTTCAAAATGAGTTTACAATATAAAAGTTTTTAAAAAAATACAAATTAAAAATGCCCTCTTATCTATCTTCTTCTTACTAGAAGACTTTATGAAGACTTTTCGATGGCTCAAGTTGAAAGGCTTCAAGAAGTTCTTCAACTATTCATTGGAAGGTCAAGAGGAGAGTCAACTTCACTGACAAAGTTCTACTGAAGTATGTCTGAATGGTCCGCCTTTGGAAATGAAGATAGTGTGGCAGAACCTCCTAAATCATATGGCCCACACGCATGATTATTGTCTAAACAGACTCCAAATAACCATGACTGCGTTCCATACGACTTAAAAAGTCTGTTGGGTAAATCCCGAATCATCCACAAATCTCCGAGCAGGATCAATCGTTATAAAGAGACATTGCACTATTACAACAGTTTGATATAAATAATATACATCAGAGTAAAATAGCGGAAGACTTACAATAACATAAGTTTACGAACCTTTGAGTTTCAAATATTTACAACCATAAGTTTAGATTGTACAAACCATAATAGTAGTGGAGTAGCAGCAGATAACTTTATTACAATACCAAAAGATAAGCTATGCCCAAGAGCTAAACATCTTTATTCGTCGTCACTTTCCTCGATGACTGTCATGCAGCAGGATGCAAAGCACTCCTGCCCATGAGGCTCACCTGCAACAAGGGTTCAACAAACCCTGAGTACAAAAATACTCAACAAGACTGACCCAACGAAAAAGAGGGGTGAAGACGCAAGAAATGCAGGCTAGAGGGACAAGGTAAGGCTTGTAGGAGATAAGAAATTTTACGGAAAAGCTTAACAGAAAGAAAAGTTTGCTTGGATCTAGCTCTTAATTATTGTTCAAGTTGTTACTACGATGATGAACACCGATCGAGTCTTCTTCTCCGAGAAGCAATGGCGATTCAAATCCATTTTCATACCCAGCTGGGACCTAGGTCACTGGGATACCAGAGACTTTAACTCCGATGAACCCCAGATGAACCGATATATCGGGATAACAACCGCAGCCATGATACACCTGAGCGCTTCGGCCCGTGTACCGAAATACATGGGAACTTAAACCCACAGTATAACATACTATGACATATGTGGGGACTCTGGCCCACTATATGTCACTCCATGATAAGCGTGGGAACTCTGGCCCACCGAATACCACTTCATGCATGTGGATTTCTAAATTCTAGATATCACTAATTCACCAACGGACGGGACCTAGGGCATCAACAGACGGAAACACTACAGAGGGACTCCATTCCCAGTGCAAGTTAGCCATCCGGACTCGATTTATTAACTATTTTCAAGATTCCAACAAGAAAACCAACTCATCTTTTTTATTCTTTTACCTTTGAACATTTAACTAATTAAGCAGGGCTAAGCATTACTACTTATCTTCCAAAGCAGGTAACAAGGAATAAGGAAATAAGACAGGTAATGCAATTGGTGGGTTTTCACTCAACTCCTATTACTTAATGCAACATATCATAGCTGAAGCGATAAAACTTTTATAAACAGAATAGGGTTTGAATGCATCCGGAGCTTGCCTTGGTATTCGGGGTAGACGGTCTCAAACTCTGGATCAACTCCCGATTCCTTAATCTGCTCGTCCTTGGGATCTGGTGTGACAACGTTAACTCTCCGTTAACGGAAACTATCCGATAACTGATATGCTTTAACATGATGAAATAGGAAACATGATGCTCGATGGATGCATGATCAGATTAAGGACTTAAATACAACTTTTCTTCACGATAAAGTTGCAAGCCAACAAAACTTCACTTATTAAGCTCATTAGGGTTAACTACGCCATTTAAGAAATTAATTAAACACATGAAATAACATGGATTAAGCCCTAATGACATGATTAAGGTAAGCGCAAACAATTAATTAAAGTGCCAAAGGTCATTAAGGTTAATGATCCAAGGTCATCAATCAATCCCAAAGTCAAACAAATCCTATAATGATTAACGTTAACTAAAGGGGTTAATTAATTATTTAAAAGCATAAAATAAAGGCATAAAATTAAAGTTATCAAATTAAGCCCAAAATTTTATTTTAGAAAGCTCTTAGCCTAATTAGATGGCAAAACAAATTTTAGAATTAAAAGCCATTTATTTTATTTATTAAAAATCATAGAATGTCCATTTTTCAATTAAAAGGGCTAATTTTAACATGCGCAAAAATTACTCAAATTTGGTATTTCATATTTTTCCTAGGTAGATGACATCATAAGGAACACACACAAAAATTTTCAAAATTTTTGGAGCTATATATGAATTAATATGATTTTTGAAGGAAAATAGCATTTAAATTATTTTCTAAAAATAGAAAAAGAAAATCGGCACAGTACTCCCGCGCTGACCGACGGCCCGCCGACGGTTGTGCGGCGATTACTCACCATCGGCGAGGTCTCTGGCGACCGAACTTGAACCGTTGGGCTCAGCTTGGCACGGGGAGTCGATCAGGGTAGCTAGCGGCGAGGCGGAGCGGCGGCGGCACCCACGCCGGCGGCCATGGCGGCGCGGCGGAGCTCGGGTGCGGCGGCGAAGCTCACCGGAGCTGTTTCCGGTGACAATGACTACACGTATATAAGCAGGGCACTCAGGCGAACTCGTTTGGCAACAAAATGAGGCCAAACTGGAGCTCCAGCCACGACAGCTACGCGCGCGGCGGCGCTGGCAACACTGCGCGGGCGGCGAGCTACGGTGGCCGGCGGCTATGGCACGGGAATGATGAAATTGATAGCGCAGATAGCTGCAGGAGCTCACCCCGGTGCTGATGCGCACGTTAATGAAGGCCCGGAGTAGCTGAATCGAGCTGCAGACGGCGACGGTGATGGCGGCGACGGCGCTCCGATGGCAAGGTCGGCGTCACCAGAGTTCCTATGGACCATCAAGCCGGTCAAGGTGCGCATGAGAGGTAGGATAGCATGGAGAACATGACAGGAGGGTTAAAGAGAATATATTTTCACCCTGTACGGCGGTCGACGGCGCGCGGGCAGCTCAGGCGAGGAGAGCAAGCACGAACTAGCTCAAATTGACCGTGAGGATATGGCGGAGCTATTGGCAAGAGAAATTGGATAGTGATGAATCAACAACGGCGAAATCGAGCGGCGGAGCGAGGTCGTCGGCGACGGCGACGGGTGAGAAGGAGAGGAAGTCGACCACGACTGAGCTATTTATAGGGCGGAGTCGATGTATGGACGGGCGACACGACGACGGAGAAGTTTCGGGTATTCAGGAGCACGCCGGCAGCCGAGCAGGTGCGGCAGTGGACAGCGGCGCGGGTTGAGAAGCCGGCGATGGTGGCCGACGATAGGTTTCGGTACTGTTCGAGATAATTACAGAATTGCCATTCATTTAAAAATACAAATTACTCCAAAATTTATATAAGAACTTGAAAATCTCCAAAAATATCATTTGCATAACTTTTCAAGAGCTACACTTTTCCTTTAACTAGCATCCCCAAATTCGGTCTAGATTTTGAAATTTAAATTCAAATTCAAAAAGGGGATAAAACCCTAGAAACAAACATTTGAAATTACTTTTGATTTTTCAAATAAACTTAAAAATCTTAAAAACTATGAAATGTTTAACTTTCCAAACCAAACCTTTTTCACATACAAAGTTTTTCAAAATTATGCATAATTTTTGAATTATGGTTTTAAAATCAAAAGGGGACAAATGTTAGAAAACTGTATTTTCAAATTCATTTGAAATTTCTTTTGGAAACTTGAAAAACTTTATATACCAACTTTGTAGCTCTTGTCAAGATATACAAACTATCTTTTTATAGTATCTCCAAATTATTTATAGATTTTGAATTAGAGAAAAGGGGTAAAACTAGGTGTTAGAATAAAGGGTTTTTGAAATAGAATTCAAAATCGATTTGGTTTCTAGCTTAATTGGTTGGTCATTAGTGCTCACAAACATCATCCAAGGACATTTTTAGGTCATTGACCCAATGACACCCTTGGTTGACCAAGTTGACTTTTGAAAAACCTTTTTATAGCTTTCCAATTTGAATTTAAATTTGAATTTCAAGACTTGGGAATAAGCTTTGAAACCCAAATTCAACTTCAAATATGGAAACAAATTTTTAAGGGTTGAACTTAGGTTTATACACTTTGCTTGACACTAGTGTAAACACGGTTTACAACTCAAGTACATAGAATATAAACTAAGTATTTGCGATGACATTCAAAAATAGGGTTTTATTATTTCATGTGACAAAACATTCAAGAAACACAATCAACCTATGAAATGTAAACTTTTTTTAGTTAATGCACATTAAGGTTGACTTAAGAATGAATGCTTTGCAATGCATATTATGACATGGCATGTTTTAGTTAACATAACACCAGAGGTGTTACAGCCCTTCCCCCTTAAAGAAATCTCGTCCCGAGATTTAAAGCCTTGAGTGAAGTAATGGAAAAGAAAATGTGTCAGGAAAACACACTTCAACTAAATTTATAAGGGAAAGGAATTGTACCACTCACACTAGGGGAGTTACAACTCGTAGAAGGAATTATCACTTAGATAGAAGCATAAAATTCTGGAAAGTTTTCCAACAAATAATCTTCCGATTCCCAAGTGGCTTCTTCCTCTGAATGTTGATCCCATTGTATCTTGTACCACTTGATTGTTATGCTTCTAGTAACACGGTCTTTCTGATCCAAAACTCGAATTGGATACTCAGAATAAGTCAAGTCATGTTCAAGTTCAATACCTTCAACATCAACAACTTTATCTGGTACATGGAGACACTTCTTGAGTTGGGACACATGAAATACATTGTGTACAGCCAATAATTGTTCAGGTAATTGCAGATGATAGGCTAATTGTCCACATCTTTCTATATTTGAAATGGTCCAATATATCGTGGTGCTAATTTACCCTTGACTCCAAATTGAGTAACTCCTTTCATGGGTGACACCTTTAGATACACGTAATCTCCATTATTGAACCACAATGGTCGACGCCTTTGATCCACATAACTTTTCTGACGAGATTGTGCCACCTTTATATTCTGTTGTATCTGCTTAACTTTTGCTTCAGTTTCTTTTATAAGATCAACTCCGAAGAATCTTCTTTCTCTAGGTTTGGACCAACTTAACGGAGTTCTACATCTGCGACCATATAGTGCTTCAAATGGTGCCATTTTTATGCTTTCTTGATAACTATTGTTGTAGGAGAACTCTGCTAAAGGCAAACACTTATCCCATTTCTCTGGAAAATTAAGAACACATGCCCTCAACATATATTCAAGTATTTAATTTACTCTTTCAGTTTGACCTCCTGTTTGTGGATGGTAGGCTGTACTGTGCAAAAGGTCAGTACCTAAAGACTTGTGTAAATGCTTCCAAAACTGGGAGACAAACTGCGTGCCTCTATTAGAAACAATGGTCTTTGGCACCCCATGAAGACTTATGATACGCTCAAAATACAGTCTGGCATATTGTGAAGCTGAATTTGTACTTTGAACTGGAAGGAAATGTGCCATTTTTATGAGTCGATCCACTATAACCCAAATTGAATCAAAACCTCTTGTTGTCCTGGGTAGACCCACTATAAAATCCATACTGATATCTTCCTATTTCCAAGCTAGAATGGGTAATGGCTGAAGTTCTCCTGCTGACTTCAAATGTACAGCTTTGACTTTCTGACAAGTATCACACTGAGCCACATACTTAGCAATTTCTATTTTCATCTTGATCCACCAAAATTTCTGTTTCAAATCATGATACATCTTATTACTTCCTGGATGAATAGAAAACTTTAAAAGATGTGCTTCATCAAGGATCTTTTGTCGCAACTCAGGAACTTTTGGTATGACCAGACGATTCTTATACCATAAGACATCTGCTTCATCAATTGTGAAACAAGAAACCTTTTCTTTTCTAACTTTCTTTTTGATATGTTTAATGCCTTTATTACTCCTTTGTGTAGCAATAATTTGATCTCTGAGGGTTGTCTCAACAGCAATGTTAGACAAACTTCCTTGTTGCACCATCTCTATACCCAACTTTTCTATGTCATGACATATAGAGATATCCAAGGGCTTCACTGTTAAACAATGACAATGACTTTTTCGACTAAGTGCATCAGCAACTACATTTGCTTTACCAGGATGGTAATAGATTTCCAAGTCATAATTATTGATTAATTCTAACCACCTTCTTTGCCTCATATTCAACTCATCTTGAGTGAATATGTATTTCAAACTCTTGTGACCACTGTAAATATTACATTTATTACCCCACAGATAATGTCGCCATATTTTTAATGCATGAACAACAACTGCTAATTCCAAATCATGTATTGGATAATGCTCCTCATGTTTCTTCAACTGTCAAGAAGCATAAGCAATAACTCTCCCCTCTTGCATCAACACACATCCAATACCAATACCAGAAGCATCACAATAAACATCAAACGACTTCTCAATGTTTGGCTGTGCCAGGATAGGGGCAGTAGTCATCAATTTCTTTAATTTCTAAAATGCCTCTTCACAGGCGGGTGACCAAACAAACTTAACATCATTTTTCAGCAACTCAGTTATGGGCTTTGATATTTTTGAGAAATCAGGTATGAAATGACGGTAATAACCCGCCATTCCCAGAAAACTTCGAACTTGATGCACAGTCTTTGGTGGTTCCCAATCAAGTATATCTTTTACTTTACTAGGATCAACAGCCACACCCTTGTCTGATAAAACATGTCCAAGAAACTTCACTTCTCTCAACCAAAACTCACATTTACTAAACTTAGCATATAATTGATGTTCTCTCAAACGCTGCAAAACAATTCTGAGGTGTTCAGCATGTTCTTCTTCATTTTTGGAATATATCAATATGTCATCAATAAAGAAAACCATAAACTTATCAAGTTCTGGCGTGAACACTGAGTTCATCAAATACATGAAATAGGCTGGTGCATTGGTAAGTCCAAAATACATGACCAAATATTCATACAGACCATACCAAGTGGTAAAAGCAGTCTTTGGAATATCTTCCTGGTGAATCTTGATTTGATGATACCCAGATCGAAGATCAATCTTAGAGAACACCTTTGCTTTTGCCAATTGATCAAAAAGCAGATCAATGCGGGGTAGAGGATATTTATTCTTGATTGTTATCTCATTCAAGGGACGATAATCCACACATAACCTCAAACTTTGATCTTTCTTTTTCACAAAGAGGGCAGGGCATCCCCAAGGTGACGAGCGAGGTTGGATAAAACCTTTATCTCGTAACTCTTGTAATTGAGTCTTGAGTTCTGCTAACTTAGGTGGTGCCATCCGGTAAGCTCTTCTGGATATTGGAGCAGTACCAGGCTTCAAATCAATTCTAAACTCCACCTTTCTATCAGGAGGTAAACCCAGTAATTCATCGAGAAATACATCAGGAAACTCACAAACCACTGGTATATCCTCAATCTCTTTTATCGAAGTTGCACATACCTTTTGAACAGTTCTCTTAAGTGTCGAAAGTTGGATAAGAAGTGAAGTTTTGCAATTTGGTATATTCACTCATACAGTTCTGTTCAGGATGTCTATCACAGCGCCATGCCGTTTCATCCAATTCATACCTAGGATCACATCTATATCCTGATTCTTTAATATTATCATATCAGTGGGAAAAATGTAACCACCCAAACTTACTGGCACATCATGTACCATTTCTTTAGTACACATACGCCCCCCAGACGATTGTATAAAGAACTATTCTTTTGTCCCCATTATTGGAATTTCATGTATCTTAACAAATTTACCATTAATGAATGTATGAGATGCACCAGAATCGAAAAGCAGAATTGCAGGATGATCAGCAATAGGAAACGTACCCATCATGATGGGCTCTCCTTCTAGAATTTTCTCGACTTGAGTGTAGAACACTCTACCAAACTTCTTCTCATTCTTACTATTCAACAACTTCTGAATTCCTGCCTTATGCTGATTCTGTGGTTGTTGTTGTGGTGCAAAAGTCCTGGGGACATAAGAGTTATACTGCCTCGGATGCGGGTAGTTCCGTGAAAAATGACCAGGCTTACCACCGTTGTAACATGGGAAGATTGGTGGCTGGAAATTGGGGTTACGAATACCAAGGGCATTTAGCTGTCGTGGATATGAAAGATTAGCAGCAGGACGAGTGAATGCCTGTTGCTGTGCTTGGTATTGTGGTGGACGATAAGGCGGACGAAAATGATTCTGAGGATGATAGATTATTTTCTGGTGCTTTGGGTTGCCACCAGAAAATCCAGAGGTTACACTTTTCTTTTTCTTAGTTTCCAGATGCTGACGATTCTTATCTTCATAAGATATAGCAATATTCACTGCCTAATGAAAAGTGGCATTTGGATTCCCGGTCATCATTCTCTGAATTTTACTATTCAGACCTCTGAGGAAACACTCTTTCTTCTTACGGTCAGTACTAACATATTCTGACGCATATTGAGACAAGTGATTGAATTTGCCAAAATATTGCATTACCGACATATCACCTTGCCTCAAGGAAAGAAATTCTTCAAGCTTTATGGTCATGATTCCCTCAGGAATAAAATATGCTCGAAAGGCTTCATGAAACTCAGCCCAAGTAATACGATGGCCTTCGGGCTGAGCAGTAACAAAATTGACCCACCAGGCTCCTGCAGTTCCTCTCAACTGCTGTGCTGCAAACATGGGCTTTTGATACTCTGTGCACTCAATCAGCCCAAACTTCTGCTCCATAGTGCGGAGCCAATCATCAGCCTCTATTGGTTCATCTACTCTAGTGAAAACCGGAGGACGGGTGTCTGTGAAATCCACATATGTGGTTTCATTTCTATTGTTCCGACCATGATTTCCCTGCCTTGTATTTTGATTCTGGTTTTGAGCCATCATGGTTGTTGCATTGACTAATGCTGCAACTGCATCTGCTAGAGTGCATGGAACTGGTGGAGGATTTGTGATATCACCTCCATCATGAGATGGGCCAGCAGTATCACAGAACGGGTGTGAGTAGACATCTGTTGATAAACAAACTATACTTTATTCACAAAACCTTATCGGTTTTCATAAGGAGATATTACAAAGGTGCAACACACTTATGATACATTATTTTTGAATAGTCTGCACTCTGGCAAGACTTCTCACACCTACTATGCTTTAGAAAGCAGGAAAAAGATATATTACACATCTTACTTTCCAAACTCCTTATTCATCCTCCTCACTTTCGCCCATTGGGATTACATCTTCCTCTTCTTCCTCCTTTACAGGATCCTCTTCCTCTTCAGGATCCTCTGTCTCTTCAGGCTCTTCCTCCACTATCTCTGGTTCTTCTTCTTCCATAACATCTTCTTCATTCTCATTCTCTATATTCATTTGGTTTTCTTCTTCTTAATTGATGACATCATCATCGATAGACTCTAGTTCTTTAGGGTCTTCCTCTTCCTCATCCTGACCCATTACAAGACCAAGGTCATCTTAGACTGCCTGTCTTTGATATTCAGGATCCAATAAGTTATTCAACCTCACACATTCATCATCAGCTTCCTCCGCATATTCCTCCAAATCTTCCACATAATCCTCAAGTTCTTGGATATGATTATTTGCTGCATCTTCTCGTGCCCAAGCATCATTTCTTTGGTGCTTCATATACTTCCGGGATCACCTCAACTGAGTAATTTCGGCGGCCTCTTCAATCCTGTCGGCTTCAGCCCTCTCCAACTCGGATCTAAGTCTTGCTATTTCAGCTTGAGGATCCGAATGGGGATTTCTACTGCTTTCACCAATCTCGTATCTGGGGGCTAGCTGATGTCGAGGTACCCCCTTTGGTGCAGTGCTCTTACGAGGAGTTTGCTTGGTAAGGGCCATCCTGAAGCAAGATAGGTCACAAGAGATTAGGATAGATAGGGAGAAATCTAAAGGTTAGCATGAAAAGGATTGATACTACTTAACCCAAACCACCTTAAAGGGGAAGGTAATTAAACAGATTAATTAAGCATGATGCATGAACAAACTTACGATCTAAACGTAAAAGAAAGCAACACTTTCATATAAATAACCTTTATAACATAGGGCAATATAATATGCTATTCCACCACCACACTTTGAAAAATCAGAATAAGGGTCGATAGAAAGAATCATAGGTAAGAAATAAGCAATTTGGACCCAAAATAGTCAAGTTAAAATTTTTTGACTCAAAACTTTTGAAGTTTTCATAAAAGAATACTACAAAAACTCTTCTTAACAGCGATCCGGCTCTGATACCAGCTGTGGCAGAACCTCCTAAATCATATGGCCCACACGCATAATTATTGTCTAAACAGACTCCAAATAACCATGACTGCGTTCCATACGACTTAAAAAGTCTGTCGGGTAAATCCCGAATCATCCATAATTCTCCGAGCAGGATCAATCGTTATAAAGAGACATTGCAGTATTACAACAGTTTGATATAAATAATATACATCGGAGTAAAATAGCGGAAGACTTACAATCACATAAGTTTACAAACCTTTGAGTTTCAAATATTTACAACCATAAGTTTAGATTGTACAAACCATAATAGTAGTGGAGTAGCAGCAGATAACTTTATTACAATACCAAAAGATAAGCTATGCCCAAGAGCTAAACATCTTTATTCATCGTCACTTTCCTCGACGACTGTCATGCAGCAGGATGCAAAGCACTCCTGCCCATGAGGCTCACCTGCAACATGGGTTCAACAAACCCTGAGTACAAAAGTACTCAACAAGACTGACCCGACGAAAAAGAGGGGTGAAGACTCAAGAAATGCAGGCTAGAGGGACAAGGTAAGGCTTGTAGGAGATAAGAAATTTTATGGAAAGGCTTAACAGAAAGAAAAGTTTGCTTGGATCTAGCTCCAATCAACCAACTTCATTATTAAACCTTAATCATTGTTCAAGTTGTTACTACGATGATGAACACCGATCGAGTCTTCTTCTCTGAGAAGCAACGACGATTCGAATCCATTTTCATACCCAGCTGGGACCTAGGTCATTGGGATACCGGAGACTTCAACTCCGATGCACCCCAGATGAACCGATATACCGAGATAACAACCGCAGCCATATATCACCACATGATACACCTGAGCGCTTCGGCCCCGTGTACCGAAATACATGGGAACTTAAACCCATAGTATAACACACTATGACATATGTGGGGACTCTGGCCCACTATATATCACTCCATGATAAGCATGGGAACTCTGGCCCACCAAATACCACTTCATGCATGTGGATTTCTAAATTCTCGATATCACCAGTTCACCAACGGACGGGACCTAGGGCATCAACAGACGGAAACACTACAGAGGGACTCCATTCCCAGTGCAAGTTAGCCGTCTAGACTCGATTTATTAACTATTTTCAAGATTCCAACAAGAAAACCAACTCATCTTTTTCATTCTTTTACCTTTGAACATTTAACTAATTAAGCAGGGCTAAGCGTTACTACTTATCTTCCAAAGCAGGTAACAAGGAATAAGGAAATAAGACAGGTAATGCAATTGGGTGGGTTTTCACTCAACTCCTATTACTTAATGCAACATATCATAGCTGAACGATAAAACTTTTACAAACAGAATAGGGTTTGAATGCATCCGGGGCTTGCCTTGGTATTCGGGGTAGACGGTCTCAAACTCTGGATCAACTCTCGATTCCTTAATCTGATCGTCCTTGGGATCTGGTGTGACAACGTTAACTCTCCGTTAACGAAAATTATCCGATAACTGATACGCTTTAACCTGATGGAATAGTAAACATGATGCTCGATGGATGCATGATCAGATTAAGGACTTAAATACAACTTTTCTTCACGATAAAGTTGCAAGCCAACAAAACTTCGCTTATTAAGCTCATTAGGGTTAACTACGCCATTTAAGAAATTAATTAAACACATGAAATAACGTGGATTAAGCCCTAATGACCTGATTAAGGTAAGCGCAAATAATTAATTAAAGTGCCAAAGGTCATTAAGGTTGATTTGAGCATGAATGCTTTGCAGGGCATATGATGACATGGCATGCTTTAGTTAACATAACACCAGAGGTGTTACAGATAGTGTATAGTATATAGCCCTATGTATACTAACATGATAAAGACGAAGTGCTTCTAATGTTGAAAGGACGTATAGGACGAGCATATCGCATATCATGCATAACATGATAATAAGATAATTTACAATTCTCTCCTTATATTCTAGGAGCAGCTATTGTTCTTTGTAGCGGTTCTTTTGATAAATCTCGTCTTACACCAGGTTTTATTTATAAATTGATAATCTTTTATTCCATAGTTTCTAATCTTTGAGAGATTTATGGAATATACCTTGATATACACCATTACCTTAAAACCTAAACCTGGTACGAATCCTTGATTCTTTTGTGAAGTATGTGTCACGCCTTAATTCTTTCAACTCCGACACATGCTACCTCCTTGATGTCGTAAGGCGACGAATATCTTGCTCGAATATCACTTTGATTGTGTCCTCTAAGGTACCATGACCCGTGACTTAAATGACGGCGTCGAAACCTGGGGTCACCTATATGGTGTTACTGTTGGGCGCTCACTGTGATCTGAGTCTAGGATCGTGATCCCTTATAATTCACAATTAGGGTGTTTTCATTCTTTGCACATGTTACTCTTTTGACCATGATATCCAACAAATATTGTTCGAGAGTTACTTTGATTGTGTTCTATAGTGGTGCCGTGTTTCGTAGCCCTGGTGTCGCGACGGAACCTAGAGTCTCTTGTGTGACCCGGGCACACAAGTTTCTACTGGGTGCGCGCAGGTATAGAGGTTTGTGGGCATGAGCTATTATAGCTTCGCAATTAATGTACCCATACTCTTTGAACTTAATTTTGAAAATCCTTACTTAAATTCCCTGGATAACCTAAATACCTTGTTAGTTGCAACCTCTTGCATATCTTGGTTGTAACTTTTAAATCACACCTTGTTGTTTTATGAACTTCTATCAAATTGATTTACTTGACACATTTCCTTTTCCATTACTTACCCCATGGGATTTTGTTGCTCCGAAATCTCGGGACGAGATTTCTTTAAGGGGGTAAGATTGTAACATCCCAGATGTTAGTAAGCAATTAAAATTATAATCAAGTTCATTATTAAGAATAATCATTGAGCATCACGACATAAATGCATTCATATTTTAATAATATCTTTTATGTGGTGCTTTGTTTTATACATGAAATGATGAGTTGATTGCTACTTAAAAACTATTTTCAAAACCTTGTTTTATCCCTTTTTCTATATTTCAAAATATATAAGGAATTTTGAGATACTCTCAAAATATGGTTCGTAGATCTTGACAAGTGCTACAATTTTGGTATTCAAAGTTTTTCAAGTTTCCAAAAATAATTTCAAATAAATTTGAAAATACAGTTTTCTAACACCTGTCCCCTTTTCAATTTAAATTCATATTTCAAACATTATTCAAAATTTGGGAAAATTTTCTCTATGAAAAGTGTTTGGTTTGATAAGCTGAACATTTCATATATTTAAAGATTTTTAAGTTTTATTGAAAAATCAAAAGTAATTTCAAATATTGGTTTTTAGAATTTTATTCCCCTTTTGAATTTGAATTCATTTTCAAAATCTATACAGAATTTGAAAATGTTTGTTAAATGAAAAATGTAGCTCTTGAAAAGTTATACAAATGATATTTTTGGAGATTTTTAAGTTCCTATATAAATTTTTAGAGTAATTTGCAATTTTCGACGAGTGGCAGTTCTGTAATTTCTGTGAACAGTACCCTCGACGGGTTACTCCTCTGTTCTGCTGCCGCGTCGCTGCCATGGTCGATTTGGCCGCAATTTCACGGTGATTCCCGAGCATGGCTGCGTGGTCGAGTTCCAGAAGTCGCTTGCCATCTCCCCAGCTCGCCCGACCACCCTATAAAGGCTCGAGCCGCGCCGTCGTTTTCTCTTTTCTTTTTCTCCATCGCCGCCGCTCTGCTGCTCCGCCTTTGCCACGCTGCCGCCGCTGAGCTGTCTTCGGTCAAGCTGGTCACTCCCCGCGCTTACCTCGCTCTCGTGCACGTCTCCAGCTCGCTCGCGTCGCCGCTAGCCCCCTGGAGTGCCGGTGCCATTGCCATCGTCGCGGCAAGCCGCCCGTGCACGTGGCCGGAAGGCCACAGGCCACCCCAGGCCGAGCCGACACCCATTGCGGGTGCGCACAAGCCCGGGATTGCTTTCCCACCTCTCTATTCCCGTCGACGAGCACTCCATCGTCGAAAACCGCGAGTCCCAGTGAGCTCCTCTGTCCAAACCACGTGAAGGACCTCGTTCTTGAATTCAACAAAAGGCAGGGGTCTAATTGCGAAATCCATGACTCAGGTGAATAGTGCCCTAAGGACCTGTTTGTAGCAGTTTTTCATAAACTTCAAAAATTCATATCTGGAGTTTCATAACTCCGTTTTTGGTGAACCAAATTTTGTTGTGTTCCTTGTGATGTCTAGTTTTTATTAAAAATATAAAACATGCCATGTTTTGTAGAAAAATAAATAGTTATGTTTTATGCCTTTTATTTAATAATAGAAAAGAAGGAAAATTCATATCTCATGCTATGTGACTATTTTTGACTTAAAATTTTTATGACATGTTACCTATGCTATGTGTGTGTTGTAGTAAAAATATTGTAGTCATTGGATATCGTATGCTTGATCTTTTGTTTTATCTTGTTTATTGCTTATTAAATGGTTTATAATTATAAAAAAAATGTATAAATAAAAAATGTGGTTCCTTTACCTTTGTATGATTCTGCTATGTCATGTTAATATCTAATATGGCTATATGATTTTAGAATATATGGAGTTTTATATTTATCTTCTATAATGCTTTTAAAATAGTTTATAATTAGCTAGTTGTTTAATCTTGTTATGCTTGCACCAATGCATTGCCGTGCATCATGTCATGAGTTCATCATGCTAAAACTTAGATCATTAAATACGTGTAGTTGTTCGAGAGTGAGTGGATCTTGGTGCACGATCTCCGAAAAATGCCATCCCCCATCGACGTGAAGTCGCGGATCCATGATGTGGTGTCATCCATCCTGGAGTTGTGTCAAGCGTAACACCCATGATCTTGACGAGAACTAACTACCGCTGCAACACAGGCAAGCCCCGGATGCATTCAAACCCTATTCTGTTTATAAAAGTTTTATCGCTTCAACTATGATATGTTGCATTAAGTAATAGGAGTTGAGTGAAAACCCACCAATTGTATTACCTGTCTTATTTCCTTATTCCTTGTTACCTGCTTTGAAAGATAAGTAGTAACGCTTAGCCCTGCTTAATTAGTTAAGTGTTCAAAGGTAAAAGAATGAAAAAGATGAGATTGGTTTTCTTTGTTGGAATCTTGATAATAGTTAATAAATCGAGTCCGGACGGCTAACTTGCACTGGGAATGGAGTCCCTCTGTAGTGTTTCCGTCTATTGATGCCCTAGGTCCCGTCCGTTGGTGAACTGGTGATATCAAGAAATTAGAAATCCACATGCATGAAGTGGTATCCAGTGGGCCAGAGTCCCCACGCATATCATGGAGTGACATATAGTGGGCCAGAGTCCCCACATATGTCATAGTGTGTTATACTGTGGGTTTAAGTTCCCATGTATTTCGGTACACGGGGCCAAAGAGCTCAGGTGTATCATGTGATGATATATGGCTGCGGTTGTTATCCCGGTATATCGGTTCATCTGGGGTGCATCGGAGTTAAAGTCTCCGGTATCCCAGTGACCTAGGTCCCAGCTGGGTATGAAAATGGATTCGAATCGCCGTTGCTTCTCGGAGAAGAAGACTCGATCGGTGTTCATCATCGTAGTAACAATTTGAACAATGACTAAGGTTTAATTATGAAGTTGGTTGGTAATTGGAGCTAGATCCAAGAAAACTTTACTTTCTGTTAAGCTTGTCTGCAAAAATTTCTTATCTCTTACAAGCCTTACCTTGTCCCTCTAGCCTGTATTTCTTGAGTCTTCACCCCTCTTTTTTGTCGGGTCAGTTTTGTTGAGTACTTTTGTACTCAGGGTTTGTTGAACCCCTGTTGCAGGTGCTAATTGGTGTTCAAATCAAGTTCATGTCGGTGGGCTCGACGTGATCTGGTTGTCCTCTCTTGACTTAGGCGCTCTACATAAGTTGTCATCTATAGTTCTACTCTGCTTCCGCAATTGAAGTCAAGTTCGTAAAAGTTAACTTTTTCATATATTTTGTAAACTTAATATTATTACTCTTCCGCACTCTGATATATGTTTTATCATAAATGTTGTAATGTTGCAGCTACTCCTTTTGTTGATCCTGGTATGAGTTGATAAATATGGTTTAATCGGGGTCCTTTGAGGGCACCCGACAAGGCTTTCTAAGTTATCTGGAACATATGCATAGCTATCAAAAGTCTTTGAGACAATGATAGGTGCATGTGGGCCATATAATTTAGGAGGTTCTGTCACACCTGCTCTCCCAACACCGATGGCACATCGGCAACGGGATGGGGAAGACGGCGGCAGCACAGCACTGTGGCGAGGAAGAGATGAATCTCTCAGTGCTGAGGATGACGTCTCGCTCCATATTTATACACGCGTCGCAGCAAATAGGAAAGTAATTAGCCGCTCAATCACAGTATTATAGTAATTGACCTGCCGTTTGTGCACTTACCATAATACGAGAATAATTGCTTAGTAAATAGGCCAGCGCAATTTTCTCCATGCATGCAAAATTCGGAGTGGCAAAAGGAGGCCGCGCACCCGTAAGGGTCGGAGCGAAAAATTGGCGGACCATTCACGCGCATGTCATGCGTGCGCGCCCATTAGCCCCGCCCCGCCCGACGAGGCGAGCGAGCGCGCGCGTGTGGTTCTTCCTTTTTCTCTCCCCAATAGCTCCAACAAGATAGAGATAGCTCAACTATTTAAGTTGGCCTCACTCCTCTTGAAGTAGCAAGGTGGGACTAAAGTCCCCCACCTTTCCATATATACATACATATATGAGTCGGTCTTTGGGATTTATTTAGAATTGTTTGGCCCATGGCCCAAAACATCTAACAGTTGCTTTGTCGCTGTTTCAGATTCTAGTTCCGTGGGACAAGCTACCGCCGTACCTGTCCACATGGAAAGAAAGCACTGACATGTATCGTCGCTTTCCTCACAGCCCAGCTTGGGGGCAAGCTGGCTTTCAAGGAGGAGGGAATGTCATGGCCAAGACCGGGCGTACCCTGAAGAGAGGAGGCGGGAGGAAGACTGTCAAGTTTCCGGCAACAGCAACCAGCAGCTGTCTTCGTGGGCTGGTGTGCGTGGCGTGAGTCATTCGGGTTTAGCCCATTAGGCGTAGGGGCTCGGCCCAGGTGGTGACGGGATATATGCCCGGTGGTTATAATCGAGTACGTGAGGGAATAACAGAAATCAAACCTCTGAACCCGCTCCCCGCTCCCCTGTTCTTCTTCTCTGCTCTTTCTTCGTTACCAAGTAATCTGTTCTTCCCCAAATTCCCTCCAAATTCCAGTTACCCGTCTCGATCTCGATCCGAATCGTGACACAGTAGCTAGGGATGAAGACCGGGGAAAAGGAAAAGACAGGGTAGAAAGCAGAGTAGTGCATATAAGAATCGGTTTGCATTTGCTCCACGAAGGTCGAGGAGAAAAACAATTGGCGCTGCTGCTGGTGCCTTACTTTCATCTTCGTATTCATTACTTTTAATATTTAACTTGTTCATATATACATGCATATATTCGGTGGAGATCATCAGCGGCAGCTAAGCTTTTTGAAATCTGCTTTGGAGTGTGCTACGTACGCACGTCCACGAGGACGGCATGCCATATGAGCTGTTTAGCTTGTATATTAGCTAGAAGCATCAGTGTATAGTATTATATAGAGAACCATCCAGTAATTTTATTCTTGCAAAAAGCATGCAAAGCGTCTTTTACTTTTGTAAATAAAAGAGGTACCGTAGGTGTGATTTGTGAACGTGCGATTATCAGGTGTCAGCTAAGTTTCATCCGCTTCATATCCTCGCATCTTTTGACGGTTGAATTATTTCCAAAAGAATTGCGCATAGTACTTATGGGAGCTTTTGCTGCCTTTAATTTTGTGGGGGCATGAGAACCACACTCGTCCACTCCTTTAATTTTGTGACATACGTACAGCACAGGCACCGAGGAGGCACGCACTGGGCTAGCTTTCATACCTACGTATGCGCGCCGTAGTGCTAGCTAGTGGGGCTACGTCTGGGTCCGATCGACCCTGCCGGCGCTGCTCTTCCTGATGCTCTCTGCTCGTACCACTGCACTTGCATTGCATTTGCGACCAATGCAATAATGCAATGGAATGGCACTCATGTGATGCGCTGAACAAGGAAACCAGATCGGGGCGATCGACCAAAGTGTATAGCGGAGGACACGACGTCCCGGGGTTGCCCGTAGTGGCGATCAATGCGACAACGCTGCTCGTTCGTTGCAGTGCCTACTCGCCCTAGCTTCCACTTCCACTTCACCAGGTTTTGTGTGGCGAGAAGTAGTAGTAGTAGTAGGGCGCACACGCGTCCGAGCTCCGAGGATAAATAATGGGGGCCTGGGAGAGGCTTCCCGCGTTTTACTGGCGGCGGCTCGTGGTCTTCGCGGGCTTTCGGAGTGCCGAGTTACCCACGTCACGGATTTGAGATTTGATGAGAAGAAGTGCAGCGAGCGAGGAGGGGTCGTTTGTCACGGTCCACTTTCTCGTTTTTCTTCTTTTTCGTTCTTTTATTTTACTTTTTCGTCTGTTATTATTAAAAAAATTCATATTTTTTTTTAGTCACAAACAAACACCCTCACAAACATGCACGCATACTTTACTCTGTTCCTAAAGAAACATCCAAAAGATTAGGCCTGCAACGCAAGTCTCTTGTTCACTCATGCAAAGCCAAGAATTCAAATCCACTTGGTGGAGTAAGTAGAATGTTTTCATATCATGGTAAACTGATCCTGGTTAACTCAGTTTTTAATGTTTTTCCCACTTTTTATATGTGCACTCTGCAGCTGCCTCCTGGAGTAATTGAGCAGATAGACAAATACAAAAAAGTTACCTTTGAAGTAGAGGGGAAATCACCAAAAGGGGCTCCTGCCTTGCTGCCTGGGAACTTGCTTGCAAAACTAAAGAAGAAGGGGGTTTAGGGATCATTGACTTGAGAAAACAAAATTCAGCTCTCCTCATGAAGTACCTTGACAAATTCTATAATCATGCTCAGATCCCATGGGTCCAACTGACTTGGAGCAAGTTTTACAACAACACTAACACCCCTCCACATGCTAGATGCCCCACTGGATCTTTCTGGTGGAAAGATATGCTAAAATAACATGAAGATTTCAGAAGAATCATCACATGTGTCCCCTCCAAAGGAAACTCAATCATGATGTGGCAAGATAAATGGAATGATGAGACACTCGGTACCAAGTTCCCTGAACTTTTTAGCTTTGTGAGAAAACCCAAGAGTTCAATCAGATTCTTTCTTGACAAGGATATATCAAATATCTTCTTTTGTCCTCTCTCCCCTCAAGCTTCTCTCCAGCTTAATGCAATCCACTCCATCCTTCAGAACAGCAACCTAGACTCTCTGACTGATGACTCCTGGACCTACAATTAGGGATCCCCCTCTCTCTTCTCCAGGAAAGTTTACAAAATTCTCATGGGTAGTCACCAAGTCTCTCTTCAAGTAGTTCTGGACCAGCAGCAACCTTGGAAAACACAAATTCTTCTTTTGGTTACTTCTAATTGATCGCCTCAGCACTAGAAACATTCTGAAGAGGAAAAATAGACAGCTCCCTAGCTACAACTGTATTTTCTGCTCTCTTTGTGAGGAGACTTGTTTTCACTTATTCTTTTCATGCCCCTTCTCCACTAGCTGCTGAAATTCGATCAACATCAACTGGAATCTTAATCTCGAGCCTCTAGACATGATGTGTGAGGCAAGAAATCTCTTCAATAGTCACATTTTCAGGGAAATTGTCATCACTACCTGCTGGATTATATGGACAACCAAAAATGGAGCAATCTTCGATGAAAAAAGTTTCAACCTAACACAATGGAGAAGGAAATTTAAAGAAGAGCTTAGCCTAGTTTGTATCAAGGCTAAAAAAAGGACAGCCAAGGCCTTAACTAGATGGTGCGAGATTAACCTCTAATGTATTTGTTTTTCCTTTTCTCTTTGGGCAATACTTGCCTTGTAATTGTTGTACTCTTGTACCTTTGTTCTTATATGAAATACCAAAAATATAGGTAGGGGGCTTCCCTGCCGACCGTTTCTTTAAAAAAAAAGAATTCGAAACCAAGTGGATTGAATTTATTCTAGCGAGCTTTATGTTCTAGCAACCAATATTTAATTTTGTTCTAGCTTGTATAATTTCGTATCGCATGTGTATATTTAGCTTCTAGTTAATTTATACCATTTTTTGTCTGCATCATTGTATAGTCTTGGTCATGTATGCGCAACGTTTCAGGTGCACAGACTTCTTGTTCCACAAGTTGCATGATTTATTAGTGATGTCCAACTACATGTGCAGATTTTTTTTATTATACTTTTGTTGTTTTTCTTCTGAAGTTGAACATTTATTTCCTCGGCCTGAAAGTATTTAATTTGGAAATGGTCAATGTTCCATAAAATTAATATAAACTGTAGTGGAAAAAATTAACATGGTTTAGAGAAAGAAAAATCAATGCATTGTAGATGTCGTTTGGATGACTAGAGTTTCCAAAAATCTGTATTATCCAGCGTGAAGGAAATTCTGAGATTTTGAGTCTGGGTGATGAGACTTTGAGAATCTGTTTTACTATCTACCCTGTTTGGATAGTGTGTATAATTTTTTAATAGAAATCCCAAAATTATTAGCCTATTGAAATGGGGACCAATGGGGGTGTTCGGTCCGAACTCCCCAGTATAAAAGAAAACGCTGGAAAAAAATTGGTTTTCTTTTAGCAGAAGAAGAAAAAAATGGTGAAAAATAAAAGAAGATATTTGCGTTCAAAACAAAAACAGGCGTGACAACCGTCAAACAGAAGAAGGAAATGAAAATTAGCTAATTGGGCCAGTGAATGAACTAGGTGTTGGGCCAAAGGATTTCCTACTAGCTACTATGGGGAATTTTTTTTATTTTTAATTTTTTTAAAAAAAATTTATAATTTTAATTTGTTATCTCGAAATATGACAGAACTAGTCGCCCGGGCGTTATATGTGATGTGGCACAGGGACCGGCCCGCCCGCAAAACAGCGCGCACTTTTGCAGACGGCCCCCTCGCCACCAAAAAAATGCCCACGCAGTGGACGTTTTTTGGGCGCCAGTGGGCCGCCCGCAAAAGCCGGCACCGGCGGCGGCCGGCCCTGTGCCACGTCACATATAACGCCCACACAGTGGACATTTTTTAAAAAACGCTCACTGTAGACGACTAGTTCTGTCATATTTCGAAACAAAAAATTAGAATTGTAAAATTTTTTTAAAAAAAATTAAAAATAAAAAAAATTCCTACTATGGGCTGGTGTTTCTGAAAGAAAAACTACTATGGGTTGGTATCTGCGCCCGTTATGCTTGACCTTGAGGATGGTTGGTTAGATCGATCCTGTCTTGGGCGCAACCGGTTGGAAAATAAAATCAAAACAGCCATCCACCAAGTTTATATACTTGACAGCAGCATACATGAAATTAATTGATTATACCAGCTAAATGTCTCTGAAAAATAGCCTAAAATAACTTTTTAAACCTTCTTCAAATTATTCGTCTTTCTCATGGAAAAGATATAATACGCATCTAACTTAGTTTTTTAGATAATAAATGAATAGTTTATACCGGCTTTATCTATCAAACGATAGAATCAGTCCAATTATTATAAAGTTTTGCCCGTAGCAAAACACACAAACTAAAAGCATCACCAACTCAAAACAAAAGACATGAAAAACAAAACAGAAGAACAATTTTAACTAAGTAGAACCAATAGATCTAGTTGATAATCATCTACTAGAGCCGAAGAAGCACGACACTAATATCTCAAAATAATGTCCAACTGAGACACATCTAACTTAGTATACATGGAATTAATTGATATTGATTATTACTAGCTACACGTCTCTGTAAAAAATAGCCAAAAACAAACTTTTAAATCTTCTTCAAATTACTCGTCTTTCTCATCATGGAAAAGATATAAATATGCATCTAACTTAGTATATGCACATATGTCATTATTTAAAATAAACAACAATCACGTCTAACTCTGCATCTAAATATGAAGTAGTACATGATAGACTTCAGAGTTTCAATAATGCAAAGCTATCAGTAGCGCACAAGCATGATCTATCGTCAGGTAAGCCCGTGGCGCGGCGACGCACGCAAATCATTGGGCGAGAACGGCGCCAACCAACCTGTCGTGGCATCACGTAGTAGGCATGGGCATCAGTCGAATTCTGGAATCATCGAGCCATGCATCAGTCATGTGTAGCGGAGAGATCGAGCCAAAACGCCTCATTTGACCCTTACCAGCTTCATTCTCAATCCCCAAAGTCAACTGACGAATCAAGCCGCCGGCCGGATCATGCCTCATGCCTCATGATTATGAGGCGCCGCAGACATAGACCAACAATCCGATTCCATCAACAAGACGACCGATGCGTAACGTACGTACAGCACGCGGCGTCCATATATAGGCCCAAGCAGGCTGCGCCATGGCCAGTAGCTTCGCCACAGACAAGGTACTTGCGAGCCATCACCAGCATGCACAGCTGCTTCTTCCGTTTCGGGAGCCCTCGGCGTCGTCGGCAAGCGCTTCACAGCGGCGGCGGTGTCACCGTCGTGTCACGAAGCGGCGGCGAAGGCGTCCGCGCCAAGATCGTGGTGAGCAGGGGCGAGCTGGAGCGCATCGCCGCGGGCGTCACGCGGAGGCAGTGCAGCGGAGCCGGAGCCGCGGCGAGCCGCCAGCATATGATAGTCACGGCCGTGTCGCTGGAAGGGCGGGTGGCGCGCGCGCCGCCGCGCTCGGAGCCGGAGGAGGGCCCGGGCGTTGCGCGGCGCGGCGGCGACTGGAGGCCCGCGCTGGACGGCATACCAGAGGAAGCGTAGATCGCCGGTGCGAGCGTGGAGCGTGTGGTGATCCCACTTCGACGAATAATCACCCGAGGTAACTGAGCTCGGGGCTGGGATTTCGGAATGGCTGAGAATTCGTGCTTTTTTTTCGTGACGGCGTGCGTGTTGTTTCCAGCAGGAAGTGCTGCTGCTCTGCACTCCTGATGCTTGTTGTCACTCGTGTTTTAATCATGTTCAAGTTCAACTGAGAATTTTTACCAAATTGTGATAATCGTTGTTGGCAATATGTTAACGGTAAGTTGGTAACTGAGTTGGGTTCTTCTCACAGGAGAAAGAGATAAGTACTGCTCCTAATCCCTCAATCCACAAATACTACAAGGGGTGTTTCATGAAACAATACTTCCTTCCTCACAAGTAGTTTGCAAGTTCAAATTTGACATTTTGAAACACGAACGAACTGCTTAAATATGGACGTGAAGATGCAGAAAATCTAAAACAGACGGTTTACACGTGGGACTTAATGAACAATGAAATTTCCTGCAAAATTCGGCAGACGGTGATCAGGGCGACGCGCGCAGAGAAACAAATTCGTCGAAGCACATGTGTTGCTAGCTGGAGGAGGAGGACCAGCAGAATCTAACGTGATTCCACCCAGCGGCAACTATGATCACCGGCCAGCCAGCAGTGAGCCCCCTGACATTGTGTTGCACGAGCACGACGACCACGTCATGGATGCCAACGACCCGACGTCGTCGATGGAGTCCACATCGGGGAAGACGAGGACGGCCTCCTCCTGCATCTCCAGCTCGCGGTCCATGTACTGGCACGCCTGCCGCATGCTGGGCCTCGCTTCCGGTCGCGACTGGCTGCACATGAGGCCCAGCCACAGCACCAGCTTGGCCTCCTCCTTGTCGTAGCGCCCGTCGAGCCTCTCGTCCACGGCGCGCACCAGGTCCCCGCCGACGCCGTGGTCCCGGACCCTACGCAGCAGGCTGTCGCCGGTGATGGGGTCGATGGGGCGGCGGCCGCACGACACCTCGAGGAGCAGGACGCCGAACGCGAACACGTCGGTGGCCCTGCTAGCCCTGGCTGTCACAGCGAGCTCCGGCGCCATGTACCCCAGCGTCCCGACGACGCGCGTCGTGGCGGGGTCGGCTCCGTGCTCGTAGAGGCGCGCCAGGCCGAAGTCGCCGAGCCGCGGGCTCATGTTGGCGCCGAGCAGCACGTTGCTGGCCTTGACGTCGCGGTGCACCACCACCTGCTCCCACTCCTCGTGCAGGTACACCAGCCCGGACGCGACACCCCGCAGGACCCTGACGCGCTGCTCCCACGCTAGCAGGGGCTTCGGAGGCATGACGGCGCCGGCGCGGACGAACAAGTGCTCGTCGAGGCTGCCGTTGGGCATGAACTCGTAGACCAGCAGCAGGTCCTGCCCGCGCTTGCACCACCCGCGCAGATCCACCAGGTTCCGGTGCCGCATGCGCCCGAGGCTCGCGACCTCCGCGACGAACGTGCGCAGCCCCTGCGCCCCACTGCTCGAGATCCGCTTGATGGCGACTACGTCGCCGGAGCGCCGGAGCACGCCCCTGTACACCTGGCCGAAGCCACCGGCGCCTAGGAGCTCACTGGCGTCGAACCCCTTGGTCGCAGTGTAGAGCTCCCTGTACGGCAGCCTATGTGGGTGATCCAGCTCCCAGTCCTCCAGCGTCTCTGCCATGGCCGTCCGCCGCCGAATCCACAGTGCCAAAGCGATGACCGCGACGATCACGGTGAGCGTGAACAGGCAGGACATAGCGGTTATCTTGATGACGGTGGATGTGGAAGGCGGGGGAGACGCTCGCTTCGGAACTTTAGGGAGGCGGGAGAGGTCGATGGGCTTCGCGGCTCCGTCGGTACGGAAACTCCATGCGAGGATGTAATGTGAGCTCGCCAGCTTCTCTCCGGTCGACGACGAGAACCCGACGTACATGTCTTGCTTAAAGATCGACAGGAGGTCGACGGCGGCCGATATCAGCGGCTTGTGAGGCCGGCTCGTGACGGACGTCGTCGGAGCTATGGTCACGTTGAGAACCTTGGCGCCGCCGTCGTAGTCCACCCACGCCTGAATCGGCTGTGCGCTCTCAAGCGCCACCGAGATGTTCTTGCCGTCGGCGTCGTCGAAGTAGGCAGCCGGCTCCGAGACGTTTGACACAAGGCTGTTGAGGTCGACGCCGACGTGGTTGCTGTTTGTCTCGTTAAGACGCCTGACCTGCATCGTGTCGAACTCGACCGCGAAGACGTGGTTGCTGGACTTGCCGTTGGTGCTGTCGCCGAGGAGGCCGAGATAGATCCCGTCGCTTGCACCGGGTAGAACGTTGGAGGCCGACATCACGAAGGCCAGCCCGTGGCCGCCGCCGTGGTTATCATCGGTCACGATATCAAAGACGAAGGTTGTGCTGAAGGAGACGACGGAGTTGCCCCGGACAACTTGTACGGGCGAGTCGAAGAAGCCGTGGCCTATGACGCCGTTGCTGTCGTTGGTGAGCTGGAGTGCGCCGCCGCGCAGGACTGACGCTGACCCGTCTAGGCTCAGATTGGCGGCCTGCTGGAAGCCGTTGTAGATGAAGTCGATGTTGGCAAGAGAATGGGCAAAGCAGTGAGGAAGAGGAAGTACGGAGAGTGCGGCAAGGTAGCCAAGAAGAGCAATGGAAGTTGGAGACATGGATGAAACTCAACTCTGGCCTGCGAAATTTGGATTCGAGAGCACTAAGGACACCCCCTTTGTTGAGCTTTGTACAACTCTAGCTCCAGTTCCTCCGTATTGCTCCACGAAGAAGCTATATTTTTTATTTCTTCTATCTATGCACATAATGCACTATAGCAAGGAGTCAAATTAAAGTTGTTTGGAGACATGGTAAATTATAGACTTCCGACGTGTATTAATTTCACCATGTTTTCTTCGATCAAGCCAGTGAGCTCCTAGGCCATCACTCACCATGTTTTGTTTCCCCCAAGAATGGCTCATATAGTGGAAGTAGGCCTTTCACTTGCCTTTAATATTCTTGGATTAGCTTTCTCAAAAGAAAAAAAAAATCTTGTATGCAGTTTTTCTAGCTACCGGCCTTCGAACTCATTACTCGATATACAACCAATAAAATCACCATGTGCACTTTGCTTGAACAAACATAAAACCGTATGTTCCATGTACTATCTCCCTAATCTACTGGTATATGCTACTATTATTCTGAAATTATATCATTTTATTGTGCTATATGCGGATCGAGTAGACCGGTGACCAACGAGGGCAGTTGACTTCGATTTGACTCGTCTCTAGCGCTCGACTGGACTGACCGATCACATGCATGTCCTGGTGGTGCAGCAGAGAGATCAGAGACCGTACTCTTGGCCAGGCGGGACACTGTCCCACAGCAATAAACAGGATTTGCATTGAGCATTCGGTCCCAATTCTACAGTACATGACCATCTTGGCTGGCTAGGCTGCAGCTGTGCAGAATGCCGGACAACATAGCACAGGACACCGAAGCGCGCTTGCGAGTTGCAGGCTCGCCCCAGCAGTACAGTACGATACTAAGGGCGGGCCTGGACTAAAACTTTAGTGTCTTTAAAATAAAAACCTAACGGAAGGACTAAAATAAGATTAAAATATATTAGTCCTACTAGTCCACCAAAAGTTTCTAAAGTGGACTAAAATCTAATCTTTACATGTAATAGGGATAAATTAGTTTTTATTTAAGCATTTTAATAATGTTTAATCACTTTTAGTCCTGGAAACCAAATAGGGATGACTAAAATTTAGTTATTAGTTTTAGATACTTTAGTTTAATCCTGTGGAACAAAACAGGCCCTAATTTTGACTCCGAATAAGTTTACTAGTTACTACTATATGCCAGAACGTATTGGACAATATTTTATTCCAACCCTTTGTTTCCAAGTCTATTTTAGTTCAATTAAAACAATGTCTTCCTCACCAACCTATCCTCCGTTAGTGGCTCTGACTATTCTTTGATTTTTTAAAAAATATTACTTTAATAAATAATAATTACATATCTAAATGCTAACTAACTTGCTAAAAGTATCATCACTATCTGCAAATGGGGTAACTATTGGCCGTGCGAGGTCCGATAACTTGTGTCATGCCATGTCATGTAAGGCAATTTTGCACCGGAGATCTAGTGCCTTTCCAATTGCCGGATCAACAATGGAAAAGATGATGGCATATCGCTCTTCTTCCGAATGGACATGTTTCACCGTAAGAAACCTATCCAACTGAGCTAGACTTAGTGTGATAATGCTCTTCTAATTGCTAATAAGCCTTGTCTGGATAGTTCGTGAGTCCCACCACCAAGGCGTGATTCCCTCCATTTAGTTTATATTGGCATGTGATGAGCCCATGAGTCCCTCCACCAAGAGCTTATTGGCATTTGAACTGTCGATTGGTCTATCGACTTTGTAGATGTGAATATGATACCTTTTTTCTGGTGGTGACTAGGTATGCACCATGTAGGCTTATTGAAAAATTTAATTGCCGATAAGACATAAAATCCCGGTGTTTATTTTGCAATTTTATGTAACTAGCATCTAAATTTGCAAGTATCTATATTAAAATAACATTATTTATTATTTAATAAAAATAGAAAATATAGTTTCTCAGAGCTAAAAGAAGTTGTGGTTAGTTCCTTGGCCCTTTTTCTTTTGAACTTGATTATTTGACCCCAAAACAAGCTTCATCTAGTTTCTTGATCATTCCATTAGTTTGACAAGCTAATGCTATTAAAAGATAAAAACAATATGAAATTACTCTTTTACTCCTAGCACAAATGCAAGGAAAAAAACGCTCTTACTTAAGATATTTTGGACGAAATATATGGGATTTGTTCCATAAGCTTCCATTTAGAACTTTACCAACTCAGTTGAAAATATCTCAACTTAAATAAGGTGTTCTTGAATTAAACATGATTTTAACATGTATTTTGAAATATTTTCCCTTCAGGATAAATAAAATGTATAAAGCAAAGAAAATGGGTGTTTCCAGCATTAGGTAGAGATGGTCTGAGCAAAAATAGAAAATGTTGAAAATGAATAAAAATAAGAGTACAATGGAGTGTACAGATTATGAAGAAAACTGGAATTGTAAACCAAAGAAGTGAAACAAGAGGAAGAAGGATATAGGAATATAGAGAAACAAAAATAAAGCAAAAGCGGAATTGAACGGGAGAAGAAAAAAACATTCGTCGTGTGCTCCTCGTGATGGATTGCGTTAGACGAACGGGCCATTCTTCTTATCCGGCCCATTATAAACAAGGTAATGACTCAGCCCAATAAATGTCCACGAAGCTAGCAGCCCCTTAGAAGATATATGAATTTTTTTTATTTTTAATTTTTTTAAAAAAAAATTTACAATTTTAATTTTTTGTTTCGAAATATGACAGAACTAGTCGTCCACAGTTAAAAAACGCCCACTGTGTGGGCGTTATATGTGATGTGGTACAGGGCCGGCCGCCGCCGGTGCGGGCTTTTACGGGCGGCCGCCTGTAGCCCAAAAAACGCCCACTGCGTGGGCGTTTTTTTGGTGGCGAGGGGCCGCCTACAAAAGTGCGCGCTGTTTTGCGGGCGGGCCTCGGAGCAGCCAAAAAACACCCACTGTGTAGGCGTTTTTTACGCGCCAGGGGGCCGCCCGCAAAACAGCCGCACCGTGCATTGATGCAGCCCACCGCAAAATGCGCTAAAACCAACAAAAAAGGGCGACAATGGGACTCGAACCTGCACCATCTCATCACTAGCCCCGCTGCGCTAACCAATAGAGATGTGTAACTTTCTTGTAAAGAATGGAGCAGTTGTACTATTTAATAGGTGTAAAGAATGGGCAGTCCCGTCCACAAGACGGTACCGTGCAGCCTCGCCTGTTTTGCAGGCGGCGCCCTGGCGCGCAAAAAACGCCCACACAGTGGGCGTTTTTTGGTTGCTCCGAGGCCCGCCCGCAAAACAGCGCGCACTTTTGCAGGCGGCCCCTCGCCACCAAAAAACGCCCACGCAGTGGGCGTTTTTTGGGCTACAGGCGGCCGCCCGCAAAAGCCGGCACCAGCGGCGGCCGGCCCTGTGCCACGTCACATATAACGCCCACACAGTGGCCGTTTTTTAACTGTGGACGACTAGGTCTGTTATATTTCGAAACAAAAAATTAAAATTATAAATTTTTTTAAAAAAAATTAAAAATAAAAAAATTCGAGACATATCGATCATTCTGCTAAACAAAAGGAAGCTATCGATTATTCTTTTTTATTGCGGAGATCATTTCTTTTACAAAGCTGTTTGCAGTTTTGGACCGTGCCTAACCCCAGAACTTGTTTCTGGACCACAATTAGTTTTTTTTTTTTTTGAACTTACCAGTTACCACGATTAGTTTTGGACCCTGCCAAAACCAACCCAGAAGTGCACACCTGAAATCTTTTATGGGGAAAAACTCTCACGAGGAAACGCAGAGATCCTAACCAACCGATTTAGCGCTCGTCCTCGTTTTCCGTGAACTTGACAGAGATCGGGGACGACGACCGGCAAGTGCGAGCGTCTGGTCGGGCGTCGCATCGCAGGACCACGCGCGAAGAAAAAAATAGCAGCGAAACGACCACGGCCCATAAATTTAGGATTTGCCAAATCATTTTTGCAAAACTTTTGAAGATGATTTTTTTTTTGGCATAACGTTTTGGGAGTTAGCAAACTATAACAAATAATAAAAAAAAATATCAAACTGTTGGAGATGCTCTTAATGGATTTCATGTCCTTGTTCACCATTTTCTTGATCTCCATCCTCATCGGTATGAGTAGCCATTTTTCAGGCTCCAGAATTACTAGCATTGTGGGGGCATTTTTTAGAGTCTCAGGACCATGATATTTCCATTTAATTTGCCCACCCTTCCACTTGTTTGTTTCCTACTTCCCCAGTGTCCCATTCCATCCCCCACATCAAAAGACGGCGCGGCGCACGTTCAGTTCACCTGGCCGCCGGCGAGGAGTCCAATTTCCCGGCCACCAGTAGTACGTCTCAAATTATACAGTAGTCCATAAAGATACACCACGACGTGGCAATCATCTATTCTGCCAGAACACCGATGAGATAAAACGAAGCCGGGTCCACCGGCAACTGGGTGCATGGATGCAGCCACTACTGGCTCCTGCTGCTACAAAATTCATGAGCTCCGATCCTTCTCCCCACGAGGCCAGAGATCCATACGAAATGCTTTGTTTGCCACGCTGTGCATACGCTACACGTGGCTGTTCCCAGGCGTGGGCAAGTCATGCACTGATGAACTGCTGCGTCAGCGCCCATGGCCATTGGCCGCCAGTAAACAGGGCATTCGTTACGATGACTTGAAAGTTGAAACCGTGGCCTTGGCGCCATCATCATCCGCGTGGCCGTGTCGATTGAACAGACAACAGTGACGTAGTACTACTAGACTATAGAGTGAGTAGAGACAGAGCAGGAGACTAGCGGTTCGCAACGCCATTTTGATTGCAAACTGAACTGTGTCTTGGGCGCCGGGGCGCCATTACGCCATCCGTCTCGCGTAACACACGTCGGCCTCGGCGTCGAGCTCGGCATCAATCGCTAATCCCTGCCATGATGCGCCCATCTGTAGCTCATGAACGCTAATAACAGACTAACAGTCGCCATTAGCCGGACGTAGTCGTTGGTTTCCCTGTTGATCGATGCTGCTGCTGTTGGGTTGGGCTGTTTTCCCCTGTTCCTGTCGTGCCGCGGGCGCATGCGAGCGAGAGCGTACGCGTCACGGCCGTCCCGCGCCGGGCCTGCGGCTCCCTCCAAATGTGGTCTATCTATGAACTCATCGCCAGCTGACGTATCACCAGCCGACTAAGTGGTAGGTTTCACATTTATTTACTTACTGTATATGATGATCATGGACCATATTGCATTGCATTTGATCCAAGCAAGTAATCTGCAGCCGGACCGTGCCGTACTACGCGTCTACGCCACCGGCCTCTTTGTCTGAGACCCTCTCTTCTTTTTTAAAAAAAGTGAAGTACATGTACATACTCCAATAAACAAGTCTTCCAGCCATTGCGGCAGGCGATAATGCATTAGTCATGCATGGGAGATGAACTCCGTCTCCCTGTAATGTATGCAGCACTGCTACTTGCCCGCACACTTGTGGTGCAACTCGCCTGCAACTCCAATAAACAACTTTTCCAGCCATTGACAAGTTGCAGTTGATTCTGACCTGCATGAGCGCAGCGGCCATTCTTCCCTTCAAATTTTGCTGCATTATACACCGGCCGGCCGCAGCGTGCAAATTGTCAATGGCACTTGGTAGGGGCTACTCTTTTTAGTTCTATTCTTGTGTTAGTTCGCGCAGACTTCAGAGTCTTTGCCTGCCTGACGGCTGCCGCGTCTCCAGCAGGCAGGCCTCGCGGTCGATCGCTCGGGCCGCTTGGTCTTGTCGCCGTCGGGTGTTGATTAGGATTCAAGTCTGCATGGACTGCGATCTCGACGCTGCATGCGCTTTACACCGTATTTATCCCGCCGGAAACTGCCACTTGGCCTTGTATTCTATTCCGTGGTCTCCGATGCATAAACCAGCAGCCAGAGAGAGGCCTGCTACGTAACGGCATTTCTTGATTAAGAGTTGAACAATGGCCAGCAGCAGGAGAACGAAGGAGACAATTAATTCTGAGAGAAATCCTCTCCTCCATACTGGACTGGCTGAATTAATTCAAGCGAAACGGTGTGCTATGATATCTATCCATTGTCTCCAAATTAAGAGCTAGCGATGCCTATAGCTCGGTGGCAGATGTCGCTGTCATGCCAATGATGGCATCAGGCTCCGATCCATTAATCCCAGTAGAGCAGCTTAGCTCGGTCGCTCCCTGACGCGCCGCTGTCGTCGATAGACGACGACGCGCGCGCTTAATTGCCGGCAGTTGAGGCTTTGCCACTTCCGTCCGGACGTCGGAACGGAACCCACAGACGACGCGTCCATCCCTAGGGTCTTCCCCATGCCCACATCTAAAACTGCGTCGGTGGAATCGATGGATCGTCCCTGACGACTCCCTGGACCAACAGCGACCTTCTTCCTTGGGGCTGGGGTTGGGGATTCGGAGTCCAGGTTCGGTGAAAACTGCAGGCTTCCCGCTGCCAGGGCCACGATATCACCGTCCCCTGCCCACCTTGCCTGCCAGAGGGACGTCCCTTTCGAAGGGCCGAGACCATGCAGTGCACCATGGCCATGCTAGGATTCAAGTGGCGGGGCCGCGGGAGCCGGGACGGCACCGGTACATGCCCTGTTCTTTTCGCGAGATATTTGCTATTTTGGCAGCATAGCTGGGGGCACGTCTTTGCTGCTGGCGCCGCGAGTAATTGCGCGGGCGCAGCGCGGTGGCACAGGCACTGCAGTGCCGCCACGCCACGGCGCCAGGTCCTCCTCCGATCCAGGATAGATACCGCCGCCCATGTCAGCGTTGCCGCTCGCTCGCTCCACGGACTGCGGCTCTACCGCTAAACCCTGTCTGTGGGCTTGGACAACGGCGGTATTGGCAGATTGCAGTGTAGATATGCTCGCTCGCTCGCTAGCGCTCTTGTCTTGTGTTTGGATCGAGCGCCTGCCTGGTCTGGTCCAAATGCGGCGCGTGGATGGCCACGCCAGGTTCGTTCATCCATAACTCAAACGTGTACTGCCGGTGCCTAGCTTGATGGGGACCTGATCCATCCCACCATGCGTGTTTCGAAACAATTACGCCCCGCCCTACATTGTCGGACGGATGGAACACAATATACTATATAGTATATACAATTTGATTTGATTTCACGTGCGACCAGAGGACACATTCGGTTGCATAGCGAATACACTGCGTAGTAGGAGTACTTATCAAATGTGCCCATAGTGATACTTGCAACATTCGTCTTCTTCTCTTTTTTTATTATTATCATGGATCATGGAGACATGGAGGTAACATTATTCTTTTGTTTGATGATTGAAAAAGAAAAGCGCAAATCAAACTTGAGTCTTTGGACTTCCACAACCTGGGTTTGGCAGGTTGCATTTTCCCCCTATCTGATCATGTCAGTCCAAACAAATATTGGAGACGGCTACAGCATTGTTTATATGTGAGCAGTTGATGACTCGAACGACACTGCGAATTACAAAGGCCTGGCGTCGTTTTCAGCTTCAACTAAACTCTGAATACCTGACAGGGACGCGCGGTAGTAGAGCTGGCCTACGTGCATCATATCCTTTGTACACCACCGTGCCTGTGAGTACATAATGAACAGAGCCGTGGTCCAAGGTATGGATGACGATGACGGCCGCGGCCGGGCACGTAGTACGTATCTGTCTGAACGGATCGAACTCTGAAGGAATGGACACCCATGCATGCCCATTGATACACCATTAGGTTTTTCGTCTGGCCATTTTTATTGTTATCATCTCATCATGACCGTTTGATAAGGAACCCGCTAAAATGCAGCCACATCTTTCGAGAATTATTGGATTCACAAATGACAAGCCAGGGCAGGGCACCAGCACCAACTGCTTTGTCTATCGGGCTCTCGAGTGCCTGATACTCTATTTTGATGGAATGAAGAGACAGAATGCTCGGAGCACAACAGATCTGTTTGGCGCGATCCTGCAGAAACCGACCTGGATAGTTTTGCTGCTTTTCCCGAAGAGAACCAGCATGTAAAGAATGGTAACCAGTGAAAAAATACATCTAACGTAACCAATAATTACTAGATTTCTGACAAACTAGCAAAGGAGTCGGCGAAACCTCTCACTTGGGAGGGACCTTAAGGCATGGACATCAGCGGATTGCCCTAATAAGTGGCAGTCCCAATCCTGTCTATTGAGCAACACAGACAATGCCATGAGCCAGCGATGTGGTGCCACTAGTATCACTATGTCTACATTACATTGCATTGATCAAGGCTTCCGCTCGAAGGACCCCGACATCCTACATTCTCGCCCTTGTCAACGTTGTCGCGTTGAACTACTCATCATTCGATGAATCTAGATGCCAAGGTAGAGCCTGTAGTGAGCCATTGCTAGCAAGACAAAATTAACATGCCAACCAAGACATAAACATACATCAACTTAGCACTAGCCTCTAATGGTCGCCTCAGGCCCACTAGACACCATCCAACATGGATGGCCACACCAAGTTCTTGCGTAAGGATAATGAAAGCCAGTGGCAAAGCCAGGATCTAGATTTATTGGGGGACAAATGTCAACTGGAGGAGTCAATTTTCCTTTGATTACATAGTAAATTAGCTTGATAAATATGGGTTGTAATGGGAAAATACCAAAGTTAGGGGGGGAGGTCGGGCCCTCTGTAACACTCTGGTGTTAATCATGCATAACCACTTGCATTCTTAAGCATAAGCATCATTATGCATGGCATTGATGAAAAGATTAATTGTTATTTTATGTGGATGCTTGAATTATTCAAGTTATGGTTGCATTTCACATGACTTGGATAAGTGGTATGAGTGTTTGGTGTTTGATGACCTCTAAAGTAACCTAGACATGATTAGAACACCAAATAAATCTAGATTTATGTTCATGGTTTTGGTTAATTAAGCTTTGTTGTCATGGTTGACCAAGGTGGACCATGAAAGTGGTTTTGTTTGACTGATTCGAAAGTGGTAGCTAGAGTGCTTGCATGTGTGTGCACCCTAAATAAAGTTTGTAGAGAATTTCATAAGGAACAAAAGTTATTCTTATCACTTTTCATGAAAATGCTTGAAAGATGTTCAAAAATATTAAAAAAGGCAGATTTGGGGGTTGTTTTTTTATTTTTAGGGATTTAAGGGGTATTTTCATTTGGATTTTTATATTTAAAAATCTATGTAGAATCTGGCCATATTTTGTATATATGAAATGTTTTACTCTTCTAGAGCTACATTTTCTTCAATATAAGTTTTGGCTAATTCGGCTTGGTTTGGGAGCTATAGGGTAGAAAAGTTTGTATCAGAGGTCATGGAAATAGCATTTCAGTGACGGTTGGTCAAAGCCGTCAGGGAAATGGCCGGCCACCGCCCATCGCGCCCAGCCCGCGCGCTCCGCGTGGCGCGCGTCCACCGGCGGTCCAGGGCGGCAGCGGCCGTTCCAACCGCGTTAACTCGCCCACGCGCCCGCTGTTCTTTCTGTCCCCGCTCCATTTTCCCCCTTTCCCTGCCTTCCCTCCCCGCAGCGCAGCTCGTCGGCGTTGCCATCGTCCGCCACCGCCATTTTCGCCCGCCACCGCGCCATTTTCTACCTGGAAGCCGCCATCGAGCTCGTCCGCGTGTGCTCCATCCTCTGTTGCCCTCACCTCATCAAGCCGAGCCCGAGGTATGGCCTAATCGGGCGTGTTGCCGTCCGCCGCCATGACCGTGGCTCCACGAGCTCGCGGTCCGCCGTGGCCCCAGCGATTGAGCTGTCATTTCCTTTCCCTTCCTCCAGCATTAGGTGCGCCTCATCGAGTAGCAGTTGTAGCCCGAGCTAATGGAGCCGATGCGGGTCACCTCTCGCCGAATTTGGCCTCGCCGTTGGCCGGGAAGCCGCCGTCCGCCTGCGCACGTGGCCAAGCCGCCACGGCCTCGCTCTGGCCGTGCTTTGACCCTCAATCGACTCGCCCTGAACCGCTCTAGTTTTCCCTCGAGCCAATTTGGCCGGAGAGCCCCGGCAACGGCCGGCGACGCAGGGACCTTGTCCTTGAATTCAACCAAAGTCAAGGGTCTTCGTGCATAACTGCCAGACACAGAGAACTTCTTTATAGGGCTTGGCGGATTTTTGGTTAACTCAGGGTCTCCGGTGCAAAAGTGTTTTTCCTTTTTCTTTTTCAGAACTGATTCTAGATTTTGATTAAATCTTTGAAAAATCATAACTTCCTCATTTTTAGTCCAAATGAGATGGTTCAACTTGTAGTATTTTTCTTATGAGAAGATCTATGCATGAAAAATATGAAATATGAAATTTGTGATACTTTTCTGTATAGATTTATTTATCTCTATTAATTGCTTTTATCTTAGAAAATGCATAAGTAATTCTCTGTTACTCAGAAAAATGTGAGACCAAGTTTGTTAGTCTTCTTATGCCATGATCTATCTGTGAAAAATATTGTAAGGCTATGTCATGTGGAAACATTATTCTGTCTATTTATGGTGCCTTTTTCTATTAGATGATAAATAATTCATAATAAATAATATATAAGTGATTTATGCATGAAACTTTTTAAAGAGTGTTTTTAGGTCAATCTAGAGCTAAGAATATTCTGAGATCTGTTGTTTGACATTTTTCTATATACAAAGTATTTTATGTCTAGTGAATTATGCTAACTTGTCATTTTTGTGTAGGATAAAGTGCTTACTGTTTTAACCTAAAATTTTTATGGTAGTCTACATTAGATATGCTTAAGCTTCTGTAATTTTTACAGAATTTTTTGAATAGTCTAAAGTTATGTTGCAGTTCTACCCTGATTTCTTTTAATAAGTAATAATGCTTTAAAGCTATCATTTCATGTGTGTAAAAATATTTTTTATGATATTTGTGATGTGTGTGATCTGTTATTGGTTTTGGTTCAGTAGAGGATAGTATGCAAAATAATGGTTGTTTATAATTCCTTATAGCATGCGAGTAAATTATAATGCGAGGCTTGTTTAAGATTTGTCGGTAGAAGAGAATGCAGATGACATGTGCTTATCTTATATGTTCAAAATCATATCATTTATTCTAGCTGAGTATTCATTCACCATCAGCATCAGCATTGTATTTCTATGTATACATGGTATTTATACGCACTATGCATCATATAGGATCGTCAGAGCTCGAGACGATAGTTCCCGGAGCACCAGAAGAGGAAGGCCAGCAGGAAGCTCTGGTGCGGGAGATAGCAGCAGAAGAGGATCCCAAAGCTAATCTTCCCAAGTGTCCCGACCACTAGCCAAGCTCTTTCTTGAAAGGCAAGCCCCGGAGCATTCTCTCTGTGGTTTGTAAAATATCTAACTTGAGTTCTTTACTTGTTTGATACATTAAGTTATAGGCGTTGTTTTATACCGTTGCTGCATTACTTATATTCCTTGCCACTGCTTATACTTCAACCCTGTTAGGTTCAGGTATGAATATATACTTAGCCCTGCTTAACTAGATCAGTAGAAGTCGGGTGATTTCCTGTCATCCGCGAGTTATAGATGGTGACTTGAAATGGTTGAATACATTGTTATCTTGGATAACCATGTGAAGATAATAAATCAAGAACGGGCGGGATTGGTGTTGGGACTGAACTGGAGGTTCGGTGTGGTTATCCCGTCTGTGTCGAACTAGGACCCCGTCCGTTGTACGTCCTCAAGTCATATTGAATTTATGCCTCACATTTAGCTGGAAGGATAAGTCGTTCCGACCGCGAAGCCTGGGTTTGGTTTGGGCCGGGAGTCGACCTGCTGTATGCATCGTATTAGTGAAGATGGGGGACCACGGGTTATGCGGAGAGTAAGTCCGAGGTCAGGGTCGCCCTGAATAAGGCAGCCGGGCGGTTCTCGGATACGATGGTACCTGTTGATCTCGTGATTTTCCTGAATTGAACTTTCGGTGATCTGTAGCTTGCCGTGGCTGGTGAGTGTGGTTTGTTTGAGGAATACCCGCCAGCTGGTTAGTAATCGATTATAATCGCCATCGTTCCTGGACAGTGAACACTTGACTTGAGCAGCGGCATCATAGTAAGAATTTAAACAAGAGACGAGATGGTTGAGCTGTTGAGATTGAAAGATACTCAACCGGAATTAGTTACTATTCTTGTTGAATAATTATTACCATACTTGTTTAGTACAGGTGCTAATGTAGCATGATAAGGTTAATTAGATTAAAATATATTGCTAGAAGGTTCTTATTAATTGTTTCCTTAATACCAGCTTTTTCGCAATTAAATGAGTTAGCTATCCCTCTTATACAGCCTTGCATACTCCTTGGAGTCAATTTTATTTTTAGTTTATGATGGATAAGTCTAGCTGAGTACATTCTCGTACTCAGGGTTTTATTTCCCATGTTGTTGCAGATGGTGAGATGTTTTATGGCTATTGCTAGCACTGCTTCTATTCCGCGTTGGGTGATGACTAGACCTTGGGCATGGTCACTCTTCTCTACTTAATGCTTTTGTTGGATGTTGATCAAGAACCTGGCACCGTATTTGAAATGAGTGTGTGTGGTATTTGAACTCAATCGCTTCCGCTATTTCGAAATTTGAACTTGATTTGTAATAACTTTATTCGTACTCCGACGGTGTAAAACTATGTGCGAACTATGTACGTTATGAATGGTGAACGCTAAACTCATTACGATCTTGGTCGTGCCGGAAATGTTTGAAATCCTTCGAGATTTCGGTATGACTACCGGGTTTATTAGGTCTCAATCATGTAGTTTGCCGTCTTAATGGCGAATTATGTGCTTGTGCTCTAATAAATTGGTCGGTTCTGTTACACCCTCCAACCCCACTTATGTGTTATCCACTCAGTGACCATCCACCGTTGCACCAGGCTACATGAACCACAACCAACAAAGCCATCACCAATCCTGATGGATCATCAATAGAAAAGATTTCTATATATAACCATGGCGCTCACTCACTAAGGTAGGCACCATCATGTGAAGATATTGCTCTAAGTCTTACACAAAGTTGCATTTGCCATTGTCATGATGTGATGTGAACCCATTGTTTATGCAAACACTGTCCTAGACTAGTCGAGAAAGAAGGAAAAATGCTTTGGGAAAGAGAAAATACGAAGAAAACAAAGCCACGAGGCCCATGCCCATTGTCCTTGTGGCAGCGTGGATGATGAGGGAATAGAGGGAAGAGTCGGCAATGGAGCAGCGGAGCTGATATCTAAATCTCCTTGCTGGCGATAAATCGTAACATTTGGAATGTGAATTGTACTTTGAAAATCGAAACGCTCGAGTGAATTTTGTTTGTTTTTTGAAAGGCGACAAAAAACTTTTGCCAGATTTTTATTAGATGGAGAAAATAAAAATAAAAGGGGTTACAATATTACAACCATTAGCCCAAAGCTCCACTCAACTCTATGGAGAAAACAAAAAGAAAACACTACCCGGCCTATAACCTTTAAGAAGTGAGAGCAAAAAAAACAAGAGGAAGAAGAAAAAAAATCCTAGCGCTAAGTTGCTTCCACATTTGCTTGTATGTTTGGTCTTGTAGGCCATATTGATCAACCTCTTCTTTGCATAGATAAGCCACCTCTCTTGCTTGTAAACTCTTATTTTGAAAAGTTCTTCTATTTCTCTCTTTCCATATATTCCACCAAAAATATACTATTAGCCCATCAAAACGGCACATGTGGGCTCTGTCTATCTTCGCTCGACATTTGCGCCAATATTTATGCGATGAACCATTGTCAGTAACCGTGTCAATGACAGAAGTCCAAACCATGATTTCAGGATTGACCAAACATGCTTTGTGAAGGTACAATTTTTGCACAAATGTGTGGGGGTTTCTGGATCACTTCCACATAACTTACATATAGGATTATTTGGCCAATGCCTTTTCATCAGATTGTTTGCCGTGAGGATCTTCTTATGCAACAACGTCCATGCAAAGAACCTGCATTTAGGTTCCGCTTTAGCTTTCCAAATCGGCATGATTTTGAGTTTGCAGAACGTCCCTTCGAATTGGATGCAGTAGGCGCTTTTGGTTGTGTATTCTCCATCTTCTTGGACAGCTTCCCAAAGCAAGACGTACTCTTGAATCTCATCCGGTGTCACTAAGGGAAGGATTTGTGATATCCATTTGTTATTCTTGATTGCCTTCTCAGTCGTAACATTTTTCCTCTTAGCCTTCTTGAATAATGTTGGTGCATAACTCTTGGGGGTATTTCCTTGCGCCCAAGAGAATGTCCAGAATGTGGTCGTTTTGCCATCTCTAATCGTCACACTGTTGATGCAGCAAAAAGTTCACATGGTAAATCAAGATTGTTCCATGCTCTTTCCTTTTGCCGCCATTTGAACCAAAGCCAACGAAGTCATAAAGCCCGAGCAAAATGCTCCAAGTCTAGAATCCCTAATCCTCCTTTGATTTTGGGTGTACATGATGTTGGCCAATTGACAATGGAGTGCCCCCCGTAGACTTTATCCGGTGCTTCTCCTCTCCATAGAAAACTTCTTCGTAATCGATCAATCCTTTTAATCAACAACTTATGTTCCCCGGCAAAACGTTGTCATGTGATAGATTAGTTGGGATGAGATTACAATTTTCACCAAAGTTTCTCTCCCCGTTGAAGATAAAAACCTCCCTTTCCACCCGGGCAACCTCGCCCCAATATTATCTAACAACGACTGAACGTCAATTTTCCGCAGCTTCCTCACATGGAGAGGGAGACCCAAGTACTTGCCGGGGAAAGCGCAATTTTTTTCGGGGAAATTTTGAAGTAATTGGGTGATCGTGTTGTTCTCCAACCTGATACCAAAAAATTTCCATTTTGGATATATTAATTTTGAGGCCCGAGCACTCTCTAAACAAAATTAAGGATCCTATGAAGGTATTCCAAATCAAGATTATTTGGGAAGGCGAAAATCATAGCGTTGTCGGCATAGAGAGAACACCGTGGTTTTGCTGCATTTGGCAATACTGGATTTAATATACCCTTATTAGCTGTCAGCTCAATGATACATTGTAACAGATCGATTGAGAGGATAAACAACAGGGTGAAAGGGGGTGCCCTTGTCGAAGCCCCCTCGCTTGTCTAATCTCTTTTGTGGGTTGTCCGTTGATCAAAACCCTTGAGGTTGCCGGTTCCTAGTAATGCCGCAATCTCGCCATTTGTACTGAATCCCAAATTTTCAAGTACCTCTAGCAGGAAACACCAACCTATGGAGTCGAATCCCAAATTTCGTTTGTTTTTATGGGAAAATTTCACGAAACAGATGTCGGCTCCAAATGTCCTCGATCAAAATAGAGCATATCCACTTGTGATGTGCATTGGTGGCACACGTTCGCCAGTCGCCACGCCACGGCCGCACGGGCGCGCCCTCGCCAAATTTTCGGGGGCTGCAGAGTAGAGGAGCGGGCCGGGGCAGGGCAAAAGCAGAGGGCTAGCGGACAAGGCAGTGGGACAAAACCAGCGGCTGCTCCACACCGCCGGTACCAGCACCCGACCACAGTTTTTACATTCCCCGCCACTATTTATACAACACGCGCGCGTCTCCGGACACTCATCACCTGCCATCTCTCCCTCTGTCTCTGCTCTGTGAGAGCTTGTGCGTCAGCAGCAAGCGCGCGTGCCATCAGCCAAGAACACTTGCCATCTCAGTCCCGTTCCGTTCCTCCGATCGTCCCCGATGGACCTGTCTCCGAGCTCGTCGTCCGTGCCGGTGCCGGTGCCGTGCCAGTGGTCCGGCGCCGGGCTCGGCGCCGCGGCGTGCGGCCTGGCCGGCAGGGTGCTCTGCGCCGTCGCCACCTGCGTCTTCGCGGCCGGTGCGTTGCTCGTCTGCAATCGATCAGAATTCAGACAGAGTCGCTGGGCACCTCCCTCTGCCTGCTGCTGTGGTGTCTGATGAGCTGCTTTGCCTTGTATGTATGGCTTTGGCAGTGGGATCGCTGATCGGTGCGGTGACGGGGTCCATGGTCGGGCTGGCGACGGAGAGCGGGGTGCTGCGCGGCGCCGGCATCGGGGCCATCTCCGGCGCCGTCTTCTCCATCGAGGTCGCCGAGTCGTCCCGCGACCTCTGGCACTCGACCGACTCCGGCGTCTGGACCCTCCTCTCCATGGTACGCACATTGACCTGCTAGCGATAGTTCTCAGTCAAATCGGTCGCTGCCGCTTTGCATCAAAATTCTCAGTTTATATCGATCACGTTTGAACTTGGCATCCTCCTGGTGCTGGAGACTGGAGGGGTCGTGTAGTTTCGTCGCAAATTGCAAAGAGCACAGCCACACCCCTCTCGTTTTCGCGGCCTAATGGGGCTTGATGTTGACCAACACGATTAGGTGTGCCCCATGGATTCCGTGGAGGGGGCGATGCGACCTACATTATGGCCTCATTCCTTTTTTTTAAAAAAAGGACCATTTATTTATTCGCATGGCGCACTATTCAAATGCATATGAATATCACCTACCAGTATGTTTTTCACCTGCACGGCTGCACCGGTGAGTGTTGGGTTTCCTGTCGAACGAAATTAAACGCACTGCTGCATCTATTTCTTGTCGTCGTACTTTCCGGTTTGCTCGGTGCGTGTCTCTGACCCAAGTGTGCACAGGTGGACATCATCTCCGGCCTCCTCAGCGGCAGGCTGGTCCGGGAGAAGGTGGGGCCGGCGGTTCAGAGCGCCGTGCAGAGTCAGGTATAGTCACCCGACCCAGCCTCTTCTTCTGAAACCAAAACGCACCAAAGATTACCATGATTATGCGTTTTGTTCTGTCAGTTACCAAAATGTGCTACGCAGTTCGAACGCGACGTCGCCAATGAACGCGTATCGGCAACCACACTTAAAACAGTGGCTAAAAGTACTAGCAAAAATGCTGGTCCAATTTAATGTGCTGCACCACTGGTACATATATCCAAGCGTGATCAGTTCAGAATTTATCTGACCCTCTGGTCCTCCTCTGCTCGACTGCTCCTCCAGAAGCTGATTGCTTCTGTTCATTGCACTGCGAAATCCTAAATTTGGTGCCGGTTGGTCCATTGGCTCTGTCGATCAACAAGAAGTTTAGGTAGCACTAGCAGCATAATAAACGAAGGATACTTATGTACTAGCGTCTGGTAGTACATGAAGATGCTTGTGCACATAATTTGAGTGGTAGTCAGTCCATGTCCATATATGCATTGTCCCTGAAGCTAATGCGGTCGATTTCTTCCGAGATGGAGTAACAACAGCAATTCAAAGGCACACGTACTCCCATTTATACATCTTTATTAATACCTTTGTCAGTTAGTTAGAGAAGAGAATATGAATGAGTTGTTACCTTAAAAAATGGTATGGCTGGTGCCTGCCTGCCATCTAGATCACTTTCAGTGAGGCCATCACCATCAACCTCAGGTAAAAACAAAAGACACTTTGGCATCAGTGAGATGACGTGTCTCAGTTAATTGCCCAACTGCTCTTCACACCATGCAGGCATCTAGTATTTCTATTTCACTGCCAGCAAAGCAAGAACTCATAAGGTCAGCGTCACTGCGTCAGCCAGCCAGCTGTAACTAACTTGTTTTTATTTGTCTGTGGACACGCGCAGATCAGCGCCATCAGCTCGCCGTTCGAGGAGACGAGCGACCTGTTCGAGACCGGCAGCGTCAGGGGCCTCCCGGAGTCTGCGGTGCGCCGGCTGCCGGCGACGGTGATCGCGGCGGAGGACAGCGCCGTGGACGCGGCGGGCCAGGCGCTGTGCTGCTCGGTGTGCCTGCAGGACTTCCGGGTGGGCGAGCCCGCGCGGAGGCTGCCCGGGTGCGGCCACCTCTTCCACGTGCCCTGCATCGACTGCTGGCTCGTCAGGCACGGCTCCTGCCCGCTGTGCCGGCGAGACATCTGAATCTGAACTGATCGCCGCTGGTCAGGCACGGCTCCTGCCCGCTGTGTCTGCCCGGCAAGACATTCTGAATTGATCGCCGGCGGTCATCTGCTCTGTCGACCGCCGTCGACGTACATCGGCGAAGACCGGGTGTTAGTGTTGCTTTGGACAAGATGGTGGTCTCGGTTAGTGGAGTAGGGTTCGTAGGACGGCACCTGATGCCCGTAAGGGAAATGGTGCACTCTGTTAATCAAAATTTAAAAGAAAGCAGCCCTCCTAAAAGCATGAAAAAAAGATTATATGTACACAAAATTGAGCGAGAAGACGGCACGACTGGCGATCGCATGCTCAGACCTGAGATTACGGATCAAATCTGCAGGTCCAGGCCGCGCTTTATCTGCAGAAGTTTAGCATCAACTTTTGCATTGCGTTGAGCTTGCAGATGCCATATTCAGGCAGGCCCCGTACTGAAAGCCTGAAACGACAACAAGACTGCCTACAAACACGTTGCGACGCTTGTTTTTTGTGTTTGCCGGAGAGCTGGTTTGCACTTTGGAGAAACTATGAGTTCAGTTTGGCTGCTCTGGCTGGTGCTCTGCCCGACTGGCACTCCGACGGCGACACGACCAGGACCTTGTCCTCTCAACAAGATAAAATTATCTCATTTCTGAAAGCTAGAATGACGCAACCTAAATGAGTCTGTGCCTCCTCTCTTTTGTGCTCCTTTTGTGATTCGTAGTAAAAAATAGTTTGTGCGCTACTTTTCACCAAAACTTTCCTCCACCTCATCAGCCACTACTCGCTTTATTTCGCACTAATTCGGCCAAACACATTCAGCCCAAGACTCGCTTGGTTGGACTAGACCGATTGGTTTTGATTTTTTTTTCCATCTCTTATTTTCCTAATACCATAATGCTGAAATAATTCTCTCTCCAATCTGGAACACTTTTTCTATAAAGCAGGAACATTTTTCCCGTGAAGTAGAACATTTTTCTCCTGTACTAATGTTGTTGTGAAACAAGAACATGTTTGTCTAATTGAGAAGATGGGGACTCATACTTTTGTTCCCGCCGCCGCGGGGGGGTGGGGTGTGGCTAGAGACAAAAACCGTCTAAACTGAAACATTTACTCATAAACCTACAATGGTGTTTAATTTAGTAAAAAAATCAATGTTCCCGTTTTACAAGAAATGTGCTTTGAGAAACTATTATCAAAATATATTTAACTTACAATTTTATTGTAGATGTCTTGTAACAAATTAATGGTTGGAACCAAAATTTCAAAGCTCAATTTAGAACCAAATGGTCGTAGGTTTCGAAACTTTTGAAATATGTGTCATATGAACATTCCATTCCAAAACAGAAACACGTATCCACTAGTTTTTTAAAAAAGACTCAAAAAGTATTTTCAATTTTTTTAGAATAAAAAAAGTGTTTTCAATTGAAAGCCGGGGCAATTAAATTGGTGGGCTATTAAGTTGGTGGGCCTACGATATAGCCCGAGGGTCAATTGGGAGTTCTTAAAGTGGCCCGCAAGGCAATGCGGTGGCCCTTCACATTGCTCATGCAAAAGGGGCCCGAATGCTCGATGGGCCCAATCTATAGCCCGCGTGCCATTGGAGCTCTGCCCATCTCCAGACTCACAGTTCGTCGTGGCGTTGACGACGACGGAGATTGGAGCTGGAGTGATCTGTGATCGGCAAACAAACGTGCAAGCGAATGAAAGGGACACGAATCCGTGCACATTCTTTTCAAAGCCTTTGGCTGGCCGCCGGTAGGACCGAGAAAAAGAGAGATTCCCAAGATTCCGGTAAAAAAACAACTGTGGTAGTAGGTGTAGCTCCTTATCGCGCCGTGCTTTATTATACCCTGCTACCTGCTAAATGTAGTAGTACATTGTTAACACGAAGATCCCGCGCGTGATTCTCATTTTGACGGGAACCGAGGCATTACATACGCTGTGCTCTAGGCACGTGTTTCCACAAACATCATCATCATAGATCGTACAGTAGAAAATGCGACCAACAAGTCCGATCCGTCATCCTAATCATTGTCCCCAATGATCGGAATCATCAAAATGGAGGAGAAAAGGCAACCCACCAAGCGCAATTAATGCTGAGGCCAACTTAAGAGCAAAATCATTTTCTTAGAGGACTTCCATAGCTGGTAAATGGTTTGTTGATTTAGTTTGTAAGGAATTTCTAGTGAGTACCCTCCTTGAGAAATAAAATCTGTGAAAACTTTTACTACTATATGGTTATTATCACAACCAACCATTGGACAGCGAGACCGACTTATGTTTGAGTGTAGCAAAGTCCAGATAAAATGTTCACATGACCGGATCATGTTTCTATTCAGACTGCGTGCGCGCTGTGTTCTACGGACCTGCTGGCTGCTGCTAAGAACAATGGTGCTAATGCAATGTCCTTGAATGGGACGGCCGCTCGTATCGATTGACCAGTCGGTAGGAGGCTCTTGATTATTTTTCTACGAATCCAAGGGGACGTCCCAGTCTGCTAACTTTCTTTCTTGGTTGCTTTCTTTCCTTGGCCGGCCCGGGCGCGTGTGGCTGCTGCCGGTGCCGGACACTGCCAACTGCCAATTAATACTACTACTAGTACTAGTATTGGTTGCAGACCATTAGTCTATCATGGTACGCTCATCGTCGGAAGTTTGACAAGTACTATTTTCCTGTCGTCGTTGTCATCTGAATTCTGGCTGAATGGTCAGGAACTGCATACCGACCATGCGTTCGGGTCAGTGTTTACCTATCGAGAATGAAAGTTCACTTTCATTTGTTCAAGTTCTAGAACCCAAATTTTTTTATACATATTGATATTGATTGACGATGAATACGTACCGATTTGAAAGTAATTAAGAACCAAAATCGGACATAGTAGCGTAGCGGATATAAATGCTAGATGCATGAATCCATGGAGTACAAGTGGTGCACTTGATGATTTTTCTTAGGTAATATACAGGGTGAAAATACCTGAAAACCCACATGTGCATCGTCGGTCGCCCTTCCGTTGGATCGACATGATAAATACACCATTCGTTTTAATTATAAATCGCTTTAATTTTTTAATAAATATATTTTGCTATATATCTAGATATATATATAGTAAAATACATATAAAAAAAATCAAATCGGCTTTTAATTTAGAACGGAGGAAGTACGTACGTGTTGGCGCATTGAACATTGGATGGGACCGATTGCTCAGCTCGTTTGTAGAACTTGAAGCAGGTGGCATGGGCATTGACCTTCGGCATGCCACGGATATCTGTCACTCCGTACTAAAAATGTCAACGACATGGATCGGACAAGATAACCACACACTAGATAAAATAATAAAACGTGCAGAATTAATACAGTATATATGATTTCCACATCTAGTCAGTACATGATGTATCGTCGTTTGGTTCGATAGATAATGTGCAGGCCATCGCGCTATCTGCATTTGACCTTTCTTATCGGTGTTGTTTTCATGGGGCGGCTAGGGCTAGCTGGCTATCTAGCTACAACGACTTTTTATCCGTCTTGGCGGCGTGTGCTACGCTTGTCAACCTGTCAAGGGCGCAGGAAATCTAGCTGCGGCTCTGTATTTTCAAGATAGAGATACACACCGTGCGTCAGTTGCGTATCAACAGGAGAGAGCAAATTAAAATGTACTGGATGCAGCCCACGTTCTGCGTACTATATAAATAAAAAAATTAAAATAAAATAGATGTATAAAAATGAGCCATGGAGTCAGCCAGCAGCAGAGAAGAGATAAGCTATACTCCTACATTGCACCGATACACGTCATCATCCATCGGTTATTGCTTGCTCGTCGCACCTAGTATTAGTTAATCAATTCAATAAGCAACCTTGGGTTGTATTTCTCAAAAAAAAAAAAAAAAACCTTGGGTTGTGATGCCCGTAGGCCGTAAACGTGGGTAGCAGACAGCAGCAGCAGTACTGACCACACTGACCACTGACCAGGCAATTTCAGTCAGTTGGCCACCGTACCCCGCGGAGGAACGCGTTTTTTTGGTATCTACCTGCTGGGCAGGGTTTATCTGGACCGCCCAAACACGTCTCGACATATGCGCAACTGACAGAGAATCTTTTCTGTATACTGTTTCTTTGTGCTATACATTATGTACCATACGTATACAAGTACCACATGCCATAGTATATAAAGGGCGTGTTTGATAGACTGTAATCCGACCCGGGAGCCTGGCCCAGCGACCAGGTCCAGGCCAGCCACAACCAGGTCTAGGTGGTGCTAGGCACCGTGTTCGTCTGGCAGCGTAAAAGAAGGTGGCCCAGTCAAGAACATGTTTGGTCGGAGGTACAGGCGGATACAATCGTCTTCCATTTAGAATTGGGTGACATTACCGCTCTTCCTTCTCTTGTTGGCATTTCATTTAACACTTGCTAGGCATCCATGAACCAGCACCACCCGATGCTAGGCGTTGATGAACCAGCACCACCCGATGGAGCTTGAAGTTTGAAGTGGAGAAGCATGGCCGCGGGAATTTCATCTCATCACGGATAGCAGCACGGCACACCGCGCGTCAACGGAGGAGCACACACTTGCCCGTGCACCGCCGCCGCCACCAGTGACCGCGCGCCTTCGCTGTGCCCGCGCACCCGCACCACCGCGCCCTCTGCCGTGCGCCTCACCGCTCCGCGCGCCGCCCCATGCTCACGCCCAGCACGCGCGCCTCGCCGCCCCGTTCACCGCCGCGACCTCGGCCCCGGCGTCGTCGATGGCATCCCCGGACTCCCCCGCCGCGGGGGCCATCGCGGGGGAACCGAGGGGGCTCGCGGAGGCGGTCTCGGTGCGGGCCTCGGCCTCCTCGGCGATGGAGTCCGCCTCCGTCCGGATCTCCTCGCGGCGGCACGCCCTCGAGAGCGTGTCTGGCACACGACGCAGCACGGCGTGGTCCTCGATGCTCCACCGATGGGCAAGCTCCGGTGTCTCAGGCTCAGGGTCCTCGCTCATCTCGGCGGCGATGGCTTCCGGCTGCACGGGCGGCGGCGTGCGCGTGACCTCCGAAGCCTGGACATGGCGCGGGGAGGAACGGGGCGAGCTTCGGCCATGGCGTCGAGCAGCACAGTGTCGGGTGAGGAGAGTAGCGGGAGGTGAGGGAAGGAGACGACGGTAATCATATCAGTCCATCGTGTCCACCGTGCACTCGATGGAGCCGAGCCGTGAAAAAACAAGGTGGTGTTTCGTTTTTCTGGGGCCTGACCCAACCTGCTTTAAGGTTCGTACAGCGCAGACTCCCAAACTGGGCCAAGAAACCATACGAGAGATGTTGTAGCCCGCGAGCGTGAGCCAGCCTCCCATGCCTCTATCAAACACGCCCAAAAGTTCTCTGTACACTTCACCCTTGTATACTTCGCCCTTGTACACGACCCGCCCCTCGTCACACGTTTGTACGGTAGGTGTAACATTCACATATTTTTTTTTGGCTCCCACACGCATGCTGCTGTTGAGTTCTTATTCTTCCTAGGCTTCCATCCATTATGTTTTGTTAAATAACTTTTTTATTTAATTTTTCTTGCGTTCTTCATTTATTTTACTGATCTTTATTTTAGTACATTAAAAATAAGTAAGTACATCATTTGTTTTCAATAATTTAGCCAAAAAAAATTTCATAATTACTGTTCTGATAGCATTTTTTTCAACCTAATTTTTATTTATTTTCTATAAATCTTTTCTAAATACATAAACTCTCATCGCACTATTTGCAATTCACTTTTGTTTGTTTGAATATATATTTCAAAGTATCTTTCACATGAACACATCAATTATTTTGCGACACGCTAAACAACACTTTGTTACACTAATTTTGTTTGTGCTAATTAATTTACCACTATAGTTCACACTAAAGCACCGGTAAAAATGTAATAATAAAATGATTGCCAGTATCTCGATGGTACGTCTACGAACAATTTTGCAAAATATTTTTTTTCCATAATGAAGAATGCTTCGGTAGAGCCCATAATGATAAATATGTAAGCTCGTTTTCTTTTCTTTTCTAACATCTAAAGTTGTCGAGTCAACCATTAAAGATAAAAAATGAAACACCTCAATATATAAGGTTTTCATCAGGTAAAATAAATGTAAATCTTAGATGTCATCTAACACATTTTGCGTAGGGGTAAGATGGCATTATTTTCAAAGACATGGTTAAGAGAACAATGTGAGCGGACAATATTTAAATTTAGACGTGCATAGGTTAGAAGTAAATCAAGTACATGCCAGCTAGCTAACATCAAATGCACTATGAGTGGAAGTGTCTTAATTTAAACGTACATAGACACCTACTAATTCAAGTACATACGAGCATACGACACTGCTACCACTAAAGTCTCTTTGCTACAGCATAAGTACTCCCTCCGTTCTAAATTATAAGTCATTTTGACTTTTTTAATCATGCACTTTACTATGCATCTAGACATTATTAAGGTATGTACTTGAACAAAGTGCATGAACTAAAAAATTAAAAGCGACTTAAATTGGAACGGAGTGAGTATTTGTTAACATGGTCTATTCTCGATAAGTTATCGCCTTATAGAATCTAGATTTTCCATAAGCGATCAAGAAACTCATGTATGCCAGTATAGCTTGTAGCATATGTTATTGCCTGCCAAAGGATGAGATTAGCAAAATATTTAATATTGTAGTCTACTACTGTACTAGTCTGTACAAGGAATGCTAGAAAACAAAAGAGTTTTAATGCACCTCTCGTTCGTTGGGGACAAAGTTTCTAAATTATGACAAAAAAGTAGTGCTTAGTAAAACAGTTAAAATATGTGTTTGCATAATTACTTATGAAAATAAAACAATAAATAAAATTAGGGTAATAAAGTGTTGTTTAGCGTGCCACAAATAATTTTAAAAACAAATAGAAGATACTTAGAAAATATGTATATTGACGTATTCATATGAAAGATACTTTGAAATATATAGTCAAACAAAAAAAAGTGAAAATGCATGTTAAAGATATTGTAAATAGTGCGAAGAGGGTGTATGTATTTATAATGATTTGTGAAACATTTACATAAATAAATCAAGAAATATGTAGAATAAAAATTGGTGCATGAACAGTAATTATCAACACATATCAAAATGCTACAGTAAACTCACATGCACCCCTTTCTAAGTGCATTATTTGTAACATCTCACATGCATTTTCACTTATTTATTCATAAAGAATACGTACATACATATTTTTAAAGTATATTCTATTTTTGTAATATCTTTCACATGCATTTTCACTTGTTTATTTATATGAAATAGGAAATAAATCAAGAAATAGGTAGAATAAAAAGTTCTACAGGAATAAAATTTATGAAAATATATATTTGCTGAAAAATATGAAAACAATAATGATATGCTTACTTAATCATTCAAAAATGTAAAAAATGAAGATTGGTAAAACGGACGAAGAACGTGAGAAAAAATAAATAAAAAATAGTTAATACAAACTTGGGGAGAAGAACAACAACTCAACATGCATGCGGGTGGGAAAAAAAAAATATGCGAATGCTACACTGCTCATGTGTGTCCGGGCGGGTGGCAGATAGGTCTGACATGACAGTGCACTGTGAGGCTGCGTGTAGCGTGTGGGCAAATACAGGTTGAATACGGTTTAAAAATAAATATGCCCCAAGAGAATACGGTGGAGAGAGAAGTTGTCACACATCTCGAGGTGCTTTTTGACGGTCGAGATTGTACCCGCCCAGCACGTACATGCCAGAGGACACTTTCGCCCCGCGGAGGGTATTTACACGCGCAGGCTAGGTCCACAATGGCATGTGGAACGCAGCCTTCGGCGCCCTTGAGAGCCTAGAATTGGGCCTGTATGATACTACTTGCACCTGGTACGCTATCCGCGGATAGTGGACCGAATCGTTGCAGCGCGGTCCTGGAAATGGTCTGGAACGGCTGTTTGTCCGCTATATGTAGTGGCGTAGTGTTCCCCCCCATTACACCGTGGCCCACCTCCTGTCGTCTCCTCGCAACGGCCCCCGCACAAATCCTGGACCTGGAAGCCATGTGGCGTCGCGACCCCGCCCCGCCCCTCCCCGGCGTCGACGAAGGCCGCCATGAACGCATCTTCTCGGATTGAGTCAAGGCCGCGCGAAGAGAGATGACCGGGCGCCACGCTGCTGAGCTCGCGGCCATGGCCGCTCGCCGCGCGCTGGTCCGCCATAGGAGTCGAGCTCGCCCACCCGCCGTTGGTCCGGCCGTCGAGGCCCACCGCGCGCTCGCTCGCCCGGCGTCGTCCCGACCGTGGAGGAGAGGCGTGGAGGAGAGGTGAGGTGGGGAGGAGACCGTCAAGGTGGGGGAGAGAGAGAGAATGATAGGGAGGGAGGTTTTTAATAAAAAAGTTGTGAGTCTCACAGTGGATAGTGTGATATAAAGTATGAATAGGTGTGGACGAAAGTAGTATAGAGGAGAAAATTTTAATGATCAAGAAGAATTATAATTTTTAGAAAATGGATCTAGAGTACGACCAGTACGGAGAGCCGTGAGCCATGAGGCCGGTAGGAGAGAAAGAGTGAATCTGGTCCATTCCCATGGCTGCATGCGTTTGCCTGTGCTTCACTCAATCGAACAGGGCGAGCAAGAGAATCTTGTCGTTTCTCTGTAGTACTACTGTGTACCCTACTCAACCGTGCCCCGTGGAACAGACCACAGAGGCTGCACGCACTTGCATTGCATGCGGCCACCACCCTGGTCCTGCGGCTTCACAGTTTGACTTTTATTCGACAGGCTGTCCACCAGGCTTCTGGAAAGGAACCATCAGCAGAAAGCGACGCGGACCCGAAACCACAACAACATTGTGGCTTTGTTAAAAAAAACATTGCGGCTAGCCACATCGTACGTACAGTACTTTGTTGTTGGATTGGAGTACTCCGTAGTCTCTCTGTACTGTACATACGCGCGGGTTTGACCGGCCGGGGTGGGTGCCGGTCACAGGCAGGCGGCCAAAGCAGTCGTAACACGTCTGATGCTATGATAACTAAAACCTATTATGTTATCATATGTATTATAAAATATTTATGTTTAGATTAATCTTGATGTGTATTAATTAAAACAAGTTTATATTTCATAGGTTGTTTATGTTTATGAAATATTATGTCACATGAAATCATAAAACCCTACTTTCGAATGTCATCTCAAATATTTAGTTTATATTCTATGTACTTGAGGTGTAAACTATATTTACACTAGTGTCAAGCATAGTATATGAATCTAAGTACAACTCCTAAAACTGATTTCCATATTTGAAGTTGAATTTGGATTTCAAAGCTTATTCCCAAGTTTTACAATTCAAATTTAAATTCAAATTGAAAAGCTATAAAATGTTTTCTAAAAGTCAACTTGGTCAACCAAGGGTGTCATTGGGTCATTGATCTAAAAATATTCCTGGATGATGTTTGTGATCACTAATGACCAACCAATTAAATTAGAAACCAAATTAAGTTTGAATTTGGTTTGAAAAACCCTTTATTTCAAAAGCTTGTTTTATCCCCTTTTGTATAATTCAAAATCTATATTGAATTTAGAGATACTCTAAAAATATAGTTTGTAGATCTTGACAAGAGATACAAAGTTGGTATTCAAAGTTTTTCAAGTTTCTAAAAAGAATTTCAAATGAATTTAAAAATACTGTTTTTCAACATTTATTCCCTTTTGATTTTAAAAGCATAATTCAAAATTTATGCATATTTTGGGAAAACTTTGTATATGAAAAATGTTTAGTTTAAAAAGTTGAACATTCCATAGTTTTAAAGATTTTCAAGTTTTATTGAAAAATCAAAAGTAATTTCAAATATTTTTTTTAGAGTTTTATTCCTTTTTTGAATTTGAATTCATATTTCAAAAACTATGTAGAATTTGAAAATATTTGTTAAATGAAAGGTGTAGTTCTTGAAAAGTTATGCTAACTTTATTTTTAGAGATTTTCAAGTTTCTATGCAAAATCTGGTGTAATTTACAAAATTTCATCTGATGACATCATAAGCTACAGTGGCGATGACGTCACCTTCGTCCTCTCCCCACTCTGTTCCTCGCCGTCGCCGTGGCCGCTGGCGCCATACCGCCCTGCCGCGACCGCCAGCTCGCCCCCGACGCCCGAAACTTCGTCGTCGTCGTGTCGTCCGCCCATGCTTCGCCATTGGCCTTTAAATACCGGTCGACCGTCGTCGTTTCCCTTCTTCTTCTTCTTGCTCGCCGTCCCGACGATCTCCACCCGCCGCCCAAATTCGCCGCCGTCGCTCCACCTCTGCTCGATTGATCTTGCCAGCAGCCCCGCCACATCCTTGCGCTCAGTTTGAGCTAGCTTGTGCTTGCTCTCCCCGCCCGAGTTGCCGGCCCGCCGTCTTCTTCCTCGCGACTGGCAAGCAGAGCCGCTGCGTGCGAGGCCGAGGTCGATAGGGTCACGTTTTAGCCAAATTAGCTCTCGCTTCGCGTCTGTCTAGTCACGCTGGTCATTTTGCTCGTGTTAGCCGCACCGGAGGAAGCTCCGGTGAGCTCTACCGCCGTGTCGCCGCACCGCCATGCCGCCATGGTCGCCGGCGAGGTACCTCCGAGGTCCCTACTACCGCATTAGCTAGACTATCTTATTCCCCGTGTCGAGCTGAGCCTGTAGGGCCAAACCCCGTGGCCGGAGACCTCACCGCCGGCGAGATATCACCGGTCAAAATTCGGCCGCCGCCGGTCAACGTCGGGGAAAGAATTCCCATTTTCCTTTTTCTATTTTTAGAAAATCCTTTAAATGCTATTTTCTTTAGAAAATCATAGTAATTCATGTGTAGCTCCAAAAATTCTAAAAATTTTTGTGTATACTTTTTATGATATCCCCTACCTAGAAAAAATATAATATGCCAAATTTGAGTAATTTTTGTATAAGTTAAAATTAGTCTTTTTAATTAAAAAATGCAACTTCAATGATTTTTAATAAATAAAATAATTGGTTTTTATTTCTAAAATTTGTTTTGCCATCTAATTAGACTAAGATCTGTTCAAAATAAAATTTTAAACTCAATTAGACAAGTTTAATTTTATACCTTTATTTAAATGTTTTTAATTGATTAATTAACCCCATTAATCCTGATTAATCATTATAGGATTTGTTTGACTTTGTGATTAATTGATGACCTTAGGTTATTAATCCTAATGACCTTTGACACTTTAATTAATTATTTGTACTTATCTTAATCATGTCATTAGGGCTTAATCAACGTTATTTCATGTGCTTAAATAACCTCATTAATGAAGTAGTTAATCTTAATAAACTTAGTAAGTTGTGTTGGCTTGTAACTTTATTGTGAAGAAAAGTTATACTCAAGCCCTTAATCTGGTCATGCATTCATCAAGCATCATGTTTACTTTTCCATCATGTTGAAGCATATCATTTTATCGTATAGTTTTCGTTAACGGAGAGTTTAACGTTGTCGCACCAGATCCTAAGGAAGAGCAGACTCAGGAGTTGGGAATTGATCCAGAGTTTGAGCCCGTCTACCCCGAATACCAAGGCAAGCCCCGGATGCATTCCAACCCTACCCTTATTTTTATAAAAGTTTTATCGCTTCGGTTATGTTATGTTGCATTAAGTACTAGGCATTGAGTGATAACCTACCAATTACATTACCTGTCTTATTTCTATATTCCTTGTTACCTGTTTTTGAAAAATTCTTAGTTATGCTTAGCCCTTCTTAATTAGTAGGTTTTCAAAAAAGAAAAAGAATGAAAAAGATGAGGATGGCTTTACTTGTTGGAATCATGACAATAGTTAATAAATCGAGTCCAGACGGGTAATTTGCATTGGGAATGGAGTCCCTCTATAGTGTTTTCGTCTGTTGATGCCCTAGGTCTGTGTCGATGGTGATCTGGTGATATCGAGAACTAGAAATCCACATGCATGAAGTGACATACTAAGGGTTGGATCCCAGGTATGTCATGGAGTGATATATAGTAGGCCAGAGTCCCCACATATGTCATAGTGTGGTCACGTGTATCATGTGGTGATATATGGCTGCGGTTGTTATCCCGATATATCTTTGGTCTGGTATGCATTTTGGTTGGAGCCTCATGCATATCGAGATCTAGGTCCCAGCTGGGTATGAAAATGGATTCGAATCGCTGTTGCTTCTCGGAGAAGAAGACTCGATCGGTGTTCATCATCATAGTAACAACTTGAATAATGATTAAGGTTTAAAAATGGAGTTGTTAGTAATCGTGATCTAGAGCAAAACAACTTTACTTTCTGTCAAGCTTTTCTGCAAAAATTCTTGTCTCTTGCAAGGCTTACCTTGTCCCTCTAGCCAGCATTTCTGAGTATTCACCCTTTGTTTTTCGTCGGGTCAGTCTTGTTGAGTACTTTTGTACTCAGGGTTTGTTGAACCCTTATTGCAGATGAGCCCCATGCACAGGATTGCTTTGCACCCTGTTGTATGACAGTCGTTGCGGAGAGTGACGACGAGTAGGATGTTTGGCTCTTGGGCAGAGCTTATCGCCTGGTATTGTAATAAAGTTATTTATCGCTACTCCACTACTGCTATGGTTTGTAATATTTAAACTTATGGTTTGTAAGTTTTAAAATTAAAAGGTTTGTAAACTTATGTTGTTGTAACTCTTCCATCGTTGTACTCTGATGTATCTTATTTGTATAAAACTGTTGTAATACTGCAATGTCTCTTTGTAATGATTGATCCTGCTTGGAGAATCGTGGATGATACGGGATTTACCCAACAGACCTTTAAGTCGTATGGAACACATTCATGGTTATTAGGAGTCTGTTTAGACAATAATAATGCATATGGGTCATAGGATTTAGGAGGTTCTGCCACAGCAGCTGCGCTGTGAGCTCAACGCTGCGGGCCGGAGCCCAGGGCTGATCGCCTCGCGCACGTTGACGAGGCACGTGGGATACACCCTCATGGCACAAAAAAGAAAAACCATCCCATGTGCCGCGCATGCATGTGTGATGAGCCGTTGTACTCATACGTTTCCCCGTCGAGATCGAGCTGGCCTGCGTGCGCCCGCTGCCGCCGCCTCCGGCCTTCCGCGTTGACCGCGCACGGGCGGCCGTCTCACGCGCACGTACGGAAGGGCAAGAGCCAACGTGGGAGGAACGAACACTCTCCCTGTGTGCATACGTACGTAGCATCATCGTCCGATCCGGCCTTGCATGATGCATGCTTGCTTCCGTGGGAACATGCATGGGACGAACGAACAATGGCATTCTCCTGGAGGGCAGAATTGAGGCACCTGATGGTGATCCATTAGTTGATGTTTTGCTTGATAGAAATTCGGTATCATTTAGGTGCAGATCGAGGGGGTGTTCTTCAAGTTCGGGATAAACGAAGGTAGAAATTCATGGTGCACCAACATGGTGCACGAATCAGAGAAAGGGAGAGGGAGTAGAGGGACATACCATCGGGATCCGGAGGCTTCCATCACGTTCGTTGTTGAAGGCTGCGCACGGGCAGCGACGGTCGGTGGAAGAGGAGTGGTGCAGTGACGTCCTAGCAGCGGCATGGACGTCGGGATGGTGCAGGGGCGACGGTGAAGATGCTAGTGGCGCTTCCCGTCACTGGCGACGCCTCCCTGATCGGTTAGGGTTTCTGTGGATTTTGTGGGGCGGCAGTGAACCTCGTGAACAGACCCTGTAGCCCCCACCTACTCTTATAGACACTGTGCGATGGGGCCTACCAGCCATATCATTGAGCTGGACATCCCCGATCAAGATGCAAGGTCAAAGCCCAGCCTGTCCGTTGGGTCAGTCTGATGGGAGATCAACCTAACATTGCTCTCACTCGCCTTCTCGCTCTTGGATTTCTGGTTACAACCAACTTACAAGAACTAACATGCATGTACGTCGGGTCACCTAAAGAGTTATACTAAGTGACGGGATTAATTAGATATTGCAAGCTAGCCATCAAAACTATGATTATTGTACTCTTTATTCAAATTTATAGAAAATATTGTTAATATTATTACTTCCAATAGAGATACGATAAAATATATACTTTTATAAATGTTAGTACTTTTATAAATTTGGTTAAATTTTATTTACACCTTTTTAAAAGCAAGATGTTTAGGGATAGTTGGTTGGTGCTGTTGAGCAAGCTTGAGTCCTAGTGGGAACACGGGACGGACAATGACATTCTTGTGGTAGAAGGCACCTTAGTAGGAAGGGCATACGCTTAGTGTAGTAGTAGGAAGGGCAAATTGACAAATAAAACTGTAAAGTTACGTTGTTTCATTCAGAAAACACAGGCCTGTAGACATCGATTTCAACCTGCATATGCACGCGCATAATGCCCGTACCATTCTAGAATAATATAGGGTCATCATGCATGATGCATACATACTACAGTAAAGTAGGTCAGAGTTGGCAGGGCGATCGCGTGATCAGTTTTGTTTTGTTTTTTCTATGCTTAGTGGCTTCCTATCCTGCTTAGAACAGGGACAAGACCACCAATGGTCCTTCAGTCCTTCACGCGCTGCCCTCTCATCTCATGATGGGTATCCATCGGCGCGCGCTGCCGTATAGAAAATGTTAAGATGTTTTGGGTCACGGGCCAAATAATTCTAAATAAATTCTAAAGGTTCACTCATACATATATGTATATATGGAAAAGTAGGGGATTTTAGTCTCACCTTGCTACTTCAAGAGGAGTGAGGCTAACTTAAATAGCTGAACTATCTCTATCTTGTTGGAGCTATTGGGGAGAGAAAAAGGAAGAACCACACGCGCGCTCGCTCGCCTCGCCTCGCCGGGGCGGGGATAATGGGCGCGCACACACGACATGCGCATGAATGGTCCGCCGATTTTTCGCTCCGACCCTTGCGGGTGCGCAGCCTACTTTTGCCACTCCGAATTTTTACATGCATGGAGAAAATTGCGCTGGCCTATTTGATAAGCAATTATTCTCGTATTATGGTAAGTGCACAAACGGCAGGTCAATTACCATAATACTGTGATTGAGCGGCTAATTACTTTCCTATTTGCTGTGACGCGTGTATAAATATGGAGCGAGACGTCGTCCTCAGTACTGGGAGATTCATCTCTTCCTCGCTACAGTGCTGCGCTGCCGCCATCTTCCCCATCCCGTCGCCGACGTGCCATCGGTGTCGGGAGAGCAGGCTCCGAAGCCTACGTCTCCTCGCGTCCCTGCACGGGGTAGGGGGCGTATCAGGTTTTTGGGAAGCACCGTCGCGACTGCTCGCTGGACGTCTTCTTCCCTCTATGCCGTTGATTCGGATTTCAGTTGACGGTCTGCTACGTCTTCCTTCGCCGGCAATCCCACTGTAAGAATGTCGATTCTCTCTCCGTTGTTCGTTCTCGCATTCTCTCTGTTGCTAGTATCAAATCACATACCTGTGGTACATGCTGTTGGTCTTTTTCTCATTGTCAGAATTAATTTATACATCGCTAAATTGCTCTTATTTCCAACATTCCAAAAACCTGATAGGCATTTAGCGATGACTAAGGGATATACTGATGCGATAAAACCGGAGAAGTTCACTGGTGTGAATTTTAAGAGATGGCAGACGAGGGCCCAGTTGTGGCTCACGGCTATAGGCGTGTTTTGGGTCGTAGGTAATCCTCCGGCACTACCTCTCGCGTCTGAGAAAGAGGTGTAGGAGTTTACTACGGCTACGATGATTTTCGTCGGATGCGTTCTTAGCGTGCTCTCTGACCAGCTGTGTTATGTTTATATAAACATCAAAAGTGCTGCTGAACTGTGGGATGCACTTGAACACAAATTTGGTGCTGCAGACGTTGGACACGAGTTGTATGTGATGGAGAAGTACCACGACTTTAAAATGGTTGAAAACCGTTCAGTCGTGGAACAGGCTCATGAGTTCTAACTTATTGTGAGGAAACTTGAACAACTCAGACACGTCTTGCCTGACAAGTTTGTGGCTGGTGGTATGATTGCCAAGTTGCCTCCGTCATAGAGAAACTTTGCCACAGCTCTAAAACACAAAAGACAGAAGATCTCAGTCGAGGATCTGTTGGCTGGTCTTGATGTTGAAGAGAAGGCTCGGGCAAAGGATGCTCCACCAAAAGTCCCAGAACAGTCCAGTGCCAATATGATGCAGCATGCTGGCAAGAACAAACAAAAGCCTGTTCAGACTACTCCGTTCAAGAAGAAGAAGATGAACATGGATGAAGTTGTGTGCTTTGTTTGCGGTGAGAATGGACACTTTGTCAAGAAGTGCAAGAACCGCAAGGGCAAGAAGAATCAGCAGGGGCAGAAGTCTGCCAACGTGACTATTGGTGATCCTAGTGGATCTGGGTATGGTAATTATTTACCTAGTGTATTTTCTGTATGTTAATCTAATGATTGGTGGATCGATACAGGAGCCAATATTCATGTTTGTACTGATATCTCCATGTTTTCATCTTACCAGGTCGCACGAGGTTCAACCGTCATGATGGAGAACGGCTCACATGCTTCTGTTCTTGGTGTTGGTTCGGTCGATCTGAAGTTCACTTCGAGAAAGATCGTGTGGCTCAAGAACGTGCAGCATGCTCCCTCAATAAAGAAGAACCTCATTAGTGGATCCCTCTTGTGTCGAGATGGATTCAAGCTGGTATTTGAGTCTAATAAAGTAGTCGTCTCGAGGTATGGCCAATTCATTGGCAAAGGCTATGAGAGCGAAGGCTTGTTCCGTTTTTCACTCTCCGATTTCTGTAATAAAGTTGTGAACCATGTGTGTGATTCGAACAATTCGGTGGCTGATATATGGCATTCATGTTTGTGTCATATTAATTTTGGTTGTATGTCGCGTCTATTCAGTATGAATTTAATTCTGAATTTTTTTACTGTCAAAGACTTTAAATGTCAAGCATGTGTGCAAGCAAAGCAACCTCGTAAGCCTCACAAAGCTGTAGACGAGAGATGCACGACATTGTTGGAGCTCAAACATTCAGATATTTGTGAAATGAATGGTGTGTTGACAAAAGGAGGGAAAAGATACTTTATGACTTTAATTGATGATGCAACTAAATATTGTTATATGTTTCTTCTAAAAACTAAAGATGAGGCGTTTGAATGTTTTAAGACTTATAAAGCTAAGGTAGAAAACCAATTAGAAAAGAAAATCAAGCGTGTTAGGTCTGATCGCGGTGGAGAGTATTTTTCCAATGAGTTCGATCTCTTCTGTGGGGAGAATGGAATAATTCATGAACGGACACCACCATATTCGCCCCAATCTAATAGGGTTGCCGAAAGAAAGAACCGGACGTTAATGGACTTGGTGAATGCCATGTTAGGAACATCCGGTATGGCTAAAGCATGGTGGGGGGAGGCTGTCTTAATAGCATGTCATGTTCTAAACAGAGTTTCAACTAAAAACAGTGAAGTTACTCCATATGAAGGATGGAAAAGAAGGAAACCATCACTCCATTACTTGCGTACATGGGGCTGTTTTGGCCATGGTTAGCGTACCCATTAATAAGAAACGTAAGCTCGGACCAAAGACCATTGATTATATCTTTTTGGGTTATGCGTATCACAGCACGACTTATAAGTTCTTAGTGATAAAATCTAAAGCGCCTGATATTTTAGTTGATTCACTTTTGGGGTCACGGGATGTTACTTTCTTTGAGAATATTTTCCCGATGAAAGTTGCTTATTCTTTACCGAGTTCGTCTAGTGAATTTATTCCTGAGCCTACACCTTTGATAGAGCAAATTATAGACCCACCTGGTATTGAAGAGGATGACAATGTTGTAGCTCCTAGAAGGAGTAAGAGACAAAGGGTTGAAAAATCCTTTGGTGATGACTTCATTATGTATCTCATAGATGATACTCCCACGACCATTGCAGAGGCATATGCATCACCAGATGCGGATTATTAGAAGGATGTAGTCCGTAGTGAGATGGACTCCATCACTGCAAATGCCACATGGAAAGTAGTAGATAAACCAGTGGGTTGCAGACCGATTGGCTGTAAATGGGTATTTAAGAAGAAGCTTAGGCCTGACGGTACTATTGAAAAGTACAAGGCTAGGCTTGTTGCTAAAGGTTTTACACAAAAAAAAGATGAGGATTTCTTTGATACCTACTCACCTGTTGCCAGATTAACTATAATCCAAGTGTTATTATCCTTGGCTGCTTCCCATAAGCTTCTTGTTCATCAGATGGACGTGAAGACGGCTTTCCTTAATGGAGAGTTAGAAGAAGAAATTTATATGAATCAGCCTGATGGATTTATAGCACAAGGACAAGAGGGCAAGGTATGTAGGTTACTTAAATCCTTGTACGGCTTTCCTTAATGGAGAGTTAGAAGAAGAAATTTATATGAATCAGCCTGATGGATTTATAGCACAAGGACAAGAGGGCAAGGTGTGTAGGTTACTTAAATCCTTGTACGGCCTAAAGCACGCACCTAAGCAGTGGCATGAGAAGTTTGAAAAGACTTTGACCTCTGCTGGGTTTGCAATAAATGAAGCCGACACTTGTGTGTATTACCGTTATGGTGGGGGCAAAGGAGTAATCCTGTGTTTGTATGTTGACGACATACTAATTTTTGGGACAAGTATCGAAGAGATTAATGATGTAAAATCATTCTTATACCAAAATTTTGACATGAAAGATTTGGGAGAAGCCGATGTGATCCTCAATATTAAACTTAATAAGGATGAGAATGGGATTACTCTTTTGCAGTCTCATTATGTGAAAAAGGTTTTGAACCGCTTTGGTTATATGGATTGCAAACCTTCTCCAACACCCTATGATCCTAGCCTAATACTTCAAAAGAATAAAAGGCTAGGAAAAGATCATTTGAAATATTCCCAAATTATTGGATCTTTGATGTACTTAGCTAGCGCAACCCGCCCTGATATCTCATTTGCTGTAAGCAAGTTGAGTAGATTTTCCTCTAATCCAGGAACTGATCATTGGCGTGGTATTGATCGAGTAATGCGCTATCTAAAAGGCACAATGAGTTATGCAATTTACTATTCAGGGTACCCAGGAGTACTCGAAGGATATAGTGATTCAAACTGGATTACAGAAGCTGATGAGCTTAAAGCCACTAGTGGATACATATTGACTTTGGATGGTGATGCTGTCTCTTGGAGGTCTTGTAAGCAGACAATACTTACAAAGTTCACAATAGAGGCAGAGCTTACAGCTCTGGATACAGCCTCTACTAAGGCTGAATGGTTAAGAGAGATGTTGATGGACTTGCCTATGGTTGAGAAACCAATTCCTGCTATTCTCATAAACTGTGATAATCAAACTATGATCACGAAGGTGAAGAATAGTCAGGACAACGAAAAGAAGTCCAGCAAACATATAAAACATAGACTAAAGTCTGTCAGAAAATTAAGGAGCTCCGGAGTAATAGCTGTGGACTACATCCAGACAGCTAAGAACCTGGCAGATCCCTTTACAAAGGGACTATCACGCACCGTGATTGACAATGCATCGAAGGAGATGGGATTGAGACCCATGTGAGTTAACCTCAGTAGTAACCCAACCTACGTGGTGGAGATCCCGTGAATTAGGACCTGGGAAAAACAAGCTGTTGGTTAATGGGAGAGTACAATCTTTCCTTTTGACCCACTCCGCTAGAGATGCAGTACTCTCATCTCTGTAAGGCAGGTTGACTTTGTCTTAATGTGTTCTGAGGCTTTATAGCGAGATACTGTTCTACAGAGTATCCCTGTAAGAACACACCTATGTGAGCCCAACTGTTAGTCGCAGTTTATAAGAATTGGGTATTCTTTAATAAGCTCATGAAGTGAGTTAGGAGTATGACTTATACGCTCCACTCGTGGGGTTGGCTATGGCAGCCTAGTATCAGTCAAGACTTCAAGTGAAGCCTATTCGCACCAAACTGCCAATTCAAGGCCTAGTCCATTGTGCAGATGCGGATGGGCCTATCTTGTTGTCGACGTTAGGAACCCGGGGGTGTCCTAAGCCAACGAGTAAACGTATGTGTGCGTAACCCGTGGGAGTTGCTGCCCGCGCGGACTCCGCCGTGTGTTTTGGTCACCGCCGGCACCTCGAGCAGGCGTTGCGTGACTCCAACCGTCCATCGACGCCACCAATTGGAGCTGTAGTGACTCGGTGTGAAGTGTACATCGAGCACCGTCGCCATCGAGCCACCGTCTGCCGTCGAGCTCGACACAGAAGTGAAGCTGTCGCCCTGAAGCCCATCGACGTGACCGTCGTGGAGTCCCGAAGCCGATGGGCGGGTTAATGGCACCGGAGATCCTTTGTGGCACCAGGAATCGAGGGTTCTTCCGCCGCCGATCGTCGAGGAAGAACTCCGCGTTCGAGCCGATCTCGTCCGAGACAGATCACGCGCTCGAACCGATCCGCGAGTTCGAGCCTTCGACAAACCGACCCTTGAGTTCGAGCCTTCGACAAACCGACCCTCGAGTTCGAGCCTTCGACAAACCGACCCTCGAGTTTGACCCTTCGAAGAACCGACCCTCGAGTTTGACCCTTCGATAACCGACCCTCGAGTTTGACCCTTCGATAACCGACCCTCGAGTTTGACACGACAGACCCTCGAGTTTGACACCTCGACGCGTCGACCCTCGAGTTCTACACCTCGAGCACCGTCACCCTCGAGCCGCTGTCCGCCATAGAGCACGTCGCCGGAACCAAGCTCCTGACTCGATGACCGCCTACGTGTTCGCCTTGACGACCCGAGGACGATGCACGAGTTAGCGAAGTCCTGGAGCAGCCCCTCGCCGGATGTTTAACCTCACCATCACCGCCCGAGCTCCGCTGTGGGAGAAGAGCAGTCTCTTCGCCTTCGAGCGTACCCCTCGAGCGCATAACCCTCGAGACAGTACCCTCGAGAGCGAGCACCGTTGTGGGAGCAGAGCAGTCTCTCCGCCTTCGAGCGTACCCCTCGAGCGCATAACCCTCGAGAGCATATCCTCAAGAGCATACCCTCGAAACCGTAACCTGAGACCGTGCCCTCGAGACAGTATCCTTGAGAGCATACCCTCGAAACCGTAACCTGAGACCGTGCCCTCGAGACCGTAACCCACTCGAGTTCTAACCCTCAAGACAGTACCCTCGAGAGCATACCCCTCGAGAGTATACCCCTCGAGAGCGTAACCTTGAGACCGTAACCCCTCGAGCCCCTTTCTCTTTTCAGAAAATGGTTAAATCTTTGAAAATTCATAACTAATTCATACGAGCTCGGAAAATTATGATCCACATATCCAAATTTTCTATAAATCGAGCCCTATCTATCTAGGCTATGTTTGAGTGTATTTGGATCTTCTATTTTGCATTCGTTCTTTGTGCTAATCTATAGGGGTCGCTTCTGCGACCGTTAAATCTCGTTACAGGCTCGAGCGAGGACAAGCTTGACGACAGTGACTACCAGGAGAAGTCCGACAGCTACGTCAGTGAAGGTGCCACACACCATCCAACCTCGTAGATCCCATTACGCATGACAATTATAGTTTGGCTAGTGCTTTAAATTCATGTTGCTATAATGCTATGCCTGTGCTAGGACTGCATGATAGAGTATGTATTTGATGAGCCCTACCTTGTTGTAAACTATCACCTGCTTACCCGCTGTTATGCTAGCCACCTGCTTATCTGCTATACTTATAATTTCTATACTTCACTCGCTTATATTTTGATGTGACATGATGAACCCGGGGAAGGCCTGGAGGGTGCCAGGCTGGATGTGTGAGTTGATGTTTCAGATGAGTATGTGAGCTGATGATGTTATATCCGGGTTTGGGGTGGAGCTTACGGCAGGGAGTAGGGTGAGGGTTGAGTCGATCGAGCCGGGATCTACGACGAGCTTTTAGAGCAAGTCTTGCCAGGGAATGGTTCTGGACATTCCTAAGAGAGGAGCCTGTGGCGGGCTAACTGAGATGTGATGGTGGTCCTTGGGTGTGATCCTCGGAAAGGTGGAGCCCGGGATGAAGGTGCCGTGGTAGCACGTTAAAGATAAACCCTGATGAAGATATCCCGATTTGGTCAAATCTAGGAACTGTTGCGCTGGTATCCGGACCTAGGAATCTCTTGCTTTCCACTCGCTCTCCATGGGGGGGAGACGGCCGAACCGCTGGATAGGTCGATGCCACTACTGCTAGGCGAGAAGTGATAGGAAGGTATATGCATGGGATGGAGCTAACACCCTACCGAGACGATCATGGCACCCCCTTCGGGAGTGGGTACATGGCATGGCATCCTCTTCGGGAGCGGATACATGCTCTCTTCACAGTTCTAGTGATCCAGTGCTAGATGGTAGAGTGGCATCGCATATGGCAGTAGGCGCCCGGAATCTGCCTAGGTGCGCGCGTGCATCGATGATGGTTATCTGGTGGATTAGTGAAACCTCTGCAGAGTGTATGGTTGATCGATCGATACATATGCCGAATCTTCGGCTATGGACCTTTCCTATGTTTCGCATGCACCGGACTAGTGAGTGGAGTGTTCTACCTTCCTCTGAGTGTGTTTTCCGGTCGTGAGCCAGTTTGAGGGCTGCGGGCCGCTGAGGCAAGCCAAGAGGGAGTTGGCTTGTCGACCAGAGTCTGAGAGGGTGTTGGAGATGAGATGAGATGATGCTATTGATATGGATGGAGATGGATGAAGGGAATGGGTTTGTGTTTAAAACTTGTTTATTATACTTTTGTTTTATATACTTGAACATTGCATAGGAAAACCCAGCCTTTATAGGTTCCTTTTGAGATACCCTTATTTTGCACCCACTTCCACAAAGCAATGCATAGGGTGGGAGTGTGGCCAGTACAAATCATACTGAAAATTTGGTTTTAGGTTCAAGGAGTGAGTACTCATCTGGGGAGTACAGCGATTGAGGGTTTCGTGCCTACGCTCAAGTTGGAGAGAAGAAGATAGCTTCCGCACCTCAAGCTTTTATTGTTATGCTGCATGAACTCTGATTCCGTCCTGTGGCGATGTAATAAGTTATTGTAACTCCCTCTATTTGCACTCTTTTGTTCGATGTATGGATTATGGATTCAACTGTTATCGGGTAATATGATTTAAATGGTCATATTACACTCCGACACTGTGGATTTCCCTTCGCGGAAATCAAGGTCGTTTCAGTTGGTATCAGAGCCAGGTTGACCTTAGGACGAAACCCTAGAAATGGACGTTAGTACAGGACAAACCAGTTTTTCTTTCGGTTATATACCGACCCTGCATTTCTTCTTATGCAAGGCTTCTCTATTGTTACTGACTTGCTGACCTTTCTTCCCTTTGAAACGTGCAGATGACAAGCTTTGGACCTCCGCTTGGACCGTTGAGCAGCATACCCAAGGCTGAGTTCACCTACTAGGGACAGGAGTTTCCAGGCCTTCCGTACACTCTGCGTCGTGTTTTGGGAGTACTTGGAGTGCCTGTCGAGGAGATCAAGTACACCTGTACTGGAGCACCGGACTCAGAAGGAGGAATCAAGGGTTACGTGGTCACTCACCTAGAGATCCCTGCAAGTCAGACTCTGCCCTCAGTACCAGCTCTCCTGGAGATGACAATTGAGGACTCAATCGAAGAAGGAATCCAGTCTGTGTCACTCAAGGCTCTGCGTGAAGTGATGAAGATCGCTTATGAGCACCTTCGCAACACAGAGTTTCGCCTTCTTCCTCAGGCCCTGAACTCTCTCCTCACACCAGAGCAGCAGGATGATCTGGTCAGGCCAATCATCCTAGCAGAGAACAGTCTTTGCAACCGTGCCTCTGCCGCTCACCTCTTCGAGCAGAACCGCTACATAGAGCACCTGGAGAAGAAGAGACGCCTCGACCGCAACACTCTGATGGAGTACCAGGAGTTCTGCGAATAGGAAGCTAAGGAGAAAGAAGAACTCGAGGCTACAGTTGCCCAGCTGAAGGATAAGCTCACACGTCAGGCAAGGGCTCACAGAGCCGAGGTCGCTGACCTGCGAGACAAGGTTGAGGACATTGGGCTCCGAAACTACTACCTTGATGCAAGAGTTCTCCAGTTGGAGGGAGAGAAGATGGACAAGGATATGGAGATCAAAGAACTACAGAAGAGAAGACGGGAAGATGGCAAGAGCAACTTCACCGTGCAGTGTGAGAAGTCAATGCTCGTAAAAGCCCTGAAGAAAGTAGAAGCGAAAGCACAGTGCAACCAAGGCCATCTGATTGCCCTGATGATTCAGAATGAGACCTTGGTAGACAGGTACAAGAGACTCAAGACAGCTTGGAAGAATGCCGACGAGAGGCGCTGCCAGGAGTACGCTGAGTTGCGTGACAGACTTCCTTTGTCAGCCAGACGCAAGGACCCCTTCAAGGAAACTTTCCAGATTGGTCACTCTCTCTTGAGGCACGACCACTGTCCAGCTCCCACCAACCTGCCACTTACCAAGGAGTTCGGAGAAGCTCAGGCTTATGTGAAGCGCCTTCACATGTCACAGGAAGAGTTGACAGTTCTTGGCAACCGTTTTCACCCAGCAGTGTACAACGCGCCGATGTATGAGTCAGAGTAGTGTGGACCCTGCGTGGCCACGTCATGAGTTAGAGTTGAGTTAGCTTGTATCCATGAGTTACCTTCTCGTAGTGCGAGTCTCGCATGTCATCTAGCGTAGCTGCTAGAGATGATGCCATGTAATGCAAACATGTAATGAATGATCAATCTTATCGCATTTTATGGCTCTTATTGCTTCTTTGTATGAGTGTTGGATAGATTAAATGTTTTTCCTTAAATCGTTGAAGTCATTTAATTATATTTAACCAATAAGTACTAAACAGTTGTCGACCCGTGTCGCAGATGTCTGCACGTCGCTCCGCACGTCTGGGCAACCGTCCGCCTCCACCCGAACCCGAGCTTGGGCGTGAAAGATGCTATGGACAAAGGGGAGGTCGTGTTCCACCCATCGACCTCAACCAGGGTGGGAATGATCGCGAGCGGACCCCGCCAGCAGGAAGTGCCGCTAGAGGAGGTGATGCCCATGGCAATGTGCCTCCGCCGCAGCCGATTCCGCCACCGCCACCACCGCCAAGCCTGGCAGAAGTGATGGCGCAACAGACACAGCTGCTTGCCGCTTTGGTCAATGGAGCCAATCACCGCTTTGGAGGAAATCCGAATGACTTCCAGAGGAAACTTGAGGGTTTTCTAAAGCTCAGGCCACCCACTTTCGATGGCACCTACAAGGAACCGCTGGAAGCTGATGACTGGCTTCGCGAGATCGAGAAGAAGCTGGAGCTTACCACTTGTACCCCAGAGGAGCGAGTCGGTATCGCTGCTCACCACCTCACTGGAGCTGCGCGTTCCTGGTGGGACAGCTACCGCCAAGCTCATGAGGACCCCGATCACATCACCTGGGATGAGTTCACAGATGAGTTCATCGAGTACCATGTTCCTGAGGGAGTCATGGAGCAGAAAGAGGAGGAATTCCGTAACCTCACCCAGAAGGGATGTGACATCTGCGAGTACACCCACACCTTCACCAGTTTGTTGCGCTATGCACCTCTGCATGTCGCGACTTCTGAGAAGGAGAAGATCACGCAGTACAGAAAGGGTCTGAACCCCAAGATCAAGGTAGCCCTGGGAGGCACCAAGAGTCTCACACTTCGTGACATGATCGATCGTTGCATCCAGATCGAGAAAGACCAGAAGGAGGCAGGAGAAATGTTCAGAAGGGAGAAGAAGAAGTCCGAGGGCTTCTACCGTGACCATGAGCGTAAGAGGTTCCGTCAGGACAAGACGTCTAGCCGTCCTCATTACGGCAAGGACTCTACCTATGGCTCGGGTAGGAGTGGTGGTACCTACTTGGCTGACCACTCACGCTTATCCCGCAACCATCGCTCCCGCGACCGTTACTCTCGTGACCACTGCTCTCGTGACAGTGCTGGGAAGGATCGCTACCCCCGTGAGCACTCATCGCAGCCACGTCACAGGACTGATCACTCTGCGCCTGTTCGTGCTACGCCAAACTCAGGCAGCTGGAAGGCCGCTGCACCAACCCCCACAGGCAGTGTGCCGTTCACTTGCTTTGGTTGTGGCAAACCAGGCCACAAGGTGTTTGATTGTCCTGAGAAGACAACCGCACCTGCTGCACCCAAGTCTCAGTACCGTGGATCTGCAAGCCGTGGTCGTCTCATGCACATGAACGTAGAAGAAGCTCAAGCTGCCCCAGATGTTGTGTACGGTATGTTTCTTGTTAATGGCATTAAAGCATCCGTTCTGTTTGATTCTGGAGCTACATGTTCATACATCTCATCTAAGTTTGCACGAGAGAGTAAGATACCTATCACTCCACGTTTGGAGCCTATAGTCACCAGTTCTCCTCTTGGTGAGATGAGAAGCACCCATATCTGCAAGGGAGTGAAGCTTTCTATCGAGGGTCTGACCTTTCGAGCTAACCTTACCCTTCTACCATCAAATGGTTTGGATGTCATCCTAGGCATGGATTGGCTTACCGAGCACAAGGGTTTGATTTCTTGTTCACCCAGATATGTTCAGATAACTCATCCTTCTGGCCTAGCAGTCAGATGTGCACCTCAGAAGGATAAATCAGTATCTGTTCTATGTGCCCTAAATGCACTCAAGTCGCAGGAAGAATCTCAGAAAAGAGAGAAGACTCTCGCGGATGTTCCCGTTGTCAAGGAATATGAGGATGTGTTTCCAGAAGAGCTGCCAGGCATGCCACCAGATCGTGATGTTGAATTCATCATTGATCTTGTGCCCGGAACCGGTCCCATCTCTAAGCGACCGTACCGCATGTCAGTGGATGAGCTAGAAGAGCTCAAGAAGCAGTTGAAGGAACTTTCTGACAAGGGCTTTATTAGGCCTAGTGCTTCACCCTGGGGATCACCTGTTCTGTTTGTGAAAAAGAAAGATGGTTCGATGAGGATGTGTGTTGACTACCGCAACCTCAATGCCGTCACCATCAAGAACAAGTATCCTCTGCCAAGGATCGATGACTTGCTTGATCAGCTTCGTGGTGCTAAGTACTTCTCGAAGATTGATCTCAGATCTGGTTATCATCAAATGAAGATTCGGGAAGAAGACATTCCCAAGACAGCTTTCGTCACACGCTATGGGCAGTATGAATTCACCGTTGTATCCTTCGGTCTCACGAATGCCCCGGCCTATTTCATGAACATGATGAACAAAGTGTTTATGGAGGATCTTGATCAGTTTGTTGTGGTTTTCATTGACGACATTCTGATTTATTCACCTTCTGCTGAAGAACATGAAGCACATTTGAGGATAGTGCTCGAGAAGTTGTCCCAACACCAGCTCTATGCTAAGTTCAGCAAATGTGAGTTCTGGCTTGAAGAAGTTGCTTTTCTTGGTCATGTACTCTCAGCAGATGGAGTTGCTGTAGTGTAACACTCTGGTGTTAAGCAAGCATAATCATTTGCATTCTTAAGCATAAGCATCATTATGCATAGCATTAATGAAAAGATCGATCGTCATTTCATGTATCATGCTTGTTTATTCAAATTTTGCTTGCCT
>CM041629.1:27441758-27453699 GCA_023333625.1 Bothriochloa decipiens
TTCGGTCAAGAAACTCTTTAAATTCACATTCACACATTGATGAATCGCTGTAACACCTAAAAATGTCCTTGGATGATGTTTGTGATCACTAATGACCAACCAATTAATTTAGAAACCAAATCGAGTTTGAATTTGGTCTCACAAACCCTTTATTTCAAAACCTTATTTTATCCCTTTTTCTATAATTTAAAATCTATAAGGAATTTGGGTATACTCTCAAAATATGATTTGTATATCTTAATAAGAGCTACAATAATGGTATATAAAGTTTTTCAAGTTTCCAAAAAGAATTTCAAATGAATTTGAAAATACTATTTTCTAGCATTTGTCCCCCTTTGATTTTAAAACTATAATTCAAAAATTATGCAAAAATTGGAAAAACTTTATATATGAAAAATGTATGGTTTGAAAAGTTAAACATTTCATAGTTTCGAAGATTTTCAAGTTTTATTGAAAAATTAAAAGTAATTTCAAATATTTGTTTCTAGAGTTTTATTCCCCTTTTGAATTTGAATTCATATTTCAAAATCTATGCATAATTTGAAAGGATTGTTAAATTAAAAATGTATATTTTGAAAAGTTATGCAAATGATATTTTTGGAGATTTTTAAGTTCCTATGTAATTTCTAGAGTAATTGCAAATTTTCAAAAAATAGAACCCTCTGCTACAGTAACAGGACCTATGGGCAGCTCCTGCATCTATCCCTGCGCTCATTTTTACCTTCACCGCGCCATGCGGTCTGGCCGCCGTGGCTTACCGCCGGCATGGCTTTGCCAGTGCCGCCGCGCGCGTAGCCGTTTGAGCTAGGGGCCAGGAATAGTTTCATTTTCTGGCCCAACATATTCGCATCGATGTGCTACACATGCCCTTGCGCCGCCGTCGCTGGAAAAGCCTCCGGTGAGAGTTGCCGCCGTTTCAAAACTCCGCCGCGTCGAAATTTTTGGAGATTTTCAAGTTCCTATGTAATTTCTAGAGTAATTGCAAATTTTCAAAAAATAAAACCCTCTGCTACAGTAACAGGACCTATGGGCAACCGCCATCGCCGGCTTTTCAAGCCGCGCCGCCGTCCACCGCCGCACATGCCAGCCTGCCACGACTGCCAGCTCTCCCCGGACGCTCGAATCTTCATCGTCGACGTGTTGCTCTCCCATGCGTCGCCGTTGGCCTTTAAATACCGGTCGGCCACCGTCGTTTTTCTTCTTTTCTTCCCCCGCCGCCACCGCCGACGACCTCGCTCCGCCGCCTGATTTTGTCGCCGTCGATCCACCGCTGCTCAATTGCTTTTGCCAACAGCTCTGCCTCATCCTTGCACTCAGTTTGAGCTAGCCCGTGCTCGCTCTCCCCCGCCCGAGTCGTCCGCGCGCCGTCGTCTTCCTCGTGACCGGCACTCGAGCCGCCGCGAGCTCTTTCACCGTCCACCACCGCCAAGGTTGAAAACATATCTTCTTCAACCTCACTATCATGTTCTCCATGCTATCCTGCTCCTCATGTGCACCTTGGTTCGTTCGTTGATGCACAGGAACCGCGGTGACACCGTTCTTGCCATCGAAGCGCCGCCGCTGCCATCGCCGCCGCCGACTACAGCTCGACTCAGAACGCCTTCAAGCCCGATAGAGTGCACACCGTGCCCATGGTGAGCTCCTGCATCTATCCCTGCCCTCATTTTTACCACGCCATGAGGTCTGGCCGCCGTGGCTCACCGCCAGCATGGCTTTGCCAGCGCCGCCGCACGCGTAGCCGTTTGAGCTAGGGGCCAGGAATAGTTTCATTTTCTGGCCCAACGTATTCGCATCGATGTCCTACACCTGCCCTTGTGCTCGCCGTCATCGGAAAAGCCTCCGGTGAGAGTTGCCGCCGCGTCAAAACTCCGCCGTGCCGCCATGGCCGCCGGCGTGGGTGTCGCCGTCGCTCCGCCGCCACGTTAGCTAGCTCCGTTTGCTCGCCGTGTTGAGGTGATCATTTAGGTGCCAACCCCGTGGCCGGAGACCTCGCCGTCGGCGAGAAATCACCGGTCAACCGTCGCGCCGCCGTCGGTCAACGCGGGGACACTGTTCCCATTTTCTTTTTCTATTTCCAGAAAATGATTTAAATGCTATTTTTTTGAAAAATCATAATAATTCATGTATAGCTCTAAAAATTATGAAAATTTTTTGTATGTTCTTTCTTATGTCATCTACCTAGGAAAAATATGAAATTCTAAATTTGAGTAATTTTGCATAAGTTAAAATTTACCCTTTTAATTGAAAAATGCACCTTCAATGATTTTTAATAAATAAAATAATTGGCTTTTATTTCTAAAAATTGTTTTCCCATCTAATTAGACCAAGAGCTTTTCAATATAAAATTTTGAGCTCAATTAAACAACTTTAATTTTATGCCTTTAATTTATGTTTTTTAAATAATTAATTAATCCCTTTAATTAAGTTTAATCTTTATAGGATTTGTTTGATTTTAGGATTGATTGATGACCTCGGGTTATTAACCTTAATGACCCTTGGCACTTTAATTAATTGTTTGCGCTTACCTGGATCATGTCATTAGGGTCTAATCAACGTTATTTCATGTGCTTAAATAATTTCTTTAATGACGTAGTTAACCCTAATGAACTTAGTAAGTAAGTTTTGGTTAGCTTGCAACTTTATCGTGAGGGAAAGTTGTACTCAAGCCCATAATCAGGTCATGCATCCGTCGAGCATCATGTTTACTATTTCATCATGTGACGCATATCCTTTTTATCGTATAGTTTCTGTTAACGGAGAATTTAACGTTGTCGCACCAGATCGCAAGGAAGAGCAGCTTCAGGAATCCGGAGTTGATCAAGAGCTTGAGACCGTCTCCCCCGAATACCAAGGCAAGCCCCGGATGCATTCAAACTCGATTATATTTTATAAAAAAAGTTTTATCGCTTCAGTTATGAAATGTTGCATTAGGTGATAGAAGATGAGTGAGAAACCACCAATTGCATTACCTGTCTTACTTCCTTATTCCTTGTTACCTGTTAATAGAAGATGCGTAGTAATGATGAGCCCTGCTTAATTAGTTAGGTTTTTAAAAGGTAAAAGAATGAAAAAGATGAGAATGGTTTGCTTGGGAAATCATGATGATAGTTAATAAATCGAGTCCAGACGGTTAACTTGCATTGGGAAAGGAGTCCCTCTGTAGTGTTTTCGTCTGTTGATGCCCTAGGTCTCGTGTCGATGGTGAATCGGTGATATCGAGAAATTAGAAAATCCACATGCATGAAGTGAGATACAGTGGGCCAGAGTCCCCACGTATGTCATGGAGTGATTTATAGTGGGCCAGAGTCCCCACGTATGCCAGAGTCTCTGGTATCCCAGTGATATAGGTCCCAGCTAGGTATGAAAATGGATTCAAATCGCCATTGCTTCTTAGAGAAGAAGACTCGATCGGTGTTCATCATCGTAGTAATAACTTGAATAATGATAAGGTATAAAAATGAAGTTGGTTGGTAATTTGGATCTAGAGCAAGACAACTTTACTTTCCGTAAATGCTTTTTCCGCAAAAATCCTTATCTCTTACAAGCCTTACCTTGTCCCTCTAGCCTGCATTTCCTGAGTCTTCACCCCTTTTCTTTAGTCGGGTCAGTCTTGTTAAGTACTTTTGTACTCAGGGTTTGTTGAACCCTTGTTGCAGGTGAGTCCCATGAGCAGGAGTGCTTCGCATCCTGCTGCATGACAGTCATTATGGAGAGTGACGACGAGTAGGATGTTTGGCTCTTGGGCAGAGCCTATCGCCTGGTATTATAATAAAGTTATCTATCGCTACTCCACTACTATTATGGTTTGTACAATTTAAACTTATGGTTTGTAATGATTGATCCTGCTCGGAGAATCGTGGATAATTCGGGATTTACCCGACAGACCTTTTAAGTCGTATGAAACACATTCATTGTTATTTGGAGTCTGTTTAGACAATAATAATGCATATGGGCCATATGATTTAGGAGGTTCTGCCACAGCTGGTATCGGAGCCGGATCATTATTAAAAAGAGTTGTTGTAGTATTCCTTTGCGAAAACTTCAAAGGTTTTGAGTCAAATAATTTTAATCTGATTATTTTGGGTCCAAATTGCTTATTTCTTACCTACGATTCATTCTATCGATGTTTATTCTTATTCCAAAGTGTGGTGGTGGAATAGTATATTATATTGCCCTAAAAAGTTATGATTATGTATGTGTTACTTTAAAAATCTTTTCTGCTTAGATCGTAAGTGCGATTCATGCATCATGTTTAATTAACCTGTTTTAATTACCTTCCCCTTTAAAGTGGTTTGGGTTAAGTAGTATCAATCCTATTCGTGCTAACCTTTAGATTTCTCCCTATCTGTCCTTATCCTTTATGACCTATCTTTCTTCAGGATGGCCCTTACTAAGCAAACTCCTCGTAAGAGCACTGCACCGAAGGGAGTACCTTGACATCAGCTGGCCCCCAGATACGAGATTTGTGAAAGCAGTAATAATCCCAATTCAGATCCACGGGCTGTCATAGCAAGACTCAGGGCCGAGCTGGAGAAGGCTAAAACCGATAGGATCGAAGAGGCCGCTGAGATTACTTAGTTGAGGTGATCTCGGAGGCATATGAAGCACCAAAGGAATGATGCTTGGGCATGATAAGATGCAGAGAATAATCGTGTCCATGAACTTGAGGAGTACGTGGAAGAATAGGAGGAGTATGCGGAGGAAGCTGATGATGAGTGTGTGAGGCTAAATAATCTATTGGATCCTGAATATCAATGACAGGCAGCCCAAGATGATCTTGGTCTTGTAATGGGTCAGGATGAGGAAGAAGAAGATCCAGAAGAGATAGCATCTGCCGATGATGATGTCATCGATGAGAAAGAAGAAAACCAAATGGATGTAGAAAATGCAAATGAAGAGGATCTTGTGGGAGAAGAAGATCCAGAGATAGTGGAGGAAGAGCCTGAAGAGGAAGAAAATCCTGAAGAGGAAGAGGATCCTGAAGAAGAGAATGTAATTCCCGTGGAAACTAGTGAGGAGGATGAGTAAGGAGTTTGGATAGTGAGATGTGTAATATATCTTTCCCTTGCTTTCTGAAACCTAGTAGGTGTGGGAAGTCTTGCTAGAGTGTAGATGGTTGTAACAAAAATAATGTATTATAAGGGTGTTGCACGTCTGTAATATTTGCTGATCTAGTTCAATAAAGTTTTGTGAATAAAATATAGTTTGTTTATCAACAGATGCCTGCTCATACTCGATCTCGTGATGCTGCTGGTACTTCTCATGATGGAGGTGATGTTCCAAATCCTCCACCAGTTCCACCAACCCTGGCCGATGCCGTTGCGGCCTTAGTCAATGCAACCACAATGATGGCTCAGGATCAGAATCAAAATGCATGTCAAGGGAATCGAGGTCAAAATAATAGGAATGAGACCACGTATCTGGATTTTACAGATATACGTCCTCTAGTTTTTACCCGGGTAGATGAACCAATGGAGGCAGATGATTGGCTCCGCACTATGGAGCAGAAGTTTGGACTAATTGAGTGCACTGAATATCAAAAGCCCATGTTTGCAGCCCAGTAGTTGAGAGGCACTACAGGAGCCTGGTGGGTTAATTTTGTCGCTGCTTAGCCTGAAGGTCATCGTATTACTTGGGCTAAGTTTTGTGAAGCTTTTCGGGCACATTTTATTCCTGAGGGAATTATGGTCATAAAACTTGAAGAGTTTCTTTCCTTGTGGCAAGGTGATATGTCAGTTATGCAGTATTTTGGTAAATTCAATCAGTTGTCCCAATACGCTGCTGACCATGTGAGTACTAACCGTAAAAAGAAGGAATGTTTCCTTAGGGGTCTGAGCAGTAAGATACAGAGAATGATGACTGGGAACCCAAATGCAACCTTCCATGAGACGGTAAATATTGCCATATCTTATGAAGAAAGAACCGTCAACACATGAAAGCTAAGAAGAAGAAAATGGTAACATTGGGATTTTCTGGTAGCAATCAAAAGCGCTAGAAAATAATCTATCATCCCCAGAACCATTTTCGTCCTTCTTACCGTCCACCACAATACCAAGCCCAGTAGCAGACAATTGTCCGTCCTGCTGCTGCTCTTTCTTATCCACGACAGCCGAATGCCTCTGGTATTCGTAACCCCAATTTCCAGCCACCAATCTTCCCATGTTACAATTGTGGTAAGCCTGGCCATTACTCAAGGAACTACCCGCATCTGAGGCAGTATAATTCTTATGTCCCCAGAGCTATTGCACCACACAACATCAGATTTCGAAGAAGGTTGGTAACCAGAATGTGCAGAAGGGAAAAAGTGAGAAGAAGGTTGATAAGGTGTTCTACACTCAGGTTGGGGAAATTCCAGAAGGAGAACTCGTCATGATGGGTACGTTTCCTGTTGCTGATCATCCCACAATTCTGCTTTTTGATTCTGGTGCATCTCATATATTCATCAATGGTACATTTGTTAAGACACATGAAATACCAACAATGTGGACAAAAAAACAATTCTTTATACAATTGCCTGGAGGGCGTATGTGTACTAAAGAAATGGTACATGATGTGCCTGTAAGTTTAGGTGGGTATATTTTTCCCACTGATATGATAATATTAAAGGATCAAGATATAGATGTGATCCTAGGTATGAATTGGATGAAACAGCATGGTGCTGTGATAGACATCCTGAATAGAACTGTAAGAGTGAACATACCTAATTGCAAATCTCAACTTCTTATCCAATTTCCAGCACTTAAGAGGACTGTTGAAAAGGTATGTGCAACTTCTGTAAAAGAGATCGAGGATATACACGTAGTTTGTGAGTTCCCTGATGTGTTTCCTGATGAGTTACCGGGTTTACCTCCTGATAGAAAGGTGGAGTTTAGAATTGATTTGAAGCCTGGTACTGCTCTAATATCCAGAAGAGCTTATCGAATGGCACCACCTGAGTTAGCAGAACTCAAGACTCAATTACAAGAGTTACGGGATAAAGGTTTTATTCGACCTAGTTCATCACCTTAGGGATGTCCTGCAATCTTTGTGAAAAAGAAAGATAAAAATTTGAGGTTATGTGTGGATTATCGTCCCTTGAATGAGGTAACAATCAAGAATAAGTATCCTCTATCCCGCATTGATCTGCTTTTTGATCAATTAGCGAAGGCAAAGGTGTCTTCCAAGATTGATCTTTGATCCGGGTATCATCAAATTAAGATTTGCCCAGAAGATATTCCAAAGACTGCCTTTACCACTCGGTATGGTCTATATGAGTATTTGGTCATGTCTTTTGGACTCACCAATGCACTAGCTTATTTTATGTAATTGATGAACTCAGTGTTCATGCCAGAACTTGATAAGTTTGTGGTAGTCTTCATTGATGATATTTGATATATTCCAAGAATGAAGAAGAACATGCTGAACATCTCAGAATTGTTCTATAGCGTCTAAGAGAACACCAATTATATGCTAAGTTTAGTAAGTGTGAATTTTGGTTGAAATAAGTGAAATTTCTTGGACATGTTTTATCAGACAAGGGTGTTGCTGTTGATCCTAGCAAGGTACAAGATATACTTGATTGGGAACCACCAAAGACTGTGCATCAAGTTCGTAGTTTTCTAGGAATGGCGGGCTATTACCATCATTTCATACATGATTTCTCAAAGATATCCAAGCCCATAACTGAGCTGTTGAACAATGAGGTTAAGTTTGTTTGGTCACCCGCATGTGAAGAGGCATTTTAGAAATTAAAGAAATTAATGACTACTGCTCTAATTTTGGCACAGCCGAATATTGAGAAACCGTTTGATGTTTATTGTGATGCTTCTAGTATTGGTATTGTATGTGTGTTGATGCAAGAAGGAAGAGTTATTGCTTATGCTTCTCGACAGTTGAAGAAATATGAAGAGCATTATCCAACACATGATTTAGAGTTAGCAGCTGTTGTCCATGCATTAAAAATATGGCGACATTATCTATGGGGCAATAAATGTAATATCTATAGTGATCACAAGAGTTTGAAATACATTTTTACTCACGATGAGTTGAATATGAGGCAAAAAAGGTGGTTAGAACTAATCAATGATTATGACTTGGAAATATACTACCATCCTGGTAAAGCAAATGTAGTTGCTGATGCACTTAGCCAAAAAAGTCATTGTCATTATTTAACAGTGAAACCCTTGGATATCTCTATATGTCATGAGATAGAGAAGTTGGAAATAGAAATGGTACAGCAAGGAAGTTTGTCAAATATTATGGTTGATTCAACACTCAAAGATCAAATTATTGCTGCTCAGAGAAGTAATAAGGGAATTAAGCATATAAAAAAGAAAGTCAGAAAAGAAAAGGTTTCTTGTTTTACCCTGGATGAAGCAGATATCTTATGGTATAAGAATCGTCTGGTCATACCATAAGTTCCTGAGTTACGTTAAAAGATCCTTGATGAAGCACATCTTTCAAAGTTTTATATTCATCCAGGAAGTAATAAGATATATCATGACTTAAAACAGAAATTTTGGTGGACGAAGATGAAGATTGAAATTGCTAAGTATGTGGCTCAATGTGATACCTGTCAGAGAGTCAAAGCTGTGCATTTGAAGTCAGTGGGAGAACTTCAACCATTACCCATTCCAGCTTGGAAATGGGAAGATATCAGTATGGACTTTATAGTGGGTTTACCCAGGACAACCAGAGGTTTTGACTCCATCTGGGTCATAGTGGATCGTCTCATAAAATCGGCACATTTTATTCCAGTTCAAAATATATATCCAGTTATACGGTATGCCCAATTATATTTTGAGCACATCAAAAGTCTTCATGGGGTACCAAAGACCATTGTTTTCGATAGAGGCACGCAGTTTATCTCCCAATTTTAGAAACACTTGCATGATTCATTAGGTACTGATCTTTTACACAGTGTAGCCTATCATCCTCAAACAGGGGGTCAAACTAAATGAGTGAATCAGATACTTGAAGACATGTTGAGAGCTTGTGTTCTCAATTTTCCATGAAAGTGGGATGAGTGTTTGCCTTTAGCAGGGTTTTCTTACAACAATAGTTACCAAGAAAGCATCAAAATGGCACCATTTGAAGCACTATATGGCCGCAGATGTAGAACTCCGTTAAGTTGGTCTGAACCTGGAGAAAGAAGATTCTTCAGAGTTGATCTTGTAAAAGAAACAGAAGAAAAGGTTAAGCGGATACAGGAAAACCTGAGAGTGGCCCAGTCTCGTTAGAAAAGTTACGCGGACAAAAGGCACCGACCGTTGTGGTTCAATAAGGGGGATTATGTGTATTTAAAGGTGTCACCAATGAAAGGAGTTACTCAATTTGGAGTCAAAGGCAAGCTAGCACCTCATTATATTGGACCATTTCAGATCTTGTCACAAATTGGGAAGGTATCATATCGTCTACAATTGCCTGAATAGTTGTCAGCTGTACACAATGTGTTTCATGTATCCCAACTCAAAAAGTGTCTTCGAGTGCCGGATAAGGTTGTTGATGTTGAAGGAACTGAACTTGAACCTGATTTGACTTACTCCGAGTACCCAATTCAAGTATTGGATCAAAAGGACCGTGTTACTAGAAGCAGAACAATCAAGTGGTACAAGATACAATGGGATCAACATTCAGAAGAAGAAGCTACTTGGGAATCGGAAGATTACCTGTTGGAGAACTTCTCGGAATTCTATGCTTCTATCTAAGTTATAATTCCCTCTACGAGTTGTAACTCCTTTAGTGTGAGTTGTAAAACCCCTTTCCTTTATGTATTTAGGTGAAGTGTGTTTTCTTGACACATTTCCTTTTCCATTACTTTACCTACATCTCTAAATCTCGGGACGAGATTTCTTTAAGGGGGAAGGGCTGTAACACCTCTGGTGTGATGATAACTAAAACATGCCATGTCATCATATGCACTGCAAAGCATTCATGTTTAGGTCAACCTTGATATGCATCAACTAAAACAAGTTTACATTTCATAGGTTGATTGTGTTTCTGGAATGTTTTGTCACATGAAATCATAAAACTCTACTTTCGAATGTTATCTCAACTACTTAGTTTATATTCTATGTACTTGAGGTGTAAACTATGTTTACACTAGTGTCAAGCATAGTATATAAATCTAAGTCCAACCCTAAAAATGATTTCCACATTTGAAGTTGAATTTGGATTTCAAAGCTTATTCCCAAGTCTTGCAATTCAAATTTAAATTCAAATTGAAAAGCTATAAAAATGATTTTCGAAAGTAAACTTGGTCAACCAAGGGTACTATTGGGTCATGAACCTAAAAATATCCTTGGATGATGTTTGTGATCACTAATGACCAACCAATTTATTTAGAAACCAAATCGAGTTTGAATTCGGTCTCACAAACCCTTTATTTCAAAACCTTGTTTTATCCCCTTTTCTATAATTTAAAATCTATAAGGAATTTGGGTATACTCTCAAAATATGATTTGTAGATATTGACAAGAGCTACAATAATGGTATATAAAGTTTTTCAACTTTCCAAAAAGAATTTCAAATGAATTTAAAAATACAGTTTTCCAGCATTTGTCCCCCTTTGATTTTAAAACCATAATTCAAGAATTATGCATAAATTGGGAAAACTTTATATATGAAAAATGTTTGGTTTGAAAAGTTAAACATTTCATAGTTTTAAAGATTTTCAAGTTTTATTGAAAAATTAAAAGTAATTTCAAATATTTGTTTCTAGGGTTTTATTCCCCTTTTGAATTTGAATTCATATTTCAAAATCTATGCAGAATTTGAAAGGATTTTTAAATGAAAAATGTAGTTTTTGAAAAGTTATGCAAATGATATTTTTGGAGATTTTCAAGTTCCTATGTAATTTCTGGAGTAATTGCAAATTTTCAAAAAATAAAACCCTCTGCTATAGTAACAGGACCTATGGGCAGCTCCTGCATCTATCCCTGCCCTCATTTTTACCTTCGCCGCGCCATGCGCTCTGGCCGCCGTGGCTCACCGCTGGCATGGCTTTGCCAGCGCCGCCGCGCGCGTAGCCGTTTTAGCTAGGGACCAGGAATAGTTTCATTTTCTGGCCCAACATATTCGCATCGATGTCCTACATCTGTCCTTGCGCCGTCGTCGCCGGAAAAGCCTCCGGTGAGAGTGGCCGCTGTGTCAAAACTCCGCCGTGTCGCCATGGCCGCCGGCGTGGGTGTCGCCGTCGCTCCGCCGCCACGTTAGCTAGCTCAGTTTGCTCGCCGTGTTGAGGTGATCGTGTAGGTGCCAACCCCGTGGCCGGAGACCTCACCATCGGCGAGAAATCCTCGGTCAACCGTCGCGCCGCCATCGGTCAGCGCGGGGACACTATTCCTATTTTCTTTTCTATTTCCAGAAAATGATTTAATTGCTATTTTATTTGAAAAATCATAATAATTCATGTATAGCTCCAAAAATTCTGAAAATTTTTGTGTATGTTCTTTATGATGTCATCTACCTAGGAAAAATATGAAAGGCCAAATTTGAGTAATTTTGCATAAGTTAAAATTTAATCTTTTAATTAAAAAATGCACCTTCAATGATTTTTAATAAATAAAATAATTGACTTTTATTTCTAAAAATTGTTTTGCCATCTAATTAGACCAAGAGCTTTTCAAAATAAAATTTGAGCTCAATTAGACAACTTTAATTTTATGCCTTTAATTTATGTTTTTAAATAATTAATTAATCCCTTTAATTAAGTTTAATCGTTATAGGATTTGTTTGATTTTGGGATTGATTGATGACCTCGGGTTATTAACCTTAATGACCCTTGTCACTTTAATTAATTGTTTGCGCTTACCTAGATCATGTCATTAGGGTCTAATCAACGTTATTTCATGTGCTTAAATAATTTCTTTAGTGACATAGTTAACCCTAATGAACTTAGTAAGTAAGTTTTGGTTAGCTTGCAACTTTATCGTGAAGGAAAGTTGTACTCAAGCCCTTAATC
>CM041629.1:27473408-27494705 GCA_023333625.1 Bothriochloa decipiens
TCATGTTTCACCACATCCAGAGCTACCTTATAGCATATAAGAAGCCTGCAAAAATTATCAACCCCAAACTAGGTCCACACAATGCAATTATGAATTATTCCAAGAATAGCCCCTTAATCCCACTTGAACTACAACTTTATATTTTTACACAGCACATGCACATGATACATTTTTGGATAGCTAGAGCATCACAAAAGAAGACTGACAAAACAAGAAACATATTTTTCTAAGCAACCTAGGTTTAGTTATGCATTTTCCAAGATTATCAATATATCAAAAATTAATTAACACTGCACATAACAGTACTGCAAATATGGCATATTATATTTTTCACAGATAGAATACATCATAAGAAAAATATGAAAACTTGAATCACCTCAATCGGGGCTATATTCTATGACATATGATTTTTAGAAGATTTAACAAAAATCTAGGAATCATTTATAAGAAACCCACTTTGCAGAAAAACCCCTGCACTTCCCTGTAATTAACCACCTAGATCTGTAAATCTCTGAGTCTGTCCATTATGCACGAAGAACCTTCATCTTCTTCCAATTCTAGGATGAGGTCCTTCGTGTTGGAAAACAGAGGAGCTCGTGGTCCAGCGAATCCTGGCCACGACGGTGGAGCTCCGGCGCCGGTGAGCGGTGGGGAAGCACGCGGGGTCCACGCGCACCCGCTGGTGGCCTCAGCCTGACCCGAGGCGGCCCGTGGACTCTCGGCCACGCGAGCCCGTGGCTCGTCGATGGAGCGGCGCGACGGCAACGGTGCTGCCGGCCGATTCAGGCCCATGGCTGGCGGAAAGGCGGTGGCGCAGCTGCGACGTAGCGGCGCCATCGCTGCAGCCGACGCAGTGATGGAAACAGGGAAAAGGGGAAAAGTGAGGGGGAGAGGATGACAGGTGGGTCCGGGTGGGTCCCACCACCTTTTTAATTTGAACTTAAAGTTTGACCAGCTACAGTTTTCAAACGAAGCAATATTTTGAAAACTTTGAATACGAAAGTTGCTCCATTCAATGATTTGGTTAACACCTGGGGTGTTATAGCCTACCCCCTTAAAGAAATCTCGTCCCAAGATTTGAAGCAAGAAGTGGGGAAAGAGGAGAAACATAATTTTTATTTCACATATTTGGAATTACATCAAGGATTACACGAATTCGATTACCAAGCCATTCAAGATTTGGAGAGAACATGGCTACGAGCAATGCACAATAACCATTGACTTAAACCAAATATCGATTGAGGCAGGGACAATGGAGGAATAGCAAGAAAATGATGATCCAGAAAACAGTGAGTGCGAACTTGATCATTGTGATCCCAACCATCAAGATCAAACCAAAGTAGATCAGAAGTTCTTCCATGAAATACATATCTTTCTTTCTGTTTGAGATGACGATACTAGCTCCATGAGCAATCACCAGATGTTGCAACTTTGCTCCTGATTGCTCTCTCTTTCTAACTGGATTGCTTCTCAGGTTTCTCTTCTCTGAGCACTGCTTTAGATTTTTGGAATGTGGAAAAGAAGAGATGCGCAAACGGCATCCACAGCGAAGTGGCAGAGGTGGTGATGCAGTATATCAAAAGGGAAGGCTGGTGGAAGAGGATCGACGATGAGTCATCGAGCAGGCAGAAGGCAGGCTATGGCACGCTTCTGGTGTTCGAGCTCGGGTGGGAAGAAGAAAAAGAGAGGGGATAGATTCGCTCGGTGAGGAGGCGTGCAAGCAATCGGGCCCAAAGCCGAGAAGAAGAAGACGGGGCCCGGTACGGGGACGAGCATGAGGCGCGAGGGCTGACAGGGCTGCAGAGAAAGAAGGAGGGCGTTGTAGGGTTGAATGTGAGGAAATCTACTATTCACACCATCAAATACATCAAAAGGTGCTTAGAATCTTAACGGATTTATCACTAAGAAGCTGGGCAATTAGAGGTTTAAACACCCGCCAAACTAAATCCAAATCAATTTTGCTGTCAATAAGGATAGCACTTGAAATACTTTCCACAATATTACCGAGATCCTGTGTGGAAGAAGACAAGGTGAAATGTGTGACAACATAGGATTCCTTGAAGCAAGTTCAATACTGGCATAGCCCTTCATAGGAACACTGGCTAATAAAATGCCAATATGAGCAAGTTGGATGTAGGGAGTCCAAACTTTCACATGTAGAAATCAAAGTTCTTATTTCAGAGAGATCCAAATATTCTCATGTAGAAGTCAAAGTTCTTAGGTAAATGACTCTCTAACTTAGTAGAAACCTCCAATTTCCTATTTCCACTCAGTAGAAGTGCTGACCGAGTAGAAACTTTGAGAAAGGCTTACGATTACCAATCTAGCGTAAGACCTATATTCTCGTAATATGGTCTTGCTGACTTTTGTTATCCAATACTTTTCCAAAAATAATCATGCTAATCTCTCATTCCAAAGGAACCTCTACTAAACCAAATTCCTCATGTTCAAAGGATGGTTGCTTGACACTTGACACCAAGCACTTTGGTAAACTCATGGTTATATCAAATTGTGCATACAATGCATACCCAATGCACAATCAAAACTGGCATATGGGCAATTTGATACAATCCAGGTATAATCCTAATAGTGCTGCCAACCTCCAGCCCATATAGAAGACCTAGTGCCTTGGAAGCAAGATACGTTAGATTCACGTACAGGGTCAGGAGTAACGGTAGAAGACTACTAAGTTGTAAGCATAAGGTCGTGACATTAGTTAGGACAATTCTCAAGAATATCTAAGTAAAGGTTTTTGTCTGAAGAACTCCCTTCATTGATTCCCATAATGCATGGATACTCCACAAGGCATTAGAAGATCTAACGGTTGTAGGAAAGTTCTAAGTTCTTTCCAAGAAGCACCATGGAACAGGGAATCATTCCACTAATCAGACAAAACCCATAATCCAATTATCATTGATTTAGATGTTCCAAAGACTCCAACGTTCATACTGATAAAGCGCTTCAGAGATGAGTGGATAGAACGACTAGATAACAGTGAGAATTCAACCAATCTTATTCTTGTTCCAGTTCAAAGGCTCTCACTTAGCTCGATGTTCATCCGAGACTCATCCAACGCAAAGATGGTGTATCTCTAGTCAAACCATATAGAAAGACACACATTCTACAAGAGATAGTGTGATTCCAGGAGAAACACTGGGTAGAGTCCTTTGTCTACCATCTCTCATAGTCAGAGTAATGTTAATGTTAATGACCTATTCTATTCGAGTTGACTTCTGTCGCTCTTCAGGAGAAAATGTCATCGTTAATAAGCCATCATCGATTGGTCAATGAATATCAAAGATAATCAAGGTAGGGTCATGCAAAATAGTACCTCGAGGCAATTTCCTTAGTAGGTCAAGATTAATAACCATGATACCTACGCGTGCCGAGCAGCACAGCCATGTGTCGGCCGCCCACATGAGGCTCTCGGATTCATCGCGGCACCTTCAGTGATTAATCAAGACACCACTATAGATCTTACTTTCAAGATGCTACTTCACATGATACAGGGGGTTCCTGCACAAATAGGCATTACATGCAAGACAAAAGTGATGTAGACAAGGATGGTCGTAAGGTCACAAGATAACAAAGAAGGGTCAACTGGATGGATTTCACATAACGTATATTCAGATACATTTGTACCTACTGTATCAATCCCCCGATGCAAGGCCTTTCTAATGAGAATCTGATTGTAACCTTTGAGAAGGCATCTCTCTATATACGTTTGTCCTAGAATCGGGAGGGATTCATGAGGCACAATTCATTGTCAATGAGGTGACAAGGATTCACCACCATTGACTATGATATCATCAAGCTTCCGATTGCATGAGTTGTGGGTTGGTGGAATGGTAGACTATGTCGAGGCGATATCTATATGCAATCATTCAAGGAAAGTTGCACTTTGGATTAGTTTAGGGGTAGTTGAAATAATAGGTCATGATCAAAGATTAGAATACCAGTGGGTTCCCTAGAAAACCAGCCATGTGCTGATCAATTCACAGGGGTAATCCTAGGTTCCTTCATGGCATTGGAAAAATCTTTAATCATAACCGCATTACTGAACTACGATCCATAGAATAATCCACCAGATAATTGAGCAATATCTAGATATCGTGCATAGCTAAGCTTGGTGCATAAGATAAGATAAAGGAATTACCAGGGATTTCAAATTTGAGTATAGCAAGGGTAGTTCGGGAATGATCATGGCAAATACCATGTATTCTATCGTCAAGTCGTTCACCGAAGTCATTCAAAAGCAATCTTTGCTTAGAAATTTGGTCTAGGCATGTGGACCACAAGGAACCAATGTCGACATTTCATCATAGACCAAGAGGAAAAGAAACAAATTGGCAGGGACATAGATTGAACCAAATTAGAGCACGACGTAGTTCTAGTTCACAATATTAGAGGCACATAGTATTTGTTCTTGTAGGCTACACAGGACAGATACATCACCGAAGCATGCTACGTCATACATGTTCACTAACCCTCAACCATTGTACCAACTGCTTAGTATTACAGGCCATTACATAAAGGTCTAGCAAAATAAGCATCAATCCTACAGAGATGCATCAACAAGCTTACTCCTCATGGTCATGATCCATGTTCTCAACACCACCTGCAGTTCTAGCATTAGCACCATCAATGTTAGGCACTACTTGAGGTCCTTCCTTAGGAGCTCCAGGAGGACTGTGGTGAAGTTGACTATAGAACCATTGCAGTTCTCCTTGTAGAGCACCATTAATGACTCCCAAGGCAATCACCTGATCCCTCAGGCAGTATTCCTCATTCCAGGCTTCATTCCATCGTTGCACAACTATATCAAAAGCTGCTGCCACTGGCCGAGTAGGGCAAGCAATTCCAAGAAATAAAGGTCTCGTGGACAGCAACATTTCCTCTCTGAATAGCCTGATCCTTAGAAAGCGTCATTTGCTCAAGCAACATGGTCACCCTTTTTACTTCCTCATATTCTTTCTTTATCTCACGCTTCTTAGAGGTGACATGGAGGAAGTCATGATTAAGGGACTCTAATGCATTCTCCAGGCAAGAGTAGCTCTTCATCATAGCAAACATGGCACTACTGGTAGGGCCATTGCTGTTCTCAGCATCATCTTTACCACCAACAAGTGCAGTCTCACTAAGCTAACGCCACATGTCATGGTGTGGGTCACCCTTGGGAAACACACCTACGGTGGCACGAGCAACCTCGTCTAGACATCTTTTAAGCAAATCCCTCAGGGCCTTGTAAGCAACCACATTCGCACCTTCTTGAGGGTTCCTACCTCGAGCGATGAACCGACGTCCACACCAGAGTGTCGCATCTTCGCTCTTGACGGGAATCACTACTTCAATAGGGAGCAAACTCGGGCCCGGGCTCTCCAGTTCCTTACTCCACTGGTAGCAAGGTTCTTTACTCATGGGATAGCCCACAAAGTGCAAAATTCGCCACAGTAGAGAAAGCATTCCATATTCCTTTAGAAACTTTTTGGCACCATGTGGCTCACGGGTGGCAAGCTATTGATGCAAAACTTTTCCCTTGGTTGCCTTGGACCTGATGCGTTTCATACGTGCCATCTGTACCACCGGATTGCAACTCTCATGGGATGGAGATTAAGCTAGAGATTTTTTATCAAAAGAGAAATGTTCTTTCATAAGGAGAGAAGTGATGCAGTTGACATGAGATGCGCATATGCCATGATGCATGCACATTTCGTACGTCCTCACAAACCGAGAATATAACATATGCTAGCGTTCTAGATGGTGGCATACATACGTGCTCTCATATAACAAAATCTAGTCGAGCGACATGATCTTGTATAGTTAGTGTACCTGTAGAAAATTCCATTTTAGCCCAAACCCCAATGAATGCAAGCGATGAAAAATCCAAGCACCTTCCGAACAAGGTGAAAACATTGATTACACACACTCATTCCCATGGATGCATACTACCCAACAATTCGCCAGAAGACGACACCCACACATGGGGTACCTTCATATAAACATGTGTAAACATGTATATAATTCAGCACCATATAAACACTCCCCTAGATCGACAGTGTATCCGATCATGCTCTCACATCTCACACTTACCTTAGCATCGAACCAACCTTACCTTGGCGTAGAGGCAAAATGATCCATACGTAACCATTCAAGTGAATGGCCCCCATACATATCCGTCGTGTATGAGCGTGACAAATAGAAAATATGATGCAATCCCCAAGTTAGTACTTAAATAAGCCACCTAGAGTCCTAAACTGGGCATAAAGGATACAACCACTGGCACACTCTTAAGTTCAAACTCAAAGTTTTCAAACACCTATATAACTATTAGTTGGCAAATAGTTTTATAAAACAAATTCTTTGTTTTGTAAATACCCAAATGAATAGTAATAGCTGAACCACTACTCTGATGCCAACTGTAACAGAACTGCCCAATTAATATAAACCCAAATTACTAAATAAACCGCTGAGGCAATTTAATTAGCACGTTGTGCTCATATCAACCCGGTAGTCCATGAAATCATGAAGGATTTCAAAACTTTTTCAACAACATGCCAAAATCGCACAATTCAGCAGTTACCATTCATCTGTTCTTACTTTTCACACATAGCATAATTACATCATCAGTTTTACATAAATCCTTTTTGAATCAGAGTTACAAATAAATAGCGGAAGTAAATATATTTTGGACATATACTCACACCTATACTTTGAAATACATTGCCAGTTCAGGGTCAATATCTAGCAACAACAAGTAGATGAGATATAAGAGATGGCCTTGCCCAAGGTCAAATCCCTCGTAGTAGGATACAAGTCCATCTTGTCGCCACAGCAAATGTCTTATGATCTGCAACAAGTGGGAATAAAACCCTGAGTACAAGAATGTACTCAGCTAGACTTACCCGTCATAAACCAAAAATAAAGTGACTCTAAGGAGTATGCAAGGCTTTATAAAGAGAATAGCTGACTCATTTATTTGCATAAAAGCTTGAGCTTATTAAGGACAATTATATAACCTTCTAGCTTTGCATTTTAAAGTCATTAACCTGCTCATGCTAGATTAGCACTGGACTAAACAAGCATGGTGTAATTATCAAGCAAGAATAGTAACTCTTACCGATCGAGCCTCTTTCAGCATCAACATCATAACCATCTCATCTCTTTGTTTAAGTTTTTACTATGATGCCAGTGCTCAAGACAGTGTCCACTATCCAGGGATGATGGCAATTATAATCGATTTGCAAACCAGCTGGCGAGGTATTCACCACACAAACCCAGACAACCCATTCCTTGGTCGCCTTAGGTCACCTTGGCCTATTCAGGTAGAGTCGCGGGATCAACAGGAATCATCGTACCTAGGGGCCGCCCGGTTGCATACTAGTCATGTAACGACCTCAGGCTTACTCTTCGCGCCCCTGTGATCACACCACCATCTCCAACACGATGTGTTCAGGTCGAAGCCCGGCCCAAACAGAACTCAAGGCTTCGCGGTCGGATGATTGCACCCTTCCAGCTATCTGTAGGGCATGCGTTCAACCATGCCATGAGGGCCGTGACATCAGATGGGGCCCTAGTTCGACACAGATGGGATAAAACCACACAGAACTTCCAGTTCTTTCCACAGCACCAACCAATCTCACCTAGTCTCGATTTATTACTTCCCATGGTTATTCCAAGACAACAATATAGCTCACTAGCAGGAGGTACCACCTATCACTCGTGGATGACCAAAAATCACCCGACTTCTACCGATCTAATTTAGCAGGGCTAAGCATATACGCGAACCTATAACTTGATAGGGTGTATGGGTAGCTCAGGTGGACAAGGGTAATCATAATGCATCAACGGTATTGATCAACACCTATAAACTTAATGCATCATAAATAATAAAGGACGCAAGTTAAGTTATTTGGAAAACTGTAAGGAAGAATGCTCCGGGGCTTGCCTTCCTCTGACGAGTGAGGTTGAAGCTCCAAGCACTCGTTCACTCCATGTCTGGATCCTTGTTTCGCGTCATGTTCCGTTCTCCTAGCGATCCTGTATGATGGATATGCATGAATGCATACGAAGAATGCACATGGTATGGTAATGGAATATGATGATGATGAATGCTTGCATATTCTTTCTACAAGATAGTCAACATCATCCAAGAACATGTACCATAAGCACATGTCATCTACTGCATTCTCTACTACAAACAACACAAGCCTATTGGTGAAACCTTCTTTCTAAGTATCACCAATAAACAAGCCAATAAAGCAACTAACCATCTTACTATCACTAGCAAACAAGCCAATAAAGCCAAAGATCTATACTAAGCATAGTTACATCAAACTAAACTATTCATTATATTCTAATCATTACTTACTACAATTCTATTTAATCACCCTAACTCACACTACACTTGGCTTTCACAAAACAAACATGTAGTAGTCATGTATATAACCTACAACTAACCATCTACTGATACACAAACATCATCACTGCCCTTAACTAACACATCATCACTGCTAACCATGTATATAGTGCTAACATATCATGCTATGTTAACCATGATGACCCAATCCTAGTAGCATACACATAGCTATACATAATTAAAGCACTTGCACACCTTGCCATTGGATTATAGATTAATTATAAGAGGACTATAATTTAGATTACGTACTAACCCAAACCATTCTTAACATCAGATCATATGTATCCTAAACATCTCTAAAACTAATTATGGCCCCATCTAACTCAATGCTCAAGTCGATTTCATGCCAAAAAGGGAATAGCTATAATAGGGACTACTAGATCAGCATCTCATACAATTCCTAGAAAATTACAATAGATAATACATGCCAACTTTAGGCTACCATCCAAATTTCACCTCATTTGAACAAGTCTACTGCCCTACACAAAAATCATAAGGCAACACAATTAAATGGACCTAAAAATACTTTATACTATGAAGTATGCCAAACCTCATGTTTCACCACATCCAGAGCTACCTTATAGCATATAAGAAGCCTACAAAAATTATCAACCCCAAACTAGGTCCACACGATGCAATTATGAATTATTCCAAGAATAGCCCCTTAATCCCACTTGAACTACAACTTTATATTTTTACACAGCACATGCACATAATACATTTTGCATAGCCAGAGCATCACAAAAGAAGACTGACAAAATAAGAAACACATATTTCTAAGCAACCTAGATTTAGTTATGCATTTTCCAAGATTATCAATATATCAAAAATTAATTAACACTGCACATAACAGTACTGCAAATATGGCATATTATATTTTTCACAGATAGAATACATCATAAGAAAAATATGAAAACTTGAATCACCTCAATCGGGGCTATATTCTATGAGATATGATTTTTAGAAGATTTAATAGAAATCTAGGAATCATTTATAAGAAACCCACTCTGCAGAAAAACCCCTGTGAGGAAAGGCCGAGAGGACAGGGAGGAGGATGAGTGAGGCGTTGGGGAGGTGAATGGATAAGGAGGAGTGGGTGAGGCGCTTTAACGCGTGTACGGCCGCGGCGTCCGCGCTCGCCCGTGACCGCTGGTGCGTGCAATGATGGCGGGCGGCAGGCGACCGTGTGGGCACTTGAGTGCCTGTGGCCACGTCGGTAGCACGTGGCCAGGCTCGGCGTGCGGCATCGGCCAGCGCTGGTGAGCGGGCGGTGGCGCAGCAGCGACACAGCGACGCCATCGCTGCAGCCGGCCCAGCGGCGAAAACTGGGGAAAGGGGAAAAGTGAGGGGGAGAGGATGACAGGTGGGTCCGGGTAGGTCCTACCACCTTTTTAATTTGAACTAAAAGTTGACCAGCTACAGTTTTCAAACGAAGCAATATTTTGAAAAACTTGGAATACGAAAATTGCTCCATTCAACGAATAGAACATTTCATACATAGGAAGATTTTGCTAATTCGGCATTGATTTGAAAATGTGATTTTGGGTCAAATTTGAATTATAAAAATATTAATTTCCAATATCCCTTCCACTGTCTTTGCCCTTTTTGAAGGCCTAAAAGGCGTTTTCTCTACAAACCATATTAAGGGTCCAACTTGAGATAAGCACTGTAGCTACCTCTTCTAGTTTAGGTCGAGCAATCACACTTAGGGACATAAAATCCTAATTTTTGCAATACTTGGTTTTTAAACCACCCAACCAGGCAAACATTGACCCTATTACCCTTCTAAACATGTTTCGGTCCTAACCACAATCATTTGCACACATTCATCTCAACCATGCATCTATATCAAACACTTCAAATAAAATGCGACGAGCATCAAAGCAAAAATCTATCAAAATGTGATTTGATGCAAATGATATGATTATGCTCATGATATGCAGTGCAAAGATGTAGTTAACACCTAGGGTGTTACAGGCTGCCATGGCGCTGGCGGCGTCCCAGCTTCATAATGGCAGAGCAGCGAGCGTCCAAAAGGTGGAGCAAGGTTTCCTGCCAGGATCGGACGTCAATGAGATCGTTGATCTAATTGAGAGCCTCGAGCCCACCGCCAACGCCGTCTTAGCGACGGTGGACGTGGAGGGGATCCTACACGCCCTGCTCGCCCCTTGATCTATGTGGGACGTATCAATAGTCCTAGTACAAGTGACTAGATTTGACCTGTGGGAAGCACATGCAAATGTATGAACTCTGATTTTCATGTTCATGTCAACTTTTGTTGAGCTTTGTATTAGGCGGGTGAAACTCGGTTGAGCATTGTGTGGCTCAGGTCGTTTGGTCATAGTGGCATTGATTTGTGTTGAAACAAACTCGCTTTGCTTCAGTTCATCAGCAGACCTTACTATCATCCCTACCTTCCTATAAAGTTAGCCACATAAAATATTACTAGTATAGTAGTATATGTTTGACAGAGTAAAACAAACAAAAATACATTAAAGAGGATATTGTCCGACGTGACCAAACTTACAGCGGCCGGACATTACTATGAGATCAAATATGCATGGGTCAGACTTTCTCGCGGTCGGAATTGATGTTTGGACTACCGAGCTATGTGTACAACTTTGGCCTGATCGGCTCTGTGTGGACCCAACTCGTGTCTTCGATGAGAGCTACTGAACTTGCAAGAACCATGCAGCGAGGTGTTTATCTCAAAGTCCTTGCCTATAACTAATGCAAAACTGATGAGCTGTATCTGTTGAAGTTTACTCAGAACGCCAGAAGGTCCAGCCGCTGAGCATTTGATCACATCAGGAAAAAAAAGTAATCATGCGGCCCCTAATCATGGGAGAAAAGATCTTGTCTTGATTCCCCAAATAACGGGATTCTGATGGAGCGTGCAGGGGGCCAAGCGGCCAGGCAGACTCGTGTCAGGGTGCACTACATGCAAAGTGCTCGACTGTCCTCTTGTGGGTTGCGATCTACACTAATAATCTGGTTGACATTTGTTTATTTTTTCAAATAAATACGCTAGCTACATGTACTAACTCATATTGGTGTATAGCTGTTCGCATTGCTAGCCATGTACTAACACATATATACATACGCTACCTGCTACATGTATGTACTCGTACTCATGTTACCCGCCACTCACTAAATCATTTACAAATGATGCACGCATATGTCACGTATACATATCATGTACGTCTGTAACACATAATCAAATGCTGTCACTATCAGCCATATGAGTCATATTATGTAAAATTTTAAGAAAATTGCCATATCCACGGGATCATGCAAGTATCAATCAGTTCTAGGGAAAATATTTTCAGAATCCCATGCATCAAGCAAATCTTAACAACCAAATCATAAAAAAGATTTTTAATATTTCAAACCTTCCTTATTTACCATATTTTTATAAAATAAAAAATTAATAAATACTATTACCTCCTAGGAGGTAATAGATGATCGTGACCATTGGATCAGAATAAATGGACGGTCCATAGTCATTTCGGAGTATGACAGCAAAAGTCATATCTGTTTAAGTTTACTCGTAACGCCAGAAGGTCCAACCGCTGAGCATTTGATCAGATAGGACAGTGTAAAGAGTTGTCAGCTGTCCATAACGTAGCAATCAGTACTTCTGCCCCTCGACTATTGCTACTGCTTAGATTGGAGTGAAATAAGTACAGAAAAGACCTATCACAACCGTATCAGTCAATCAAGTTTCAAGCATGCCATAATGGTGAAAAGGTCTTTTTTCCTCGATTCACTTTAACTTATGTCCAGATTCCTAGCCGCAGTGACGTCAGTCTCATGAACCTCTGATAAATTTGACTGAGCCAGATGCCTAGCTCTTATTACGGAGCTACGAGTATAACTTTTGCCCAATCAGTTGAAGCTACAAATAGGAGCTGCTCCATCTGGTGCAGCATGGATGTAGTATGATGGTAATTGGGTTCCTGAATGAGCAGCTACAACCACAGCCAAAGGGAATGCTTATGATGAGAACCTATGAAACCATGGATCTAGCTTGTTGCAGCCTCTGTAGAACCACGCAGGAGAAATTGCTTCACGTTAGCATGAGTGAGACCGCTCAGCTCCTTAGCAGCTGCGATGGTGCCACTAATTTCAATTGGACCTCTATGTAGATTTTGCTAGCCAGACGATCTGACCATTTAAAGTATATTCGCTCAACGGATAGTAATGATGAATGACACATAGTAAAACATTAATATTATATGACATAGTAAACCATCATAGGAAAACTAGAATAAATTGAGGAGGGTACAGTCCGACACGATCGAACATGCAGCAGTTGGACATTACTATGAGATCAAATATGCGCAGGTCGGACTTTCTCGCAGTCCGAATTGATGTTTGGATTATCGACCTAAATGTACAACTTTGGCCTAATCGGCTCTATGTGGACCCAACTCATGTCTCCGATAAGAGCTGCGCTCAAATGCCTCGCCTATAACTAATGTAGAACTGATGTATCGAAGTTTACTTGGAACGTCGTAAGGTCCGGCCGCTGAGCATTTGATCAAATAGGATAGTGCAAAGCGTTGTCAGCTGTCCATAATGTAGCAATCAGTACTTTTGCCCCTTGACTATTGCTACTGCTTGAATTGGAGTGAAATAAGTACAGAAAAGACCTATCACAACTGTATCAGTCAATCAAGTTTCAAGCGTGCCATGGTGGTCAAAAGGTCCTTTTTCCTCGATTTACTTTAACTTGTGTCCAGATTCCCAGCCGCAGTCACGTTAAATTTTATGAGCCAGATGTGTAACTCTTGTTATGGAGCTACGAGTATAACTTTTTCCTGATCAGTTGAAGCTACAAACAGAAGCTGCTCCATCTGCTGCAGCATGGATGAAGTATGATGGTAATTGGGTTCCTGAATCAGTAGCTGCAACCACAGCCAAAGGGAATGCTTACGATGAGAACCTATGAAACCATGTATCTAGCTTGCTACAGCCTCTGCAGAACCACGAAAGAGAAATTTCTTCACGTTAGCAGGAGCGAGACCGCTCAGCTCCTTGGCAACTATGATGGCGCCGCTAATTTGAATTGCACCTCTATGTAGAGTTGGCTAGCTAGACGGTCCAACCATTTAAAGTATATTCACTCAATGGATAGTAACGATGAAAGACGCGTGGTAAAACATTACTGGTATATGACACGGTAAACCATTATAGGAAAATGAGAATAAATTGAAGAGGATTTTGTCAGACGCGATCGAACATGCAGTGGCCGGACATTACTACGAGATCAAATATGTGCAAGTCGGACTTTCTCGTGGTCCGAATAGATGTTTGGACTATCGAGCTATGTGTACAACTTTGGCCTGATTGGCTCTGTGTGGACCCAACTCATGTCTTCGATAAATATTATTTAGTTCATTATGATTTATTTTATCATTTTAGATACTTTTGTAATAATTTATTTATTGTATTATTTTCATAAAAAATTTAAATAAGAAAAATGGTCAAACATGAAGTGTAGAAGTCAAAATGTGCGTACATTTTTGAGACAGAGGGAGTAGCTGTCAAAGTTTACACAGAACGTCATAAGGTCTGGCCGCTGAGCATTTGATCACATGGGACAGTGTACTGTGTTGTCAGCTGTCCATATCATAGCAATTAGTATGGCTGCCCCGTGGTTGTTGCTACTGCTTGGATTGGAGTGAAATAATTACAAAAAAGACCTCTCACAACTCATGACTACACTATTCAGACAAGTTTGACGCATTTCATGCTGGTCAAATACTCTTTTTCTAGATTCACTTCCTAGATTTCCAGCCGCATTCACTTCCTGTGTATACAAAGCCTAGCCTGACACCAATTGTTTCACTCACCCATTTGCATTGCAAAAACACACCCCCAGTTGTGCCACGTCGTCGCTTGCCATGAAGCCCGTGGTAAAGAAGTGGTACTCGAGGAAGGTTAGTTCTGCCTCGCTATCGCTTGCCATGAAGCCTGTGGTAAAGAAGTGGTACTGGAGGAAGGTTCACTTAGCACGGCCTGTGTCTCCTAGGGTGCCACTGCTGTCCCCTTCATGATCAATAATGACACTGGCGGCACCGGCTGGGGTGGTTCGCTCTGCTCTACCGCTGCGGTGTACCTAGCCGTGGTCACAGGTCCCATCTTTGGATCCGCTCTTGGGGCCCCATAATGCGAACGGGACTCATGCAGCATCCCACTCCCGATCTCCGTCCGTGGATGACATGTCCGATGGCTCTCCCGGTCCAGGCCATGTTTTGATGGGCTCCGAGTAGGTGTGCCCCCTATGCCCCAAGAGCAAGCTGATGATGAGCACCAACAAATTTGGTGGCCTGGTGTGCCCCTGTGTCCTAGGAATCGCATTGGTTGGGCATAGCCCAATGCCAAGAACCATGTCCTGTATTGGGCGAACCTTCCCCGTCAATGGATATCCCTCTACGATGAGATGGCTGCCAAACATCACGTCTGGGCGATGAACTAGGGCTGGATGAACTGAATGGATCTTCAGGTCGTGCTAGTTCTTTGAGTGCAAGGGATTTTCTAGTTTCAACCCAGCCAGGTTTACCTCACAGATTTTGGTTGGTTCCTTTGTTACAAGAATTGCTTAGAGCTGTAGGATGCTAATGCTCATTACTAGTATCAGCTCATGTTAACATGTGTAGTTAGTACTAGTATGTTGTCTAGTTCCCTTGTTGCAGTGGCATGACCATGCTTTTAGGTCATTTTGATCATTTGGTACCTAGTTTCTACCCCGTGTTGTGGTTTCGCCTACAGGCTTCTTTCTATCTATCTTTCTGATTTGTTGTATGGTAAACATGCATCACTTAATTCATTTGATCAAGTCTCGCGTCCATCTCATGCATTACAGAGAGGCATCTTGGCATTCAAATTTTGGTGTACAGGCCAGATTGACATGGACACATCTCACGATATATACGCAAGTGTGAAAGTGTGATGGATGTAAATGTCAACCGATCGGACATGATTACTCTGCAACACTACTTCCCAAAGTAGTAAATCCGACATGACGGCTACCCAACCCCTCCTGCCCATGGCCGGTGTACTAAACCCCACCAAAATATTTTGGGATAAGGTGTTCACTCCTTGTAGATGCCATCCTCCCCTCGTAGATTCTTCAAACCGCAACCCTTCACCTCCTTTCGGTCACATTGTCGCTTGTCATCGTCGTGGTGTCTCCCGCCACCGTGAGCTTTGCTGGAAGATGCCACGGCCCATGGTCCCCACCACCACCTCCCATCTAGCTCTGAGGGTGCCACCTGCTCCTGCTGCTTTGCCATAGAGGGCCATGGATGACGTTGATGACTTTGTCCTTCCTAAGATGGTTAACCGGGGTGTCCTCTCCGCTCGGAGTCTAGTGGAGAGGAGGATGATTCTGACGGGTCCCTGTTCTAGTCTTTCGCGTCATCCTCTACGAGTGGGGACCTTGAGTGGTGTCTTCCCTGGATCTATGACAGGGAGCCAGAATACCCACCCCACCGCCACCATCACCAACCTCCACCCATAGCCCACACCTTCACCCACACCCCCGTAGTCCCCGCCACCCCCATGGCGGTGGCGCATGCTGGGCGTGCTGTTCGTGAACGTTGCCCCAAGCAAGCCGTGTCAAACCGTGCTAGCACTCGGCTACCAGAGGAGTCCGATGCATTCGTCGCCATGGTGGACAAGCCTATCCAGCGCAAGCGATCATTAAGAGCATGGAGGAGTGCTCGGAGGACGTGGACAAGCATGTCAAATGCCGTAAGATCTTGAAGAAGATGAACCCGATGGGTCCGCTACATCTGGGCAGACTGGCCAAGGTGGCAACGCTGTTGTGCTCTAGCCTCTGTGCTATGGTGGTCGCTGTCGTGCTCCGACCATGGCATGCCGTCGTCTGACATGCACATGTTTGTCACAAAGTGCTCCTCTTTGTTCATGTCAGTGCGTGTCTGGCTACATTTGGGTCTGTCTATGTGGATGACGTCATCCACATCCCCACGGCTGTCGGCAAGATGGTGGATAGTCGGGATTCAGTACCATGTCCTTGTGTCTTGTGTTGGTTCCTAGTCTAGTGACTCGGCTTCACCTTGTGGTGTAGCAGGCAGCCCGTTGTAATTGACAATCCATGAATCAAATGCACTTTGAAAATGTGTTGATGTCATGTTATTTGTCATCACAATTTTGTGCGCACGTCTTAAAGTCCGATGCCGTACTAGGTAGACTGAGGGCATGGTTCGGCGGCCCCGGTTGTGCAGAATGGTGGTTAATTCGGCGTAAAGTGTCCCTTGGCTGGATCATTAAATTTGAGCAGTATTACTCCCTATAAATTAGGTCAAATATGAACTAATCATACTTTTGATGCCACACATCCTATAGCTTGGGGTTCTTCTCTGGAAGGAGGGATGTTTGCATCATGGAATCATGCAAGGTCCGGCCGTCTAAAATCTGGTATACTCGGATAATCATGGATTCCTAGATTCTGGCGCAGGCCTCAATCCCAATTTTGTAAGAAGTTTCCTCCAACTATAACACCTCTTTGAACCCCAATCCGAACTAAGCAAACGAGCCCTTACTAGTTTTTGCAGGTCGTAGTTGACGCTGTCTGCACGTTTCTTTCTCATCACAATTTTGTGCGCACGTCAGAACGTCCGACACCGTGCTGGGTGGATTGAGGGTAACGTCCGGCGGCCCCGATTCAGCAAGACCGGTGGTTAATTCGACGTGAAGTGTCACATTTTTTCTTTAGGCTACAAAATCAGCTGGCAGGGGGGTGTTTCTCCGTGGCGTTGTATACATGGCGGGGAGCGGTTTCTCTACGAGAGTCGCGTCGGTCCCATTGCCCCATTATTTATTTATTACGGCTACCCCCACCTGCCGCCGCATCATATTCTCCCGTTTGGTGAATCCTCTCTCACCGCCAGTGCTTCCTAGAAACCAACCTTCATCATGAGTTCCGATGAAGAGCCTTCGAGGAAGCGTGCAAGGGGTGACAATGCTGGCAATCTAGACACCGTCAGTCCATGGCGAACCATTCTACCAGAGGTATGCAACAACGTCTTGAAATTATCAGACAACGACTTTGTCACCACCATGTGTTTCCTGGAAGTCTACAAGGGTTGGGAGAATGCTACAAAGGAGGGATCACTCTTCCCCTTGCCACAGTCAGGCACTCCGATGTTGACCACGTTAGGCCCTGAAGGCGCAGAGGAAGCCGATGAGATGGAGCGGGGGGCCTTCAGGCTGCATGATGTCGCCACCGACAACTCCTACAACAGTGAGGCAGAGGGTTTGAAGAATAGGTTCTGGGTCAGCGGTAAGGACCATTGGCTGGCGACCACAGACCTGCGGTGTAGCATCGAGATCTTCAATTTGATAGTCGGCGAATGCATCCCATTGCCATCCTTCAAGACCATCCTAGGCGTCCAGGTGCTGGTCATTCCAAGGACACCTCCCGATGTCTCCTGCCGTGTACCATGGTTTGAAAGATATAGGCCATAGATCTAGATGAGAAAGATCATGCTAGAGTGGAGTAAGTCACCATCGCAGTCGTAACCGAGAGGCTACCTGGTCGTCGCTCTATTCTCCTCTTAGGTATATGGCAATCGATTGCTTTTATGTCCAAGGAAGGCCATCAGCAATGGACACCATTGAGAGATCTGTCAAGCGGAATATCATGAAAGGTACATGGATATTGTTGTACACAAGATGAAAGTGTTTGCTGTGACAGCTTCTGCCAAAATCTGCTCCTGGAAGATTGAACAGGGTGGCGTTGCCGCTGAGGGCACAATTGTTGCGTCATCGGAGGACCTTTTCATCAAAGACTCCATTGACCGTAGAACATTTTTTACCTCGTCCGGACCTGCAGTGACAACCTCCAGCTTCTCAGCGTGTACGGTCGTAGATATGAACATTATCCGTTTCAAAACCCGGAAAGGGTGGTAGAAATGTAGTTCAATTTCGTGCCAAAGCGCATCCTCCTCCATGAGCTCAACAACGATGCCGCCGTATGACGGCAGGAAACACACCTCTGTAGGGATCGCGCCTTGTTTGAGGGTACAAACCAACCTTTCTACATCAACATCTCTAAGTTTGTCAAAATAGGGATGATTCTGAAGCTTGTTCTTATCTCCGAGGCAATCGTGTGTACCTCGCGGACCCAATAAACCTTGACTGGGAATCCTTTGAGGTCATCAAGTGCTCCAAACAGAGCACCAACCAAGTTAGAGCACGCCGCTATGATCATCGATGGAGCATACATTTGCCAATGTGGTTTCGTCCTATAGCGGCTCACCCTAGAGATGGAGAGGAACCCAGGGAATAGAAGCTCCCAAGAGAGTCGATATGGTATATATGTCTATCTAATCAATTTTCTAGTGGTGTCTGTCTATGTAAAACTTAACTTCGCCTATGTTGATTGGAAGACTTTCTTGAGTCATTTCAACATAGCCGGTCCCAAGCTCGGATAAAGGAGGAGGGTGTGTTAGGTGCGGCTAGCCAACATTTTAAAACCAGCCACTCTCATGGATATGAAACCCACAAGAGATTCATTGGGGCGTAACCCTCTTAGCGACGCGCTACATCGGGACCCGGGTGTAGTGTCAAATGTGCAAGGGCCGGGTCGTCATCCCCTTAGTGGCGCGTCGTATCGTGATCCGGGTACGATGATAAATGAGCAAGGGTCGGGTCGTCGCAACCTTTGTGACGCGCTACATCTGCGCCCGGGTGTAGTGAAAAATGAGCAAGGGTCTTGGCACTTCCCTCGACGGGTGCAAAGGGTAAGGAAGCTAGCCGAGCCAACTAGGATTCATCTAGGTAGCTGAAATGTAGGGTCCCTAATGGGTAAGTTAAGAGAGCTAGTTGATACAGCAATTAGGAGGCGTGTAAATATTCTATGCGTTCAGGAGACTAAATGGAAGGGCCAGAAGGCGAAGGAGGTGGAGGATACTGGCTACAAACTTTGGTACACGGGGACAACATCGGGTAGGAATGGTGTAGGCATCTTGATCGATAGGAGCCTTAAGGATGGAGTAGTTGAGGTGCGGAGGCAAGGCGACTGGATTATCCTAGTCCGGTTGGTAGTTGGAGATTTGGCTCTGAATGTAATCAGTGCCTAAGCCCCATAGGTAGGTCTTTGCGAGAGCACCAAGAGGCAGTTTTGGGAAGATCTTGATAGCATGGTTAGTATTGTGCCTATCAACGAGAAACTCTTCATAGGAGGAGACCTCAACGGCCATGTGGGTGCGACTAATGTAGGTTTCGAGTGGGTGCATGGGGGTTTCAGGTATGGTAGTAGAAATCAAGAGGGGGAGGATGTTTTGAACTTCGCGTTGGCCTACAATTTGTTGATAGCGAACACCGTCTTTAAGAAGAGAGAATCTCATCTAGTGACCTTTCATAGCGGACAACACCTGAGTCAGATCGACTTTATCATTGCAAGGAGGGGGGATAGACGTGCTTGCTTAGATTGTAAGGTGTTACCTGGGGAGTGTGTTGTCCCTCAACACAAGCTTGTGGTGGTGGATTTTCACTTTCAGGTACGTGTCCATTGGGACAATCAGGCCAAGATTGCGAGAACAAAATGGTGGAAGCTTAGGGGGAAGCAGCGTAAACATTTAAGGAGAGGATGCTAGATGAGGGGCCATGGGAAGAAGGAGAAGATGCAGATGACATGTGGCTAAAGATGGCAACATGTGTTTGGAAGGTGGTTTTGGATGTGATGTGTTTGGAGTGAGTAGGGGAGGCAAACGGGAAGCAAAAGACACCTGGTGGTGGAATGACGAGGTGCAAAGGGCTATTAGGGAGAAGAAGGAGTAGTTCAAGCACCTCCATCATGACAAGAGTGTAGCCAACATTGAGGGCTATAAAATAGCGAAGAGGGCTACAAAATGAGCGGTGAGTGTAGCAAAAGGTCAGGCGTATGATGACCTTTATCAGCGACTAGGCACGAAGGAAGGGGAGAAGGACATTTATAGGATGGCTAGGATCCGCGAGAGGAAGACGAGGGACATCAACCAAATCAAATGCATCAAGGATGGGACGGATCAACTTTTGGTGAGGGATGAGGAGATCAAGGACAGGTGGAGAGAGTACTTTGACAAGTTGTTTAATGGGAAGAATGAGGGTCCTACCTTGGGGTTGGATGACTCATTTGATGATACCAACAAATGTTTTGTGGGGAGATTTCAGGAGGCAGAGATTGAGGAGGCTCTGAAGAGGATGAAGGGAGGTAAAGCGATGGGCCCTGACGGTATCCCCATTGAGATGTGGAGATGCCTAGGTGCCAGAGCGATAGTATGGTTAACTAATCTTTTTAACTTCATTTTCCGTCAAACAAGATGCCTGAAGAATGGAGGAGAAGTATATTAGTACCGATCTTCAAGAACAAGGGAGATGTTCAAAGTTGTACTAATTACCATAAGATTAAGTTGATGAGCCATATGATGAAGCTCTGGGATAGGGTTATCGAGCATCGCCTAAGAAGAGTGACAAGTGTGACCCAAAACCAATTTGGGTTTATGCCTGGTAGGTCGACCATGGAGGCAATTTTCTTATTACGACAGTTGATGGAGAGGTATAGGGAGCAGAAGAAGGACTTGCACATGGTCTTTATTGACCTCGAGAAGGCATATGACAATGTATCGAGAAATGTCATGTGGTGGGCCTTGGAAAAGCACAAAGTCCCAACTAAGTACATCACCCTCATCAAGGATATGTACAGGGATGTGGTGACATGTGTTCGAACTTGTGATGGCGACACCAGTGACTTTCCAATTAAAATAGGACTACATCAAGGGTTGGCATTGAGCCCTTATTTATTTGCTTTGGTGATGGATAAGGTCACAAGGGACATACAAGGTGATATCCCTTGGTGTATGCTCTTT
>CM041629.1:27545736-27611047 GCA_023333625.1 Bothriochloa decipiens
GAGTAAACACACACACACGTCTTTTTCACAAGATTACATGGTCACCATACATATTAGAGCTTGTACCAAAGAGTAAACACACACACACACACACGCGCGCGTCTTTTTCACAAGATTACATGGTCACCACACATATTAGATAAACACCTTTCTTGTCCTTCCTCTCTTTCTCTCTCTACTGTTCTTTTCTTCAAAAACATTTTTGAATGGGCTCTTGTGCGTCTGTTCAGTAATCCATTGTTCCTGTGTTTACAAAGTCACGTGCTAATATGATCCTAATTTTCTGTTGTACAGGAACTTACCTCGCACATGGGTTTACCTGATTCCTCCATAAAGCAATTTTCAATGACTCATGATATCAGGAACCTGTTAATGTTTGTGGATGTTGTTCTGTATGGATCTTTAAGACAAGAGCCTGGCTTCCCTCCTTTGTTATTGCGATCCATGTCCTCTGAAATTCCAGTCGTTGCACCAAATCTTACTGTTATAACAAAATATGTATGCCACTCGATCGAATTCATAATATGCTATTCACCTATAAATCTTTACCACTACTTTTGACAATGTGTTGTTCCAGGTCAGTGATGGTGTCCATGGCTTCCTTTTCAATTCTGCCAACCCAAGCACGATTTCTTCAGTTTTCATACAAATTTTAGGAGAAAAAAAGCTTTTGGATACTGCCTATTCCGTTGCTCTGGAAGGGAAGCTACTTTCCAAAAACATGTTAGCACATGATTGTATTAAAGCTCATGTTAAGCTTCTTGAAAGTGTTATTCATTTTCCGTCATACACAAAATTGCCATCTTCTGTTTCTAAAGTTCAAGAACGAACATGGTTGTGGGATCCTTTCGAGATGAAAGCTGTACTAGAAAATAGTTTGTTGGAAGATGAAAGCCATACCAGCACAAAGACTGTTGATATTCTTAGAGAATTCCCTCAAAGTAACCAAACAACTTATGCTGTTACCAATGATACTTCATATGATTACCCTCATTTGTCCGATTGGTATGATTTGAGTGAAATTGAAATCTTTGAAGACATTGAGAGGAGAGAAATGGAGGAGGCAAGTTTTTCCCTTTCTTTTGACATGACCTCTCCTATCTTGTCCAATGAGGCTACTTTTTTTTTCCTGTAAATTGGCAAACTAAATCAAGTATGCTGTTTTGCAACGTAGATTGATGAAAGAGTGGAAAGACCTTTGTTATCATGGGATGAAGTGTACAAAAACGCTCGCAAATCAGAAAGGCTAAAACCAGAAGGAAATGAACGTGACGAAGGTGAACTAGAAAGGACTGGGCAACCTGTGTGTATATATGAGATCTATAGTGGAGAGGGGGCATGGCCATTTTTACACCATGGATCTTTGTATCGTGGTGTTACACTTGTAAGTCTTGGTAAATTTACTTCACTGCATGTCTTCTCCAGAAGCTCATATCATTTCCCACTTTCCATGAGGTGCTCAATAATATTATGTTACTTAGTTTTCATCATCTCTACCACTACATATAAAATTTGAGATATTTACACTATGTACTGGAGAAGCATCGACCCAGTTCAGTCTGTCTGCATTGTTGAACATATACTTGTGTCCCTTATTATCCATAAGGGACACCATGATCCAGCCTGAGTTTTATTTGAACTGATACACTGAATGATCAGTAGTTAGTAGCATTTTTCCGTTTATTAATACATATAGGAATACCCTCCACGGCAGTTAAATTCTCTAAGTTAATTTATGTTGGTGCTCATGTTCATTCAAAGCTTATGCCTATTTTTGCATATTATCTCAAGTCAAAAGGTGGAAGGCGACCGAGATCAGGTGATGTTGATGCCGTTACGAGGCTTTCAGTTCTAGACAACCCATACTATCGAGATCTTCTTTGTGAATTTGGTGCTATGTTTGCCATTGCGAACAGAATTGATACTGTACATAAGTTACCATGGATAGGTTTTCAGTCATGGCAGGCTGCTGGAAGAAAGGTACCAGTTTTTACTTTTTCATAGAACTTTGGTCATATTGGTCATACCAGCTGGGCATGGTGCATATCACCCTCTTGAAACCCTTCACACTGACTTGCCAAGCCATTACTTGACATTGTTACGAATAATGAGAGATTCAACGAGACTATAATATTGAGGCCCAATGGGGATTATGTATAGATTACATGAGGGACACATGAGGGAAACCCTGGAGTAGGAGGTTACACTAATACCCTTGACTATTATACCTTAACACCCTCTCAAAAGCAACGGGAATGCAATGGTGTTGCATTTGGAGAGTTGGCACTATGCACTACACTAGATAAATAAAATAGACGAATTACATCCAAAATCTGAAATAGAAGATGGCGTCTAAGCGTGCAACTCTTGAACAATGTCGATATATGATCTCCACAAGAGGGTACTGCCTTTCACAACCCGTACTTCAGCAAATATCTCAAGTCTACACAAAACAGTACTTCAACTTTTCAAATATGAACCTTGCTCTGGAGACTTTGGACTTGACGAGAATAAACAGACGTGTCACAATTAAAACCAAATGTCCGTTCTTGACACTTCCTAGATCTTTGTCAGGTTTAGATTGGAACAATCCGTCTAGAATCCTGCTATGCTTTTTTTTATCTTATTAACTACTCACCCTGCAACCAAGTTACTCCAGAATCATATAGCAAATCTTGTCAGCATTGGCCACAATATTAAAAGACATCATATAGAAAACCTAGCCTAAAAACTAATAAGATGTTATTTGCACCATATAATGGTTGATGTGTGAAGGACAATTTGGATGATCAGGCTCAATTTTTTTTATGAGACAAGATTAGGATATACATCTTTTGAATTGCTGCACGTGTTTGATAATATTGGCCAAAGCTAACTCTAAACCGAGAACATCTCAAATCTCAAAACATTCGGTATATCTTGGTTTGGATTATTAATTCTAAAATTGATTTATATATCTGTAATTAAGTTGACCTATTAGCCACTTGTTAAGCTAGCACATAATGTAACAGTGAGCATACAAAACATGTTTACATTTTCCTCTGTGTATTGGATCTGCTGAGCCTTGAAATAACGAGGTTGTTTTTGTTGAGAATGATATAAATATATGTCATCATAATATCCTTTTATCAGGTATCCTTGTCTGAAAATGCTGAAAAAACCTTAGAGGTAATCACGTCTGGAGAAAGTAACGAGGATGTTGTATACTACTGGTCACAAATGGATATGGACCAAACTTCTAACTTTTGGTTGACGTGTGATTCTCTAAACGCTGGCAATTGCAGGTGCTTTTCGAATGCCCTAGCATGTTCCTTTTTATTTTCTGTTTTCTTCCTCAACCACTGTCACACACATGGTCCAGACCTTTTCAATCACTCTTTGTTGTACTCTGTGCAACTCATATTGTGCACTGCGCAAGGTCACTATTCCATCTTGTTTGGAATATTATCTTCAACAGTGTTTTCTTGTCACAGATCTCTTTTTGAAAATGCATTTAGGACTATGTATGGATTGCCAGAGAATGTCATGGCCCTTCCACCAATGCCCAGTGATGGTGATCATTGGTCTACTCTTCATAGCTGGGTCATGCCCACCCCATCATTTTTGAAATTCATCATGTTCTCAAGGTATTTCTGATCTCTCACTTTTTGCTTATTATTTCTAAAAGGCAATTCACTTATGTGTTCATAACGTTGGTATGGGTTGTATTTTGCAGAATATTTGTCGATTCACTTCATAGCTTGAATGTGAATAGTACTGAGCCAGCCTCTTGCTTCCTTGGGACATCAGAACCTGAGGTGACCATGTCTTTTCCTTTTTCTTTTGACATTTGTTGATATATTTTGGTGCAAATGTCATCTAAACTTGATACTCCTCTTTTACCTCAGAGAAGGCATTGCTATTGTCGAATCCTGGAAGTCCTTGTAAATGTCTGGGTTTACCACAGTGGAAGGAAGATGGTCTACCTTAACCCTTTCACTGGGGATACCAGAGAGCAGCATCTGCTAGATAAAAGAAATGGGATGTGGGTGAAGTTCTTCGATTTCACCCTTCTGAAGAGCATGGACGAGGATCTGGCAGAAGAAGCTGATGATGGCATGCATCCTGGAAATGATCAATGGCTGTGGCCATTAACTGGTCAGGTGTTCTGGCCTGGCATTGCTGACCGGGAAAGGGAGGAAAAATATATTAAAAAGCTTGACAAAAAGCTCAAGAACAAGGTGAAGTTACTTGAAAGGCAGAAGTCTGGTTACAAGCAGAAGCCCTTGGGGCAATGACCGTGGCTGAAGCTAACAATTCAAGATTTTTTCCCAACCGTCGGCTGCACCTTCAGTCCGCCAGTGCTCTTGCTTTCTGTTTTTCTGATTGCAGCAATTCAACATGTTTACATGGAAGGAGTTGAGCACAAAAAGGCACCATTGTGAATACAGATTCTTTTTACGCCTCCGTGATCTCCCGCTCCGAAGGAGATTGGTGAAGCTGGAGGATATTGTCAGGATGGGGGAAGCACCATTTTTCTTGTTCATATAGATAGATCATATAATTCTCCACATAGTTGAACTGATTCTTTTCTTTACTTGTCTTCCCCATCTGCCATGAAAGGGCAGCTGGATGAGGAGCAAAATTTTGGTAGGATCATACTAACCAGCGTTGTACATGTAAATTTCCTAGTAGAGGCACCGCCATGGAAGTAATAATCATGTTTCTTGAGAAGCCATGTTGATTGGAGCCGGTCTTCAGTATTGTTGCTGTCATGTGGTTTTCTCAGTCCTTCCTGTGTGTAGGCGAGCGGAGGAGCCGCGCAGGCAGTTAAAATATCAGGAATGGGGTAACGGTGGCTGTGGATCGGTTTGGGGGCGGATATCCGCAGGTTTCAGTTTAGGGCCTGGTTTTTGTCTACGGATTCTCGTGTTCGGATTCCTACTCTAAACTAGCGGTTGGTTTTGGGACGTGTATATTCTCCCCTATATTTGTCGTGGAGCTCCTTCCCAGAATCAACATACATGTCACTCCAAATTTTCTCACCCGTCCAATCTTCCATCTTGTGGCCTTGTTTGGAGTCAACTCGTCCTTCCCTCAACTTCTTTTGTTTTTCCCGAATCCATAGAAACAAATATAAGTCACTTCAGCTTCTTTTCCATTCTTCATTTCTCCCCCTCCTCTCTCTTCCCTCCCTCTCCCACGATGCGAACAAGGCGACGAAGCTCTAGCCGGGCGCGCCAGCTGCAACCACCCTCCTCGTCCTCCTCCGCTAAAGATGGCAACAGGGGCCCGATCCTCGACTCCCCAAGGGGAATTTTTTCATTAGGGGACGGGGATGGTAAGAAATAGATCCTCATGGGATAGAATTGGCAGAAAACTCTTCCTCGTCGGGGATGGCGGAGACAGAGAAGGTTCCCCTAGTCGGGGATCGCGAGGACAGAGAAGGTTCCCCCGTCGGAAAAGACTAGTGTTGGTTTGTGAAGGCAGTCTATGTCGGGGATGACGGAGGCGGGACATTACACTCCCTCTCTCTCCTTCTCAGAGCTCAAGTTGTTACCTAACACTGCACAGTGTTGTTCTTGTGTCCAACACTGAGACAACCTTGCCGTCGCCCTCAACTCCTCCACCGACCCAGACATGCCTTCCCTGTTGGACGCTCTTCTCGATCTAATATGGTAAGACAACTGTACTCCTTCCTTATATGTGGTCACAGATCCTCTACTCCATGACCATCAAGTTCTAATAAAATTAATATAAGAGTCACACTTTTTTCTTGTGCTGCAAAAGAAAACTTCACCTTTCCAAACAATTTCTCCAATCAAAAGTCTTTTTTATTTTATATTAAACATCGTATGGATACCACATGCACACGCACACGCATCACACACGTACATGCACGCGCATGCACACACGCCACACACATTGCATGTAGGAAAACAAACCACATACACACGTTGCGTGTAGGAAAAATGTATGCAAACACCGTTGCATGGCTGGCGAGGACCGATTCCTCACGTCGCGGTGTCCGAGGAGCACGGCTGGGTGTTCGTCGGAATCTACGATGGTTTCGATGGCCCCGACGCAACCGATTACCTATTCGCCAACCTCTACGTCGTCGTGTAGCACGCTCAAAGGCGTGCTCTGGGACGACATCCAAGCTGCTGACGACACCAAGTACAATCAGCAAGAAGTGGCTGCAGGCAATGACCACGCCGCCAGCGGCAGTGCAGTTCAGAGGCTAAGCACGAACGGACGGAAGTGACCATGGCCTGAGCTACAACTTATGGGCTCCTGCGCGCTCGTCATGGTGATGAAGGGCAAGGACGTTTATGTCATGAACGTTGGGGACAGTCATGCAGTGCCAGTGCACATGCTGGAGTCCAAGCTGAAGAATATCCTTGGCAAGGCATCACAGGACCTGCAGTAGTCCACGTGGACGACAATGTCACTTTCTAACCTTTCTCTGTCTATTTTGGACCTTGATGTGGTCATTTAAATACATTATGGAGCCAAACATCTAATTTATAGTTTGAGGACCTAGTTGAAACCCGCCAAATACTTAAAGCACCGGTCGTGCAACTAAATCTTTTTTTTTACGAGGAATAACATTATATCGTTCCGTGTGGATGTGATTATGTTATTTCTATTGTTGATATACATATATAGACACACACCCATGCACGTGCGCGCGCACATATCACACATGTTTTTTTGAACCGACCTATGGTACAAATTTAGAAGGTTTGTGCCAAACAGTGTCGTTCTTGTGCCCAACACTGAGATAACCTTGCCGATGCCCTCAACTCCTCGACCGACGCAGACATGCCTTCCCCGTTGGATGCTCTTTTCGATCTAATATGGTAAGATAACTGCACTCCTTCCTTATATGTGGTCACAGATCTTCTACTCCATGACCGTCAGTTCTAATAAAATTAATAAAAAAGTCACACTTTTTTCTTGCGTCGCAAAAAACACATCACCCTTTGCAAACATTTTCTCCAATCAATAATCTTTTTATCTTATACTAAACATCATGTATATACCACATACACACGCATGTGCACCACACACGTACATACATACGAACGCACACATGCCACATACACACGTTGTGTGTAGCAAAACACACCACATACACATGTTGCATGTAGGAAAACAATTATAGTCAAACTTCATCGCGTGGCCGACGAGGACTGATCCTCACGTCACGGTGTCCGAGGAGCACGACAAGGTGTTCGTCGAAATCTATGATGGTTACAACGGCCCCGACGTGTCTGATTACAAATTCGCCAACCTCTACGTCGCCATGTACAATGAGCTCAAGGGCATGCTCTGGGATGACATCCAAGCTGGTGACGATGCCATGTACACTTAGCAAGAAAGTGGCTGTAGGCATTGGCTAGGCCGACAGCAGAAGCGCGGTTCGGGGGCAAAGCGCGAACGGACGGAAGTGACCATGGCCTAAGCTATGACTGATGGACTCGTGTGCGCTAGTCATGGTGATGAAGGGCAAGGACGTTGACGTCATTAACATTGGGGGACAACCATGTGGTGGTAGTGCACAAGCTGTAGTCCGACCTGAAGAACGTCCTTGCAAGGCATCGCAGGACCTACAGTTGTCCACGTGGACGACAACGTCACCTTCTAACCTTCCTCGTGTCTATTTTGACCTGGATGCGGTCATTTAAATACATTATAAAGCTAAACGTGTGATTTTGTAGTTTGAGATCTAGTTGAAACACACCGAATACTTCAAGCACCGGTCGTACAACTAAATCATTTTTTACGAGGAATAACATTATATTGTTATATGTGGATGTGATTACGTTATTTCTATTATCGATATATACATATATAGACACGCACCCATGCATGTTTGCGCGCACACCACACATTTTTTTGTGAACCGACCTGTGTTACTAATTTAGGAGGTTTGTGCCAATTAGATTTTAGTCTCTTTTAATCACTCTGATTAGAATTGGAAGTCATAGATGAGGATTTTATTTCTATATACGAAACCCAACCCTAGCGTCCTCTCTCCCTCATATGACAAGCTGTTACCCAACGCTGCATAGGACCATGTCGTTCTTGTGCCCAGCACTGAGACAACTTGGATGTCGCCCTCAACTCCTCCATCGACGCAGACATGCCTTCCCCGTTGGATGCTCTTCTCAGTCTAATCCGGTAAGACAATTACACTCCTTCCTTATACGTGGTCACAAATCCTTTACTCCATGACCGTTAGTACTAATAAAATTAATATAAAAGTCGCATTTTTTCTTGTGCTCTCAAAAAAAACTTCACCTTTGCAAACATTTTCTCAGTCTTGTTATCTGATATTAAACATCATATATATACTACATGCGCACACACGCACACCACACACGTACCTGCACGCGCACACACATACGCCACATACACAAGTTGTGTGTAGCAAAACACACAACATACGCACGGTGCATGTTTAAAAAATTGTATGCAAACACCGTTGCATGGCTGGCGAGGACCGATTCCTCACGTCACGGTGTCCGTGGAGCACGGCTGGGTGTTCTTCGGAATCTACGATGGTTTCAACGGCCCCGACGCGACTGCCGTGTACAGCGAGCTCAAAGGCGTGCTCTGGGACGGCATTCATGCTGGTGACGGCGCCAGGTACAGTCAACAAGAATTGGCTGTAGGCAATGGCCAGGCTGCTAGCGGCAGTGCAGTTTGAATTGGAGGCTAAGCGCGAACCGACGGAAGTGACCATGGCCTGAGCTACGACTGATGGACTCGTGTGCGCTCATCATGGTGATGAAGGGCAAGACGTTTACATCATTAACGTTGGGGACAGTCGTGCGGTGCTAGTGCACTGGCTAGAGGCCGCGTGAAGAACATCCTTGGCAAGGCATCGCAAGACCTGCAGTTGTCCACATGGATGACAACGTCACCTTCTAATCTTTGTTATGTCTATTTTGGACTGGAATGCGGCCATTTAAATACATTTTCTTGCCAAATGTGTGATTTCGTAGTTTGGGGACCTCGTTGAAACCCGCCCAATACTTTAAGCACCTGTCATGCGATTAAATCTTTATTTTTTTGCGAGGAATAACATTATATAGTTGTGTGTGAATGTGATTATGTTATTTCTATTGTTGATATATACATATATAGCCACGCACTCATGCACATGCGCGCGCACACCACACATGTTTTTTGTGACCCGACCTGTGTTACCAATTTAGAAGGTTTGTGTCAATTAGATTTTAGTCCTTTTTAATCACTCCAATTAGAATTGGAAGTCATAGATGAAGATTTTATTTCTATATAAGAAACCCAACCCTACAGTACGTCCTCTCTCCGTCACTCCCACCTACCGCCATAAGAGCTCGAGCTATTACCCAACACTACACAGTATCGTTATTGTGCCTTACACTGAGACAACTTTGTCGTCGCCTTCAACTCCTCCACCGATACAGACATGCCTTCTCTGTTGGACGCTCTTCTTGATCAAATCCTATAAGACAACTACACTCCTTCCTTATATTAGTCACAGAACCTCTACTACATGACTGCCGGTTCTAATAATTAATATAAAAGTCACTTTTTCTTGTGCCTCCCAAAAAAAACTTCACCGTTGTAAACATTTTCTCCAATCAATAGTCTTTTTATCTTATATTAAACATCATATATATATACCACATACACACGAACCACACATGTACATGCACGCGCACGCACACACGCCGCATACACACATTGTGTGTAGCAAAATACACCACATGGACACGTTGTGTGTAAAAAATTTTGCATGCAAACACCGTCGCATGGCCGGCAAGGACCGATTCCTCACATCGCGGTGTCCGTGGAGCACGACTGGGTGTTCGTCGAAATCTATGATGGTTTCAATGGCCTCGACGCGACTGATTACCTTTTCGCCCTATTCGCCACCTCTATATCATCGTGTACAGCGAGCTCGATCAAAGGCGTGCTCTAGGACGACATCCAAGTTGGTGACGGCGCCAGGTACAGTCAGCAAGAAGGGCCAAGGAAGTTTATGTCATTAACATTGGGGACAACTGTGCAGTGCTAGTGCACAGGCTAGAGTCCGACGTGAAGAACGTCCTTGGCGAGCCATCGCAGGACCTGCAGTTGTCCACGTGGACGACAACATCACCTTCTAATCTTTCTTGTGTCTATTTTGGACTTGGATGTGGTCATTTAAATATATTATGGAGTCAAACGTGTGATTTTATAGTTTTGGGACCTAGTTGAAACTCGCCCAATACTTTAAGCACCGGTCATGCAATTAAATCTTTATTTTTTTTACGAGGAATAACATTATATAGTTCTGTGTGGACGTGCTTATATTATTTTTATTGACGATATATACATATATAGACACACACACATGCATGTGCGTGCGCACACCACCACATGTTTTTTTGAACCGACCCGTGTTACAAAGTTAGAAGGTCTGTGCCAATTAGATTTGAGTACCTTTTATCACTCTAATTAGAATTGGAAGTCATAGATTAGGATTTTATTTCTATAGAAGAAACTCAACTCTAGAGCCCTCTCTGCCTCATGCCCATCTACCGTAAGAGCTCAAGCTGTTACCCAATACTGCACAGGTCGTTCTTGTACCCAGCACTGGGATAGCCTTGTCGTTGCCCTCAACTTCTCCACCGACACAAATATGCCTTCCCCGTTAGACGTTCTTCTGGATTTAATCTAGCATGCCCGTCAAGTTCTAATAAAATCAATATAAAAGTCATAATTTTTTCTTGTGCCCCTAAAAAACTTCACCTTTGCAAACATTTTCTCCAATTGATAGTGTTTTTATCTTATATTAAACATCATATATATATATATATATATATATATATATATATATATATATATATACCACATGCGCATACACACGCACCACACACGTACATGCACGCGCGCACACACACACGCCACATACACATGTTGCGTGTAGCAAACACATACACACGTTGCCTGTATGAAACAATTGTATGCAAACACCGTCACGTGGCCAGCGAGGACCGATTTCTCATGTCGCGGTGTCCGAGGAGCACGACTGGGTCTTTGTCGAAATCTACGATGGTTTCAACGGCCTCGACACGACCGATTACCTATTCGCCAAGCTCTATGTCTCGCCGTGTACAACGAGCTCAAAGGCATGCTCTGAGACGACATCCAAGCTGGTGACGCGCCAAGTGCGGTCAACAAGCTAGAAGTGGATGCGGGCAAAGCCTAGGTTGACTGCGAGAGCACAGAGGTTAAGTGCAAACGGACGGAAGTGTCGGTGCCCGGAGCTAGGGCTGATGGCAAGGCGCCGCAGGACCTATAGTTGTCCACATGGACACAACATCAGCTTCTAACATAACTCATGTTTATTTTGGACCTAGATAAAATCATTTAAATACATTAGATAGAGCCAACATATGATTTTATAGTTTGGGACCTAGATTAAACCCGCTCAATACTTTAAGGACCAACCATACAATTTACTCTTTAATTTTGTGAGGAATAACATTATATAGTTTCATGCGGTTGCGAATATGTTAGTTTAATCGCTGATTATAGACTCGTGCGCATGCACGTGATCGCCACACACTCCATTGCGCGACAACACGGCACGCACGCGCATGCACACACACCACACACGGGCGTGCACACACTACACATAAAGTTCGCGCGTACACACACCGCACACCAAGCATGTGCGTGCACACACACCACACACGGGCACAGACGGCACACACATACTCACATGCAATTTATGACGATTGGATCTTTATCGTTGTTCCACCGCTAACGTTGATGATGTTGGGGTCGTCCCATACCATAGCCCACCGGTACCGGTGCCTGTGCTACAACAAAGACACCTGTGGAGCCATGCTAGCCCTAATTAATTATCCACCTGTGGAGCCCCAGCAGCAACACGATGGCAAAGATGGAGCATCAAATGAGGCAGCAATGGCAGCATTTTGGCATCGCTATATATGCATGGAAAACTTCATCAGCTACAACAACATCGTTGGGTCACTCATCGTGCCTCATGCATGATATAAGGCACTCGGCATGGACTTGAATCTGAATGAGCCGACAACAATGGAAGGAGGCGGCAGAAGCTAACTTCACAAGATTTGGTTATTGTGGCATCTCAACAATTGACGCAGGTGGCCAAGGAGTTTTTTACCCGGACACATGGGGTGACAGTTTGAGTGTCATTATGTAAGGCCGTGTTATCTTGTTATACAGAGACCGGAAGTGTTTCAAGGTCTTTGTATCATCTCGATGTAATGATCTTGAAATTAATAAAGCTTTCGTTATCGAAAAAATGGATCTCAATGCAGGAGCGCCACTACAAAACTGTGATGATCACCTTCTAGCACCCAGAGCATGAGACGAGGATGACATCTATGCATAGTTCATGGGGTAACAGGGCCCAGCTATCATGGCAATGGATTGGAAGGTTGTCCTCATGGTGGGACAATTCCTTACTAGTGATCAATTTGAGGATGGCACACATACACCATTCCCTTAAAAGTTTCTCAAAGAGCTAGAAGCTAGCTGCCATGGACGTCACCACCGATATGTGCAGGGAGCTCTAGGGTAGCGCAATTGGTGGCACGGAGCCTAGACAGGGGAGTGATTGACCCTACCTCGATGCGAGGCGGCACCATAGGAGGTGCGAGGAAAGGGTGCGAGCGAGATGGTAACCGCAAGCGGGTGGGACATGTGGGTGTTAGAGCTCAAACTATCTAGCCATTATGGTCGTCAATGCAACCAATTTTGATGATACAAAACAAAGACAAAACATGTTTAGCTGCATCTAAACTAGATATCACAAGAAAAAATAGATGCGTTGACTAACAAAACTCACGTAGGCTTTCAGTCCACTTTGGAACTTCTTTAGCTATATGCAGATCGTCTTTGGTGGTGGACACTTAAAATCATGTAAGATTTTTTAGCTTCTTATATCTCATAGAGTGAAAAATATGGCAATATTATCTTAAATATGACAAATTGTGGCCCAACCACACTCAAGCTTAGATAAGTTTGACCAAATTAGCAAGTTCGAGGTTGTCAATTGGATTTCCCCATCCAATTGAGGACAATTAATCCAAAGAAACCGTTGATACAAAGAAAAAGGAAAAAAAGCTATAAAAAGTTATTAGTCAGTGACGCCAAGTGTGCATGGTTAAGAAAAAATGGTAGCTAGAGATTTTGTTTGGACTACAAACATCTCAATGTTATTATAGTGGAAAACAAGAACCCTCCTCCAATAGTTGTTGAGTTGATTGATGCTATCCATGGTGCCTAATGGTTCTCCGAATTATAAGCCAAGCCCTCCATTATTGTCACCATATAGAAAGGCGTATAAACTTCTTTCTAGTAAGCAATTCAATAAGAACAACACCAAAACTAAAGACATCACTCTTATTGGTCAACCAACATATGTTGTGGTACACATTGGATAAAAAATCTTGACTAACACATGGCAAGCAACCTATTCCACATAGGATTATTTCCACAAATCACAGACATCAAAGAGCCGCACGGAAAACAATCAAATCACGAACATAAAAAAAAGACCATGAGGAGGCCAAGGTCATGGAGCAAAAGGAAGGCAATAAACATGGCCAGGGAAGTGGCACGATATATCTCTAGCGAGGGAGGTGCAGAGCTTAGCGAGGTGGTGGCCGACCGTAGACTGGACCACTCAATGTGAAGCCACGTCGCAGGAGGTGCCGGGGAAGAGGGGAGCGACATGGTAAAGCTTATTAAGCAGGTGGGACACAGGGATGTTAGAGCTCAAAACTAGCCAATTATTTTCCATCTATGCAGCCAATTTCCATGATATAAAACAAAGATAAAACACATTTAAGTGCATCCAAACATCACTAATTCATTATTTTCCAAACAATTAGTTGTCACAAAGCAAAAAACTGATGCGGTGATGAACAAAACTCGCTTAGCCCTTCAGTCCACTTTGAAACTTCTTTAAATGTATCAGTCATGTTTGGTTGGCAAATAAACTTATGCATTTTTAGATTCATATGTCATAGAGTGAAAAATATGGCAATACTATCTTAGACATGGTAAAGTATGGCTCAGCCACACTTAAGCTTAGACACTAAATTAATAAGTTTTAAGTTGCCAATAAACTTAGGCAAAATTAGCATGTTTGACCACATTAGCAAGTTTGTGGCTATCAATTGGACCCCCCATCAAATTGAGAACAACCCAATGGTTATTAGAAAAAGGAAAGAACGGTTGAAAAAAGTTATTAGATAGTGAAGCCAAGTCTCTGGCCATGGCAGATCTGACCACTGCCACGGTGGATCCAAAGAGGTAGGCACATCTCCTCCTCTTCCTCCTCTAGATCTGCCAGGGTTCTAGCAAGCTCTTCCCCTCTTTCTTCTCAAACTCTGATGGGCATAGATGGGCCCGACCAGGGGAGGTAGGTAGGTCAGACAATAGGGATGATGGTTGGGCAGTTTATAGGAGCTGGTAATGGTAGGGGCGGATGGACCAAGTCAAAGCGGCAGAGGCTCGCTAGAGTTGGAGAACATGGCAGCGATGATGGGGGTGCGAAGAGAATAGGGTGGTCGCTCATGGGCGCTAGGGTTCATTGGGGGTGGCGGCGGCGGGGACGATCTCCTACGGTGGCGTCTAGAAGTAGAAGAATAGTGGCCATTAGATCTTCATCCTACGACCAAAAGTAATCATGTCTCAGAACCAAAAATAACAAATGAAGCACATGAAAGACAGATGGACTCTACTATAATTCAATATTACCCATTGATTTATCCTACGACAAAAAATTGTGTGTTGGAGCGAGCATGGCCCACCAAATGAAAATATGTTGTACGCTCAGGGCAGGCCCACTGAGGACCAGATCCACGCATTGTGGTGTCTAAGGTGCACGGTTGAGTGTTTGTTTATATGTGATGACAGATCCACTACTCTAAGGTAAGATAACTGCACTCCTTGCTTATATGTGGCAGCATATTCACTACTTGATGGCCATCTAGGCAGCCAATTTCCATGATACAAAACAAAGACAAAACACGCATAGGTGCATTTAATGTTCACTACTTTTCCAAACAAACTAGTTGTCACATTTAGAAACAAATGCATTGACCACCAAAACCTACTTAGGTTTTTAGTCTGCTCTAGAATTGCTTTAGTTGTATGCAGTCATGTTTGGTTAGCATTTAAACTTATGTAAGATCTTTTAGCTTCATATGTCATCGGGTGAAAAATATGGCAATACTGTCTTAGACATCACAAAGTGTGTCTAAGCCACACTTATAGTTAGACAAGTTTCACCAAAATAGTAACTTTTTGGTTGCCAATAAACTTAGGCAAAATTAGCGAGTTTGACCAAATTAGCATGTTTTAGGCTCTCAATTGAATCCCCCCCATCCAATGAAGACAATCCAAAGGTATCATTGATACAAAAAAAGGGAAAGAAGGGTAGGAAAAGTTATTAGATAGCAAGCCAAGTCTGTGTTGTTAAGAAAAAAAGATGGTAGCTTTTTTTTAGAATGAAAATAAAAAATATGGTATCTAGAGATTTTGTGTGGACACTAGAGACATCTTAATGTTGTCGTAGTAGAAAAAAGAAAAACAAGCACCCTTAGCTTTACTTTAACCACGGATCACCGTCAAATCACCAAAGAGATGGTGTTCCCCTAAACCTTGCTATCATCACCGGAGATGTCTGCATTCGCCACACCAGAGAAATCATCCCTCGCTGCTGGCATCGGAGATGTCACTATTTCCCTTACTGGTGTCCAAACTTTGCTCACCAGGGATGTCCATAGAGGCATCAAACTTAAAGAACTAGGTGACTTTTATTTGCAGCGAGCTGAATAAAGTGCTCCATGACTACTGTTACAAGAATCCTTGGGTAATGATCTTCCTCACATCCCTTAAACCTCCGTTACCTAGAAAATGTTCTAGCTTTGTGCTCTGTGTTCCCATGCTCTGGTCTTCTCTATGCTCTCTATTTTTTTAATCTTGTTGTCTCATGTGCCTGGTAGTACTGCTTTGTGACTTGGTACTTTGTTAGTTAGTGAGGTATTTGTGATATGCTTCTATGCTGCTCTGTTAGTATAATATATTATTTGTGCTGATGGAAACACCCACAAACCCTCTGTTACTTTTTTGTTTTATGATATACTGTAATGCCCAGGAAAAAAATAGAAAAAATAAAGGAAAGGAACAAAAGAAAATAGAAATAAATAAAAAAAATAATAAAACGAAATTACTGTAGAGCGGCTACAGTAAAGGGCGGCCCCTTGTCTAGTCGGACACATCCTCCTGGCCTTGTGTTTTTTTCTTCTCCCTCAACCCTACGACGTTTCTGCCCAGCAGCTGTCGTCTCTCTCTTTGCCATGATCTGAGACCGAATAGAAAGGAGAAGAGAAGGAAAAGAGAAGGTGAGGGCCGGGCCTAGGGTTTCGCCGCCGCCGCCGTCAACGTGCCGTTCTCCGAAATCGCACGAGAAGGATGCCATCGGAGTGACAAGGAGATCTCGAGGGGTGTCGTCGTACTTGTTGTGATCTGTCTAGGTGAGATTTTATATCCTAATCTCTTATTTGGATCAAGTTTCATCGATCAAATCATCTCTAAGAAGCCTTTAGTTGGGGTAATTCCCGAAATTAATCTTGCCCACGTTCTGGAACCTGCCAGATTGTGCAGTCTCTGTTCGTCGCTATTTTTGGGCATCTTAAAGGCCTCAATAAATTTTGGGCCTGTAGACTTTTTTGTAGAGGACGTTGTCATGTTTCTTTTGACGCCAATATCATACTCATAGCCTTCGTAATTTGGGAGATATGAATAGTTAGAATTGATTGTTTTCTAGTGACGAGAATCTAGACAGTTATAGATCAAATTAGTTTTAGACTATTTAGATGAATTAATTTGATCTTGTAATCTGAACGAAAGTGGTAGTGTTTTTCTTTAGCTTTCTAGATTGGTAAAATTTATATTAATTGAATTAGTATATCTTTAGTTATGATTTTTTGATATCTGACGTTCAGTTTTGAATGTTAGAAATATTCAGTTATATTCTATGGTTAATTAGACCATCTTGGAGGCCTCAAATGCAAAATATTATAATACAAGATTGTAGAAATTGAGTTTTTCATAATCTGGTAAATTTTGGAATTTTTTGGATGTGTATTCCGAAGTCTATAGAAAATAGAAGAGGTAGTGCTGCTGTCTTAATCGGTAGCGCAAACGGTAGAGACTTGAATGTCAGGTTTGGGGTGAGTTTTTGTTGTTATTCTTGATTATATGTTGGTGCATATACTGAATATTGTTTGTCATCAAGCGGTAGCACTTTGGAACGTCGCTAGTGCCTTTGATCTACTTCGGTAAAGAGGCAAGTGAATGTAGCGGTGGTTTGCTACTGTTTTGGCTTGTTATTTTCATCACATACACCTTATTGTTTATAAGAATGTCATCCCTCTAATATCCTAAACATTTAATCTTGATATATTCTGTCTGATTTAACTGTGGTCTTATTTAAGTCTTCATGGTGACATCATTATTTCATATTGTCATTTGTGGCTAGCCCAAAACCTTGAAGTGAAGTGGAAGTATCATTGGAGGTATATTGATTTCATGTAACATGCCAAGTGCATTGCATCATTCATTGGCATTGGAGGTTATGTCTTGACCTATGGTCATGACTGTACCAGTACGCATCATGGGATGCAGCTCCACAGCTTGTTGGGTGTGTAGGCAGGAGATATTTTGCATTGCATTCATATGCATTCAAGAAATATTTTGAAGGTTTTATGTCTATGATAGTATGAAGTATATTGAAGATGTTATGTGTATGTTATTATGAAGTATATTGAAGGTGTTATGCTTTTGTTATTACGAAGCTCTATCATCTGGCTATTACCAAAATTGGAAGTCACTCATTTTATATTAATATTATATTTTTATATTAAATTTATGTTTAATTTAACTTGTGGTTTAAATAACTTGTCAAAATAAATTCGCTTGCTGAGATATTTCATCTCATTCTTGTTTTACTCAATCCAGGTACTTGATGCTTGCTTGGAAGGGAAGGGGCACACACTTCCTCTTTAGGAGTCTTCATGTCTTAATACAAAATAATTTGGTTTTTTCATGAGACTTAGAAGTAAAATGTTTAAAGAGTGGTTGTTAAACTTTTCTCATTGGAGCACCACATATTTGTGTTAGAATGTTCCTTGATGACAGTTTAGTTCCTTTGGTTATATTTATGTTTTGTTTCTGTGTTGCTTTATATTCAAAGGAAATGCCACCAAATTCTTTATTTGTTAGGTACAGCTGTTGTTGGTGTTTTTTAGTGGCATCCTGGGGTGCCTGTAAAATTTTAGGGTATTACAGTTGACATCAGAGCTAGTTTTAGGTTCTCAAAAATTAAATATTAACTTGACACACTTGCACATGTAGGCTGGGTATGGGTTTGTAAGTCATGTATAGCTTTCTAGAGTTATATCTTTTACTTGAATTTCTTGATGTTGGTATTGCGTGTATATAATTGCTATCTTTAATTATGATCAAGAGCAAATTTTATTTGCTTTGTTTATATGTACTTTTATTGATGTTTTTTTGTCCTATACTTGTTGAGTTATGATGTATTTATATTAGTTGTTCTTACAATTATACATCTATCTAGTTTTTTTCACTATGATATTTGTGCATAACTATGACATTAATGTGTTGTAGAATGTATTCATTTGAGAGGTGACAATGATGAGATGTTACATCCTTGTTTTGCTAGCAAAAGGATTTGGAAACTCATAGGGTAACTATAATTTAGTAGTGTAGATGGGTGGAGTGGAGGGGCCCACAATACCTTATCTAGACTACTTTGTGAGGTTTGCCCGAGTGCTAGGTTGACCCAACTATTTATATTCAAAGGAAATGGTTGAATGACAGATGGGTTGGCCACCATCCTGTGCATTATAACTATTTGCTCTTGATATATTAAATGGGTGGGTCATTGTGTGCCTTGTCCTATAGATTGTAGTGGCAATGTTTCAGCTTGACCCTAGAATGGTGTAGGATTTTTTTCCCTATGGTGTTGGTGCAGATCATATTGGTTTAGTGATAAAAATAAATCATTGGAGTTACAAGTGATTTTAAAGGTTAGATGCAATCATGAGTTATTTTGTAGGGAGCATGATGGTTATCTAGTCCCTAGTATCTAGGTATGCGAGCTTACGATTGATAATGTTTGGGTTGAAGTGTTAATTTGAAGCCATATCTTTATTGTGTTTTATTGAATGATGATTTTGTTAAGTTGATTTAAAGTATATGGTTTTGTTTTGGGTTAACTATATGGAGCAGTACATAAGCTCTAGAAGTCATATTTGTTGCTAGTGGATGAATAGATAGTTGCAGGAGTTGTATTGATTGATTTAACCTTTGTGCTCTAATATAAGCCTATCTACCTTAAGAAGATGTTTAAGTTTTTTTTGAATATGTGAAGTTATCTCCTTTGATTCCTTGGTCGAGGATGTTATATTGATTTGATCTAATTTTATATGTATGCTTATTATGTCATGTTTAACTAGCATACTTGCTTTGAGTAAAGAAGTCCTTGCATGTGTTTGCAATATAATTACTTGTTGTATTTATTTGTGTACCTCATTTATATGTTGTCTTTTGTTAGTGCTGTTCTTTTCGTAAGGCATAAGGTTTTAGAGTTCATGGACGAATTATTTTTAAGGGGTAGAATGTAATACCCTGATTATGAGTTATGTGTTGGAAAAAGTAAAGTGGCAAATGGTTTAATAGGAGTTTTAATGAGTGAAAAAAATATTTTTTATACATAGCTTGGATGGGCGATCAAATATCATGGACGCAAAGAGATTGTCAAAAGCTTTCCGTTTCACTACTCATCCATGTTGTACAGAGTTTGGACCATCAAGATATAGATATAAATATAGAAAGATGCAAGGGTGAAAAAAGGCGAATAGTACTGGTTACTCTAGCCTTGCCCTGGCTACCTTATGTTGGTTTTCCCTCTTTTGTGTTGGCATCCCTTCAGCTGCCCACCCTCTCGTGCCTAGAGAAGAATAGCAAAGAGATGAGAGAAAAATGAGAGAAAATTAGGGTTTGTCCATGGATCACGTCATTCTTGTTCCTCATCTAAAACCGGTTCATGTTCTTCTTCGGTCTAGTGGCGAGGATCACTGTGAGGGAGAAGGTGAAACATGAGAGAATTCATAGCATCTCTTCATGGATCTTGCTGTTGGGGTGACATCTTTTTTTGACCTATTGTTTTTGTTGGAAATCCATGCCAGAGTTTGACAAATTTTTTTGATTATTTGATAGGTTTGTGGTTCTAATCTTGTAAGTTGGCCCTACTATTTTCTTGATAGGTTGGGTGTTGTTTTAGGCTGCTCTTATGTATCTAAAATCATATAAAAATTATATTTCGGTAGGATACTTGAGTACCTTTCATTTGGCATAAAAATCACCTTCATAGCCCCGTAATTTGGGAGATACGGTCATTCTTTGATGATGCATTTGTGTTGTTAGAGTTTTGGATAGTATTACATACATTCAGTGTTATTATATCTTTAGTACAAAATCTCATGGAATGATATAAATGAAAGTTGTAGGTAATTTGATATGCTTTCTAGTTGTCAAAGTTCGTAACCTTTTGATAAATATATCTCGAGATATGATTGTTTTAGTGCTATGTTGTCATTCTATTTTGTGTATCTTAGGCTTTTCAAACACAAAATATTATAACATGAGAATTGTAGAAGTGTTTGTTGATCTTTTATATAGTAGGTAAAATTTATAATTTCTAAAACAATATATCTCTGGTTATGAATTTTGGAAGTTGATTGCTCCATTTTTTTTGTGGATGTTGATTTATGGGTTCTTTGAGGCCAATCTGGTCTAATACACGATGGAGTTCTTTGTAGTATATTGTATGCCTTTGCATAGTATTTAAACTCTATTTTTGTTGATGGCTGGGATTATGATTTTTTGTCAAAATGTTGTTGCTGTTATAGACAGAACATGTTTGTCAGTTTGAGGTTGTTTTAAGAATAGTAGTAAATAGAAAAATTGGAGGCTATTTTCCAAATTTGTATCATGTATCTTGTTATGGTTTTAAAGATAATAAAAAACACAAACAACAATGTTGCTGTTAGCCAAAAGTATTACTTTTCATTTTTGTTTTTCTCTATGGATTGGAGTGTAGCGATGCTTTACTTGTTATTCATATATGATTGTGTTTGTGCCTATAAGACAATGGCGAACTTATAGGTTGGATCAAGGTTTCTCTTTATTGTGTCTGTTTGGCAACTTGGTCAAGCTTGATATAATATTTATCCTTATGGAGAGTAGCTAAGGTTACACATGACCCTTTGATGTATGTATCTTTTAAGAGTTTGGTAGTCATGTTAGTCGGTCTTGTTTCATGATGAAATGTTTTGAGGTGAAAGGAATCAAATGTATTGTCTTCGCTCATAAATAGACACGTAGACTACATTGTATAAAGAAAAACTAGATTTGGAAAGAATTTGTTGTACATAGTTTTAGGGAGCCGCTTCAAACTATTAGTTGGTTAAAAGCAAATGTTGATCCATGTACTCACGGATCATCATCTGTTTGAATGTTATAACCAGAAGTTTGGTAATGTCTTCTAGGCAAATTAAGTGTGACGATGTATGGTCGCTATGTTGTAGTTGGTTGTTCCCTAGATGTTGCTTTGTCAATAAATTAGAGAATGTAGGATGATAATGTTTTGTGGACGTACTGTCATGTTCTTCGGTGTGGTAGGAAAATTTGATAATTTTGGTGGATTTATATGCTTGTCACTGATGGATGAGTTATACAGAAATATGAAATATGGTGCTACTACTGGGAAACTTGCCCGAGGTACATTTGACCATTTGAAATATAGCCCAAGTCGGCAATTTGTCTTCTTGCTTATAGAGCCTAATTCTATGAAGGGGATTCATAATGTCCTCCGTGTCTCTATCTTGAGAAAGTATTTGTGGGATCCCGGGCATAAGATCGACTTAGGGTCGATTCGGGTGGAGTAGGACTTGACTGTGAAGTGTCACCCAGTGCGTATCTTAGAATCATCAGAGCGTGTTCTAAGGACAAAGATTATTAATATGTGAGAGTTCTATGGACGAATCAGCCTGAACACGAGGTGACTTGGGAGCTTGAAGAGTAGATGTGTAAGGAGTATCCTAAACTCTTTGATACCGGTGAGTCCAATGTGGTTTAATTTTGCAGTTTATATTTTCGTGGGTTTCTGTCGTATATGCGGCAGAACTCGAAGACGAATTCTTTTTAGGGGGGAGAGACTGTAATGTCCAAAAAAAATAGAAAAAATAAAGGAAAGGAACAAAAGAAAATGGAAATAAAGAAAAAATAAAAAAATGAAATTACTGTAGCGAGGCTACAGTAAAGTGCGCCCCCTTGTCTAATTTGAGTTGGACACATCCTCCTGGCCGTGCGTTTTTTCTTCTCCCTCAACCCTACGATGTTTGTGCCCAGCAGCTGCCGTCTCTCTCTTTGCCATGATCTGAGAACGAATAGAAAGGAGAAGAGAAGGAAAAGAGAAGGTGAGGGCCGGGCCTAGGGTTTCGTCGCCACCGCCGTCAACGTGTCGTTCTTCTCCGAAATCGCACGGGAAGGATAGGAGATCTCGAGGGGTGTTGTCGTACTTGTTGTGATCTATCTAGGTGAGATTTCATATCCTAATCCCTTCTTTAGATCAAGTTTCATCGATTGAATCATCTCTTTAGGAAGCCTTTAGTTGGGGTAATTCCCGAAATTAATCTTGCCCACGTTCTGAACCTGTCAGATTGTGCAGTCCCTGTTCGTCGCTGTTTTTGGGCATCTTAAAGGCCTCAATAAATTTTAGGACTATAGACTTTTTTGTAGAGGACTTTGTTATGTTTCTTTTGAAGCCAATATCACGCTCATAGCCTTCGTAGTTTAGGAGATATGAACAGTTAGAATTGACTATTTCTAGTGATGAGAATCAAGACAGTTCTAGATCGAATTAGTTTTAGACTATTTAGATGAATTAATTTGATGTTGTGATTTGAACGAAAGTGGTAGTGTTTTCTGTAGCTTTCTAGATTGGTAAAGTTTATATTAATTGAATTAGTATATCTTCAGTTATAATTTTTTGATGCCTGACGTTCAGTTTTGGACGTCAGAAATATTTAGTTATGTTCTATAGTTAATTAGACCATCTTGGAGACCTAAAATGAAAAATATTACAATACGAGAGTTGTATATAATAGAGTTCTACATAATCTAGTAAATTTTGGGATTTTTTGGATGTGTATTCTGAAGTCTATAGAAAATAGAAGAGGCAGTGTTGGTGTCTTGATCAGTAGCGCAAATGGTAGAGACTTGAATGTCAGGTTTGGGTGCATTTTTGTTGTTATTCTTGATTATATGTTGGCGCATATACTAAATATTGTTTGTCATCAAGCATTAGCACTTCGGAACATCGCTAGTGCCTTTGATCTACTTCAGTAAAGAGGCAAGTGAATGTAGCGGTGGTTTGCTACTATTTTGGCTTGTTATTTTCATCACCTACACCTTATTGTCTATAAGAATATCATCCCTCTAATATCCAAAACATATAATCTTGGTATATTTGGTCTGATTTAACTATGGTCTTATTTAATTGTTCATGGTGACATCATTATTTCATATTATCATTTGTGGCTAGCCCACAACCTTGAAGTGAAGTGGAAGTATCATTGGAGGTATATTGATTTCATGCAACATGCCAAGTGCATTGCATCATTCATTGGCATTGGAAGTTATGTCTTGACCTATGGTCATAATTGTACCGGTACGCAATATGGGATGCAGCTCCACACCTTGTTGGGTTTGTAGGCAGGAGATATTTTGCATTTCATTCATATACATTCAAGAAATATTTTGAAGGTTTTATGTCTATGATATTATGAAGTATATTGAAGGTGTTATGTGTATGTTATTATGAAATATATTGAAGGTGTTATGCTTTTGTTACTACGAAGCTCTATCATCTGGCTATTACCAAAATTGGGAGTCACTCATTTGATATTATATTTTCATGTTAAATTAACGTTTAATTTAACTTATGGTTTAAATAACTTGTCAAAACAAATTGGCTTGCTGAGATGTTTCATCTCACCCTTGCTTTACTCAATCCAGGTACTTGATGCTTGCTTGGAAGGGAAGGGGATTAGCAGCACGTCACACACTTTCTCTTTAAGAGTCTTCATGTCTGAATACAAAATAATTTGGTTTTTTCATGAGACTTAGAAGTAAAATGTTTAAAGAGTGGTTATTAAACTTTTCTTATTGGAGCACCACATATTTGTGTTAGAATGTTCCTTAATGACAATTTAATTCCTTTGGTTATATTTATGTTTTATTTTCGCGTTGCTTTATATTCAAAGGAAATGCCGCCAAATTCTTTATCTGTTAGGTGCAACTGTTGTTGGTGTTTTTAGTGGCATCCCGGGGTGCCTGTAAAATTCCGGGGTGTTACATATACTTCTTGTGTTATTGTTATTTTACCGAATTGTTCATTCTTCATTTATGAATTAGTTATTTGTGAATGCCACTATACTACTCGTTTAGTATAATTAGGACATTATTTGTGATACAATGCTAGGTTAAGTTAGTATAAATGTATAATTAGGACATTATTTGTGATGCAATGTCGGGCTCTGCATTTTTTATACTAATGTGTTTCTTAATAGGCTGCTTAAGTATTCTCAACCTTTGCGCTTATTGTAGGAATCAAGTTACAAAATTGACATTGTTTGCGGAATCATGGAATCTTCCAGATCCTTTTGCCACCTAAATTTGTATCATGTCAACTTTCTGGTGAGCAGAGACGAAGGCGAAGCAAACGATTCCAGGGAGCGCAAACTCTTCTTTGCTGAATTCTGGGAGCCAAATTGTTCCCCAGATCAATTAAAGTTGCCCAACTGTAGCCTTCTACCTGATTGCTTTGCATACACTGGTGAGCCCTCATTCCTTGTACTGAAAAGCCTCAATGTAGTATAAATGTTATTAACATGGCAAGCATCACAATAGGAAAAGAAAAACCATGGTGAAACACCAAATACAACACAGTTTATTAGCGTGAAAAATGGTTGTTTAAGGCATTTGCATTTCTAGTTTCTCATGTATTTGCTATTTGGTTGGAGCTATGAGAACATGTTGATGCACTATCTGTGAGACTGAAGGAAGCATGATTGTGCATCCACCATCTGGAGGCCATTCTGGCGACATAAAGGGCTTGGTTGATTTATGCTCTGATGTTGTGAACGACACATACAAGGTTGGTTCCAATGAAGCAGACACTGACAACTTCCTTGAGCTGGATTCAATACTTTGGGCACCCACTGTATGGACCAACGGGCATCGGTTCCAGGACTTCCTTTAATGTGAGCATGAACGGTTACACAATTACATGCAAAAGGCAGTGGCAGGGTCTGCGATACATAGTGCACGTGCAGCGTGGTGGTCGGACGAAACAGTCTTACATGAAGCACTTGTCATGAGCATTAGATTAGTATGTGTTTGGGCATTGTCAGCATGATATGTAATTGTCGTATTTCTTGAATCAATATGTATGGAGAAGAGCATTTAAGTTAGTTGTGCTATTATTGTGCTATGTGATCATGTTATCATTTCATTTCAGCAATACGGGTTGCATTGTATGTCACCTTATATCAGTAGAATTTTGTATACATAATTATGCTTCACATAGATACGTCAATATTATTGTTCTGCTTGCTAAAGGAACAAAAAGGCCGGCAAGAAGCTCTGCAAACCACTAAAGAGTGAGATTTTTATATTACCCAAACATTTTTTGTGAAGATATTAGCCAAACAATTGGCAAGCAAATCTAAAGTTTAACCCTGACAACAAATCCTATTTTCAACACTTACAACTCAATCATATGCAATTTTTTCTCGAATGGGCAGGAGGCCTGCACATCAAGTCTACAACATGCACATTGCCGGGGCAAGTGCACGGACTGGTTGGGGCAACGTCAACGACACATTTTATCCACTATAACATTAGTATAGCACAATATCCATTAATGTTAGTTTATAGTAGTTAATCTCTTTGAATTGTATAAATAGTCAAATTTCATTCTAAATTAATAGTTCCCGCAGCAAGTTCTCCTAGTTTTATAAAAAGGGAAAACATATAGATAGATATGTAAACTGCACAGTTGATAGTATATTTGCTAGAACTTCATTAGTTACTGTGCTCTTTTGAAACAAAATGATTAGAGATTTGGAAATCCTAAAAAAAGTAGGAGACAAGTCATCACTCGCTGGAACTAAAATGATGAGCAAACACAAACGACAAGAATTTGTTTCTCATTTTCTCAACTATTGTGTACAAACAAGCTTCTATGGCTCATACTACAAAGTTGCATAACAGTATCTTGATTGAACTTTATAGATTGGATTCGCTTGTATGGATAGAGTAAACTAAGAACAAACATGTTGCATATCCGTAATCATGAAGGCGCACCCTTGAAGGAGATGAAACTCAAATTTTAGAATGCTTGCTAGACAGTATCGATGCTACAAAAGGACAACGGCATTGATGAAGATGTTGGGTGAAATGGCATCAAGCTTCTAGCGTCCTCTGTGACAAGTGAGCGCCACAAATGTTATAAGGTAAATTCTATAGGACGACGATTCCCTTGACAATATGATACGGTGCTGAATGTTGGCCTACAAGAAGGCAACATGTCTAGCAACTGAGTGTCTACACAATAGGGTTGGGGCGGCACCAATTGAGAAGAAATTGATTCAACATCAGTTCAGATGGTTTGGACATGTCCAACAAAGGCCTCCTGAGGCACCGGTGTGTAGTGGGCTTCTAAATTGGGTCGATAATGTAAAGAGAGGTAGAGGTCGACCTAAATTGACTTGGTACGATATTAGCCCAGCTTGTCAATTTGAGGTAAACACCTCTCTCACAGATTTAATTGCATGCATTTGATGACATTATTCTGTGCTCCTCCACTTAGGACTGACCACCATGTGTCCCTGTCGTGTCTCTTCGATTAGGTGCATATCTTAAAAATATTGAATTATCTAGATCAATCTAGTAAGTTGGAAAAGATCTTAGGTGAACTCAATTTGTGCATATAGCAGAAGGCTTCTGATTATTTTGCATTTCATATGATTAACATGTTAGTGGAAAATGTTGGCGAAGACATATGAATCTTTACATGGTTGCTATATGGTCGGCTTTGCTTCAATGAGCGGTGCATACACGTGATGTGAATTTTTCCTATTCTATTGTTGTGTGGATTTCTTTAGTGCAATTGAAGTATAGGTCAGATGTTTTTATCCATATCAATAATATGATTAAGCATGATTTCACGTTCTTCAAAAACATTGGATTCTAATATGAATGGATAAAAGGGTCTCATGAAGTTAAGCTGATGGTAATTACTTCAATAGAAGTTCTCTACAAATATTAGTCTCCTAAGAGGCTTGGTCTTATTATTGAGCAGCATGTGCACCCAACAAACAAAACTACACTTCTTGAACTTTTTGCATTCTACAACACCACTGTCATTATTGATGTCGAACATCAACAAGCTGGTCTGGGAACTGGACACAAAAGTAGAGAGAGTCAGAGGTAGAGGTGAGCTCCCATCCAACTATGTCTCCCCTTTTTATAGGGAAGATGAAATATATGTTGTTCCTTTTATTTCCCATAGTGGAGTTTGTATTTATAAGAATGACACTAAGGGCTACAAAATGGGCCCAAAGGGGCTGGTATTTTCAAGAATGTCACTGAATGCTACAAAATGGCTCCTAAACATCATTAGGTGAATTCCCAAGTTGTACAATTAGGCCCAAAAGATTACGTGGGGTCACTAACATATAATGCATCATAACAGTAGCCCCTTAGCTATTTGGTTTTGATCGAAGGTACAAAACCCAATAGCCGAATACAACAAGGTGTGGTCCTAGTTGCAGCTTAGATTAGGTACATGACTTTCATCTATACATGGATGGTTTAGGGACTATTTTTCCTTTAGCTAGTCTTCAGCTTGTCTTCCATGATGCCCTCTGCTCACACCTCAATGGCCTAGATTCTCAGCGACCTTCATTCATGGGCACCAACAAAAGCTCCGGTCGGGCGGATTGCTTGTCCAATACAATATGTGCCAACCCGTCTTGGCTGGTGCTTGTGACTAGGGATGGATATCGAGCCAGCACAACTCGTTATAGCTTGTTATACAGACGAGTCAAAAATCTAGCTCAGCTCAACTCATTAGTGGCTCAAGCTAGCTCGTTTGGCTCGCGAGCCAGAGCATAAAAACATATACATAGAGATTGTAAATGCAAATCTACAAAAAACACATCACATGTATATTTAAAATGAAATAAATAAAATATATACGAATTTACAATGGAAACATATAAGTATGCTAACATTTATGATCATGATCCATCATTATTCGTTGATTAATTCCACTGATTCATACAATATTTGCTATTTATCTTGGCTCGTTATGGCTCGCGAGCTGGCTCACTATAATTCGAGCTGGCTTGTTATAATACGAGCTGGCTCATTATAAAACGAGTCGAGTTTGAGCCGAGCCACTAACGAGCGAGTCGAGCGAGCTAGCGAGTTTCGAGTTTTTCGTCCAGCCTTATGAGATTCTTTTAAAGATGGCGATGGCGATCACTTCGCTACGAACTGTTGGCGAGGGCGAAGTCGAAGATGATGATTGATGGCTCCTCGGCCCCAAGGTGTTAGTGAGAGTGTCGAATGTGCCGATGGAGACCTCCTTCATGAAATGTTGATGACACCGAAGTCATTGTTCACATTGATGAATTGTTAAGTTTCATGTTTTTTTTTCAAATAATAGGCTATCTTTTTTACGAGGAGAATAGAGCCCCTCATTGCTTTTATGTTATTTCGGCGCTAACACCCATATCTTTTTAGGCGACAGAGGCATGTGAAATGAGCCTCTCGATGCTTTTATACTAGGTGATTCCCCATGCGTTGCTGCGGGAATTTTTAAATATGAATTTTAGTTTGTAAACAAAGAACTTAGAAAATTAATAACAATATAGCATACATTGGAATAACAAATAGTACAATGATGAATCATGGCATGCATAATAATAAAAATGTGCATTAATACTTGACAACCATTCTCGTAGTTAGTGCCTAAGGCAATGAGAAGGCTAATATGAATCGATATATTTTGATCAAACAGACAGTCATGTTATTTTTCTAAGAACTTCTATGAAATAAATAATCATCAATTCAGCGAGCAAGCAAGTAACCTTGTCACTTCCCTTGGCTCACAAAGAACTAAACAAATAATTATAAGAATCTACCACATAATTCACATCAACTAATCAATTCTTTCAATCGTATGGTTCATCTGATCCTTTTGCTGCCCACCGTATATCCCTATATAGTGGCTCTATCAATGAGATGTTTCTTTTATTCATCTAGTATCTTCCTAGTCTCTATAGTTATATTTTATTTCACCTGAGAAAAAAAACATATAGGAACGTTAAGTAAGAAGAACAAATATTTAGTTATACGGTAAAAAAAGATAACAACAAATTGTTCTTTCATTATATAGACTTGATCATACAGTAAAAAAAGCAATAATTGAAATTTCATACCGGCCAGATTGTAGAACTTTGTATGTGAGAGGGAGAGAGTGTGAGTACGTAAGAATTTAGTTCCAATCCTCCTTTGCGGCCAGTTTAATATATAGACAGGCCGGGTAGAGAGAGTCTATTAGTATTATTCTATACTAATTACTAAGAATTTCATCAATCCTTGGGTACAAAATAATAAAGAGGTAACCAATGACGAAGATGTAGAGCAATGTCAAAGCACATCGTGCATGCATCAATTAGCTATCCATGGAGGAACTAGTTTCCAGATCATCATTTAGTGGAGGAAATTAAAGTTGTGAAGGCCAACGTCTAGCTTAGGGACTTGATAGGTGAAATTTAGTGGTTGAACTAATTGATTTAATGAGACCCATGTGATGAAGTAGCTTAAGAAGATGCTGGAGAAATAAGCTAGTGGATATTATGTTTATAGGAGTTTAAAATTAACTCAGTGTGAACCCCATACTTTTTGATACTCAATGTTTTATAGATAGTTACGTAACACTTTTTCTGCCGTTAGAAGGTACACGCACGTTTGCTAGCAGTGGGGGACCTAGAATTTTACCGTAGGATATGCCACATAAATTTTTTTATACAATTCGATAAATCCATTCTCAATTTGGCAAACCATATTTTGATTCAGCAAAACACAGATATTAAATAGTGTGATAAGCCTTAAATCCAAAGATTAAACTAGAAACGGCTGACAAATAGTTTAAGTAAAATACTTCCTTCATCCTAAATTATAAGTCATTTAAATAAACTAGAAATTTAAGTTTGATCAAATTTATATGATAAGATAATAATATTTATGATGTCAACTAAGTATTATTAGATTTTCCACTATTTATATTTTTATAGTGTACCCATTTTGATGTTAAAGTTTTTATAATTCTCTCGAGAATTTTGGTCAAACTTGAGATGCTTTGACTCTCCGAGATTTCTGAAATGACTTACAATTTAGGACGAAGGGAGTACAAATAATTTAAAATATAGCTAAAAAAGAGGCTTATAATATTGCTCAACTTATACAACAATAATAATAGAGCAATTCGTTTCTAAAGCCTAAGTAGCATAGTTAGTATATAGAGGGAAAAAATAGAAAAATAATAATTGAGTGCAGGTTAGTAGTACATCATACACTAATGAGCGAGAAAATACAAAATTAAAGCACTACTTAGAAAATTGGAAAATAATTCGCGGAGGGATAAAATAGGAAAACCATTTGAATAAAAATTGATATGTCTCCTCTTCAATTGTGGGTAGCAAAGAAATAAAGAATGGCAATATTTGCCGATTGAATCGGGGAAACTATTGAAGGGGTTTTTCCATCAAAAACTCTATTCCTATCAATAAATAAGAATATAAAGAGAGTCTTTTAGTTGTTCTTAACAAATAGGAAACAATGCTGGGAAATACAGAAAATAAAATATTAAAATTCTGTATAGAATGATTGGTCTAAAACATGATTTTTGAAAGAAATGGTTAGATTTGAAATCCTGGAAAAACAGCAGGAGACAAGTCATCACTCCCTCGGTCACAGGAAGAGAGAGAGAGCGCTGGTCATCCCCTTCCTCGTGTTACCTCAACCTCACCGTGCTCCCGTTCCAGTCCCCTCTCCACTTTTTATTACACATCCCGCGAATTCCCGGTCTCGACGCGACCAACCACCTTCGTCAGTCACCCACGCGATCCAGCCAACCCGCGCCACCGCCGGCGCGCGCGTACCCTAACCACCGCGCGGATCTGGGAGCAGCCGGCGGCGCTCCCTCACATGGTCCCCGGCGGCGAGGGGGCCACCGGAAGGCGGCGCAGCTGAGATGCGACGCGACGCGGTGCCGCCACCCACCGCCCCCTCAGCCTCCTCCTCCTCCTCCTCGGCATCCCTCTTCGGCGGAGGCGAGCACCTGTTCGAGTCCGGGCCCAGCCCGCTCGTCTTCCTGCCCCTGCTCCTGATCCAGGGCGGCGGCATGGACCTCTCCCGCGTCGGCGAGAAACTCCTCAGCTCGGTCCGCTCGGCCCGCTCCCTTGGCCTCCTCCCACCGACCCCCGCCGCGCCCTCTCCCCGCCCCGAGGTCCTTCACGCTTTCTCCCTCCTTTCATGGCTTGCTCTCGCGCATTGTCGGATCAATGAGGTAGATAGAGGTCGCTCACCACATTTGTTTGGCACATTCTGTAGGTTCCAGAACGAGCTGCAGCGGCAGCAGCTGCTGCACGCGCGATCGCTGGGTTGCCACCGCATGAGAGGATCAACCTGCCGTCCAATTCGGAGTACTTGGTCTCCATCTATGGGAGCAACCCCCAGGGCGAGCCTGTGGAAGAGCTCGAGGAGGTGTTCTATGAGGAGGTGGGGGCTGCATTGACATAGATTTGGTTGTCTGCTGCTTTCAGTGTTGATGTGTTTCGAGTTTGAAATTTGAATTATTATCCACAGGAGTTTGATCCAATAAAGTACATTCTGCAAAGCATTCCGGACGAAGGCGGCGATGCCACCTATTTTGATAAGCAGGTTAGTAGCAGCAGCTTATGTTTTTCATTTCTAGGACATTATGTACGAAGTGCTAAGAGAACTTACGTGTACCATACTTTTGAGTAACGTGTGCATGCATAAGTGCACATAGCTAAATTTGTAACAGTTTCGTGTCGGTTTGAACAATGAGAGCTGTGACCTCTGCAGAAGAAACCGTTCCTGTTTTGTCGTTTAGAAGCATTCTAGTTATCCATTAACTGTAATTGGTACCAAATGTCCTGCTCCACCTGCATGAACGTGTGCTTCATAACCAAATTAAGTCATCTATTTTTCCTAATGTAAATCTTTCTTTTTTCAGTCTACGTTGAGATTAGCGCAGCTTGACAAGATTGCAGAAAGATTATCACACCATGTTATGGGTCACCATGAAGAAATGGGTATGTCTCCCACCAGAGTAGAGAAGAGGTTCAGTGTTTAGTTTTCTTTTCTCTGCATAGGATTGGATAGTTTTCAATTTCATGCCTTTCCTTTTTTTTTGTTTCCAACCGATACTTTTCATGAATTTTCATCTCCTTCAACATGTTCTGGTTTAATGCCGTTTAGCTATGAAATAATGAAGATATCTATTGCTGCTTTAGCCTCAGTTATGCTACCAAAATGTGATCTTTATTGACTTCCTTTTAAGGACATTTCAGATTACTGATATTTAGTTTTGGCCAGTGAAGGGGATGCAGTTAGTGATGGAATTAGAACAAGACTTAAAGGTTGCAAATGTAATCTGCATGGTAATATCTTGTGAAACTTTGTCCTTTCTGACATTGTTTGGCACCTTATTTTATATCTAGGACTCTAGGCCTTATAATTAGATCAATGTTTCAGAACGGACGAAGGCATATAACCTCTTCGAAGAATGAGGTGTCGAGGGATCTGGTTGTCAATGTAAAATCAAAAAAGAAACAAGCTTTGTTGGTAGGTGCTTGCTCTTATCTGTTATACCATGCTAATTTGCAGCATTTACTTTGGAAGCCTGGTGCCTGTTCCCAACCAATCGTTGTAGACCACTAAATTACTATCCTATTATCAGTTGATGTCTTGAGGAGAAAATTATTAGTGACATAGTAAATTCATATGCTTTTCTCTTCCAGTATAACTAGCTCTAGGTAAACTGAATCGAGGATCTATAAATAAAAAGATTTAGTTTTTGTGTAATGCAGGATGTTCTTCCTGTCCTTACAGAGCTTCGTAGTGCTCTAGACATGCAGATGGAACTTGAAACTTTTGTTGAGAAAGAAAATTACTTTCAGGTGAGCTTGATTTGGCTATTGTTATTCTATCTTCCTTCATCATTAGTAGACTTGTTTAACCTAGGGTGATATGAGCAGCTGTTCGTTTTAATCTTGCTATGATAAATTTCCAACCCATAAATTCCCTAGAGGAATATGGGTTTGTTGCTTTTCGGCCTGAACAAGCTTAGTATATGTGTTTATGTGTTGTCAAATACCAGTGTTCCCTCAGTAATAATTGTTAGGTTTCTAATGATATCTTACTGATGTTTCTAGGCATTCCAATTGTTACCTGAATATTTGCAAATTTTGGAGAATTATTCAGGCCTTTCTGCTGTACAAGAAATGGGACGAGGTATAGAGGTAATTATCTTTTTCTTTGTTCACCTCGTATAGCCTGTCTTCTGCTGTTGAGATATTTTTATCCTTAAACCTGAGAAGTGTGAGCTGACTTAAATCTATCCACTGTTGGTATGCTCAAACAGAGAAATTTCTTCTGCACCTTCAAATTACATTGAGCTATATGCATTTTTCACTCCAGTTGATAGATTCATATTTTATCCTTTTGATGACATTTCTGCTCTGACCATGCAGGCATGGTTGGCTCGGACAATCCAAAAATTGGACACTCATTTACTTGGTGTTTGTCAGATCTTTGATGAAGAAAACTATCTAACTGTGAGTGTTCTCAAGAATCTTTTTATGGGTTCTTGGATGAACATGGTAATTTTATCTATTTTGCTAGAATAACATTCTTTAACAATTAATCATGGATGTAGGTTGTTGATGCATATGCACTAATGGGTGATGTCAGTGGCATGGCTGAAAAGATGCAGAGTTTCTTCTTGCAGGAAGTACTCTCTCGAACACACTATGTCCTGAAAGAAATGTTGGAAGAGGTATTAAATTTTCTTTATTACTGTGTAGTTTTGCTATCCATATGATTGTCCGTGTCAATATTTTGATATTTTATGCTATCAGTTTTCTAATTGTAAAGTAATTGCAGGAGGTTGGAAATAATACGCAGAAAAATAGGTCTGTATTCAGCCCCTTGTCTTGGTTCAATGGTTCTTTTGGCTGCATTCTAAGTTTAAGTAAACTATTGTGACTTGTATAGTAGGGATATGGCTTGGAATACAGATATAGCTAGTAATTTGCGAGTCATAGCTTCATAGTTGAATTTATCAATGGTGGACCTGGATTCTCTTTTGTCTGTGGAAAACTTTTATGTTGTCCCAGTTTTTTTTATTTTTTTATTTTCTTTTTCAAAAGATTTGAAGTTTGTAATCGACACAGCATGCAGGTTAAGAAGAGATCTTGTCATATGTCCGGAGATTTTAATTGTTTAAAACCATAGACAATATCAGTCATAGAACCAAAGTATCAAACTGTATTCAAGTTTCTCTGAGCATTCACTTCACCAATGTTTTTTGTTTTGTGCAGGTTTACTTATAGTGATCTTTGTGTTCAAGTTCCTGAACCCAAACTTCGCCCCTGCTTGTTGAGAACCCTAGAGTGCTTGTTTTCATTGATGTGCTCATATTATGCTATTATGAGCTTTTCTTCAGGAGATAAGGTACATTTATTTTTCTGTCCACTTTATTGTTGAAATATTCATATCTCTCTGTTTAACAATCATGGATTTGATAAAAAAAAAATCTGCCTAGGCTCACGGTGTAAGTGCAAATAAATATGAGAAACTTGAAAGTTCATTTTTCTGCCTCACTGAACATATAAGCTACATTGTCGCATTGGAAAACCAAAAGGAGACAAAAATAATTAAACCTGCCAGAAGCCTACAGCTGAACAGGCTTCTTATACTCCTCCTGGTTCAAAATATAAGATGTTTAGGACATCCACATGGTCTGCAAGGTGACATTTTGACTAGGAATTTGTATGAAAATATGGCATTTCATAGAAAGTAGAAATTATGAAGGCGTGTTTCATGATTGTTGGAGTATAAGTGAATCACCCACCTTCCATCAGCTTAAGCTTTTGGGTTGAACTAGTCGGTGCATGCAACTGAATATTATATCAAAGCCAGAGGTCTCGAGTTCGAATCGTGGCTAGCGCAATTAAATCAATAATTGTTGCTCGCTCCTATTCCACGTCTGAGGCCTGAGGGAGCCTCCACATGAGGGGGCAGCATTGGAGTAAGTTAATTTTCCCACCATGCGAATAGCAACACCTATCTTAGCCATACTACGTAATTCTGCATATGTTGACGGCTAAAGTTTTAAAAGCTTGACCAGCAGGAATTCTAAAGCGACATATATTTTGAATTGGAGTAGAAAAGATGTCAAATGCTATCAGTTTAAAACTCTCTTGTTTGGTGGAATGGGGCAATTGTCCTATTTATTTTCTGTTGAACTTATATTCAATATATGGCGAATAATCTTCTGTTTCAGTATGAAATAAATCTGAGTTAATACTACCTATCATCCTATCCAATAACCTATATATACATATATATATACATATATATATACATATATATATATATATATATATGGATCTGATGCTATCTATACCTATACTAATTTTCAATGTAAGGTTTTGTTCTTATTCATGGAATTTGTTTCCTCTTCAGAATATTGTCTCTGAGGGCCCAGATCTAGCAGATAAGAATGAGATATATCAGAATAGCAGTGCAACTTTAGTTAATTCAGGAAGAGGTCAATCAAGTGCACCAGTCACTCAGGATGGTTCTGCAGCTGAAAAAAGTGATAGAGCATCATCATCTGAGGTCCGCAACCCTGATGCTAGTACATCAGAAACGAGTTCTCCATTCTATCAGCTTAGAACAGATGCTACAAAACTTGTTGCTCAAACATTTCAAAGAGGGCGAAGAAATCTTTGGCAGCTGGCAACAAGTCGCTTGTCTGTTTTATTATCTAGTTCAGCTGTTTGTTCAACTAGCACATACCAATTCCTGAAGAATTATGAAGATCTCATCATTTTCATTTTGGCTGGCGAAGCATTTTGTGGGTTTGAAGCTAGTGAGTTCCGCCAGAAGTTGAAGACTGTTTGTTTGAACTACATGGTGTCCTTTCACCAGCAAAATATATATGTATGTCAATAACTCTGACTCAGTTCTTAATTACTGGTGCTCAAAGTTGAAACATGTGAATTTTGAAGTGCTATCATCTTTTTAACTGTAGCCATAGATATAACTCAAAACATGTATGCAGTCCATGACGTGTTTGCAGTCTTGGAACATGCTTCGGATTTCCTTTCCTTTTCCCTGTTGGTAGTGGTGGTTTCATAGTAGCCCATTGTTGTGACTGATTTTGATATGAGCTACCAGTGCCCTTGTGTTTTCACAAAAGGAGTTTGCAGCTGATACAAACATTAAGTCATTGCAGCCACATTAGAAGGGTTTGCAATTGATATGTACCATAAGTCACTTCATTCACAGTATACTCTGTAAGAAAATACATTAATAATGACAGAGAAAACTAATGTGTATTTTCTGGGAATGTGTGGTTGCTCTAGTCAGTACTGTGTTTTACTCTGACCTTTTGGACTTACTGCAAAGGTTGGAGTTGCAAACTGTTAGCTCTCTATGCAGTTAGTCATTCTCTGAGTCTTCTGCATGTACCATTTTTTAACTTACGTGTTTTTGCCATTCGTCTGGCAGGCACTTAAGATGGTACTGGAAAAGGAATCTTGGACAATAATGTCTGCTGAAGCTTCACAAATAATTAGTTTAGCAGGTCTAACTGGTGATGGTGCTGCACTGTGCTCTCCTACCAGTAGAAGTCTCAAGTTGCCAATAAATTGTTACCATGGGAATTCAATGACAGCCAACTCAGGAAACGAAAAGCTCGGATTTGCTTCTTGGCTTAAGATTGAAAATCCATTTTCTTTTAAGCTAGAAAATGGCTCTGCCGAATCCCCAAGGTCCAATATGCTTTTTGACTCATCAGTTAGCAATAATCATGGCAATGGAAAAAATTCATCTTTGGATGAAGAGAATGAAGACCTTCTAGCGGATTTCATTGATGAAGATAGTCAGTTGCCTAGTAGGATACCAAAAACGAAAATTGTAAAAGGCAGTTTTTCTTCACATTGGAAAGATGGAGACATTTCATCGCAGACAGGCTCATCACTTTCTTTATTGAGGTATTAAATGCTTGTGTTAACTTAGTAATGTTTCTATGCATAGCTTCCTAGGCTAAATTGTCACTGGAATCAGGATGATGGACAAATATGCCAGGCTGATGCAAAAGCTGGAAATTGTCAATGTTGAGCTTTTTAAGGTTGGTTATGGTTATGTCATATCCATCATCGTGTAGTCAATTGTGGGAAGGGGGTGGGTGCAAGTTTGTCGAATATTGTCTGATAATGCTGGACAAAATTTTCAGGGTATCTCCCAACTGTTTGGCATCTTTTATCACTACATATATGAGACATTTGGGAACCTAGACAAGAGTCAAAGCAGCAAGCCTTTACCTGATCATCAATCATGTAAGGATTTAGTTCTTCACAGTGTGTTCTCATATACACATTTCGTAGCTATCACTGCTAGATGATCACCTTTCTTAATTGTCCTTACCACTACTTGCGCTGTACTCAGCTCGGCTTAAAGCTGCTTTATCGAAAATAACTCAAGACTCTGATCAGTGGACAAAGCCAAATAATCTTTTATATTCACCTTCATCACCTTTGTCAATGAATTCAACTTTCGGCCAAATGGATGTGATGCCTACTGCGCCTCCCAGTTCAATGTTCACCTCCTATAGGTTAAAGGTAATAATCCTATGTAATCCCAACTCATTTGCAGGCTTAACATGTTTTCTTGTATATGGAACTGAGTTGTGATATTTACCATGCAATGTTTCCCTGTAATAGACAAAAGTGAATTGCCTTTGCTTGTTTGACTTGAGCTTGTCTCATTTGAGTTCAACTTTGCTAATTCCAGCAGTCCTAAACTCTAAATTTTGAAGATATACCTTGAAGTCCACTGCAATGATTAATCTGCTCTCACAATTAATTAGTATTTATCGACTTATCAACTATTGATGACATGCTAACCCATTCCTAAGTTTGTTTGAAATAAAAAAAAATGGTTAGTGTTCAGCTTTTAGGCAATGCATTTTACTCATTTTTGTGGGACAATTTTTCGTTTTTAGTTTCCTGTTCTTTTTAGGAATTTCTGTATTGTTGCTGCCTTGCTGCCATAATTGAAGTGATGGTATGGCAGTACTAGCTTATTCTAATTGTTTCCATACAAGCATCACATGTAGGCCTGTAGCCTTGGAAGTTGTTGGAATGACATTTTTGGCATTCAATGTAGAAGGCGTTAGTAGTAGTAGGTGTTTAGGCTTTGAAAGTTCCTTGTGGACTTGCAACTCTATACTTTGTCCTAAAATAACAGTGGTAGAGAGTGGAGGTCAAAAGTAGCACATAACGTCTTCAGCAAATGGTGTGTGTACCATGGAGGTAAAATAGTGACAAGGGAAAGTATCTCGATGGACATCTGGATTGGATCCTTTTGATTACTATAAGCCATTGGATGTGTCCCCCATTATTAATGTAATCCCTGGCTGAACTGTAACTTATGGAGTCTAAAGTTACCTTTCTTCTTGGTCAGGTTGCTGTGAAAGCATAGCATTTTGTATGGCAGAATGCATTTTTCTTTATGCTTTGAAAAAAGATAATTTTTGCATGCCCCTGACTCCTTAGTTTCAGTGTCCTTGTTCTAAAAAGTGCATGTCAACTTGTTTTTCCCTCAGGAGAGATGTGCAGCTGCTGAAACATTATCATTGGTTGCTCGAATTTTGAACCGATCTAGAGCCCATCTACACTCAATATTGTCTAAAAATAACAGTTCTGTTGTTGAAGAGTTCTTTAGGACACTGGTACGTTTCTCTACTTTGGAAGGTTTTCATTGCTTATTTGGTAGTCCATAAATAGAAAAGTTGCAATGTAATTCCAGAGGTTACCTTCTGTGTCATAGGTGGACTCTGTTCCAGATTTGACAGAGCACATTCACAGAACGAGTGCACGTATGCTTTTGCATATTGATGGGTATGTTACATCATCCAATCCCTTCTCCCTTTTCATCTTCTCTTTGGCCATATAAATTTGTGTGGGATTTGCATCACCATTGATGCTGACATGCTGTGAGTAGTTAGATGGATGGGAAAGGAGCAATAGCTCACTTGGCTAGGTGATCAAATGTGGCACTACACCTAGCCATCCAGGTTCGAATCCCATCAGGAGCGAATTTAGGTGCCCATTTTCTTCTTATTAAAAAGCCACCTAGCTCCTCCTAGGTTGGTCGATTTTTTTTTTGTTAGATGGATAGTACTCCCTCCTTTCCAATTTGTTAGTCACTTTTAGGATTTTAGCTTTGTCCTAAGTCAAACTTCTCCAACTTTGACCAAGTTTATAGAAAAATGCATGAACATTCATTGGATACACCATGAAATATACTTTAATAGTGCTTTTATTTGATAATATACTGTTCTATACAATAAAAGTTGGACAAGTTTGAAATAGGAAACAACTTAAACTTACAATTTGAAGTGGAGGGACTAGTACCATAGCTTGATGTTTTGAATCACCACACATGACATATGTTACATGTGTGCTCAGTTGAGTCGCGGACTGAATGTGTTTTCAGGTATCCAGATAAGATCGCGAATGCTAAATGGGAGGTGAAAGGGCTCGGAATAGAGCACAATGGGTATGTTTATGCTTGAGCTTTCTTCAATTTGAACAATTTTGCCCCCTTTTTTAGTTTCTGTTTTGGCAGCTTTCCTACTGTTTGTTACACTTCCTTGAAACTCTCCTTTACCTCTTCATAATCATTTATACATTAGTTTATAGCAATTCCTAATCTTGACAGCCTTATATCCTTTGTTTTATGATTACTGTAGAAAGCGCTTTGTGGTAATGTGCATTCATTGGTTGTGGAGTAGACCATATGGATATATCATTCATGGATGTATATCATTTAGTTGTACTCTTGCCTCTTGTACTTAATCAATCAATTTGCATGGATTTGGTGTTTGTTGAGCTGGGCTGGGCTCTGTGGAAAATTGGCAATATATTAGGAAAAGTCCAAATTACTGCCCCCCCCCCCCAGTGTACTCACAGGAAAGTTATTTGAATAACCCCCAAAAACTTTTGTGACCATTTTACCCCTCTGGATCTTTCAAGTTTTGCAGGGTGATAGACGTGATCATGAACATCATAACTTATGTTAGAGAAAAACAATTTATGATTTTTTTTCATCATTATTATTTTTCTAAATTTTGTATCTGTAGGCCATAGGGTTCATCTATTATTAAATGCCTCAGCTAATAATGACGAAAAGTTCATAATATATTTTTCTAACACAAATGATGTTCTCCATCACCCTATAAAATTGAAACTAAAACTCAACTTATATACGGAGAAACAAAAAAAGGATAAACCTTACTAAGGGGTAGATTGGACTAACTGAAAGATCTGGAGGGGTAAATTGAACATAAAATCAGTTTAGAGGGTTATGTGAAAAATGTTCATGTGCAGGGGGAGTAAATTGGACTTCTCTCTCCCGCCTTTTCTTGGATTCCAGCGACCGTGTCCCCTCGCATGGTATTCAATGAATGGATGGTAGCTCTACCGTTAGCCTCATATACATACTCCATCAGCTTTTCCATTGAATGAGCCTCAAAGCCCAGCTGCACAGTGCCACCACATACTGCTGCTCTGTTTTTGCATGGTATTATAGCATGCAAAAACCGAACGGACGCCAGTGCATTTAAGATGCCACGGTGACTAAATGGAAATTAGTGATCTTTAGCTCTCCTTGGTCACAGTGCGTGATGCTTATACAAGTTAGAATTTTTTTTAGAGTTCAAGGGCGGCAGCCCAGCCTTTATATTAAAAGACCATCAGTTAAGCACATACATCATTCATAGCCTCAACAGCTTGACACCACTAGAAAAGAAAACCTCACGACACTCCGACTCCTATCAGGCAAACATAAGCCCAGAAGTCTAACACCTCCAAACGTACACAGCAAACTACACTAAAATAGTTCTGGAACACCAGCTAACAGCAAAAAGGAAGTTACATGCCCTGCATCATGCATCATGCAGCTCAGAAAAATTGATCCATTTTCCTTCCATCTGTGCCTTCTCCAGATCATCAGTCGACAAGGCACAGGCTTCTTCAGGCTGAGCAGACTCCCAGTCAGCACCAGCCAGATACAAGAGGCATTCCACCTTGTTGCTTATCTGGTCAATCCAGGCAGCCTTTGAGGACTTGCGGCCAGAGTCTTCAGCTTGCCCAAACGCCAAGTCCAGGACATGCTCCTTGGGGCACAGCGTGCTCCAGTTCTCCAGCATGGCAGCTACTTCAGTAGCAACATATACGCACTTTTCCACATCAATCCCTGAAAACTCAAACTGTTTCTTAGCTTCTAGATTCCCCACAGGCCAGCAGCACAAAACCTATTAGCTACAGAGAACTTATTGCTTAAGCACATAGTACCCACAGAAATGAAATCTAAACCTACTTGTTTATCTAGGACCTCAGACATGTCACACCAAAGCTGTCTCGCCACAGCAGTCAAAAAACAGGGTACAAGTTAGACTTTAGGACGGAAGGAGTATCTCGTTATATTTCTTTCAGACAAAATTGCACCTTCTGCCCATGTACTAACAAATTTGAAATTGAAGTATTAAACCCATTTATGACGTAACTGAATGTGTTGCAGGTTGTGTTAATATGTGACAGAATCTGCAGTCTATTACTTGTGTGTATAATACAGGCCACATGACTAAATGTACTTGATTCTTTTAGTATAAGAGGCTTGGGAATTGATTTCTATTTTCAGAATCAGAGCAAAGACTGCAGTTACTGCTGTGACTTTTTAATTGCACCACTGACCAAGTGTTTTTGTTATTTGCAGATATGTTGATTTGTTATTGGGTGAGTTCAAACACTACAAAACAAGATTGGACCATGGAGGAATTTCTAAGGAGGTCAGTGTACTAGAGTTTGTTCTGCTTCATCTTGAAAAGGATGATGTTCTTTCTATCTTATGAATCGTTTGATGATGAATTTACTGACAACGTAAATTCACATATGTGCTTCCCAGCTCCAACACCTTTTGCTAGAGTACGGCATAGAGAGCATATCGGAAGTTCTAGTTGAAGGTCTCTCTAGAGTTAAAAGGTGCACTGACGAAGGGCGTGCTTTGATGTCACTTGATCTCCAGGTCTTGAATTTTCAATTTAATATTTGGAAGTGAATGCCATGGAGGAACCCGTAGTGACGGCTTTGATTTTCTTTCAGGTACTAATTAATGGGTTGCAGCACATGGTATCATCAAATGTAAGGCCGAAGCTGCAAACTGTGGACACTTTCATAAAGGTAAGCAGAGCAAATTAGTGGTAGCCCAGTTCCTTCGGTACCTGGTTACTTAGTGGTAGCACGTTCTGATTGCCTTGAGCATTTGCCACTCTGCGGTCCTAGGGGTTCTCCATGAACAGCAGCTTCATTTGTGTTGATTTTGTTCTTATACTAGTGAAATTTTGGGCAAAGTGTATTGCTGTTAACAATTCTTGTGCCGATGAAACAGGCTTACTATTTACCGGAGACCGAGTACGTCCACTGGGCACGGTCTCATCCAGTAAGAACTCTTCAAGACCTCCATCCCTCTATGATCCTTTGTGAAGAGGTACAAACGAACTTAAAACACTGCTGTTTCTCAACTCAACAGGAATACAGCAAAAGTCAGGTAGTCGGGTTAGTTAACCTGGTGGCCACCATGAAAGGGTGGAAACGGAAGACGAGACTAGAAACGGTGGAGAAGATCGAGGCAGGGCCATAGATTCGGCAGGAGGTTTTTGGCGTGATTGTTTTTCTTCTTTTTGCTTCAGCTGCACATAGGAGCTGTACTTTTTTTCTTCTCCTTTTTCTTTCACCTTAGTATCAATTTTGTCGATTCTTTCACCCTCAGGCCATTCTGATGCTAACACCATCATATCAGGCCATCGCCCGCCCATCCAATGGTGTATGTATATTTAAGCGTTGACCCTGTATTATATGAAGCGAGTGGGGCGGGTTGACACTCACCAAAAGGAAAAGAACTGTATACCGTACATGGAACATTGGCTGATTAGTAATAAATATGAATCGTTCATAAATAGCAGCACCCCTTTTTCTCAGGATGTTATAGTAGACTGTTGCATCTCATGCCGCAGGTGCCTTTATGAACTGCACGGATGCGTCTCAGAAACATTGTAGCAAGTCTCTGGTATCCTGTAACTAATCAATGGCGCTGTTCTGTAATAGATTCATGTAGTACCCCATGTCTTAATACAGTCGCTGATGTACCCGTACCTAGCAGTATGGAATCCAAGCTTCTGCATTTTTATTACGGGAAGATTTAAGACCGGTTCAGGTCTGTTTCATCTCCGTATACATGCCTGCAGCTAGTCTGTTTTTCATCCGTATTGCCAGTAGTAGCCTTCGTCGTTTTGCTTGGGAGCTCAAGGGTGTTAATCACCGGGACCGACCTCGCATACTAGTTTGCACGGCCATTACATGTTGACTCTCTATTGGACAGCTCGAGGAGTCAGATGTTTAAGATTTGCGCCGCAGAACTTTCAATGCCGACTCTGGTCTCGTACGTGTGCGATCCAAGCCTCGGATCTCATATACTTTTATAACTGTAGTACATACACAAGTTTTTAAGACGAGTTCAGGCCCGTAACCTGTGTCGTCCGTGTTGCCATTGCCAGTTGCCCTCGTCGTCCTCGACCTGCCGCCGCCACTGTGCGAGCAGAGCGGCCGCGCTGGGAGTTTTGCCCGACCATTCCTGGGCGCCGGACGGCTGCTTGCGATGCTGCTGCTGCATGTCCACACGCAGCAACAGTTCGCGGAATGATTCCGCCCACGCAGCGGGGCAGCCGGCACGGGCAGCGGCCGCACCTGCGCGCACAGCGCTTGCAGGGACGCCAAAGCTGCAGCGGTTCCGGTGAATTCGCTGCCGCATGATTACCACCGGCTTGGCTCGCTCCGCTTGGCTCGGGATTCCTCTCCTTTGCTGGCTGCTGCTTAAACTTCCTGCTTGCTGGTCGCTGCAGAAGCAGGCAGTGGCACGGCGGATTGGAAGGCGTCCATGGTCCATGTTGCATTCAGAAACAGAACTCATCAGCATGTGCGTCAGGGGCGTCAGCTTCAAGCGTAGTATGAAGCTGATCAGCTGGCCAAATCATTCCAGTGGGGGAAAAAGAAAGTAGCGGTTGACCACAAGTCTTGTCTCACTGCGAAGTCTGTTTGGCAGGACTTCGGATTCTCCTAGAATGGCGAATGGCAGATTCTCTAGTGAGGCTAATAAAGTACTTCGTATGGACGTTTGATACGATTTCAGAAAGCATTTTGGAGAGGAACAGATCGATAGAACCAAACGTTCTGGCTCTAGTTTCTAGTTCGGAAAGAGCTTCAGCTTTGGGGCGAAACCACTTTTTTGTCATCCCATTTGGTAGGGCTTCTTAGGGCCTCTTGATAAGCTGGAGTCCGGAGCTCTTTTAGAAGGCCTACCAAGAGCAAGAGGGGCCAAGACCAAATTTGTGGCTGAACAGACCATGCAAAGATCAGCCCGTTCGTGCAATGAAGATTCAGCCAGGGTGTATATATATGATTATAACGCTAGTGGTACAAGTGAGCTTCTGATTACACAGGGTACATGGAAGAATGAAGATTCAGGGCATGCAGCTCCTGCCTAGCTAGTACGAAGTATTAAGCTTCACCCTTTTGACGCCATAACTGAACACTATCATCACATACACTGAACAGCATCTAGCAACTATGACAACTGCTGATTACTGATGAGCTATAGAGGAAATTAAACTAGCTATAGAGATATACGACGAGCTGTAGTAGTACAAGTACAGCAGTAAAAACCCAGCAGTACTCCTAACACCCCTACCATGAACCTCCCTCCTAAGCTGATGATACCTGATATCTGAGCTGATCCAGCCAAAACCACTTGGCCGGGCCCCTGCACCTAGCTACCGCTGCTACTCGATCTCTACTACTAGCTAGCACCAACTACACAGAGCTGCTACTAGTACTAGCTAGCTGCTCTTCTTCTTGGGCTCCGGCGGGCAGGCCACCCTCCGGCGCTTCCTCTGGGCGGCGGGCGACTTCTGCGCGGGGTGCGCCGGGCGCCAGAAGAGGCGTTCCAGCTCCTCCAGCCTCAGGCTGAACACCTCCACCTCGAACAGGCGCTTCCGGCACGGCGCGGGGGCCGCGGGCGCCCGCGGCTTCCGCGGCGCCGGCGGGCACGTCCCCGGCGGCTTCACCTGGCTCTCCCCGCCCGTCGGCGTCCGGCACCGGTCGTAGTCCTCCTCCTCCTGCTGCTGCCACATGGTCGCGGAGGCGGTGCTCTCCCCCACTACCGCTCCCGCTCCCGCCCCGTGCAGGAGGAGCGGCGAGCTGCACGGCGAGAACGCCGGCGGCGCTGGCTTGTAGAACTCCGGCGACGCAGACATGGCTGGCGGCTACGGGAGCGGATTGATTTGCTCGGGCTCTGTGTGCTGGTTCTTTGTACGAGTGGGGAGGTGTGGCCGGTGGGTGTGAAATGGAGGGAGGGAGAAACGAGGAATGGGCGGGGGCGGGAGGGAGAGGTTGCTTGAGACGCTTGGTTACTTCTTCTTGCGTTGGCTCATGTGGTCTGGCTTTTGGGAGAAAGGGCCCTTTGTTTCGGCCCTTTTGTATTGGGCGGGTGTCCTTTTGTACCCAGCACGTTCGAATCATACGGTTATTGCAGTTAGGTCCCTGATGATGATAACCCCAAACCCCACACAAAATCCTGCTGCACAGTGCACACAGCACACATGACACATGCATGGTATGGGTATGGGTATGGATACTCTACTCCATCGGGCCACCACTCGCTTCAATTATTAGGTTCAGTGTAGTGCTTAACAAAAATCTTTAGTCCGAATCTCACGGTACTTAAAAATCGTACTAAAATGCTTGCATTCCTAGCATCGTGTTAGCACGACCGCAGATGCACGCCCAAAGTCATCATCACAGCACCCTCTGTCCTTGGCTATCTTGAAAAAGGTAACCTTTCGCTCCGGATCTCCTAAAATATAAAAATCTAATCCCGATTATCGGTCGTCGCAACAGTGTCTTTGCTATAAAGCATGAGCTCACTCGGAGTTAATTGAGGTACTACATATGTTGAATAGACTTGTGCACGTTCCCACTCAATCCCTCCAAGAAGAACTCATAATCAGTTTCGATTGCACATGCATGCATGGTACTTCCTTCCTATTCCCGTCACGAAAGCCGGCACGCACCGTTGTTTGAAAATTTTTGACCATTGATGAAATATTTACGCTTTCTCCGTCACAAAAAAAAAGATCATTTCCACGAAAAAGTATATATTTCATGATATATCTAGTGATACTAATTTGATGTCATGAATATATTGATGATGTTTTATGAATCAATAAATATAATCAAACTTAAAATAATTTGACTTAAGACAACTCTAAAATTTGATTTAGTTTGGAAGAACAAAAGTAATTTGAGTTAGACCTCCTACACTAGCATATCTCAGATTAGGATAAGGAGGACAAACAAATAACTATACATTGGTTAATTAATACATTAAGATATAGATAAAACATCTTCATCATCATATAGTTTACAGGTTAGCAAAAATTTTATTCTTGTGGTTGTAGAGGTCTAAGAAAAGTAAAAGCTTAATTAGCTAGTTTGACCACCGAGTACATACTGTACATTCATTGTATAGGAGCCCCGGCCCGGTCCGCCTGTTCTCTCCGCTGATGGATCATAATGATTGATTACTCCTTGAGCTGGATGGAGCCTGGAGGTACATATCCGTTGGGCGTACAGTTGATTTGACCCAACTATTAGTTCCTCCATTTAAGCCAAATACAGTATTACTCTACTAGTAGTGTTGTAGAAATACAGCAATGTCAGGGACCTATCCGCAAGAAGGAGAGCGAGCAAATGGACGGAGGCAGCCGACAAGCCGATCATAGGATACCACATCGTCGATGGCCTAAAATAATCGCCGCCCTGCCTCTCCGGCTCCGCCCTGCCTGGGATTCCATACCATGAGCCGCCGCGAATTTCTGGATAGGCGCTGCTGACTGCGACTGCGGCCGCGGCCGTGACGCGCCCCCGTCTGTGTGTCCACCCAGGCGGGCACGGGCTCGCTCTCGGCGGCCCTGACGCGCGCGCGTGCCTCACGTACTTGGCTGCCGCAGCCCCGCCGAGCGACGCGACTCGCGCGAGCGAGCATCGGATGCCGCCGCCCGGCGCCCGTGCGCCTTGATTTTTTATTCGTCCGGCCACGTTCCGCCTGTCGCGGCAACCGGCCGCGCCGGACGTCGACGTGTCCCCCTGCTGCCGCGACGGAGAGCGCCGCAGACAGACGCGAGCTCAGAGTCAGAGAATCCATAGCGCTCGCATCTTTTCTTTTTTATTTGAGGAGAAAATCATGACAGGTACTCGTCGTTACCGAGCGTTACTGCTAGTGCCAGCAGTGGTACTAGTACTTTAGTTTTTTTAAATGGGCTTTTAATTCTAGTATTTGATACTATATAAAAAAAATTTCTCGTCACATTAAAATACCGGCACATGTATGAAGTATTAAATATAAATTGAAATTAAAAACTAATTGTACAGTTTGGTTGTACTTTGTGAGACAAACATTTTGAGTCTAGTTAGTCAAAATTTAAATAAATTTTACTAAATATAAACGAAATGTTATAGAAATTCTGCTACAGAGAAACTAACAAGGCCCTAGTACAATTTTTGAATATTGCGTAGAGAGAGAGGGGAGGTGCCTTTCGCTTGATCAATCGAAAGTTTGTCGTATATGACATGCGCTCGAGCAAGAAAGCCTAATAAGCCGAGAGTTTTCTTTTTACAACTTAATAAAGCCGAGATTTAATGAGTATGACGCCCGGAGAGAGAGGAGAAGGCCGTCTGCTTGTTTTTCATCTTTTTCTTAAGCCGTGTGCACAACACTCATCTATTTAATTTGATCCAATATCCTAGTATCAAATTTCAATACGACGACATTAATCCTTTACTGCACTAGCTTTGAGCCTTAAAATTCAGTATTGCACTAGTACGAGCATTGTGCAATAAATTATACGTCTTGTAGTAATGCACGGATATATTTGCTAGTTTATACATGTAGCTAACATAAAAGAGAAAAAATATTTCAGTGTTTCTCATTATCTCCTCCACCTCCTGTCTCGCACTCCTCTTTTCCACCCCCTCGGTCCATCGTCTCTCACTCTCTCCCTTTTCGCATTGAGATTAGATATGCAAAGCTTTCACTGACGCTACATCACTTATGGCCTGGTGTCCAATAATGATTGTGTCGCGAAGCACTCTTGTGGGCATGTGGCTCACTTTGCACCTTTCTTAAACTTGTAGCATGCACACAATCACCACATATTTTTGGAGACAATCCCTTGTTGATTTCTCATACTGGATTAATTCTTTCTCCGTAATAGAAAGAAATTGTAATAGTTGATGATCGAATTTTTCTTTTTCTATCTCTCACTCTCTTTCCCATCGTACGCCCCTCACTCATCTTTTGTTCCTTGGTTACTCATTCCTTACTCTCCCACCATTCTCCTTTTAGGTTTGGAGCTGCAAAACCTTTTTTTTTATGTCACACCATTTATGGCATGGCTTGGCACATATTTGATTAGTAATCTTGTATCAAGTTTTCATATTGCACTAACATTTGTTATGGGACTTATAATATATTTGATTTAAGGTTGAGTCCAGCCCAATTAAATCGAACAAAAATAGCTAACTCTTTTAATGAACAAGCATTATGCAACAAATTATACACTTGTTGCAACATACGAGTATATTTGCCAGTCTAATATTAAAGTCAAAGCGGTATTCTTTGAACCATCATATATATTCCACTTTTCATAAATGCCTTCACACATCTCTTTGTATGGTCGGATGATCTAGACTCACAACCTTCTCTTGTATTGCCAATTTAGACCACACTAGCAGAACAGTTAGAACGACATGTGTCTAACCACGGAATGAAGCCGCTTTCCAATATTCTAATATATTGGAACAAATTATGTGATCCTTACGAAATATTTGAGTTACAAGTCATCCGGATGAGGCTACATAATAAAGTGCACATTCCATTTGCGACACCCAACATCTTTGCTAGCGTAGGAACTTCATCCATTCCATAATAAATCAATTCACATAATCACCTAAGTCAAAATTATCTTAAATAACTAGGAATAGACATCTATAACAACAAATAATCACATTGTGAAAATATATTTCATGATATCATTAGTCATATACTAATTTGATATCATAAGTATATATTGGTGCTTTTTTATAAGTTAGACCAAGCTTAATTAAAATTGTTTGACTTAGAACAACTTTAAATGTTGATTTAATTTGATACCATCTTTGTTTTACGAGAGAAACTACCCATACTATTTTAAACCTCGATAGGAGTACATTGTTGATGAGTGGGGTTTAGGCTTTATATACCTCAAACCCTACACTCGCTCACCGGAGTCTGGAGGGTATGAAGCTCGAGATCGAGGCTATTATAGTTGACGACCCTACACTAAGTGCGCGTGCGGCTCGATGTCGCTCGTGCTCCAGCCACCTTGAATTCCACGAACCTTGATCGTCTCGACCGGCCCGTCCGTACGTGAAGCGTAGTGAACTGCTGGTGCCTGCCTTCGTTCACCTGATCACCTCGATCGTGAAAAGCCTTGCCACTTCACTCTAGGCAGCAGCTAGCTAGTATTCCTGCTATATTCTCAGGTCTCTGCATGGGCAGATGCGTGCGCTCACTGTTCATCAGTGTTAACCCCACTAGCATAATCATGTTGGGATCTGTAAACAGTAACTTTCGTCGGTTCCACCATGTGGTAACTTCCAGGTCGGCAGTCTCGTTAAACTTTCGTCAGGATTCACTCGGAGTCCCAAGGGTGCACGTGGAGATGGGAAGAGAGTCAAGGAAGCAGGCAAGCGGCCGCATCGGATGCGGTTGCTGGCGCATGGGTTTCGGCGCCCGAATGCGCAGAGCTGCCGTGGCACTGGCATGGCATACTATGGCTGGAATGGGCATGGGCTGGTCAGGTCAGCTTCCATTTAACGCCACAACCGGAACAACCACCAGTATCTTGATCAGCTCAGACTTCAGAGACTCATGCTACGTCTCGTCTCCATGCTCCAGGCCAGGCATGTGTGCAAGCTGGAGCGCGGACCACGGCGCGCGCCACCACCACGACACGACGCGACCGAGGCCGGACAACGGTTGCCTCGTCACGTCTCGCGCCATGCGCGCGCGCCATCGATCGGGCATTCCGCATTCGGGCAGTCTTTGAAAACGACGAGTCTGTGTGTGTCTGTCGCGACTCGCGAGCTTTATACTACCGGCAAGTACCGGCGTGCCCATACTCTCACTCACTGAGCTCGAACGGCTGCATGCGCCCCCGCACGCCGGCCGCAGCCACCACCCGATCGATCAGCAGCAGCCTGCTAGCCTCGGATGCCGCCGCCAGCTTACTCACATCCCTCTCGGTCGGTGCCTGCCGTGGACTGGCGGCTGGCTGCTACAGCGCAGCCGCGGGAAGTCGGGTGTCGGCGTGACTACGTGTCCCATCCCAAGGGAATCACCCGTACTTCAGTCTAAGGTCTCAGGGTAGTCCCAACGGTAGATACCAAGCGTGAAGTCCAAGACAACCACGTCAACAAAAAATGATCACCAGAAATCATCTCCTACAGTGGTACGAAGTCACGATAATAAGGCCCTGTTTACGTCGTAAAAAATTTCAAACTGATAAATAGTAATTTTTTTGTCATATTTGATAAATATTATTTAATTATGGACTAACTAGGCTTAAAAGATCTCATGATTTCAAACTAAACTATATAATTAGTTATTTTTTATCTACATTTAATGCTCCATGTATGAGTTTAAAAATTAATATGATGAAGAAAAAGCAAAAAATTTAGAATTTAGAGACAATCTAAACAAGTCCTAAATGTTTCGCTCTTGTTTCCCTTCCTTAACTAGGACAATTGTCTCTAGCTGTTACTGAAAACTATTAATTGGAGTAAAAGTAAATTATATTTTTCCGTTGCTAGGAGAAAATATGAGTCGTCTTACTCGTCTATACCCCTTGATCGGATGGCTAGAGAGGTAGCGAAATTGATCGGGAGGAATTTAAATTATGGACCCGGAACTTATTTCTCTAAATCTTTAATAAAACTCCAAATGACAAAATCGTAATCTGGGTCTCGTTTAGATGTCGAAATTTCTAACATGAAAAGCACTGTAGCATTTCGTTTGTATTTGACAAATATTGTTTAATTATGGTCTAACTAGAATCAAAAGATTCGTCTCGTCATTTATAACTAATCTGTGTAATTAGTTATTTATGTTGCTAACATTTAATACTCCATGCATACGACACCGCATTTGATGTAATGGAGACTGAGCGAAATTTCTGGCTTTTTTGAGGCAACTAAACGGCCTGATTTCGCTGACCATGGCACGGCCATGAGCAGGTGCGTAGGTCTGAGCGCACGGCACTGCTGCGGGCGGGCATATGGCTGCCGGCATGGCGGCGACCCAAGCTTGGGGCGCGGGCAGACGTGTGCTAGAGGGAGACGCGAGGTGTCCATGAGCCGGTACAGGGGCAGACGACATACGGGCTCAATAAGACCCTCGAGAATCTATAGCACCTTGCTCATCGTCATCGTCAGCCGGTCGGCTTCGTTGTTCTGAATGCACCGCCAGGCGACCTTGCACGCCCTCTGCACCTCATCGGGGACAGCGTCGCCGTTCAGCCTGCGATCCCCGAGGCTCGTCACACACCCCCTGGAGAAGCTTGCGTCCGACAAGACCGGGAAGAAGACAACACCGCCAAATACACCATCATCCTGGGCAAGCCCATGTAACTAGTGCCACTGCCGCATTCTTCTTCCTGCGACTTCATCCTCTCGGACAAGTTCTGCGGCAGCAGCAGCCCGAACCCCGGAGGCGTACATGTCAACCTTGGGCGTGACAGGCATCGCGCTGATCCACTCTGGCGCGAGGTAGTCGATGGTTCCCTTGGTCGTGGCCAGGACCCGGCTGGAGTCCCTGGCCATGAGCTTTGTCATCCTAAAGTCGGCGATCCAGGGGGCTAACGACGACGCGTCCTGGAGGACATCCTAAGGCTCCATTAAATTACTATACTAATCCTATGCTAAAAAAAGGATAGGTGGAACTGCCAATTCTTCTAAGCACCATAAAATAGCTCGTAAAAAGGGTCAAGTTAGCGCTAAGACATCATAAGCGTAGGAAGTGCGGATAAGGTGGAGCGCGTCCGTTCGATGCGTACGCATGGGCGGATGGGCAGGACGCGTGGGCAGTGGCGCGGTGCGCGCACGAGGTTGGGCCGTCTATCCAAGAGCCCAATGACGGGTCCATCCGACACATCGGACGTAAGAGGAAGAGCATTACCGTAAAAGTAATACCGGCGTGGAGTACACATTTTTAGTTGTCATAATAATAATACTTTGAACATGCTCCTTGCTAGCTGCTGGGCTTAGAGCGTCTTAAATTTATTTCTTAAACTCTAAATTCTTGTTTGGAGAATTATTTAAACAAAAAATCAATTTATATATATTTTCACCCTCCGTCGGTTTCTCTGTGATGCGTACTCTGAAGAGTCATTCCCACTCACAATCAATAACTTGCAAGAAAATCAAAATAAAGAATATCAATATTTAGAAATCGTAATTGAAGAAGTTGGATGATTTGTTTGGCTAAAATCTCTATTTCTATCTACACAAAAGGGTTATAAAAAAAATTTCTTGAAGCTACTCTTTTAGACAACGTGTGCACTTTGAGGGTGGACATGCATGCTGGCTAGTTGGAGGATCTGTAAGTTTGGCGGGTCAGCAATAATCTTAAGAGTGGGAGAGCTCAATTACTCCGTATTATAACCTTGCTCTTGCGAGGGAGGGTGAGACTATGAGAGGAGGGGGGGCCCCGGGGGGTGATGGTCGTTCAAAAAGACACGTCGGGACTGGAGAGTGTAGGATCGTTAGATACCTAAGAAATCAAACAATTTTAACATTGACTAAGTGAAAATATTAATATCTATGGTACATAACAAGTATCATTAGACGAATTATTGATTTTTAGGATTAATAATTTTATTTGGAGGTACAAATGTTGCAAATGTTTTTCATTAAAGCTAGTTTGACCCGTAGCAACATTATTTTTGAAACTGGAAGTGTTGGTTAACCATTAGTTATCCATATCGATTGGGCATTATCCTCTTGATTTGGGTTTAGCAGTTTGAGTACAACGGGGATGGGATGGGTACGGCCGTACCGGGTGGTGATTCTTTACCCGGTGGCAGCACTAGCAACGGAGCATTTGATCCTGATTTCGTCAGCTCTCGTTTAGTTAGGTATATATATGCGTACCAAATACCAATCCGATCGTATCTAGTCATCTTGATCCAAAATATCTATACATGTCTACATTATCATCACCTATCTTGATCAATATTTGTATACAGTCTAGTATATTCACTGTGTTACAAGAGTGCAAAGAGCAGCCAGGAATAAAAGAAAGAAGGGGGGCATGCAGCTTCCGACCTCTGAACCTCACACACACAGGTCGCAGCGCACAGCCCGGGCCAGGTTTATGTCTACACGGGCTTCGGGCTAAGGAATATTTCGAATCACACAACCAACCCTTGGAACCACTATAGGTCGACTGTACTCATGGAGCTCGAGGCTTGGCTGGCTGGCGCCTGACAAGCCCAAACTGCGCGTGCGGCTCGATGTCGTCCACCCTCGCAGACACAAATGATTCCCCTCTCCGTGAACCGGTTTGCCCTCGTGGAAGGAAAACCTTACGACGTCACTCTTATCTCTATCTGTCCCCCACCCACGTCCTGCAGGTGGTAGCCCACCAATACCAAAGGCATTTTGCATTTCATCTCGTGTTGGGATCGGTAAACAGTACAGTAGCCTGACTTGAGGGCTTAGAATCGGAACCGTAACTTCTCAGCGGCGGGTAAACTTTCAGTTCTTCGCTCGGGCCTCGTTTAGTTATCTAAATTCATTCTTAAATTTTACTATACAGAATTTTTATTCTTCGTTACATTAAAATATTGGTAAATATATGAAGTACTAAATATAGATAAAATAAAAACTAATTATCTAAATATTTAGATAATTATTAACAAATAAAAATAAAATTACTATGGCACCTTAGCTTCTCCCGATTCCGGCCGCCGAATCTGCGATCTAAACAACGCCATGGAGTACGCTGGTACGCTGCTATGCATGCATGCACCTGACCCGTCCGAATCAAGAGGGTGGGGGGATGGAAGGCGTTGGCATAGGATGCGGGTCGCTGCGCATGTGTTTCAGCGCCGCGACGGCTGCTGCGGCGCATGGGTTTCAGCGCTCGAACGAATCCGCGGGGCAGCTGGCCGCCCGGGCGTCGGCCCAGCTTCCATTTACTGCTGCCCGCCGCGTTGTTCGCCGCTGCCATGCCAGCCCCGCCATGCGAGCCCCGGTTCAGAGTCCAGGGTTTGTATAGTAAGTATCTCGTTATACTGTAGTAATTTTGTTTTTATTTGATAATAATTGTCTAAACATTGATTAATTAGGCTTAAAATATTCGTCTTATAAAGTACAATAAAACTGTATAATTAGTTTTTTATTTTATCTATATTTAGTACTCCATATATATGTCGGTATTTTGATGTGACGGAGAATAAAAATTCTGCATAGTAAATTTTAGAACAAGACCCGGATTGATTGCGACTCTTGCAACGCCTCTGTCTCAGTGTGGAACGGAACCGAGGACCACGCCGACGCCGACGGGACCGGCTCCTTGCTTGCGCCGCCACCGACACGGCCCAACCCTTTTTTCTTCTCCGTCCCGTGCATGCTTGCCCCTGTTTGGCTCAGTGATCCAGCCTTTGTTCGAACGGCGAGAACATTGCTCCGCCGCAACCCTCGCGGGCTGTGGGCGAAAATGACGGGCAGGGCATCCTATGTGTAGAAAGCCAGAAAATTGCTGTCTCACAGCGACAGTCGACAGAAAAAGGTGCTGTCTGGGTCTGGCTATCACAGTCACCAGAAATCCGTTCTTTATTACTCGCTGATTTTGCTGCATCTTTTTATTGGGCCGTATTGAATGCAGCCCAGCATTCAATACGGCCCAGCATTCAATACGGCCCATAATTCAATACAGGCCTACGTGATACCGCGGAAGAGGAAGCCTGCTTTGTTTTTTTTTTTTGAGCAACGGATCAGGAAGCCTGCTATAGTATGGGCCCAGGCAACCCCCAAAATCCAATGGATTCAAAAACTCACGGGCTCCGTGCGCAACTGACAGTACCTTTCCCACACACTTCCACGCGGGCCCCACCACATCCCATATCCCCAAATTCCCCCTTCTTCCCCTCCAACGGCCAACGGCTGCTCCCCTCCTTCCGTGTCCGTCACTCCCCAGTCCCCACCTCCTCGGCAACTCCAATCCCCAACGGCCAAATCCGGTGGCATCGGCCAGCGCGCGGCGATGCCTGCCACCGCCTTCGCCTCCGTCGCCGCGTCGCCGTCTCCTTGGTCGCCACGCCCGCCTCCTCGCCGCGCCCATGTCCGCGTCCGCCTGCCCCCGCCGAGAAGCGGAAGCAGCGCGGGCGGTGGCGGGGGCGGGGGCGGGGGCGACGAGCCCTCCACCGCCACCCCGTGGGCGAGCCCCGACTGGCTCACGTCCCTCTCGCGCGCGGTCGGCCGGAGCGGCGGCGGCGGCGGCGACGACTCGGGGATCCCCGTCGCGTCCGCCAAGCTCGACGACGTGCGGGACCTCCTCGGCGGCGCGCTCTTCCTGCCGCTCTTCAAGTGGTTCCGCGAGGAAGGGCCCGTGTACCGCCTCGCCGCGGGGCCGCAGGACTTCGTCATCGTCAGCGACCCCGCCGTCGCCAGGCACGTGCTGCGCGGCTACGGCTCGCGCTACGCCAAGGGACTGGTCGCTGAAGTCTCCGAGTTCCTCTTCGGCTCAGGATTCGCCATCGCGGAGGGCGACCTATGGACGGTGCGTTCTCTGTCTCACTTACTTGTTCTCTGATTCACCTGGCAATTCCTAGCTCAGTGAATTCGTAGTTACTTATTACTAGTGGAATGGCCTATTACAGTCTGTAAGACTCTGTAACCGGTTGGAAGTTAACTGTAAGGCTATTAGACCTGTTCATGGTTTGGATTGAAAAGCTAATCTGCCACCCAAACCAAACCAGATCAAGCGGGGTTACTCGGTTTAGTTTGTCTGCACCGCATGATTTATAAATAATTTAGGTTGAAGACGGGTAGTCTCAATTTGCGGCAGTGGGAGTGGATGCAGAGAGTTGCCAGAGAGTGACGCGAGGGCAGTCAGTTCCTCATGATGTTCAATAATGTAGGATTGTATCTCTTTTCTTGCTGGACCTGTATCTTGCATATTTGTGGCACCATTATATTTTAGAGTTAGGTTCAATTGGACTGTAATTTAATCCTCAATCTTACTCCAAAGCTGGTATGTATTTTAGGTGAGACGCAGAGCTGTTGTGCCTTCCCTGCACAAAAGATTTCTCTCCATTATTGTGGAAAAAGTGTTTTCTAAATGTGCTGAGAGATTAATAGAGAAACTTGAGCCATATGCTTCAAGTGGGGAACCTGTCAATATGGAAGCGAGGTTTTCTCAGTTGACATTGGATGTGATTGGTTTGTCATTGTTCAACTACAATTTTGATTCCCTCACAACAGATAGTCCTGTCATTGATGCTGTTTATACTGCACTTAAAGAAGCAGAGCTTCGTTCTACAGATCTTCTGCCATACTGGAAGGTTGGCTCCTCTTTCACTTCATCCTTCTAATTTTAAATCTCATCTATGTTTCCTACTTAACTTGCCGAAAGGAAAAACCACTTGAATGGTGTTTGATATGATCCTTGTTTATTTGTCACAGATTGATTTATTGTGCAAGATAATTCCAAGACAGATAAAAGCAGAGAATGCAGTTAGGATTATAAGGAACACTGTTGAAGAGCTTATTATGAAGTGTAAAGAAATAGTGGAAGCTGAAAATGAACAGATTGAGGGTGAGGAATATGTAAACGAGGGGGATCCTAGCATTCTACGCTTCCTACTTGCTAGCCGAGATGAGGTGATTAACATATTCCATTTTTTTACAATATTTTGCTTCTTTTACCTTTGATTTCCACAATTTCTACTCATATGAAGTTACTTGCTCATCATGAAAATGTGACATCTACTGCTGTTGATGCTCCATGACATTTTCCTGATGATGGCTTTGATTATCGATTTATCCTTCTGCGGTCCATGAGATTTTAAAGTCATGGATTTGTTTGTCCAGTGCATAAATGTTGCTTTATTAGCTCTGCCGCCTTGCCCGAAGGGACAACTTTTGGTGGGCATGCAGTTTGTAACCTGGTGTCATTAAATATCTTCAGGGAAAGGATATGTTGTGCACTTAAAGTCTATATCTACTGTTTCTTTTTGTAAGTTTAGATGATGATGTTTTACCTACTAGAAGCTGCACATTATGCTTGTGTGTAAAGGTGATTACCAGGAGTATTTGTCCTTGTTCCTTTCTTTTCCATTGATTTATGAAAAGCTATGACAAAAGACTGAAAAATTCTGTATATAATTATATCTCTGTTCTTGTTTTTTCCTCTAACACGCAAAAAAATTGCATTTCATTACTAAGAGAGAAGATTCTGTTCTTGTGAGTCATGCTCTATGCCAAGTTTTGCTGAAGTTCGAGAACACAAGATCCATTTGTGATTCTGTTGCTAAACTTCCCATTCTCGGTTTGCGTGTATGTTGCTACATTTCACTATTTTACACAACATGCATTTTGTTTATTGCAAGTTTGACTGCTTTAGTTCACGTGTGTTTTGGTTTCCCAGGTAAGCAGTGTACAGTTACGTGATGATCTCTTGTCAATGTTAGTTGCTGGTCATGAAACAACAGGCTCTGTACTGACATGGACAATCTATCTTCTCAGTAAGGTACTCCTGTAGTCCTATGCTGCTTGCATTTACCATCTATCAACCAAAGTGACATATAATGCATTACTTAAATTGTCACTTTAATATGTTGACTGCTCAGTGTTACACTACTGAAGGATCCGACTGCACTGAGGAGAGCTCAAGATGAAGTGGATCGTGTTCTACAAGGTAGACTCCCCAAATATGAGGATGTAAAGGAGCTGAAGTACTTGATGCGCTGTATAAATGAGTCTATGCGGCTGTATCCACACCCTCCTGTACATTTCTTGTGCTAGTGACAAGCAAGTTATAATTGGTTTTGGTGACTCATGGACTAATTACTGATAGGTGCTGTTACGACGTGCAATAGTTGATGATGTTCTTCCTGGAAACTATAAGGTTAAGGCTGGTCAAGATATTATGATATCTGTGTACAATATACACAGGTCCCCAGAGGTACTTCTCCATCTGAATATGAATCACACACAATTGACAGTATTTTAGTTTTTTTAAAGTAAATGCTTTGCATCGTGGAATATTGAATATATGTGTCTGATTTTGTGAATTATACACAGGATCTTTTTCCATGTTGCTGTAGGCTTCCTAAGAAAATTACTCCCTCCGTCTTAAATTGTAATTCACTTTGACTTTTTTGGTGCATTCATTTTGCTATGTACCTAGATAAATAATATGTCTAGATACATAGCAAAATGCATGCACAAAAAAAGTTAAAGTGAACTACAATTTGAGATGGAGGGAGTACAAGTTATCATTTATTAGTCTATCTGTCAGGTCTTGATGCTACCTGCATTGTTCTATCAATTTCCATGATATATTGATAAGATGGTTTATTTTTATTGTACTGAGTATACTAGTTTGCTGTCATATAGGCCCTAAAGCCTGAACTTAGAAGTATAATTATATTATGTAGTTATCATCCTTTGCTACCATTTGAAGCATGCTTTGCTATGCCTATGCTTTTGTTATGGCTGGAGCTCTGTTCATATGGTGTTGTCATCCATTAGTAGCAATGTTTAAGCAAGCACTTAGCAGATTTTTGAATTCTGCAATTAATTGTTTGTTTTTTCTTCAAAGGTCTGGGATAGAGCGGATGAGTTCATTCCAGAGAGGTTTGATTTAGAGGGACCTGTTCCAAATGAGTCAAACACAGATTTCAGGTCAGAATACAACTCTGTGATATATCGTTTCTATCCCATCATTCATATTTCCATTAAGCATCTGAATAGCTTATGTTAACTGGCAAACTTGACTGAACTGTACCATGCTCCTGCTACATCTTTTTTCCAGGTTTATCCCATTCAGTGGAGGTCCTCGGAAATGTGTTGGAGATCAATTTGCTCTCCTAGAAGCGATAGTGGCACTTGCAGTTGTGTTGCAGAAGATGGATGTTCAGCTTGTGCCAGATCAAAAGATTAACATGACTACTGGAGCTACAATTCATACAACCAACGTAAGGAAACATGCTATGCATATTTTCTACAATACTCTTGTTTTTTCATAATCTAGTTGATGTCAATTGGAGTTAAATAAATAATTATAGCAAGAGCTGTACTACAAGGGGCACATCAGGAGGGAAGTGAAAAGGAAGAGGCCAAAGTTCCTGATGTTTTCTCTATACTACCCTCAACCAGATATGACAAAGAGGCTAAAATTTGGACACTTCCTATGAAAATTGATTCAGTTTTGAAAGCTCGAAAGTGTAGCCAAGTTATCCTCTTGAGTTTCAATCATTTTTCCCCAAGAAAGTGGGAACAACCAAATCTCTTCCTAATATTAAAGCGCAATCAGTTTCTTTGTCCATCGTCCACCTGCTTTTTTTTTTCTGTTCCACCCGCCGACCCTGTTGTCTGTCTGCATTTTTTTTCCTGTTCTGCCTGCCCCCAACACCCAGTCTGCTTCTTTTGGTTTTTCTTTTTCTGTTGAGTACCTCCCATTCCAATTTCTTATGTTTTTCCATTAATATAAAAACAAAGAATAAATGCAACATCAAAGGCCTTTGAGCCCTTGACCCTTCCCTATGAAACAAAGATTCCCACTACCCTACCATCTTCACTAAGAAACAAAGATTGCCACTACCATACCATCTTGGCCCATTGTTCGTCCGCATTTTTTAAATGTTCCACTCAAACTTGTCGCCAATCTGCCTTTTTTTTGGGTTTTTTTCGTTCCAAGTACCTCCCATACCAATTTCTTATAATTGTTATTCCGTAAATGTTAAAAACGAATAAATGAAACATCATGGGCCTTTGAAACCTTGACCAATCTCTAGTAACTAAGTAACAAGATTCTCACCAAGTTGATGATGCAGATTTGATTTGATTAGGACAAAACTTATCTTATTAGAACCTGGTTAGCCGATGGTCCAACTAATGATAGTATGATATTGTGAACTAATATCTTGAGTAGTATGTTGTCCAGCCTAGTCTTAATAAATGTGCCTTCAAGCTGAATGCATATACTAGTGCAATCCCTAATACGTCACATGGAAAATCAAGAGAGGTCTCCCATCGTAATCACTAGCGACAACTAACTCCTTGCTGATTTGAATTAGACGAGACGACAACAACAACATAGTCTTTTGTTCCAAACAAGTTGAGGTAGGCTAGAGATAAAACCCAAAAGAGACCAGAAAACAAATGACACATAAAGGGTACAAGAAAAAAGGATTACGGTTCAGGCACGTCAATTGCTACTCTCCAAGCGCTCCTATCCATAGCTAAATCTTTGGGGATATTTCACTCCTTAAGGTCTCTTTTAACCGACTCGTTCTAAGTCAGTTTAGGTCGACTTCTACCGTTCTTTACATTATCGATCCGCTTTACAACCCCACTACGCACCGGTGCCTCAGGTGGCCTCCGTTGGATATGGCCAAACCATCTCAACCAGTATTGAATCAATTTCTCCTTAATTGGTGCCACCCCAACCCTATCCCGAATATCGTCGTTCCGGACTCTATCCCTCCTTGTGTGCCCACAACATCATCGCAACATACGCATTTCTGCTACACTCAATTACTGGATATGTCGTCTTTTTGTAGGCCAACATTCAGCACCATACAACATCGCTGGACGAATCGCTGTCCTATAAAATTTTATAGCTGATTTGAATTAGAAATTAAAATTTTATATTTTTATGGGTCCTCAAAGGAAGTTGTGGAACACAATATTCAACTGTACTATAACGCATGGGTAGTATGAAAATTATAGTTATAGAAGGGCGGCCCTGGTGCAGCGGTAGTGTCTTACCGTCTGTTACCGGAAGGTCCAGGGTTCGAGCCCCGGCCTCCGCACATTATGTGCGGGTATGGCTTGGCGCTGAAATTCCTTCCCCAGACCCCGCACAGCGCGGGAGCCTACGGCACTGGGTACGCCCTTAGAAGGATATTTAGGAGTAAATATTTCTATGTTTTGCAATGGGAGAAAAAAATCCATCATGGGTTTATTGATACATGTTTAATAAGACATGTGGGTGCGAGTCATCATAAAATAAATTATAGCTTTACTTTTTTAGAAAAGATAAAACATAAATATACCTGTAGCATTCCTGTCTCGTTTCCTAATGTTGGATAGCTTATAAAGTTTGATAAAAAAGGTCCCACATTTCATTTCGGGTCTATTCTAGCCCAAACTTCCATTTCAAGTTTGATAGCATATATGAATGGTTTCTTAATATGAGCTTATTGCTGCAGGGACTATATATGAATGTAAGCCTGCGTAAAGTTCAGCAAGAAGCTGAGTTAGCACTGAGGTGAATTTTTAATGCTCATTTGCTCAATACTTTTTTTTTTTTTTACAAACCGATACAGAACTGCAGTTGGCTCCCCTAAAAAAAGGCTGCAGAATCTTTTATTTTCCCTCAATTCCGTCACAAAGATATTTTTAGCATGAATTCATTGCTAATTTTGCAATCAGGTTTTGAAAGGACACTGGATGTGTTCCCTTTATCTTATACCCAGAACGCAGGAAGCTTATGTTGTCTTTCTTCTCCACTTAAGTTTCAGAAAAATTTGACTGCTTTCTTTCTTTCAGTGAATCAAAATAGATGGAAACGACTTCAAAGCAGAATAGAGAACACCTGAACTGGCTACAGAATAAGTGTCAAGCTGTGAAATATGCTTCTCTTGTTTCTAGTTGAAAGCTCTACAGTACTATACTAGATGTCACTGCGTCGGCGTACAGATTACATATTCGCTCGATCCCCTTGAAACATGAAAGGAACCTTTGCTTACTGATTCGTTCGTCTATTCGTCAGCGCAAGACTTAGGTCCTGGTGGTAATCCAAGGCCGAACAGATTCGTGTTCATATATTTGTCGTATCTCGTTGCTCTGATTTTCTCTCTCGATCTACCCATCCCACAACGAGTGCTAGGACGGACAGGAACGACGGGTAGAGGGATCACCTATAGAAGCCGTCGTGGTGAGGGTAGCTCTTCGCAGTGATGGACGACTGGACGTACGAGGTGCCCGGCGACGCGGCGCTCACGGCGGTCGTGCTAACGTTGGAAAGGGTGCCCCCATTGGTGCCGCCAACCCATCCAGCATACAAGACTAGCCCGCCGTGCCCAAATCGGCAGGAAAACGTAGGAGGGTGAAGAGGAGACGACCTCAGGATCTTTGGCATGGAGTGCACCCTCCTTGGCGCCGGCGACCATGACAACCCGAGGCTGCGGCGCAAGAACATGCGCTGCTCCACAATGAGGTCGTCGGGGCTGCCTGGGCCCACAGGAGACGATGGCGTGGACACCCGACGGCAGACGCTTGCGTGGGAGGGGGTGAGCCTCTGCATAAGAGCAAGTACATGTCCTATTCAATAGACTATATAAGTTTCGAGAACTGAGAGGAGAGAGAAGGAAGCGAGCCACTACCTAGTAGCCTGGTTACAAAGCACAAACAATAAGAAAAAAGTATTTTTTTCGTTCTCTTCCAATCACATGGCTAATTGGTTTATTTCACAAGCCTAATCGGTTCTAATCCATAAAAAAAATCATAGGCTATAAAATTTAATGGGAGCTTGGTCAAAATACTATAACGACACTATTTTGACGCTACTTGATGCTACAGCACACTAATAACAGTATTTGGCGCTATAGCACACTAATAGCGCTATTTCGACGCTATAGCGTGCTATTTTTTTTCCATGGTTCTAATTTGACTGAGCTGTCAACTAAGATTAGTGGAATTTGCTCAAAAAATTAAGATGAGTGGAATCCACTCGCCTAGGCCCTCCAATGAACCAGAGGAGCTGGTGTCAGCCTGTGAATGCGCAGCGCACGATACCGGCCAACGGAAGCTATCAATCCCGCCGAGCTCGTTGCTGTACGTGCGGCCGTGTTGTGTAACGTCACCTGTCCATTCGTGAGAAGGCGACGTTTCCTTGGCGCGGGCCGGGGCCGGGGCGCGCCGCTGTCTGGACTGCGTTGCCTGGCCCTGGCCCCGCCTTGACAGCGACCGAATCCCAAGGTTACGAACTTTCGCTGGATAACTACGGGCTACGGCCGTGGCCACGTCGCCGTGGCACACTGCTGAGCTTTGGTTAACGCCTTCTAACATCGGCCTAATAACCACTTTGAAAGCACATGATTTAAGAGCCCAAAAGTAACGTCGCCACGCCACTGGGCACTGGTTGAAGCAGCCCTTTCTTTAAAATGCAAAGTTACACCTACAACGACATGCCTACGTTGCACACTACCACAGTACGAGGCGCGACGCGAGGCAAGCCAGCATTCAGCAGCTACAAACATGCGAGTATGCGACGCACGAGTGCACGACCCGGGCGCCCAAAACTCTCCTTGCTCTATACCCTCGCCACGACGCCCGCCCACATACGCAGAGCAAGCAGCCTGTCAGGGGCTCAGGGCACGTAAGGGCATGGCCGCGGCCACGGCGCGCGCGAGTAGGCGCTTGGCGCCGGGCGACGCCCACGCGCCGCACCCGCATCCGCACGCCACGCCGGCGGTCGGCGGTCCCGTGTCGTCCGGCGGCGGCGGGGGGGCGCAGTTCAACCTGTCGTCGGGCGCGGCCACGGCCGTGGTGTTCGTCTCCATCCTGCTCTGCTTCATCCTGCTCTGCACCTACTGCCGCTGCGCGCGGCAGCGGGCCGTCGCGGGGGCGCGCCGCCGCGTCATGCGCGACCTCGTCCCGGGCGTCGCGCTCTTCCTCCGCCCCAGCGCGGCCTCGCTGCCGCCTGTGGTGCCGTACGCGGCCGCGGCCGGGGAAGGGCCTGATGCCCGAGGACTGCCCCGTCTGCCTCGAGCCCTTCGCCGACGACGACGGCGTCCGGGTCGTCCCCGCGTGCGGACACGTCTACCACGCGCCCTGCATCGACCGCTGGCTCGACGTCCGCAACTCCTGCCCCGTCTGCCGATGCGCCGTGGCCAGCCTCTACGCCGCCGCCGACCGCGACAGGGACGCCGCGGCGCTGGCCGACGGTGCCCACGGCGACGACGACGAAGACGACCAGGAGGCCGTCCTGCAGCTCGTCGTCGCGATGATCGAAGCCATAAGAGACGAACAGAGAGAAGACGCGGCGGCGCGGCGCGCGCCGGCCAGCGGAGGCGGAGGGTCATGACATGATTGGTAGTACATGCATGGTTCAACTGCGGTGCAGGTGCAGCTAACGTTAACTAACCTTGTAAATTTGTGAGTAGTTTCGGCGTTACAGTATATATGGCTAGCTGGTGGTGTGATCGATCAATCACCATTTTTCTGACGCAAATTTTCCTTGAATTGTGTATATTCGAAATTATGGCATGGGGTGAATGATTTTTTTTCCC
>CM041629.1:27687911-27699365 GCA_023333625.1 Bothriochloa decipiens
GTGTTTCAGGATACAAGCTTCTCACCATCTCCAAGGAATGATTCTGACGAGGGATTGTACATAGAGAGGCAAGATACTGCTAGTTCTTTTGTTGACATATCAGTATGGGTCGTGGTGATTTGATTTATAGATCTAATGATTCATCTTTCAGTTCTCAAACTCCAGGTCAAAATACTTGTTTTAGCCTCTTTTACAATTTTCACAATGCCTGTTCTACAACTAGGTAACTTCAACATATATTTTTTTTTGCAGCCATAAGCCCATAACCTTCCTTAATTGTAGTACCTAACTTATTTCTTCATGTATGCAAGGGAAGACTAATTGAGGGTAGTTGACTAGTTGTCATTTCATCTACCTTCTTTTTTTTTTATCGAACACGTAGGAGAGCTGCGCATCTTTTCTTTTATATTAGAGATAAAAAGAAGGGGAAAGAAACCCTATACAAGACAACCTACTTCCCTCCATTTTTTTTTTTGGTTTGAGCAGAACGTCTTCCCTCCACTTCACTTACATTCTTAGTTCTCGTCCCCATCTCTAAAACAAGCATTGTGAACCATAGGGAGTAACTAATAACAAAAAAAGTAAGAGTTTTGAGCAATCGTACCCTAATCCCAACTTCATCTTGCTGAAAACCGCCTAAATGATTTGTTGATGAGAAATTAACATTCCTGGAGATCAAGTTATTAGAACCATCTGATTTGTTGTCCATGTCATCATTGCTTGGACTATGGCCAACAAAACATGGAGATGGTCCATTCCATAGTTCCATACCAGTGTATGGGGAAAAAGGTAACCAAAAAAAAAAAAACCTTCTATGAGAAGCCAAGAAAAAAAGGTTGTACTGAGGTGATCATCTGTGACCTAAGATATAACCAAAGCAACAATAGTAGGAGTCAGAAAGTACCTTGATTTAGACTTTGTACCAAGACACTGAATCTTAAGCTGCACATAACAAACATTAGACATTAGTTTAAGTAAATATATGTTAAAATAAATGTATTTTTTTCTTCTTGGAGATTCTCAGACTAGACAAACCGAGGTGGTTCCCCTATAGGAAACCATTCAAACCCAACTCACCCCAATGATAGAAATGTTGTGACCTCTCGTACAAATGGTATAAACTGCTCAGCAACCACTTGAAACATCAAAATGCATAGTATTTAGTATTTTTTTGTTCATTGGACGGGAAAACACAAACTGTTTGTGTAAATTGTAAGATGCGTGAACATCTCAGAATCCTAAAGCTTTAGTATCTTCATTTATTGGACAGAGAAGCAGGCAATCTGTGATCTTTTCACAAAGACAAAAAAGTTTAGACTAAAAGTTGATTTGTTATGGACTATATCACAGATGCACTACAGTGTGTGTACTGCTAGTAAGACTATGTTGCATTCGAGTAGCAAACCATAAGGTACAGTATATTATCAATTAAGTGCAAGCACTCCTGCAATGCAAAGTAAAGGCAATGGCCTAATCGAAACACCGCCAGTGAGTATAAAACATCCAGCTAATAATGACGCCAGGTCACAAGAATAGGAATCTACTTCAGGAATAGCAAAGTAACACAATTTATGCAGGTCAAGAGAACATCAGGGGGGGGGGGGGGGGCATAGAACACCTATTGAAACCAACCTGTAAAACTGTTCCAGATTTGCATTTCTTCAGTGGCAATGAGATTGCAGTTGAGTCTTCTGAACTCAGATAGTTAGTCAGGTTTAGAAAAACTTCCCCAAGAATAGCACCCTTTGTTGATCCCTGTAACAGGTAATGTTTTGCAAGTAACACTACAGTATGGTAAATAGGCAAAAATCTCATAAACAGGTAATAAAGAAAACATGTGTATAGCAACAACACTATACCATGGAAACAGCAATCCTACATTGACAATCCTCATATTCTTTTGACGCTTCATCTTGAGAAAACCATATTGATTCCAGGATCGAGTCAGGCCATTGACAGGTTCCACTTAGAGCAGCAGCTTTACTGGACCTGGCAATTGTTTTGCCCGTGTCCACCGAGATTATAGAAAGTAACAGCCTGTCAGATACTACTGGCACCTGTTCAGAAACAATAAATTAGAAGATAACATTAACAAACTTATCTCACTGGTAACTGTCAGCGCTAGGACTTAGCACCGTAGAGGCGAGCAGCACCTGCTCGACCCTACCCCTCGAGACCTTCCTTGAACCAAGGATGGAGACGAGCAGAGCTCCAGATGACACACACACACAGAGCACACCCTCTGTCTCTGCGTTGGCAGAAGACAAAGTCTGAATATGGTGGCAAAGAAGCTCGCATTTCCATTGCATTGCATAGAATTTATATACAGACCTTACCCATTATCGGGTACATGAGGCATGACTACAGTACTCAACTACTCCTAGTACTATTCTAGCATCAGCTCGAGACGTGGCTGATGGAGCCTCTACAGGCGCACGACCTATTGCCATGCTCTACAGGACTGAGACAAGGAAGGCCACGACCGACTGTCCTCCATGTCCTTGCCCATGCTGAAAATGAGTTGAGGGGACAGCAGCAGATTATTTCTAATAATTTTTCCCTAGTCCTGCTGCTAGCTCTTGACCCCTACCATGCCAATCATCTTCCTCAGCTCCTGAAACTGAAGACGCCCGAGTAACTTGGTGAGAATGTCAGCGAGCTGCCGGCCAGTGTCGATGAACTCGATGACGATCTGTTCTCCATCGACGCAATCTCGAAGGAAGTGGAACTTCACATCGATGTGCTTGCTCCTATCGTGGAGGACGGGGTTCTTTGCCAACGCAATTGCTGGCTGGTTGTCCACCTTGAGCGTTGGTGGCCGAGCCTCGACACCAGTGAGCTCGTTCAGCAACCGTCGCAGCCAGACCACCTGGCACGCCGCCGTGGCCGCAGCTACATACTCCGCCTCACAGGTGGACAGGGCCACCATCCCACCATCTTCTGCTTCAGTGACTGCCAGACGATCGGCGTTCCGACGAGAAAAACAAGCACACCGGAAATGCTCCGCCGCCCGTCCACATCTCCCGCCATGTCCGCATCGCTGAACGCCGTGAGTCCCGGCGCACCCTCCTTGGCCTCGGGCGGCGCTTCACTGAACACCTTCAGCTGAAGCCCGCCGCGCTTGGGGAAGACAATCCCCAACTCCACCGTGCCCTAGACATAGCGCAGCAAACGCTTGACCGCCGTCCAGTGATCCTCCCGCGCATCCTCCATGAACCGGCTCACATAGCCCACCGCAAAAGCGATGTCCAGCCGCGTGTGAGTCAGCCAGCGCAAACCGCCGACGATGCTCCGGTAGAGTGTAGCGTCCACCTTCGCCGCGGTGCTCTGCCTCGAGAGCTTGACGCGCTCCTCCATTGGCGTGGCCACAGCCTTGCAGCCTGCCATCCCTGCCCGCTCGAGTAGCTTCTGCGCGTAAGCGCGCTGCCCAAGTCTGATGGCGTCCTCTCCCTGCTTCACCTCGATCCCGAGGTAGTAGGAAAGGGCACCCAAATCGCTCATCCGGAACCGCGCGGTCATCTCTTCCTTGAAATTGGCGATGTCCTGTGCCCGTGCGCCGGTGACGATGAGGTCGTCCACGTACACTCCGACGATGAGATGCTCCTTCCCTCGTCGACGGGTGTACAGTGCGTGCTCCGTGGCGCATCTCCCGAACCCAAGCTCAGCCATGGTGGCATTGAGCTTGGCGTTCCATGCCCGTGGTGCCTGACATAGGCCGTAGAGGGCCTTGCGCAGGCGCAACACCTTCTCCTCCGCGCCCTTGACGACAAACCCCGGCGCCTGCTTGACATAGACCGTCTCCGCCAGGTCCCCGTTGAGGAACGCTGACTTGACGTCGAGGTGGTGAACCTGCCACTCCTTGGCAGCAACGAGGGCGAGCAAGAGTTGCACCAACTCCATGCGTGCGACAGGGGCAAAGACCTCCTCGAAGTCGATCCCTTCGCGCCGCACGAACCCTTGAGCAACGAGGCGTGCCTTGTGCTTTACCACTGCCCCGCGCTCATCCCGCTTCACCTTGGAGACCCACTTAAGTCCGCAGCTCCTAGGTCTTGTTCTCCTCGATGGCCTTCATCTCCTCCAGCATCGCCTTCCGCCACGCCGCGTCGCGCTCCGCAACAGCAAACGTGGTCGGCTCCTCTGCACTCATCAGAAGCAGAGTATGGTCGTCGTCGAGGGTCCGCGCCGCCAGCCCGGGCACCATCGAATCCGCTACGACGTCGTCCAAACGGCGGAACTGGACCTCCTCCCCTTCGTGGTATGCATCCACGAACTCCGAGACGTCCGACGGTGGCGTCGCATACTCGATTGCTTCCACCGTGGTTCTTCGAGGCGGGGTCGTTCGCAGCGAAAAATCTCCGTAATTCGAGGCCTCCCGATCAGCGATCGAGACCCCTCGAGCAGTTGAGGGCCCCCCTGCCTGATGCGTCTCTTGTGGACCCGCGTTCAGGACCGCTCGAGCCGTGGTCACTGCGGTCGGGGTCGAGCCCCTTCGCTCTCCTCCCGAACCCGCGTTCGCGGCCAGGTCGATGTGGCCCTCGACCGGTCCTGCAGGCACAGGGTCGAGCCCTCCGCCTTCCTCGATCCGACTCACGCGGTCGAGGCCCCCCTGATCGAGACTCCTTGCGCGGTCAAGGGTCCCCGTGCGGTCGAGGCTCCCCGCGCGGTCGAGGCTCCCCTCACGGTCGAGGGTCCCTGCGCGGTCGAGGCTCCCCGCGCTGTCGGGGTCGAGGCCGCCCCTCGAGCGCCGCTCGACGCCTCCTGTCCCAAGGATGGGGTCGAGACTCCATGGCTCGGAGTAAGGTCGTGATTCGGAATCCCTGCTCCGGGCGGACTAGGCGGCTCAGCTGCCCCGGCCGCTGGTTCTTCTCCGCCTCCCGCAGCCGCGCCGTCCCCGGTCCTCGGCTCCTCCATAGCCTCGCCGTGGCCATGGATGACTAGCTGCTCGACGACGAACGAGTCGCCGAGCCTGCCACCGTCTAGGCCCTCCGCTTCCGGTCTATCCCAGGCCCACGACGCTGCCTCGTCGAAAACTACATCCCGGGACACCGCGACCTTGCCTCTGACCGGGTCGAATAGCCGATAGGCTTTTGACCCCTCCTCGTAACCGAGGAACACCATGCGGGTGCTCCCTGTCTTCCAGCTTCCTGAGGCCCGGCTTGACGGTCTTCACATGACCAATGCAGCCGAACGTGCGCAGGTACGAGACGTTGGGCTTGCGCCCGTGCCACGCCTCGTACGACTCTTCCCCTCGAGGGCCTTGGTCGGCAACCGGTTGAGGATATGCATGGCAGTCGTGACCGCCTCTCCCCAGAACGCCGCCGGCATCCCCTTGGCCTTCATCATCGAGCTTGCCATGCCGATGATGGTCTGATTCCGGCGCTCCACGACGCCGTTCTGCTGCGGCGAGTAGGGTGCTGTGAGGTGTCGACCCACCCCCTCTTTGACGCAGTACTCGCTGAACTCGAGCGCTGTGAATTCGCCGCCGCGGTCGGTCCGGAGCACCCGCAGCTGCTTGCCGCACTCCGTCTCCGCCCGCGCCTTGAAGCGCTTGATGGCGTCCGCCGCGTCACTCTTGCTTGTCAGGAGCTGCAGCCACATGTATCGGCTGCAGTCATCCACGAGTAGGAGGAAATACCTCCGATCGCCATGCATCGATGGCGTGATTGGCCCGCAGAGGTCCCCATGGACTAGCTCGAGGGGTACCATCGAGCGGTACCTCGCCGTCTTCGGGAACGGCAGCCGCCTCTGCTTCCCCGCCAGGCAGCTGTCGCACAGCTCCCCGGCATCCTCGATCCGTGGCAGCCCAGTCACCATCTTCCTGAGCCGGCCCAGAGCGTCGAAACTTAGGTGGCCGAACCGGCCATGCCACAGCCACGACTCCTGCGTGCACGCCGCCGCCAAGCACACAGGATGCTCCACCTTCAAGTCAAGGAGATAGAGTCGATTTTTGGAGCGCGTTACCTTAGCGAGAAGACGCTGCTCCTTGTCCCTGATCCGCAGCACGCCGTCACGGATCAGCACCTCCGCCCCACGCTCGTCAAGCTGTCCCAGACTGACGATGCTCGTGCGGAGCTGGGGAATGAAGTACACGTCCGTCAACGCGCGCTGCTCCCCGTTTCGGCAACGGAAAACGACTGTGCCTTGGCCTCGAATGTCCACCCTTGAGCCATCCCCGAACTTGACCGTGCCGGTCTTGTTCGTGTCGAGGTTGGAGAAGGTGGCGCGATAGCCAGTCATGTGGTTACTCGCACCGGAGTCGAGGTACCACCGCTGCTCCTCGTCGCCGACTGCGCCCAGATGTGCCTGCGCCCGCGGCTCGTCAAGTTCGACGGCCTGCTGCGCAGTCCTCTGCTCCGCCTCCGCCTCCGCCTCCCCTGCTTCGCCTTCCTGCAGAGCGCAGTACTCACGCATCATGAGCCAGGTGCGCATGTTTCGTCGCTAAGGCACTCGCGCGCCCAGTGCCCCACTTTGCCGCACTTGCGGCAGGCGTTGGGGGCAGTGAACTTCTTCTTATCCTTCTTCTTGTCCGCCAGAGCCTTCCCCTGCTTCTTGCCGCCGTTGCCACCGCGGTCACCACCGCAGCGACTGGAGCCTTCCCCGGACCGGCGCTTCTCCCTCATCCGCGCCGTCCACTCCTCCTCGGTCAGCATCAGCTTGGACTTTTCCTTCTCCGGCAGTGCAAGACCGCGGCTCTCCACCACCCGCAGCTGTCCTGCCACATCCTCGAGGGACAAAGTGGAGATGTCCAACATTGTCTCGATGGATAAGGCGAGCTGCGAGTACTTGGGAGGTACCACGCAGAGCAACTTGCTGACGAGGTCCTCGTCCTCCAGCGGCTTGCCGTAGGTGGCCAGCTGGCTGGCCAACGACTGGAGACGCAGCATGAAATCCTCCACCGTCTCCCCGGACTTGAACCGGATGTCGTTGAACTCGCGCTTGAGCTGCTGGACCTCGGCGTGCTTGGCTCGATCCGAGCCAACACGAAATGAGGCCAGCATCTCCCAAGCCTCCTTCGCCATGGCCTTCTGGCCGAGCGCCTCATGGAACTCGCCAGGCGTGGAAGCCATGAGCGCCTCCATGACGCCCACCTCCGCCTCCTCGCCGGCATTGCCGACCTCCACGGCCTCCCACCACCTCCGGGCGCGGAACTTCCATTTCATCTGGACAGCCCACTCCCCGTAGTTGGTGCGGGTGAGCATCCGCCAGGAGTTGGTCCCGCCAAACTCCTTGACCACGCACACCTCTACCTGCTGCGGCTGCGCCACTGGCTGGAGTTGCCCCTCAGCGCCCGCATCCTGCAGAACCGCGTCCGCCATCGCCGGCCGTTGGGCCTAGCAACGATGTACGGCTCCGATACCACATGTTAGCGCTAGGACCTAGCACCGTAGAGGCGAGCAGCACTTGCTCGACCCTACCCCTCGAGACCTTCCTTGAACCAAGGATGGAGACGAGTAGAGCTCCAGATCATACACACAACACACCCTCTGTCTCTGCGTTGGCGGAAGACAAAGTCTGAATATGGTGGTAAAGAAGCTCGCATTTCTATTGCATCGCATAGAATTTATATATAGACCTCACCCACTATCGGGTACATGAGGCATGGTTACAGTACTCAACTACTCCTAGTACTATTCTAGCATCAGCTCGAGACGTGGCTGATGGAGCCTCTACAGACGCACGACTTATTGCCATGCTCTACATGACTGAGACAAGGAAGGCCACGACCGACTGTCCTCCATGTCCTTGCCCATACTGGAAATGAGTTGAGGGGACAACAGCAGATTATTTCTAATAGTAACTATTGAACAAGTGCAAATCAAAATTACATTAATAAACTCAAGTACTTCAGGACATCACACAACATTACCACTAAATTCACGAGCATAACTGGTGTTTCTATTTCATTATCATGGAACAAATGAAATAGCACATGTATTATTTCCTCTGTATGTTTTATGATGCGTGCCGTCATGCCTATTCTGAGTAAAATGAGTACAACTTCCGAGCAATAAATGTCAGAGACCCTTAACAATCAAAGTTGCAACCTACCTGGGCCCCAGTTGCTGCTTAAAGCTGCATGCTCATTACAATCATCAATAGCAAAGAAGCACACCCTTTTTTTCTCAAACACGCAGAAGAGCTGTGTTTGATTATATTAAGAAGAATAAATGGGATAAGAACCCATACAAGGCACACAAAGTTGACATACAAAGAAGGCGACCTCGACCAAAAAAAAAAATTAACTCTCATTCAGCCCTTGGCCCCTTGGGCAAGGAGGTTATTGATGCCTCGTGCCCCTGCCAAGGTCCAATAGAGGACTTCCTCACCAGCACAGAAGTGCACTCCTTCCCAAATAATGAGGTGATGGAACCATCTACAGTTGCCTCCAATACGGTTTGAAGAATCCGAAAGAAAGCATAATTATCTATTTATCTTGAGGTAGCGAACAATGCTCATTAAGTAATCCCCTGATTTATAATCTGTTTTCTATATATGCATGACTAGCATTTTCTTCTCTTACTGAATCTAACCTCAAAATGACGACGCCGAGGAAACTCTTTTCTATTACAGAGAGCGCATATGTACACTCACGCTGCCAAGCAATGCATGCTAAGATCAAAACCAGTCATTCAGTGGATTATCAATCGATTCTCATCCATCACGCGAGGACGCAGCATTACGTGGCAGTAACCCATCATCAACGACAATGAGAATGTTTTCCAAACCCGGAATCAAGACCGCTCAATCTTGAGTTGCGATTCTTGGCCACCTAAAATTCCTAATGCATACACTCTAGCAATGGAAACCAACGACCAAATCGCTGACCTCGCAACGCGTAATTAATAACGAGAGAAACAAACAAATCAAAGGGTTTTCGGGTCACCTGGACGGCGCGGAGGCCGGAGAACCTGAACTCCACTCGCTCCCCAGGCCGGTCCGGGGAACGACGGCGGTTCAGCCTCGACATCCAGCCCTCACCTCCGTCGCCGCCTGGGCGTGCGCGCCCGAATGGCCGCAATCAATCCGGGCCCCAGTCACTGCACCCTCCTCCGCGCCATGGCGCTATACCTGCATGGATCATTGCGACATGCATGCGGGGGGGAAGGATTTGGGGAACCAAGCCGAAGCCGAGGATCGTCGGGTCGGAGCGGTGAAGAGGAGGCTCGCCTTTTTTTAGCTACTATACAAATTTTACGGCGGTTGGAATGTGCGCACAAAAAATTGTTCGAGAAAAAGAGAGAAATATCACTTGTGTGGGCTGAACTCGGACTGGGCCGAAACCGATTGATTGGGCCGAACTCTAGCTTACGTGGGCCGAAAACTGCATTTGTGAGACCAGGAAGAAAGTTGGTCGGAAGGCCAGGAATCCGATGATCGACGGCCTATTGTTCCCCCGCGTGGCTCTCCCTTGTCCTCTCTAGTGGCGACGTTTGAGCGAACCCCGCCACCGCCACCGCCGCCGCCACCGCCCAACGCCAGTCGCCAGTGGCTAGTTGCTCAAGTTTCCATCTTCGGCCCCTTCACCGGCGACCAGCACTCAACAGGTACGCCCACCCCTTCTCTTCCGTTCCTGCCGTGCGCAACCGAGCACCCAGACCCTAGCTTAAGATATTTGCATTCGGATCTGATCTGATCCAATTACGTTTGGATTCATTAGCAGTAAGAACTATAGCTAGCTAATAGCTAATATATGATTTTTTTTTATCGAGCGAATTTTTTTGTAGGGGTTGTACTCACCTGCTAATAGGTGGTTGGATAGTGAACTTTAGATACATATGAACTATTAGCACCTATTAGCAACTCCAAATCTGCTAATGGAACTAATAGTGACCAGCCCACCAATTAATAATTATTAGGTTTGTTAGCATGTCTGTTTGGTTCCATTAGTACTAATTTTAGCTGCTAATTTTTAGTGCAAATGTACAAACTTCATTTTTCTTTCTTTCTTTTTGGCCAAAAAAAAATGGTGTACATGTGTATACCCATATCCTTTACTGGATTCGCCCCTGGCCGCAGTTATGTTCCAGGCTTCCAGCGACATCATGAAATTGGATACTTGAAAATATCATGGGCTATACGAGACTGAAGGTTAGCCATCAGGGACCGGGCCCAAGGCCTGCTCTGAAGTCCAAACCTACCCCACAAGTCCTAAAACATGGCATAGCCAGGGCACTGTCCTTTGCATCCCTCCGTCCTCCACCTACTGGATCCTCGACCTTCCCCTATTCTCTCCGTTGTTGCAACTTCAACACTGTTCATCCATCGTTCTTGTGCAGTCGAGTGATGATCAAATATGAAGATTCCTTTCTCCCTTTATGGATTGGTTTATTCCTTTTCTGATTTTCCTGGTCAGTATTCCTAGATTGCTTGGGTTTATTATCCTAGGAGTTTATTCTGTTCATAGGGCTTCTCTCATTGTTGTGAAATCAAATCCGAAGATTTCTTCTCATTTTAGTTAGTTATGATTCATTCGTTATGTGCTAACCTCCCTTTCCAATCAATCAATCCATAGTTCGATTAAGTCATTCTTCTCCATCGCGACAAGATCGAAATTAGTCCTTGGTAACCAATTAAGGTGGGACTGTATGTAATTTTCCTTTTCTTTTTTACAAAAAATCAATGACCCATTAGGTTGTTACATGTCTCCTTGTTTGCTACATCTACTGCTGCCATGATTTGTTTCAAGCTGGTTTTCTAGGAGATTAAGATCATTGCTTCATGCTTGATCCATTAAAAATTACGTTGGTATCTCCTCCTCCATCACAAAAACATGTCTGTTGTCTGAAAAAACTCAATTTGGTAGTTACATTTGTATCAGGCTTTGATGATTGCTTTACAAGGATGATATGGCCTCCCGTCCAAAGCTGTCTGGTATTCAGAAGCAGGTTTTGGCGCTGTACAGGGGATTCCTTCGCACAGCACGCCTCAAGGCCCCTGAAGAGCGCCACAGGATTGAGTCTGTTGTCTCGGCAGAGTTCCATGACAACGCAAGGAGTGTTGACCGTAAGAACTTTGTACACATAGAGTACTTGTTGAGGAGAGGGAAGAAGCAGCTTGAGCAGCTCAAGAATCCTGATATTAATGGACTTGCTACCCTTGAAGTAAAGAAATGAGGTACGTAGTTTTCAGAAACACTTACATTTGACTTTGCATGGTCTTCAATGCATATCTTTGACCACTAATTTGTTCTAGAATATTATTCTTAAAAACCTAAAAATTTAAGACATTTTTGTCTTATATCTGCACATAAAATACTTGTTCCCAAACTGAATAATGTAATAGTTAGTGATGTTTGTAGTTTTTAAGTTTGATCAAATCTTGTCATAAACAACAAGTTCTTTGTAAATGGATGGAGTAAATTTTCCAGTGTTTCTTTAAATATGAGAAGTACCATCTAGTTCTTTCATAACTGCTGATTGCTATTATTTTCCACTTATGAATGATCAAACGGAA
>CM041629.1:27709518-27722274 GCA_023333625.1 Bothriochloa decipiens
CGATAGATCCGAGTGGCACGTGGGCCACGCATATATGCATATGCATGTTGTGTCGTTCACGAGATGGTGACGTCGCACGGCACGCTCTGGAACGACCTTGCAGACGACGGCGCGAGGCCGATGACGACGGGCGAGCAGAACGCCTGCAGGTCGTAGCGCCTGCTCCTGACGCCGGCGACCTTGAACTGGACGCGCGCGCCCACCCGGACGTCGACGCCCACCTGCCCCGCCGCGAGGTCGTGCCGCAGCTCCCGCGCGGCCTGCTCCCCGACGTGCACCGACCGCGCCACGGCGCGCACGTCCAGCCGCGTCTCGTTGCGGCGCGGCTGCCAGAACGGCGCCGGCGCGTCCTCCACCGCCAGCTGCGCCGCCTCGCCGTACAGCACGCGGAGCTCCACCCACTCGTACAGGATCGACACGCGCCGGTTCGGGTTGTCTGCGGCGAGCGTGAGGTAGAACGTCGCGTTGGCCGTGGCGTCGGGCGGCGGCGTCACGTTGAAGTGGCGCACCACGGCGCGGGTGACGGTGTAATCGATGGGCTTGGGACGGACCACGAGCCAGAAGATGAGCACGGCGAGCCCCGCCAGGAGCACGGTGATCACCATCGCGGCGACGAGGCAGCGGACCACGGCCACCCGCCGCACGTGCCCGCTGTACGTCATGTCCCCCCGCATCGCCGCCGCCGGCATTGTTACTGTAGGAAGCTGTACGTGGCGACGTTGTTGCAGTAGCTGTTGCGGTTGCGCTTGCGCGGCGCATGGACGGGTCGTGATGGCTGCCGCCGCGGCTTTGTATAGAGGACTTCGTCGTCGTTCAGAGGATGCGGTGTGTACTCCATGTGCCGCAGGCTTTCTTGGCGGGCAAAGAATCATCATAGAGAGAGATGGCCACAGCTAAGATGTCTGTGATGTGTTGCTCTGAAAGCCGTGCTCCGATGCTCTTCTTTTTGCTTTCGGTTTGTGCTTTGAGTGACTCTCGACGACGGAGAGATTCGAATTTGAGTTCTCCCTGCGCACTGCAGGAATTTCGTTCAGACATTAACGTGAAACGCTTAAAGCGTGCTAGGCTCCCGCGTAGGAATTTAGTAGAGTAAGTACATCCAGTGACGGAACCAGCGATTTTAATTAAGGGGGCCGGACAAATATGAACGTATTTTTTAGTGTGAAAAAATATACATAATAATACGTTTTAGCAGCTTTTTAAAAAAATTTACACTATTTTCAACTAAAATCATAGTTTTTCAATTAAAAATAGGTAAAACATGATATTTTTTGTGTTGTAAATTTACATATGTATATACGTACACTAAAGAATCTACCGTGCATGGGGAGAGGGGGGCACCGCCCCTACTGGCCCCCCTGGTTCCGTCACTGTGTACATCCTCCGAGTCAACAGAGCATCTTGATGTTCAAACACGAGGGCGTGAGGCGGTGAGCGTTATAGTCGAGTAACAAACGTGGGCAACCCCCGATCTTGATGAATTGAGTCCATGCAGAGGGCGGTCATCGTGAGGGCGGAGCCTTTGGCGTCATTGGTGTGCTGGTGGACGTGTATGGCGGCGGGAGGCCGGTCTTCGGTGTGCGGTCTGGTTAGTGGGGTGCTGGCGCAGCTCTGCGGCTGCTTGCGTGACCGGCGCGTCGCCCCCCTGTTGAGGCTTCGGCTGGTGGTCTGGCAGCGACGACGTTGGCGTCTGGCGGGGACCCGGCTTCTTGACCATTGTCTGTGTTGTGGGTTCTTTGGGCGAAGGCGACATCTGCGGGTGTTGTTCCCCCTGTTGAGGGCATCGCGTCCCCAGCACTCTCCTCGGGTGAAAACCCGGTCCTTTCTTGGACAAGGGACAACGGCGTTTGGACATCGTAACCTTCTTGAAGGCGTCATTGGGGGATTTGTGACTCAGTCGGGATGTCTCGTGGCAGGGCCACTTGGTTCGTCGTTTTTGCTGTTTTGTTGCGTGGATGCTGCCGGTGGTGGAGTAGGTTTGTTTGGTTGAGTTGTTAGTTGGTTAGCTGCTGTACTGTTTCGAGTTGTCTAGTAGGGTCGTTTTATGACCAAGTTGAGTGGATATCGACCAACTGTAAGTGACGGCGTGAGTTGAGATGGTTGATTAGCTGGGGTCGATTCGATCAAGTTTGTGCTGAATTGCTGTAGCAAGTTGCGTAGGATGAGCGGGGCTCTTCCCAGTTGTATGGTTTTTGCCCAGTTTCCATTCAAAGAACTGGGCAGGACACTTGCCTTCTTTTTCTTTCTTCGTCTAATAAAAATCGTGGCAAAGTCCATGCGGAGCCACATCACTATGACATGTGGAGATTGGTGGACACACGTCATACGTAGACTATATAGGTCATAGGTGCCCATGGTGTGGCGTTTGGACTAGTATCCAATTTTCTTCCGTGGCCACTGCCCTGTTTGATTTGGAGATGGAATCCGTTCCGCATGGGTTGGTCAGGCAACAATGAATCGGTTCGTCCCATGGTTTTTTAGGAACAACTTTGTCTGACAAGTTAGCTTGTTGTTGGTTCACAGGAAACCTGCACCTGGAATAGTTCTATGACGAATGAGTTGATGATGCACACAAACCAAATGTCTCAACTTGACTCAGATTTGATGATTCTGGACTACTTCATGACATAAACCAAACATGCTGACCTCGCCTAGCATTGCTGGAAGTGGATGGCTTGTACGGTTATATTAAACGGAAATTGCCGGTGGTTTCTAAATTGTACGGTGGATTCTGTCTAGCAACAGAAAGAAGTCTATTTGGAGCATGTCTGAAGGCCTTTTAACCTGAAAAATGAAAAGCAAGCACGAAAGTGGTAGCAAGGACTATGCTTTTCACTTTCACATAGCTAGGCGCGCACCCAAATTCCAAATCCAACCTTGAAAGCTGAGCAAGTGTAGGACTATACCTGAAGAAGTCCAACCATGAATACAGAGTTCACCGTACATGCTTCGTCTTTTTCCTTTCCGAGCTATACTAGCAGTAGCGCCTAGAGAGTAAGAGACAGAGATCGAGAAGCACAAGAGAGGCACTGTGAATGGAAACGGAGAAGTGGGACGCGCACTTGACCAACATTGCAAATTGGATACTAGCTAGCGCATCAGTGCATCAGCCTCAGCTAAGAGTTAGTCCCAACTATATAACGCCTAGTGGCAAAAGGCTATAGGGACTTGAGCTTCCCGTATGCGGCAAAACAAAGTGTGGCCGAATTAATCAGGAGCATGATGCACCGTAAAGCCCATGCTCATCACATAGACTGTCAGATAAGATAAAAAGTTTGCAGCCAGCGATAGGGCTTCGGTCCATGTCAGTTGTTTTTGTTTCATGTCACTATATGTTCTATCAGTCAATCTTCCACAATATGCTGTAGCCTTGCACATGTAACTGGCTGGCTGCTAAAGGTCTCTTACCTAATCTTTGCACTACGAGTAGTTAACTCTTACGTCGCTAATAAACACGCTCTTGCTCAATTAGAAACAAGGCGAGGACGTAATAAGATCGATTGGAACCCCTCTTTTTCTCCATGAAGGACAGCAGGTACGTACGGGGTGCCACTGTGCCAGGTATACTCAACTAAGTACAGCTTCAAATTCTGTAGTTGAACATGCTTATAAAAACTCAGTGCTCCTGATAGTGGAGATAATCACGCAAAGCTTAATCGTGCCGGACATATAGCTAGCACTACGTCTGTCTCGAAGCAGCGGGTGTTTATGGTTTACCGTGGCGGGCACGGGCGTCCGCTTGCGGTACCACGCCACGGTAAATCCGGCGCCCACTGCGGTAAAGAGATTTATCGCAGCGGGCAACATAAGGCGCCTGCTGCGGTTCATTAGTATTAACCGCAGCGGGCAATATTGCCTGCTGCGGTAAATCGTTTTACCGCAGCGGGCCCTTTAGGCCGTCCGCTGCGGTTAAGATTATTAACCGCAGCGGACTCCTTACGTTGTCCGCTGCAGTTAATAATTTTAGATTTAAAAAAAATAAAAGAATCATTTACAGAATTATTTTCAGATTTTAGATATTAAACAGAATTCAAATATGAAACGAAACTTCATATATATAAAGCATCATCCATACACAAGACAAGATATTGTTCTCCATACATGAAACCGACGAGTTTGTTCGAGTTACATATCAAGATCCAAGTAATCAAAGTCTACGGGCCACTTGTAATCTGTTGGACGCAGCTCGGTGTCCCAACGCCTGAGCCTCTCGTACTTGGGTTCGTACGCCAAGGGATCAACTTGGTCGAAGAATGGTTGTTCCTCGAGCACGCATTTGTCCAGGATAAACTTGCAGATGTCCGCCTTGATTTGCTTGAAGTATCTCCTGGGGTCGTTTTATGTTTCGGACCTTCAACCTTTGATTCCATCCTTGAGCCTCTTCCAGCTTTCGGTGTACTCCTTGCAGTCTCTCAGGTACTAGCAGGCATACAAGCCACATGTAGTTGATCCATCAGGTTGTTTGGCGCACTGAACGATCCATACACAAAGGCTTTAGAACATATATGTATGAGAAGCATGATTGAAACTTTGAACTACGTACCGGGAAATCACGTCAGATTTTGATGTGGTCCGTTATCTTCTCCTTGCACTTTTCCGATCTTAGGTCCCAGCATTCAGGATCCTTTACGTACTTCCTATAAGCCCTGCATGAAATATACTAGTGTTAGCAACGATGAACGATGATATGAATATGTATGATAACTGTAAATGATGAAACTCGTTGACTTACACTTTCAAGCAATCTTCAAAGGCCTTGTACCCTTTTTTGTCGCCTACCCTCAACGAGTCTAATACGTAGGCCCTTCCATTGAGGATAGATGATAAACAAAACCCAGTGTCCCACGAGGCCCGTGCTGCACCATTGAAATCAAATATAGGTTAGGTCAATGAGAAAGCATGATCCTAGCCAATTATTAACTCTACGGTCATTTTTTGACTTACCCAAAGTAATAGGCAGCCATGATACAGCGTGGCCTATCCTCTTTGAGCTTCTTCATTATAGAGTATATATAGTCTGACACATCCTTCTTGTTCTTTCTCACATTCTCCTGATATCTCTTTTCTCTCTCCCGCGTCGTCAACTCTTTATTCTTTAGCTTGTAGCCCATGATGGTTCTCTCATTAATATGCATTGGAGAGAGGTAGAGAATAGGATGGTGCCTTTTTGCGCTTACGCTGGCCGACATCCTGCAAGGACAAGTCATCGTGGAATAATAAGTACGGAGTTGACACATACCAATGCAGAGATCTATGAAATAAAGTCGCAAGTCGTCACTTATAGAGAGAAAAGGGTGAGTTGGACTATGTCAAGGTTCTCTTCATTCAGCAGCCTGTATATGTCTTTGAAATCCACTGGGATACTAAAAGTTTCGCCGTTCAAGTGGAATGCCTCCGCGGGAATCCTGACGTTGAAACTTTTCATTCCTCTTTTTGACGCCTCCATGTACCACAGATGGAACTTCCTTGTATCCCACTCATTTTCTTCGAGCAGCCGCAGCCTGGTTAACATGAACTTGCCACACTCAAAGTGGCCGGGGCAGTCATCCGACAAGGGAAACATATGATGAGGACCATCAGGTGGCCTGGAAGATAGGGATGCAAGTGTTAGTATCATTTCATGGGTAGAAATGAGAATTGAATGCTATGCTCGACTGTAACGTACCTTTCGAACATAATCGAGTACGGGAGTTGTTTGGTGATCAAGCCCTTGCTCGCCTCCGATCCTCCCTGTTGGCTCTCTGCAACAGACAATTTCGTGCTCAGCTGGCTTGCCGGCGTCATCTTGCCCCCCGCCTACCCGGTTCTCGCACTTCTCACATGGACATATGGTTGTCGACCGCTTCCGACTCTCACGATAAGCTTTCGCAACAGTCATGAACTTCCTCAATTTAGTGAGGTACCGAGGATCAAGCACTCTGTCAATCTTGTACATCCATTCGGACCTGTCCATCATAGCTGTACACGACACAAGCAGCAAAAAGGAGAAGAGAATTAGAAAAAATGATGATCTACCACCAAAATCAAGAAAAAGAGAGAGCATTGGCCAAAAGACACTAAAAAGTGATGAAATAGAGAAAAAGAGGGGTGAAAAAGAGCTTTCATGCATTCATGGTGAATCTAAATAAAAGAAACGCAAACTTTATCTCTTTACACAATGGATCTAGATCTAGATCTAGACAAAAGCCACTAAAAAGTAAGGAAATAGAGAAAAAAGTGTGGGAGAGAGCTTTTATGTATCCATGGTCAATCTAGATAAAAAACTAGCTTCATCTCTCTAATCCATGGGGATCTAGATCTAGAACTAGACAAAAGTCACTAAAAGGTGAGGAAATAGAGAAAAAAGGGTGGGAGAGAGCTTTCATGCATCCATGGTGAATCTAGATGAAAAAAATAAGCTTCATCTCTCTAATCCATGGGGATCTAGATCTAGAACTAGACAAAAGACACTACAAGGAGAGGAAATAGAAAAAAAGGGTGGGAGAGAGCTTTCATGCATCCATGATGAATCTAGATGAAAAAAACAAGCTTCATAACCCTCCCCCATGGAGCAAGATCTAGACACAACATGCACCAGAAAAGTGAGGGAGAGAGAGAAAGGGGGTTGGGAGAGCAATTATTTACCTCTAGTAGTGTTCTCCTCCCCCAAATCAAAGATCCAAAACTCAATTTGATGGTGTGGCTAAAAATTAGGGCAAAATCTCCCCCCACGAGTTGGAAGAGGAGAAGCCGTGGGGAAGAAGGGGGGCTGGCGGTGGTCTTTATAATGGTCGGTAATTACCGCAGCGGGCAACGTAACGTGCCCGCTGTGGTAAATCACCATTTACCGCAGCGGCGATGTGACGCGCTCGCTGCGGTTAATCTATTTACTGCAGCGGGCAATTTACGTTGCCCGCTGCGGTAAATGGCGGTTTACCGCAGCGGGCGCTGAGGCGCCCGGCCGGCCACGGGCGGCCACCGAACTACCGCAGCGGGCAGCCGGGGCGCCCGCTGCCGACCACTTTTGGCGCCGCTGCGGTAATTCTAAATTGACGTAGTGCAGCTAGGTGCCATTTTCCTTACGCACTTGTCTCTATGGGAGGGCCAGTGGCGGAGCGTGGTGATGGATCGGGGGTAATTGCAGACTAAATGGCATAAATTTGCATGTTTGTGATCCATGATCCATACTCAAATGGCTGTTGGCAGGTGCGATATAACAAGTGACAAAAAACAGAGTTGCATGAGCTCTAGCTGGCTAGCTAGTGGTACTACTATTATGTTTTGTGCGCAGAGAGATTTTGTTTTGACAAGTAAACAATATATTGCTTAACAGCAAGAAGTTATTAGAACCATTACAAAGTTAATGGTTACACTTTGGAGTGCCATCATTAAGAGGCATTCTTGATCATGAGGTGCAAAAGTACAAGCACCATTGAAATCAATGTCATTGGCCCTAATACAAGCAAGAGCTTACCTAGCAAGAAAGTCTTCCATCTGATTTTGCATACGGCTAATTCTTCTTATTGATGATGACATGTCTTGCAAATTGGAGTTGGTGATCTCTGTGAAAGGTTTAATTCTCCAATCGTGATCTGGTCCATTGAGAAAATGTACAAGCTATTGGTTATCAGAAAAGATTGTGATGTGTCGCCTTTGCAAAGCTCAAGAGCAAGTGCAGCAGACTCCGCCATAAGAACCGAGGAGTTTGACATGGCTGTCTTGATAAACATGCTCTGAGGAGATGGAACCTGCATATTGACCAAAAAAATGCCAATCCCAACCTCTCTAGGAATAGGGATTGGCTGATTCGGCTGAATGGAAGCATCAACATAGCATGTAGGTCCTTCAACTAGGGAGGGGGGCTGGATCAGTAGGCTATCCTCCCTTCGGTTGGGGTCAGAAAGTAGCCGGTTGATGGGTGGGCTGATCTCGGCATCTGCAAATTCAAATTGCATACCTTGGTTGGTCCTTGCATGTGCAATACATGCACTGGTACCCTCCTGTTGTAGATCAGGGCGAAGTTGGTCAGGTAGGCCTTCTTCCCTTTGACTGGGAACAACATGCAGTCGGCTGGAAGCATAGGGGCACCATGCAGCCGGCTGGTGGCTGGGCTGGTCTCTGCACCTGCAAGTTGAAATTGCATACCTTGGTGTGTTGGCTGGATCGTTGTTGGTTCAGTGAGTACACCAGTGCCTCCCTGTTCTTTTAATGCACTGAGATGGTTCTGCATGTGGGCATTAGCAACTTGGTGTACCTGAAAGGGTGTCCATGTTTTCCTTTGGAAACGATGGTTGTCGTTACGAGCCTTCCTAGATGACGTTGTCCTAGAAAAAGCCTGCCAGAAGATGGAAGAATGCAGAAAAAATATCGTGTGGGTGAGAGAATACATGTGCAGAATTATATGTTTTCTTGTTAATTTCACATACATATACCACTTAAATTGCTCTATTAATAAGTTTTCTTTAAAAATTATGCGACACATAGAGGGGGCCAAAGCCCCGTTTGGCCACAATGTAGCCCCGCCTGTGGGGAGGGCTACTACTTGGCCCTAGCTAAGGCCTAAGCAATGTACTTCTATAAAATTTGCCCTCTCTAGGCTTAGCAATACAATCGACTATTCTACTAATTCCAGTCTCCTACAATATCTCTGTAGCAATCAAGAATTTTTCAATTTTTTTTGGAAAAAAAATGATTTTACAAGTACGAAAACAATGCACAATGAGTAGTGAAGGTTCTAGCTTTATGCTGAAAATTGTCCACTTAGATTATGTCCTTGATTTGGCAATATTTATTAGGGTTCAAATTCTCGAAATGACAATATTATTGATATTCATATTTTTTCAATTTATTCTAGAAAATAAAAGCAATAAGTTCAACTGGTTGAAAAATACAAATGGAAGGTTGCCTCGAACAAACAATTGTATGAAATGTTCTTCTAGCTAATTATGTCAAGTTAGAGGTAACAGGTATGCGTATAGTCTTAAATTTTTAAAAACTTTTAGGTATATATATGCGTTTCCTGTGGGTTTTCACGTTAGTGATCTGCACCGGTTAACACAATTGAATAGCACCCTCCAGGCAGGCAGACAAAGCATGCATTAGATTTTATCAAGCTTTCAAAGATTCAATGGATACCTTCCTTTATATTGATTGATAGCAAAGTGGAGCATGTATACACAATTTCAATGGAACGTTGACACCCATTAGCGGCGCCATCGCACTTTCAGACAATACAAAATTACGGTAGTTCAAAAGAATCCATTTCTTTTGCAAGGACAGATTACCACGTCGCTGTTATTCTGGCTGTCAGCAACGGCCTCGTTGCCTGTTTCCTGCTTGTAGTAATATAGATCGCTGAGCTGATAAATGATAAGCTAGCAAAAGAGAGATGTGTCAGTGTAGTGCTTCCTTAGTGGCTTGCATGTGTCAGTGTGATCCTGCCCTGGATCAGTTTGCAGTTGAGATCCATTTGGCATATTGTCATCAGATTTGCCTTACTTGTCGCACTTTGCCTGATTAACTTTAGCTGATCTTGCTTCTTACACCCTTAAATTCTCTATCAACGTGTCGGAACATTGGTCAGAAATTACCTTCTCTAATCAGCAGTACATTTAGGAGCAACGTACACCAAACAACAAGCCCTAGATGAATTTGATGAAGAGGGTAATTGAAAAGTGACTGGTCTTTCCTTTTGCCTACTGTCTTCGCTGTCTGCCAGTGGTATGAGACAACGCTTCCTACTAATAATTCAGGCACTAGTTTATTTTTTCTTGGTTTGGGATGTAATCACGCACTAGCGTATAATCACTTTTAACTGCATGTGCTGGCGGGTGCGTGTTGGTGCTCTGTTCATAATGTGATGGCGGGATAAGAGGTGTGGCATGAAATCCTCGTTAGAGTTCAAGATCGTAAATGAAAAATGTTCAGGGCATATTCGTAAGGTAACAACTTGACTAGCAACTTGAGTACGGTTTATGTATGGAGGGTAAATTAGTAACACTAGTACTCTGGTGGATTTAATTTGGATTGGCCCATTTATATCTTAATTAAATCAACAAAAATTACAAGGCCATGGTTAGCGCCAGGGATTACTTCATCTATTCTAAATTTTAAGACGCTTTGGCATTTGTAAATACCTAACTTTTGCTAAGCGATTACATATACGTTGCGTCTAGATACATAGTAAAAGAAATATATCTAAAAAATCAAAATATCTTATAATTTGAAACGGTAGGAGTAGTCAATTAATACCACATGGAGATTAACAAGAGATTGAACAAATTTTACAGTGGTGTCAATTGTCGCACTTGTTGGGAAACCACAAAGAGAACAAAGATGTGCCACATGAGAAAACTCTCCTCACTAAGACACGGCATGCATGAGCTGAGCCAAATGAAAATAGGACAAATCTTCTTACCCCGCTAATTATATGGGCCCTTATTTCCTCCATCTCTCCGATAGAAAATCAGATATTTTAGTTCTGAATGCGATTTTGTTGATAATAAAAGATGTCAAGGTGGATGATCAATAAGATGGTTGCCAGCCAGTAAATAATAAGTTCGTATAGCCGCCACCATATGGAGGATTGACTATAAAACATGGTATGTCATATGTATAACGCAGGCTGACTCCAGCGATAGAACAAATGGGTCAAGACGGGCGCTGGAAAGAGGCGCCACCGTCCTCGCCGCCACAGCAGCCGCGTCTCCCGGACCGGAGGGCGCCGCACGCGCATGCAAAGAGGCCAGGGTTACCTTATCAAATCATGTTAGCTTAGGAAAGAAGTCGAGTTAAGTTAGGAAATTAGAATTAGTTAAATTAGAAAACGCAGAATCCATAGAATCTCTAATTGCTTAGAGGTTAAATCTTGCCACGACTATAAATACGAGCTATCATGTACTCGTTGCAATCAATAAAGGAATTCGGGTCAAACCCTTCAACTCTCTCTCTCTCTCTCTCTCAGGCTCTCTCTCTCTATCTCCCTCCTTTCCGCGCGCACGCTGGCACCCACTACCCTGCCTTAGCACCACCCAAGCACGCGCCGCTGCCGCGGCCACGCCGCCGACAGCCCTAGCCGCCGTCACCACCGCCCCATCCACCATAGCCGCCGCCCCCAAGGGAAACCCCACAACATACCTCTTATATGATAGTATAGCCCCTAAATCATCTAATATGCACATTCAAATACCCCTTTTGGATGGTTTGTAGAGCTATTTTTTTTTTCACAATGGCCTGCCACTTAATTACCCATGCTAACACATGGGACCATCTGTAAGATGTGTGGGCTGGGATGGATGGTGAAAGCAAGCTAAGCGCTCAAGAGGGTGATGAATTGTGCCTTCTTAAATACCTTAATTCAAGGCTCAAATAAAACTAATAGTAAAAAACTTCAAACTAGTTCATGTATTATGTGCACCTAAGATTTTTCTAGTGTGTTTTAACTTGCCCTCTAACCCATGAAGCGTTTCACAACCTAGAGTCAGTCCTATCAACTAGCCTAATCTAATCCAGGAAGGTAAAGGTCACACAAAGTTTGCATAAGTGGAAACAAAAAATAAGGTAAGTATAGAGCAAGATGTAGATAGAATGCAATTTTTTAGAGATGAGACAATTTCCCATGGCATAGGTTGCCGAAACATAACCGCTAGTCCTTATTGGATATCCATCGAGGTAAAATCCTAGTCATGATATTAGGCTCGCCACAAAGACTCCCCGTTAACCAAGGCATGTGTCGTAATCCACCATGGCTCACAACCAATGACCAATTCTTTTGGTGTGACCTTGCTTGGCATCGTCTTCACTATAGAGTTTCTCCACCATGTTAGGGATTTTTCCTCATCTATGACACACCAAGTCATCGCCACTTCACACTAAGCTCATATGATTGAAACTAGGGGGTTGCGGAAAGGTCACCAAGACCTCAAGCACTATGGCTCACCATGATAGGGCGTAATGTCCCAAACTCTCAAAGCTATCAAGCTCTAAGGCCAAACCCTTACAAAGAGGTTTTGACATGTAATCTCTGCCTAATAATATTAAAAGCAAGAATGCTCCTTCAATCCCTCATTCCATCCACCTAATGACAGGTGGGTTAGAGTCACTCTAGGGATGTAATTCCTTGCAATCAGATTATTCAATTTGTTTGGAAGTGTATTATGGCAACATCTATTTTGGTCGATCTACCATGTCCAACAAGATGGATGATATATAGCGGATGACTAGAAGGACTTCAACAATGAAAATCTAGGGACCAAAGAATACACCAAACTGTCTCTCAACAGACAATGGCGAGGGCATGGTGGTCCTCGACATCTCCACAGTGACACTCACCATCACTGTTGTATATGGAGTATCTCATAATCATTTTGGGAGGACCTCTACCAATGACAAGGACTTTAGCATGGTGATTCCAGAGAGAAATAAAGTGTTGAGCCACATCAGCATCGCAGATGACAGTGAGGGCAGCACAATGATCCTTGACAACTCCATGATGCTGCTATAGAGCAGCTCGAGTTATTCATGGGTACCTCATGCCATGCCACGGTAGGAGACCGTCACAGCAATAGGGTTGCTTAAACATAATTGTGAAGGTTAACTTCCATGCCCCTCTAGCCTCTTTTCTCTATTGACATATGATAAAGTATTCGTTTCTCCTGTTGCAAAAGGTAGACACATTTGCTACTAGACCAGTAATAACGTAAACTAATAGATATTTAAATTTGAAGGAGAAAGTATGGAACAGAGGAGGTGTAGAGGTAAGGGCATGGTCGTGGCACA
>CM041629.1:27722284-27767274 GCA_023333625.1 Bothriochloa decipiens
TGTGTATATATCCGCGGGTTTCATAGATTTGTTTACTTAGATTAATATCTACCACCAAACTAAACTTTAGGTGACTAAATTTTAATCCAACTAAACTCTAGTTCTATGTGATCCACCCAAGTTAAGTTTTGGGATTATGGAATATATGAGGCCTCTACAGTGGTGGCGGTCTTGTGGCGGAGAAGGATAGATAGGTGGCGGTAGCTGGCATGGTGATTGGAGTGTATTAGCGGAGGTAATGGGGACTCCGCAAGAAAAAGCCACCGTGGATGGAGGAGATGTATACATATGTGTGTTAAGGATTTATTGTCGGAGATGAAGAGGGAAGCAAGAGGAAGATGGCAAAGATCATGAGGTTAAAAAAAACCAAATGACTCTTTCCCTCATAAGCATCTAGGCCCCAAAAAGTAAGCAGTAATTTTTAGTGGTTAAAGACAACCATGTGAGCATTTGTTTTATAAGGAATAATTTTGAAGTTTGATCACAATACACAAGATAAATGTGATCCCCAATTCAAATACAAGGCGACCAAGGACTTGCATTGATGGCCAATGATCTTTCTAGAGCCAAGGATCACAAAGGAGATAAATGATACCTAGAGAGGTTTTGCTAATTTCTAGTCTTTGACTGTACTATTAAGACACGGTGGAGAGCTAGTAGTCTGAACTTTGAGTTCTCTAAGCTTAATTAGAAATGCACACTTGGTAAACAAATACTAGTCCAGAAGGCTAGTTCATGCAGAAAGGAAATTAACAAGTTTGACTTAAATCTGAGTATGGACAATGATATTGGAGTCAAAGCAAGGAAAAATTGCACAGGTTAGACGGTTTGCATGTCTAGAATATGAACAGGCTGAACAGACAGAGCTTTGTTTTGCAGAGCCCTTTAATAGTGTGGTACTATTCCTAAGTATTAGACAGACGATGGTCTAGTGCTAGGATTAATTAGAAGTGACGCCGAACAATTGAAATCCTACTTGGCACTGTGCAGTTGAACTAGTCGAGCGATTTGGCGGTGGCAATGTTGTGTGCGTCAGAAAATCGCCGGATGCTGGTTGAAGGTTAAGTTTTTGCAGTATAATGGGGCAGATGATCAAGCACTATGTCTTGGTGCGTGAGCGACGAACAAATAATGGCGTCAGCTTAGCACTTGGCACAAAACTATGTAGTTGTACTGACTAGGGAGTCCGACGGTGCTGATAATCCGATCTATGTATTTCGCAGGTTGTGTTGGCAGTCGCTTTAATTTCGGCTTGGCTTGTACCACCAATATTCCTGAATTTGGAGCCAGAACTCAACTTGTACTAAAAAATTGGTTTGACAAATTTTGTTTGACTTAACAAGTTCTACAATTTTTGTTGAATAGTCCCTACGTTTTCCGCTTCTTGAGAAGCAATTTTAACTAAATATATATTAAAAAATAAATTGATGATATATTATTAGTATCGTTGATAGATATTTGAATCTAGTTTTTTAATAAATTTATTTAAAGATAAATTTTTTATATACATTTTTTTATAAATCGAGTCAAAGTTAGTTTCATGTAAACCGTGGTCAAACATTTAGGAGTGGAGAGAGTATGTGGTTGCAGGCCAAATTTTTTTAAGAATTATGCAGTACACAACCTACACACACGTACGTCTCTACGAGTCATGGGATGCATGTCTGTTTGATCGAAGGTGAGTCAAATCAAAAGACATGTATTCATGGGTCTGCCAAGTGCCAAGTGAAGTGAAATGTGCCCAAGACTTCCGTACCCGCTTTGGGCACACTGCAAGGACCCTTTGACCAACTAACCAACGAAGATGGACAACGTCGAAGGCCATAGGGGATCAAGATTGGATATGTAATTCGGAAGGAAATGAGAGATGGGTAATGATGATTAAAAAAGAAATAAAAATATGGCCCCTTCTTATTTTTTACAACTAGCATATATTAAATTATCACATCAACCATTTTACAAGGAGGACCTCCATAGAGGACCAAATTACAATAAAGCACAGGAGCTGAGGAAGAAGACGACTTTGTTCATGGCGTCGGAGACGACGAAGCCATTGGTGGAGGGTCGCAGAGGCGCCGAGGACGCATACACCCGGGTGGATTGGCCGCGCAAAGCGACGGCTGAAGTTGGGCCAGGCGAGCTAGTAGAGAAGTCGAACACCGGCGACCGAAGGATGCGGTGTAATTTGTCGCCGGAAGTTGCAGATGAGACTTGTACCTGTATCCCAGGGGGAAGTGGTAGTGACGCACCAATTCCATGAGGGGAGCCACCTAGCTGTAGTGAACTCCAGGACTAGAGGTTGCTGTGGTGGGGAGGAATCGAGCGGGCAGGCAGAGTCGAGGGAGGCGGGTGATGCAACCGGAGTGGGCAGGAGGCGAAAGGCAACACTAGGGATCACATCCACCCAATAAGGGACTCGATCTGTAGGCACAGCCTGCAGATCGCCCTCCACCCCGGTTGAATCGGGGTCGGAGCCATGGAAACTCAAGCAGGTGTGGATGGGGATGGATGGAGATGGAGCTGCTGGAGGAGGCGATTTTATTTTATTCGCACTAACCTAAAATGCGACGGCGGCGACGAAGATGCCGAGGAAGACGGCATCGGTGACGAAGACGACGACAGCGACCTTTAGGTAGCGCTTACCACAACAGGTGATAGCCATTCAGGCAAAGTACGAAACCAAACTACTATCTACCATCTATGGGTTACAGAGAGCGGGGCCCCTCTCCCTGCACGCTTCGGCGAGCTCACCCGGGGCGGCAGGGAGGGATGGCCTGCATTAGCCTATCATGTACGATATTGACCAAAGGCTAGGTTAGATTGAAGCTAAATTCTAACTAAAATATAGTATTTTAGAAACTAAAAAGAACTACTCACTAATTAGATAATACTTCCTTCGTACCAAATTATGTCGTTTTGTCTTTTCTAAATATAAGTTTTGCTATATATTTAGATATAGTGTATATTTTAGATACATAACAAAATATATGTGCATAAAAAAGCCAGACTAACATATAATTTAGAATTAGGCGATTAGAAAAGGTTAATTCTTAGAAATAAGAAATTAAAATTACTCAAAAATAAGCACAAAAAAGAATAAGAATATGTATGGTTCTGGATCATTTCGAGAGACAAACCAATATGATTAAAAAATACAACAAGCTAAATAACTACGAAGTTTGAATCGTAAGATAGTCAAGAAGTTAAACGATTTGTGATAGCCCTGACATTAGTTGAAGCTAATTAAAGAAAAGAGAAATGCTATGGATTCTCAGCCCGAATGTTGACTCGACGGCTCCCCTTGACCGACGCCAGCCTTGATCGATTCTTACCAAATATATATAACTCTTGTCCTATGTCCAGAAGTGAGAGAAGACGAGAGAGCACAAGGAGGTGTGTGCGTGGAGGTGGCTTATTTGTCTGTGTGTGTAAGATTGTCTATGTGTGCGTGTGTGTATGTGTGTGTGTGCGCGAGTGTGGGAGAGCGCGGGGGTGTCTGGATGCGCGTGTGCGTGTGCGTGTGCGTGTGGTTATTTATCTGTTTATGTGGGTACGTGCATGTGTGTATTGTCTGCTCGCCGAGGGCGTCACGCAGCGTGCCGTTGATTGGGAAAAAAAACCAGTGCGGCACAACAAGCACCCTACCCTAATGGTCACCATAGGGTAGCGAGCAATCCTTGACCTTTTCCATCACCTTCTCCTCGAGGTTCAGGATAAAGACGGCGCTACTCTCATACACCAAGAGCAACCATCCCTTGCCGAAGTGATACCACCTCGCGCTACACTGGCACTACCATAGCAGACGAGAGTATGGTTCTGGCACCGCCGCTGGAATTCTGATGACAGTGCGGAGCCATGGCGTCCGGTGTGCTGTCATTACTATCCTGTCCATCATCTTCTTGTCGTGTGTACATAGTCACGTGCACGGTGGATTGAGAGCTTGTTGTCCTTGCTGACGCAGAGAACCGGTAAGCCTCCGACATGGATTGGGAGCTTTGTCAGGGAGCGTGTGGTGCCCACCTCCAAGTTTGTACTTGTCCTCGGCGTGACGCTTCCTATAGACACGTGATCCATGCATAGCCATGCGTAGTCCCCTAGTGAACAACGACAAATCTCTCATCCACCGTGGAGACGTGTGTTGGCGTTTCTTAGCATCGCTACCAGGATTGCATCCCCGGGAACGGCGCCAGAAGTGCCTTAGTGACACTAGTACAGAAATCTACTATAGAGGCGGCTAAATCTAATTTTTAGGGACGGGTAAACAAACCGACTCTAGGTCAGCGATTGTAAAGATCACAGCTGCCTGTGTTGATTTTTTAACCGCCTCTGAAAAGAGGATATTCAGGGGCGGTTAAATTAAGAGAACCGCCTCTGCTAAGTCTGTATTTCTGGGGCGGTTGAGTTACGAGAGTCGCCCCTGATAAGGATTTTAGAAACGCTCTCATTAGGAGAACAACCCCCACTAATAAGGCCTTTTCAGAGATGCTTTGATTATGACAACCGCCTCTGATGACAGTTTTTTAAGAGCGGCCACATGATCCATCTCTGAAAAGGTATTATTAAAGGAACGCTTAATAATGAAAATTAGTTTCTAATTTTCTAATTTGAAAATTGCCGCCATTACAAAATTGCCACCCAATTGCAAATGATTAAAATTAACTCCATATGTATATTTCTATTATTTTTCACTCAATTTACAAGTTTGCTATTTTAGTATAAAAAGAAATAAAAGAAAAGAAGCTAAGCCACGACTCGGTACAGTCCACTGGCGCAAAAGGCCCGTGAGACGGATTCTAACCCAATAATAGGAGGCCCGACGTGGACTAAACTTTTACATCAGGTATGCTCGAGTTTCTTGAATTCAATTTGGATCCTTCGACCTTTTCTTTCTCTCTTGTACTTTTGCACCTAGAATCCTTGCTTCTTTCTTTTTTTTCTCTTCCTCTACCCAAATCACCGAACCTTACCATGTAGTTGATCCGGACACGAGAGTAGACGGAGCAGACAAAAAAGATGGTAGAAGGAAATTTTGTCAATTTATTATTAGGTGTAATGTAATGTAAAGATAAAGAATTGAAGCAAAATAAAAGACGGCGTAGGCTTCAAACCCAGGGCGGTGGTAATCATCGGCACGAGGCTTAACCGCTAAGCTACGGAAGTAATTTAACATTTTAGGTGCAAGCGAGAAACAAAAGTCACACACAATCCCAATACTTAATGGATACTCCATTGATCAATCTCTGATAAACACATGTAAAACTTTAGTTAGGATGCTGCAAACCTGCATAATGTGAGACCCAGCCCTATTGGGCCGTAAGTTGTGTTAAGCTAAAAGCCACAGTTCCTGTAGCATCATCGTAGCGCAAAGTTTACTACCATCCTGAAAGTTGAAGGAGAGTCAAACAGTTTTTACCCAGGCCAAGGACAAATAGTAACAACATGATAGATGAATGTGTAAATAAATCGGCCCCCACTTATAGCCAGGCCCCACTCATAACCAAGCCTCCACTGGCTATGAGTGGAGGCCGATTTATTTACACATTCATCTGTCTTCTTGTTTTCATACTTTAACAGGCCGATTTATTTACACATTCATCTCATTCACCGGTCTTCTTGTTCCAATTTATTTACACATTCATCTGTCTTTTGTTTTCATACTAAGCCTCGTATGATAGGAGGTCGATTTACACATTCATCAACATGTGTTAAAAATGTTTTTTTGGACGTCGATTTATTTACGCATTCATCTGTCTTAAAATGTTTTTTATCAGATTTTTAGAGGCAGATATAAGATAACCGCCTCTAAAAAAATATAATCTTCAAGATCATTGACATAAAAGAACCGCCCTTGAAAATCGTTCTTCAGAGGCGGCGCCCATAACTGAACTGACTTTGAAAAGTGTCTAGTTTCAGAGGCAAGTTTCTTAACATAACCGCTTCTGAAGATACATATTCAGTGGCGGTTGCATAGCTATAGTGCCGCCTCATGAGGTTAGAGGCGATTTGCTATGTGAGCCGCCTCCGTTAGAAAGGGGGCGTTACTGATGTCAATTTCTGTACTAGTGTGATAGATCGTAACCTTTTAGAGTATCCGCAAGCGCACGGATCTGTTGCATTACACCCGAAAGTATTATCAAAGTATCATTATTTATATTTTCCCATATGAAGGCACGGTGCGAATACCTCAAGCATAGATATTGTTATGACTTCATATCATAGAAATGAGCCCAAGTACTATATAGGGGTAAGTGATAAGATTTTTAGATATTGGACACACACTTAGAACAACCTCAACGATAAAAGTAAAACAAAGAATGAAAGAATAAATGAATAAACCTAAGTGGAGTAGGTATGTCAAATATAGATGTGCATAAAACAAGTTAATGTCATATGATGTGCAAGTTAATAAACGGGTCAAAGTCAGGAGCAACAGGAGATCCCCACAGCTGGTCTGTATTGGCGGTCCTTAACAGCTATTTTACACCACCAACTTAAGACCAAAAAGGGGTGAATTATATATTACATGCACATATACATTTACTATTAACCCAATTCCACTTGTACTTGGAGAATTATTATTTTGCAGGAACATACAATAAGTACAAGGAATTCCACTCAAGAAATACACTTTCCACAAAGCATAAAATCAAGGGATTGGGAAGAGGTCCACTTCGGGACCAAACTGGGCCGAGTGCACCACATGGGCACGGTCCAGGCCCACTCCATAACCGACCATCCAAGGTCGGTCACGGGGAGGCATCAACCAGGGGCGCGCGCCCCTGGCCTGGCGCGCGCCCATGCCAGGTGGCCATCCGGGCCCAGCCTCAGCAAGGCGGTTCCTACCTTCCTTGTGGAGCTCAGGCGGTTGTGCGTTGGACAAATCTACCCCCGAACCGCCTCTGGCCAACTATAAGAAGAGGAGGAGAGCACACCCCTACACACACACCCCATTTGGAGCACTCTACCTCTCTCTCTACATTTGTTCTTTAGTTTAGTATTAGTATTTTGGAGCAAGGCTAGAAGGCTATCAAGGAGGGCTTATCTCCTGGGAAGCAAAGCTACTCTTGGTAATATTTCAATGGAGAGTTCTTTTCTATTCAAGTTCTCTACACTTATATACATTATCACATGTGAACTAGAGTATAGTCTTGAGCATGATATATTCAATGATTATGAACTAGACTATAGTCCATATGAGAATTGTTCATCGTGCTCATACATGTTCTTCATTGTTCATATGATACACAAGAATGGTGATGATGATAGAAATAGGGTAACGGTTCATTGTTCCTTCGGGTTTGCCTATGTCCTAGCTCGTCCATCCGTAGGGTGGGAGTCCTAGGGGGATGTAGGTAGTTCCTTAGTATGCGGGAATGGTGTCCGGATACGAGGGGGCCTTTGGATATGACAGCATGCCCCGGTTGAGGGGTAGACGGCAGGGAGTGACCTAGTCTTGTCCATCCTTCATGATCCCCCATGTTCGTATGTCGTGTAGGAGGTCGTAAATGTCCCCATTGACTGACAGATCAGCTGTCGGGATCTCCCTGTTACCTTAGAGCTTGACTTGTTGCTTGACCTGTATATCATGTGACTCAGCTGTTCAATGCATATGTATAAGATGTACCTACTCTATGTAGTTTGTTCTTTTATTCTTTATTTCCCTTTTATCCTTATAGTAGATCCAAGTGTGTGTCCACTATCTATCCAATGATTATCGCTTACCCCTGCATAGTAATTGGCCTCACTTCGATAATATGAAGTCATAACATTTCTATGCTAGAGGTACCTGTACCTGCCTCCCTTTGGAAAAATATAAATAACGATACCCTGATAATACTTCTGGGTGAAATGCTACAATGATAGATCCGTGCGCTTGCGGATATTTCTAAAAGGTTAAGATCTATCACATGGCAATCCTTATGTCATTGCTACAGAATCAATTCTAGTAGTGATATTAAGACCTGCCTACACAAGGCGTTTTTGGCGTGACCGCCAGGGATGGGTTTCCTACCTATCTTTTGGTGTTCGCGCTAAGAAACACCAATAGTCTGCTAGCCAATAGAGACATTTACAAACTCCTACACAACATACGAAAGTGGGGGATTACGAGGAATGGACAGGGCCGTCACCACCTGCCGCCTACCCCTCAACCGTGGCATGCCATCACATCTGAAGGTTCCCTCATATCCGGACACCATTCCCACATACTAAAGAACTACTATGTCCCCTAGGAATCCCACCCTATGGATGGACGAGCTAGGACATAAGCACACCTGAAGGTATAACGAACCGTTACTCCATTCCTATCATCATATCTAGTTTTGTAAATCATATGAACGATGAAGAACAAAGATGAACATGTTAAGCATGTCTCATATAAACTATATTTTAGTTCATAATCCTTGATTATATATGATCAAGACTATACTCTAATTCATATGCAACACTATATATAAGAATAGAGAATTTGAATAAGGAAGAACTCTTCATAGTATATTGCCAAGAGTAACACTTCTTCCCAGGAGACAAGCCCTAGCTCAACCTTGCTCCAAATATTTCTAAGTGTCTAAGCTAAAGGGTGTGAGTGAGAGAGTGAGGTGAGGCTCCAAATGGGGTGTGTGTGAGTGTATGTGCCTCCTCTTCTCTTTTTATAGCTGGTGGAAGGCAATTCGATGACCGAATATTCAAATCCTACAGCATACCATCCTCCTCTGCATTGATGTTACCGCCTCCAGGAAGTTGGGCCCACAAGTCAACTCACCAGATTCAGCCGAACCCTGGTGGCGCCTCCCCCTGACCAACTTCGGTTAGTCGGTTGTGAAGTGGGCCTAGACCATCATGGTGATGGGGGTTTGGCCCAGAATTGCTTCGGTTGGGCCTTTTCTCTCCTCTTGGTTTTTACGCTTTCCTAAAAGGCGCCTTTTGATACAAATATTCTCTATACTTGATGTATTTCCTGCAGAGTGTCACATCTTCCAGTACAAGTGGAATTAGATTAGTAGTAAAGGTATATGTGTATAAAAATATATAATTCTTTCCTTTTTGGTTCTAAGTTGGTGGTATAAATTCGTCATTAAGGACTACCAACAACGTGTTGTCTATCTAGACATATTCGATGGGCGCACTCCACAAGTGTGTGTTGGCACAACAGTTGGTGCCACTGAAGCTGCGATGAGTCCCGCAGAAGGTGTAGGGGATGAGGTTCATCAGTGTGTCGATGTTGTGGCGCACTATGAGGGGATAAACATAGTTGAAGGTCCCATTGGCGGTAGCAACAAAGAAGGAAGTTAGTGAGTGACTAATGGGGCCAAGCGATGATCCTAGTGTCAGGAAGAAGGTAGACACAAAAACCGAGGTGTTCTCTATTATATGCAACTTGAATGTCCTCTTGCAGCGCTTGAATCTTGTCTCCTAACAAAAGAAGCCAAGAAATAGCATGTGGTGGCCCTCACCCTCTCCAATAGGGCTCATGGAGGAAGGTTGGGTCGGTGAAGCGGCGTATGTAGCCACCACCAACATGTCACAATGACCATGAAGAGGTCTTTGATATTGTGTTCACATGAGAGAATATCTCAATGAGAGGGTCCTTGGGTAGTGTCGCCATGGCATCCATGCTAAAAGAGTAAAAATAGAGCTCACAACAATGATGACACTCATGATAATAATCATTTAGCACACTCAGCATGCAATGCAAGAAACTCACGGATAGGAACTGCCATTGCCTAGGCTGATGGCAAACTCATCACCATTGTTTGTCTCCCTTTCTCCGATAACTAGTAGTACTCCTAAAGGGAATGCTCATCGCAAAATCCATATCCCCAACACCAAAACACTAATGAAAAAACCACAAACATTAAGGACGTATTTGGATTCCTTGCATGTCGATAGCGCCACCTCACTAGGCAGGGCTAACCATTTGGTAGATGCTTGCCTATACAGTTTTGCCAACAAGCTTGCTCACCTAGGTGAGGAAATTCTTGCCTGTGAGGTGAGTTAGATAGACTCTCCCAAAGCGACATCATGCTACCACATCAACATCCATCGTCGTTCAAATGAGGCTTTCCCAACATGAATTGAGCTCTATAGTTGCTAGATTAAGGCACGTTATTGGATCAAAGCTCAACAACAACAAATCCATCTCAGTTGCTACCAGATTGAGACACAACACAAGGTAAGATGAGTTATGGTATTAAAGGAAGTAAACACCCCCTAAGAAGCTTACCTTCATTGGTTGACGAGGTGAGGATAGTAACAGCGAAGGAAGAAACACGCTCTAAATCCAACCCTTCTTCAACTCTAGCTAGCTGATAATATCTAATCTAGCATGTCTTTGATCCGAAATTGAGAGAGTAAGAGAGAGAAGAAGGGATTGACTTATGTCCCCTACTGACGAATGCCGGTGCCATTGGTTGAAGCTATCATAGTGGATCTAGAATTGAGTGAGGGAGGGTGTTCACAAAGGAGAGAACGTAGTGGCTAGGGTTCACGAGAGGGGTATATATTTTTGCCATATTTATAAATGGCTCCTCTCTTGAGATTCTGTTTTTCCAAATGGATCTAAATAGAATTTCAAGGGAAAAGGGCATTGTGCATGCGAAAATACTCTTTTGACCCAAATATAAGAGAGCTCAGGAGACAAAAGAATAGTTTCACATTAAATAGTGACATAAATTTGGCAAGTATTATTGTATTGTTACTTGTGATTGTTCAACCAGTCCCCATTAGTCACGAGTATGATAGTATCTGATTAGAAAATAAAGTGAGGACACACATCTTTTACATTCTCTGTTAATTTATTCTAAAATCTCTAGAATACGCTATACTAGCAAGATGACCGGCATAAATAGCATGGCCCGCTAATTTTTCTCTTATGTATTTGTATTTTTTCTTTGAAATAATCATTTTTCCTTTTTGTTGTATTTGTCCTCGCTTCATATGTCCTATCGTCAATATATTTTGGCTTAAATCTATTATCGTTATATCTCATCTTCCTTCTGAATTCAAGTTTAGCCTTTACTTTTCTTCGAAGGTGTCTATTGAATAACTGGTTGTTTCTAACCCTCCTAATAACTAGATTTTTTGGCTCGGTTGACAGCGCGTTGTCGGCGCCCACGGCGGGCCCACGATACAGAGGTGCAACAGCGCGGGCAGCACATGCACACGCGCACACAGACACATACGCACGCATGCATGCGCACATAGACAAACAACCACACACACACCCAAAGCCACACACAGACAAACACGCACATGCGCGCACCCATACTCACCTACAGACACACACATAGACAAACACGCCACCTCGCTCCTCCACACACACCTCCTCGTGCTCTCTCGTCTTCTCTCGCTTCCGAAAACAGGACATGAATCGTATAGATTTAGTAAGAGTCGGTCACCACGAGTAACAACAACTGCGAGGCTGGCGCCGGTCAAGAGGAGTCGTCCAGTCCATATTGAAGGGCCAAGAATCTAGTTGTTTTTAGCTTAAAGACAGTCGGATGATGGTTAGGATTTCTCATTAGAAAAAGTAAAAGGAGCCTCACGATGGGGCAGTACATGGAACGTAGTTGATTCATCCATGTTATATATTAATCCTGATAATCGATCGTGGATTCAGTCCGTGTTCTTGGTTTTGTGGGTGTTCTTTTCTTTGATGGTTGGCTTTGCAAATGTGTTGTGCCTGCTGTGTCCCCCTCTAGTTTTGCAAAGGGATGGCTGAATGATGCATCCCACTGGACAGCTGCCTGCCTGTGCGAGAATCCTTCTGCCCCCTTTGAATTATAGGCACCCAGGAAGCAGTGTAGCGCGCACGACGGCGGTCAATGCAAGCTCATTTTTCAGCATGGTGTGCTAGTGTTAACCACCTGAAAATATTTTGTTCAGCTAGGAGTGAAGCGTCCTCTATATCACAAAGAAATGGCAAAATGTAACATGTTAATGAAGGTCAAACATTAACACTAAACAATAATAGGCTATCAGAGTTTTTTTTTTGAAAATTAAACCCCGGTGGCAACCATGGTATAAGTGACACGGATACGTGATGATGAGTACATGTCAAGACTTTATGACGAAGTGGTGTTCATTGTAGTTGTGAAAGCGCTCGTCATGGATGAGTGATGATGGGTCTTATAGGCAAATGGCGGATGAAGAAAGGACCGTGCCAAGATTATGACGAAGTAGCGCTCGTCATAGTTCAAAAAATTTTCGTCACAAATGTATAATTCGTTCAATGGTGAAGTTCTATTTGTCATAGTTCTAAAGAAGATCGTCACAGATGAGTAGTAGACAGCTCCACGAGTGATCTACGATGAAAACCTATGTTATTCTATGACGTTTTTTGAGACGCTATTTGTTTCCATCATAGAAAGGGAGCCTAGAGTATCGTCACCATGATCTATGATGAAATGAACATATTAGTCATAGAAATGGCTCTTCTGTGATGGTTTAGGTTTCATCATTAAAATTTTCATCATAGAAGTGGAGATTTCTACTAGTGCCACCTAAATATATAGCATTTAAGTGTTACTCAAAGATGATACAATAGAGTATGCACACTTACAACACACAAGAGACAGAGCAGAGGACAACCACAGAACATGTCTCACAAAAACGAGAAATGACAAAGCACAGAAGAGGGAACAAAGAACTCCCAAGATAAGCATGTAGTTATTCATCAACCGGACACAACCACCAAGCGGCTGACTTTGATGACCTCCACTCCAAGGATAAATTACCAATACAAGTTTTATTTTTCTATTGTTCTTTATAGAAAGACAAATAAGTCCAGATGCACTATGCAAGCAACAAGCATACATCACTCTTTATTGGTTGATAAATATCCATAAAGCATGCATGCAGCCTTTGGGTACGCTGCTTTGAACACCAACCACAAACTTTTAGCTAGAGGGGCACTGGATTGAGGAAAAGGCGCTCAATCGTCTCCTTCAATAACTTGCAGTGTGTGTGTGCATATTTTTTACCACCATAGGTGAATGGCATGCACACTGCTAGGTTGATAATTTGCTGCACTGCTGGAAGTAGCTTAGGATGCTCAAAGCGAGCTCCGTTTGCTGTCTTCCATCCATCCTCAATAAGGTAGCCTATCTCAGTCATGGCTACCTCACTTGTTACGTTGTACTCGTTCATGTAGCACTCCACCGAAGTTGCCACATCTTTCTTGCTCTTCCCACTCTGCAAATTATACAATATAAAGTACATGCTCAAATTATATATATTAGTCAACCATAAGAAGCACTTTATGAGCATTGATTAACAACCATATGTACATAAATAATGATATGGAAACAAACTTACATTAAATGAAGCAATGTCGTTCAAGAAACGGGCTATCCTCCCGAAGGTCATGATAGCAGTGTCTCCCCTCAGTGCCCACTCAAATGCATCTCTGGTTGCTTCATCACCCATGCCAATTAGAATTGTGGTAGCTGATACTTGAGGTCCAATCGTTGACGTAGACACCTTTACTTGTTCTTTAAAAGTTGGCTTGCAATTATTATGAAACCATTCACTTTCCTGGAGATAACTTTCAGATGACATCTGAAACTGTACAGACAATGCATCGTTACTGATATATATAGGAAAATGATTTGATCATTGATGGCTTGTTGGTGGTTGTTTATTTCATAACTAGTCTGTGTGTACCGCTTCCCTGCTATAAGCCACACGGTACCTCTCATGTGGTTGCAGTTCATCCTCGAAGTCTTCAAAGGTTCGTAACAGCCTCATGTAGAACTTCCTCAGGTACTTAGGTAACATAAACTGCACTGTAGTCCCATCTGCAACACAATAATATATATCTTGCATCCAAATTAATCTAGCTAGTGAATCCATGTAATACGAACCTTCGTAAGGCTTCAGTGAGCTTACACGAATCATCTAAGGTAGCATGGTCATCATAAGTATCATCTGCCATGGTCATTAGTGAATAAACTTTGGTAAGCATTGCCTGAGCTTGTGACAGATCTTGCTCGTAGTATACTGTGTAGGACCAGAAGAAACACCCAACCACGCGATCACGCACGTAGTTTAGTTCCGAAACACCCAACCATGCGATCACGCACGTAGTTTAGTTCCACTTGGTAAATATCCTTCCACCATCTGAAACATTTTGTCTATATATCATCAGTAGGCTAGGTGCGGACTAATTTGTGTTCATGAGTAGAAATTATATATTTAGCCTTTTTAAAGCTTTGAAGTGTACTGTGTGTTCCTGCCTACTGCAATCTCACATGAGGTAACAAAATGAACAGGACGTCTGCTGTCCTTAATTAGGAGCTAATGTAACAGTTTTATTACGCCTCGAATTGAATGTACAAAAAATTGATACCTATATACTAAAGTTTTGTTAATATGCCACAACTCTAACCATGTTACTCCACTTTTTTACATGTCACATTAGTTTTGTCCTAAGTCAAATATTATATATTTAACCATTCATGTCACATTAGTGGAAGAATGACATCGTAAATGGGAAAGAAAAAAGTTGCCATGCATGCTTTTAATAAGAGATTATATAATTAGAAGTTTAGAACACGCGTACTGGGAAATGGCTTTGAGCTCTTTCAAGTGAAGACGTTGAAGTAGGTTAAAATCCAGCTTTGCAAGCTCTAGTATGGAGGGATTGTATGTTTGCTCCTTAATATATTCGGACATATAATCAAGGGCCTCCAATCTCTTTAGTGTCCTTGGCAATGGTAGCTTAAGGGCCCGGGTAACTTGATCAGCTAATGGGGCCTTGATAGTACTTGTAAATAGCCCCAGTCCCAGATGATGCTTTGCAAACAGAATTGCTTCGTCAAGTTCTATCTCTCCGTGTGTTAAAAGGTGAGCAGCATTGTAGAAGCTTAACAAGCCTCTATAATCATTCGTTATTTCTGTACAGAAGCATCCATCTTCGTCTCTGAACTTGCTGATCAATTCGTCTGTAATTTAATTAGAAGGATACAGAGCTGTCATGCCAACTGTATACAAGTAAACTATATGCAGGCAACAGATATATACCTACCTGGAGAAACCCAAAGACCATGCGTCCTAAGGAGGCGAAATCGCAGGGCAACTTCATGGAGGCTACCGAATCCACCACAGCCATGGATGCTGCGTAGTGTGGCATCGATCTGCTCCTGGAAGAGATGATCAATACTGAGATGCTGGAGGGTGTCCACAAGGCTCATTTGGTGCACCGCGTTGCTGTCGCTACAAGCCTCAAACAGTCCACACACCTCCTTCCTCAATTGATCCACCCTCTCCCTCATGCTTCCCTCAGACATCTACAAGAATTATATATGAAGGCATTTGCATGTAGTATATATAGCATAGACACCGGACATGTTAAAAATTAATAAATCGAGCATGAATGTGTGCCTGCATCGGTTTCGGGACGTAGTCGATGAAGAAGTCACCCCACACGGAGGACTCAAAAGCCCTGGCCTTAGCAGCGGTCACGTTGTTGGCAGCCATTTGTGCCTGTAGCTAGTAGATGTGCCTCTAGTACGTCTGAGGAGCTTGATATATAGGAGTATGTCCTACTATACTCGGTACTCAATGTCAAGATGTTTGAACGGTTCACAGCAGTCTCTGTTTATGTCTCTATCTAGCTATAGGATCCTACTATTTATAGCAGCCTGGCTGCTAAGTGCATTTATTCTGGCTATCATGAACAGGAGTAAACGAGACGGCGTTTTATTCACTCCCCATTAATTTGCATGCATTGCATCATGACGCCCACTGTCATGTCTACATTGCACCTTTAAATAGCATTCAACCACTGCTACTACGGTCAATAGAACAATTATATTTAAAATATAAACGCCGATCAAGTCATATATGAGTAACTTTTGAAATACTTATTGATAATTAACAATGATATGGCGACACATTATGTACATAATATGTTGAAATAGGATCTGAATTCTAACATAAGTTCTAGCGTAAGTCCTGTGGGACACCTAAAAGGCTCACGTTTCAGGTTATGTTTATTAGCGGATTTGTTTCCGTATTTGACAGTAATCAGTCTGTCATAGAAATACATCTTGTAAGCCGTACGAAAAGAGTTGATAGGGCTCATTGTATTATTTATTATGTTTTGTGAACTCTCCTCGTATATTGAAAATCGCTGGTTGGCGCCCGTGCTTTTTCCCGTAATAATTTTCCACTTAAAAATTTGTGTCTTGCGTTTAATCTTGTTTTCATTATTTGCTAACATATAATATGCACAAAGTTAATAGTAAATCACTACAGCGCTATTTGTATCTATAAATAATTCCGTTAGAACCTGTGAGGAGTAAAATTAACTATGATAATAATCCAAGCATTTTTATTACTATTGGTATCATTTACTTTTCTTCGACTCAATTCTTCCATTCATTCAAGAAGCACTAGAGTGGCAATCCGCAGTCACCGGATGAACGACACAGACGGGGCATATTGCCACTCCCACCCTAGTGTCCTCTTATAAGACTTGCTTAGCTAGAGTATGAGCAACTCGATTACAGCATCTGCTAGAATACAATAATTTCAAAGCAGAAAAATGCACACTAAAATCACGAGTGTCCTGATGATTGGCGCAATCCTCGATCTCTGTTCACCCCGGCCTCCTAGAGCTTGATCAGTTCTTAGCTATCAGTCTCAATAATTAGCCTGTGCACCCCTTTATCTCTTGCCAATGCCACGCCATCCCTGCATGCTAGGGGCTCCATATGCATTTTTTTTTTTTACAACAAGCTTCATATGCATTCTCAAGGCATCAAGGCCATTGGGTGTACCAAGTCGCTCGACCTCCTACAAACCTCCCAGTAGCATCACGGAGAGCGATACCGGTTGCTCCTTGCCCCTGCATTGGGTAGAAGGCTCCATCAATGTTACACTTCAGCCAGCCCTCTTGCGGTGGGTTCCAGACCTTCTTTTGGCTTTTTGGGTGCTTGAGTCTGCTTGCTAGCCTTGCATATAATTGCCAGAGATCAAACACCGTATCGACTGACCACTGGACAGCAGCTCGGGTGGGCAATTTTCCCTCCCCATGGCGCCTCCTGTTCCTTTGTGTCCACAGCGAGTACATCCCAATGATGAAAATATTTCTGTTCTTGTCACTTCATACCGCGTTCCTCAGCAGATCGCAAGCCCAGATGTTCCATGGGTAGTTAGCTCCGATCCCGTCAGCGACCTTATTTGTCGCCAAAAAATCCTTGCCACCGTGCATTCGATGAGAGCGTGCTTGATGGATTCTAGATCAGCACCTCAGCGCTCACAGAACGCAGCAGTTGGATCAACGTGCCTTCTATCGAGAATCTCCTTTGCTAGAAACTCGTGGAGAACACGCCGCCAGAGCACCTTTATCATGGGCGGGATACACACACTATGTAAAAAGTCCAAAAAGAGAGCGCTCCCCTTTCACTGTAGGGGTGGCTGGCTTTGGAGCCGCCCTTACAGTGGCTTGGACCACTGTAAGGGGCCACTGTAAGGGCGGCTCTAGCTGCCCTTACAATGGTCCACTATAAGGCGGCTGGTGTTACCAGCCGCCTTTACTGTGGGGTGTTACAGTAAGGACGGCTGGATCACCAGCCGTCCTTACAGCGGTTTTCGACAAAAATGGTCAAATGAGACACTAAATGATCTCAAATGAAAACTTTTGAATACTAAGATTGTACATCTTATCAAGATCTATATTTGTTACATAGTTTATTTTTATATTTGAGAAAGTGTTAGTAAACACTAGTAGCATGTTTTTAAAATCCACAATTTGACTTGGTCAAACTTGGTGAAATGAGACACTAAATTACCTCAAATGAAAAACTTTTCAATACCAAGATTGTAAAAAATACCAAGATATACATTTGTCACATAGTTTATTTTTGCATTTGAGAAAGTTTTGGTAAATACTATTCATATTTTTTTTAAAATCTAAGGTTTGACTTGGTCAAACTTGGTCAATTGAGCCACTAAATGACCTCAAATAAAAACATTTTGAATACCATGTATATAGAATTCATCAAAATCTATATTTAATACATAAATCATTTCTGCTTTTGTAAAAGTGTTAGTAAACACTAGTCACATGTTTTAAAATTCAAGATTTAACTTGGTCAAACTTAGTCAAATGAGGCACTAAATGGCCTCAAATGAAAAACTTTTGAATATCATGCTTGTAGAACTCATCAAGATCTACATTTAATACATAGATCATTTTTGTATTTAAAAAAGTGTTAGTAAACACTAGTCATAAAAATCTTGAATCTCATACAGACTTTATGAAACTATATGTAAGGCATGTGGATTTAGAACTATACTTTGCTAACACTTTGTTAAATATAAAAATGCCCTATGTATGAAATGTAGATCTTGATGATGGACCAATCTTGGTATTCATGACTTTTCGAGTTGAGACCATCTAGGGTTTCAAAACTGGTTTTGAGGTATGAAAATTTCAAAATTTAAAATTTGAACCATCTAAACTTTGTCAAATGCAAAGTTGACCAAAATAATCTATGTAGATCTTAATGAGTTTATTAAACTTGGTATTCAATATTTTTTCATTTGAGACCATTTAGGGCTTTAAAAACTGCAGTCTAAGTGTTATTTTTTAAAAATCCAAGATTTGACTTGGTCAAACTAGGTCAATTGAGCCACTAAATGATCTCAAATAAAAATACTTTGAATACCAATATTGTACAACTCATAAAGATCTACATTTAATATATAAGTCATTTTTGCACTTGAGAAAGTGTTAGTAAACACTAGTCACATGTTTAAAAATCCAAGATGTGACTTAATCAAACTTGATCAAACAAGGCACTAAATGGCCTCAAATAAAAAACTTTTGAATACCATGTTTGTAGAACTCATCAAGATATATATTTAATACATATGTCATTTTTGCATTTAAGAAAGTTTTAGTAAATATTAGTCACAAAATCTTGAATCTCACATAGACTTTATGAAACTATATATGAGACTTGTGGATTTAGAACTACACTTTGCGAACGCTTTGTCAAATGTAAAAATAGCCTATGTATCAAATGTAGATCTTAATGAGTGGACCAATTGTGGTATTCATAACTTTTCGAGTTGAGACCATATGGGGTTTCCAAAACTAGTTTTGAGCTATGAAAATTTTAAAATTCAAAATTTGAACCATCCAAAATTTATCAAATGCAAAGTTGACCAAAACAACTTATGTAGATCTTAATGATTTTAATAAACTTGTGATTCATAATTTTTCTATTGGGGACCATTTAGGGCTTCAAAAACTGCAGTGTAATTGTCATTTTTTTAAAATCCAAGATTTGACTTGGTCTTGGTCAATTGAGCCACAAATGATCTCAAATGAAAAAGTTTTGAATACCAAGATTGCATAACTCATCAAGATCTATATTTGATACATAAATCATTTCTATATTTGACAAAGTGTTAGTAAACACTAGTCAAATTTCTTAAAATTCAAGATTTGACTTGGTCAAACTTGGTCAAATGAGGCACTAAATGACCTCAAATGAAAAACTTTTGAATATAAAGGAGTTAGAACTCATCAATTCCCTAAGAAAATTATCTTTGGACAAAACTGCATAGAAATTTGCATCAAAAATCCAATTCCAATTCATTCAAATAAGTTTTTGAAAAATAAAGAAAAATTCATAAATTCTACTGTTGCCCACAGCGCCAAAATCATTCGGCCCAGCACCAAAATCGGTCCACGGACGGCCTCGCGCACTGGCGCACCGCATCCCAGGCCGCAACCTGGGCCTGGGCCAGGAATTTCGAACACCCACATGGGCTCAATCTGGTCCAGCTTCTATTGGCCATCGATTTTCCTTATCTCAATCCAACAGTCGCGAGCGCTTTTCGGAAGAATAAAAACCCCTAGGCCGCCTGTTGCCCCAACCCTAGGGTTTCATTTCCCTCTCTCACCCAAGCCTTTTTAGCAGCAGTAGCCACCGCCAGAGACAGCAAGCCGCCCATGGCGGCAGGAGAGAGGCGATGCTGTCGTAGGCCCACTCGTCGGCGCGCACGCTCACCCAAGGCTGAGCACACCGTCGTCGAGCGGCCTCGCAGGCGGTGCCCTATTTGCGCCCGTGCCCATGGCGTGCAACCACGAGCGGTGCGACGCGCGGCGAGTAGCGCATAAGGTCGAGCGGCGCGAGCAGTGTCGGGCCACGAGTGGCGCGAGGCGAACGGTTCGGTGCCACCACGCAGGTCCGGTATGTGTCTCTCTCTCATCCTCTCTCTCCTCTCTCAATACCTCTCTCATCCTCTATCTTCTCTGGCTTTCAAATCCGGCGTGCGGCGCGGGGTCCAAGTAGCCGGGCAGCGTGGCGGGAGCGATGTGGCCCCATCCCATGGTGGCGGCGTGGATCCAGGGTTCGATCTGGCGGCGATGAGCAGATCCTCCTCTTCTCCAGTCTAGGCTACGGTATGCCCCTCTTCCACTCTCTCCTTGACCAGATCGATGGCGGATCCATTCCTCATGCTTCCTTCCTTGCAGATCCAGTGGCGTGGAGGGCCCGGCGTCCTCGATCCGGTGGTGCAGTGGCTCAATCCGGCGATGGCGCTTCTCCTGGTGGTGGATCGATGTTGGGGCCGTGTGGATTAACCTCGACGTGTGCTCCTCCTGTGCGGAACCAGCATGCATGAGGAGGCAACAGGTGGCCAGCCACAACACTGGCAGTGCTAGAGCTTCGGCGGCAGGGCGGGATCCAAGCCTAGATCCTAGCCCATATGGGCTTTTCCTCTTTTTTTTGTTTTTTGAAATTCACTGTAGGGGTGGTTCTAGATTCAACTACCCTTACAGTGCTCGCACTGTAAGGGCAGTTCGTGTTGAACCGCCCTTACAGTGAAATCCATTGTAAATCGACTACGGGTTGCTTCTTCACCGGTCTTCCTCCACTGAGCTGGTCGTCTACACTGACACTTGGCGCTCCACCTCCGGCTACGCCATCTTTCTGGGCGGCAACCTGGTGCCCTGGTTGTCCAAGCGCCAGTCGGTCATCTCCCGCTTTAGTGTAGAGGCAGAGTACCACGCTGTTGCTAACGGTGTGGTTGAGGCTTCCTGGCTCCGATAGCTCCTCGTCGAGCTCCACAGCCCTCTCTCCCGGAGCACGCTTGTCTACTACAACAACATCAGTGCGATGTACCTCTCCACCAACCCTATGCAGCACCAGAGGACCAAGCATGTGGAGATCGATCTACACTTCATCCGTGATCGGGTCGCCATCGGCGATGTTCGGGTCCTTCACGTGTCGATCACCTCACAGTTCGCCGACATCTTCACCAAGGGTCTCCCATCCTCGACCTTTGCCGAGTTCTGCTCTAGCCTCAACATCACCAGTGGCTAGTTGCATCTGTGGGGGGACTCGTGTGTTGTACTTCTTTTCGTGTCTAGCCTGCAACCCCGCTGCCTCGGTAGTTCAGACTGCAGGGGGTGTTGGAGTATGAGTGATTTAGGCCCATGAGGCTAGGCCCATGAGGCCCATGTATGCACCACTATATTGCTACCCTTCTAAGGTTAGCCCAATTGAGTGGAAACCTAATTCTATCAGCAAAGTAAGGTAGAGCTCACACCCTTCCGAGATGATCATGTAGCCCCCTCCGAACATCAGCCCCTCTGAGCTTGGGTACATGACTTCACAGTTTCAGCCACTCCAGACAGTACTTGGGGTGTTCCAAGGCTAAATGGTAGGGTGGCATCATCATATTAAGAAGGTCGTTCGGTATATGCCTAGGTGGTGCGCACCATCAATGATGGCTATCTTGTGGATGGTCGGCACTAGCCAGTTACAGTGTACACGCTATGTAGAGTTATTTGAATCTATATAGTCTGCAGCCTCGGTATGGCTATTCCATGACCCACGCTTCTCTTGAGTAGTGAGATGAGTCCCTTCTACCTTCCCCGAGTGATGTTGTTATTGTTACCCTATGGCATGATGGACGGTTAGGCATGGACAAGAAGGAGTTGTCCTTGCTACCATGTGTGAGCGTGGTTGCTAAGTGAGATGAGAGGTTGATGGTTGGTGGTACTGGTATGGGATGAGAATAATTAAAACATGATGAACTGTTATTATATGATGTTGATGATACTTTCATAGGAAACCATAGCTAAATATTAGGTCTCTTTGATTGTGTCCATTTGCATCCACCTACCACAAAGCATAAGTAAAGCATAGGCTGGGAGCCGGTGGCTAGTACAAATTATAGTAAAAATTATTTGGTAGGTGAGCCCGACTACGTCTACGGTGATGAGGGGCTCAAGGATTAGATGGTCTCGTGCGTACACTTAAGATGGTGCAAGACGTTGCTTCCGTGATATCCCTCTACTTCCATAGCTATTCTGGATGCTAGACACTATGATGATTTTGTCATATGGTGATGTAATAATTTATGTAACCCCTCTAATGTATTCTTTTATTCGATGTATGGCTTTGTAATCAACTGTTATCGGATAATTGATGATTTAACCTCCTGGGGTATCATTATATCCTTCATTCTATGAATTTTAACTTTGTGGAAAATTGAGGATGTTTCACCCTGGAGTCATCGTCATTCTCTTCGATGGAAGCAGCCGGCCTGGATCCATCCGCCGTTTCCCCTCCTTGTGCCGCCGTTGTCCCTCCTTGCCGTGGCATAGTGCACTGTGGCTGCTCCTCACCGCGGTGCCTAGAGGACATGGAGCAGGATGGATCGGGCAGCGCCTATAGGGAGGAAATGGAGCTAGTGCCATGGGTGGAGGTGAGGGGAAAGTGGAGCAACGAAGAGGATGGGGTGCAGATGGAGGGCCCGCGACGACGGATGGGTTGCTGGCAGGGTTTGCTAGGATGGCAATCGGTGTGAGGGGCTGTGGGAGAGGAGCGAAGAGATTGAAACCCTAAAGTGTTGTAATTATACTCGGAGCGGTTATTGAGCTTTGCCCAGTGCCTGTTGGGCATCTACCTTTTCGGAGGTGGGCCTTATAGGATGCCCTTGTCAAAAAAATTGATTTACTACCGCAGGTGTCTCAAGACATTGCCCCCAAAACTAAAATATTTTTTGGAGGCGGTTGTCTAAGATGCCCGCCACGACAAAAGTGACTACCTTTGTAAATAAAAATGCTTGCCTCCATTAATAGTGGGCATTAACCGAGGTGGGCAAAAATGATGTCCACCTTGGTTAATTTTTTTGGGTGTCACTCAAAATCAATTATGTAGTAGTGTGGGCATGGGAGCTTGAGAAGCATGGTGAATACATCATCAAGTCACTAAATCAGCCTACCGCAAGCTCAGAACAATGGACCAGCAAGGCGAAGGTGATGTACTGCACGCAAGCGGATCCAAAGTTCTAGACCAGTGATGGGTATTGGAAGAAATTATGGAAGTTGTCACTACACCAATAAGGCACTATAGGGGCGGCTCATTTGGCACAACAGGGGCGGCCGGGAGAAGTGTTCTTTCAGCGGAGGAGGCGCTTGAGAGCAGCGAGGTGGGGCTCCAGGGGATCATGCATGTGAAGACATATCTGCTGCACGGCGTAGGTGATGTCCGGCCTGGTGAAGGTAAGGTACTGAAGTGCACCGGCAAGACTCCGATACGTAGTGGGGTCTACCACCGGGTTGCCCTCGGCCTCTGATAGCTTGCCCTGGGTGTCAACCTGAGTGGAGCAGGGCTTATAGCCAGTCATCCCTACTTGCTCCAGAATATCAAGAGTGTAATGCCGCTGGTGAAGCAGAAGCCCAGTGGGACAAGGCTCAACAGTGACCCCAAGAAAGTGGTGTAGCACACCCAGATCCTTCATAGGAAACTCCTGCTGAAGAGCACTGATTATGCGGTGGAGTAGTGACGGACTGAAGGCTGTGAGGACAATGTCATCAACATAGAGCAGCAAGTACGCAGTCTCAGCTCCATAGTGGTAGATAAACAGGGACGTATCTGACTTGGCCTCCACAAAGCCCAGTGTCACCAGGAAGGCAGCAAGCCGAGAGTGCCATGCCCGGGGGTCCTGCTTGAGGCTGTAGAGAGACTTGTTGAGCTGGCAGACCATGTTAAGATGGGAAGAGTCAAAATTCCACCGGCTGACTGTAGTAGACTATCTTAGTAAGGTTCCTGTGTAGGAAAGCATTCTTGACATTCAGCTGATGCACTAGCCAGGAGCGAGCAAGGGCCAGTGAGAGCACCGTGCGGATGGTGGCCGGCTTCACCACTGGGCTAAAAGTCTCATCGTAGTCGACTCCAGGGCGCTGAGTGAAGCCCTAAAGAACACAACGAGCCTTGTACCGCTCCAGGGTACCATCAGCCCGCCGCTTTTGTGTCCAGATCCACTTGCTGGTGATGACGTTGGAGCTAGGTGGACGGGGCACCAGATCCCATGTCTGGTTGGTGAGGAGAGCTATGTACTCCTCTTCCATTGCGCGGCGCCAGTGAGGGTCCGATAAGGTGTTGCGAATGGAAGAGCTTACAGGAGAGACCTGCAGGTCACCGGGTGTCGTCGTAAGAGCCCGAGGCCGCAGGGTACCAGCCGCGTGTCGTGTCACCATAGGGTGAACATGTCGTGGTTGTCGGTGAAGGAGTGGTGGGTGGTACACTGGCGGCACGACACAGGCAGCCGAGGGTCGCGGCTGTGGTGTAGGCGTCGCCGGAGAAGACGGGGCCACCGGTGGCGACTGGGGCAGGGCCACCGGTGGTGACTGAGGCCATGGCGGCGTCGGCGGAGGGGTAGCCACCAGCGGTGACTGAGGCAGAAGTGTCACCCGCCCACGGCACTGGTAGACGTGCACCGGCTGGGCGAACCGCGCAGGAGGTGCGACGGGCACCGACTGGGCGACATGCGATGCCGGGGCAGAAGCCAGACCAGCAGCAGGCATAGAGGCCGCTCCGAAGGGCAAGGCCTCCGGGCCCATGCAGGGCACAGGGCCAGGGGCATCACCGGTGAGGCACGGGCCCGGCGGTGTGCACGATGGGCCCGGTGGAGCAGTACCTGCAGGAAACAGCAACGATGGCTGTACCACCGGGTCAGTGGGAAACATCAAGGAGAGGTCGAGGTTAGGGGCAGAAGCTGGCATGGTGGTGGTGGAGAAGGGAAAAACAGACTCATAAAACACCACATGGCGAGAGATGAGGACCCGACGAGAGGTGAGATCATAGCACCGGTAACCCTTGTGATCTGGGGAATACCCGAGGAAGACACACAGGGTTAAGCGGGGAGCCAGCTTGTGGGGAGCGGTGGTAGTGGTGTTAGGGTAGCACGCATACCCAAAGACACGAAGGTGCTCATAGCGAGGAGGGGTGCCAAAAAGAGCGTGGTGTGGCGTGGGAGCTGGGCAGGCAGTGGAAGGAAGGCGGTTAAAGAGGTAGGTGGACTTGTGAAGACTCTCTGCCTAGAATCGAGCAGGAAGGGACGCCTGGAGCAGAAGGGTGTGCATGATGTCATTCATGGTTCGAATCAGGCCCTCTGCCTTGCCATTTTGGGAGGAGGTATACAGGCAAGACATGCGCAACTGAACACCGTGAGAGAGGAAGAAAGCACGGGAGGTGGTGTTATCGAACTCATGGCCATTGTCACACTGGACAGCCTTGATGGTAAGGCCGAATTGAGTAGACACCCGGGAAAAAAAGTGGAGAAGAGTGGGAAAAGCCTCAGACTTTGCACGCAAAGGAAAGTCCATGAATAATGAGAGAAATCATCAACCACCACCAAATAGTATTTATAGCTAGAAATGCTTATGACAGGAGATGTGCATAGGTTGCAATGTACAAGATCAAAAACATGAGTCGCATGTGAAGAAGAAGGAGAAAAAGGAAGACGAACATGGTGGCCCAGCTGGCACGCATGACACAAATGCTCATCGTGAGCTCGAGTACAACGAATGTTAGAGCTACAACTAAGCTGCATCAGAGCATCATGTCCAGGATGGTTGAGACGACGGTGCCAAGTAGTGGAGGAAGGTGTGGCAGTGAAAGCAGCTGACAAAGGAGTCAGCGATGAAGAGGAAGAAGACGCCAGAAATCAAAGGGTGTAAAGGGGCCTCGTGCTGTCACATCGGAGCAGAGGACGCTGGGAAGCCAAATCCTTCATAGTAAGACCAGAAGAGTCAAACTCAATGGAACATGAATTGTCAGGTGTAAAACAACAAATAGAAAGAAGGTTGTGAACCATAGAAGGTGCAACAAGAACATCAGGAAGACAAAATGAGCCATGAGCGCCGGCGGCACCCACGAACGTGATAGGAAGACACGACCCATTTGCGACCATGATAGATGAAGGAAGAGAGGAAGAAGGAGGGCGAACGGAAGAGAGTATACCAGGGTTGGGAGTGGTGTGGTAAGTGGCTCCCAAGTCGGCGATCCACTCTGGCCCAATAGGAGGTGTCAGGGTCATGGTGCTGAAGTTGGCCAAGGCCGCCGGGTCCCAACCGACAGGTCCTGGCAAGGCACCAGGAGGTGGAGCCCACATGGACGCGGAGTAGGCGCCGGGAGGTGCCGCCCACGGGGTCACTGAGGGGAACCCCGGAGGAGCACCAGCGAGCATGGCCGCCGGCAGGCGAGGCTCACCGCTGGGAGCCTGGAAAGGCCACATGGAGATGTGCCCTGACCACGGGTTGTGGAAGGTGGGCCAGGGTGCACCCCATGGCGGCATCGGCGCCAGTGTGTTCCCACGGCCACCACTGCCACCACCACCATGGCCTCCTCCGTGGCGATGGCGGCCACCACCGCCACCACCACCACGGCCACCACCATGGCCCCCCACCCCCGCTCGGCCCGGGAGGAGGAGGACCAAGAAGAGACGACGCCGACGGAGTGGACGGACTCGGTGGGGGAGTAGCGGCAAGAGTAGTCGAGGAAGACGAGGACCCTGGCATGGAGACCAACACGCCCTGAACTCCCTGCTAGAGCTCCTCCATGACAAGGTCATCATGGACCTGTAGGAAGGTGGGGAAGGGTCGCTGATGAGTGATCCACATCCGGAGGTGAGCGTAGCGGTCGCTGAGCCCGCGGAGGACGTTGAGGACCAGGATACTATCACTAGTACTCAGAACACAGGGGTGCCTAGGTTGCACCCCTGGCAAGACTTGCTCCAAAAGCTCATCGTAGATCCTATCCAGTCAACTCAACCCTCACCAAACAACCCACCCATATTATCTTACCCAGAGACACCCATACAATTACCAAGTCTGGCATCCCGAGCCGAACCCACCCAGAGTTCACCACCAGCATCATATCAAAGATATAATGCAAGAAGAGTAAAAGTAGCAAGTAACAAGCATACAGATAAGTGTGTCTATCCTATAAGCGGGTGAGCAGGGTAAAGGTTGCAACAAGGAATGGGCATACAAGTAAATCTACCATGCAATCCTATCATAGCATTGTTGCATAAAAGTATAGCACTAGCATTCTATTATATTGCATGTGTAATAGGATCTACGAGGTTGGGTGGGACATGGCACCTGAACAGCTGTCACTCGAGTCCTCCCTCAAGTCCTTGGCATGTTCCTAGTCCTCCTCATCGGGGCAACTCCTTCGTAGGATCTGAAATCAAGACATAATGGTCGTGGAAGCAAAGTCTACAGATTAACACAAAGAACCCAATGAAATCCAATACTCCAAATGCAATCATACATAAGCCTATGATGTAGAGCTCATTTTTATGAAAATTTGGACACTTGGTTCATATTTTTCGGAGTTCGCATGAAGAAGATATGAATTTTACAAGATTAAATCTATTTCTGAAAAAAGAGAGAGAAAAACTGGGCGCGACACGTGGCATGATCTGATTGGTCTGGGGATCGGCGGGGCGTGGGTCAGTTACAGGTGGGGCCAGTCAATGGTCAACATTGACAAGCCAACGGTCAACACGACCGGCCCCGGTCTGGGCCTCTGCGGGCCTGAGCAGGGCTGGACCTGGGCCGAGTGGGCTGACCCAGCCTGGACACATGTCAAGCAGTGGGACACGCCATGTGGTGGGACTGGGCTCCCATCGGGCTTGGTGTACAGCCTGGGGTTCACGGATCCGTCCACGGTGGACTGAGGGCATGAAGGCCAGCTGTGTTGTTTCCATTGGTCCAGGCTGGCGCATACGGTGGACTTGGTCCACTGGCCGGGGAAACTTCCCTTTCTCCGTTCACATGCGTGCAGGCACGACGACGCTGCCGTCGGTGGCGAGCGGGCGAGCGGTGGTTGCGGGGAGGCTCGACTGGCTAAGGCTACGGCCATGGCTTTGCCAGTGCACGACAGAGGCAGTGGTGCTGGGATAGGCCGGTGCATGGGCTGTGGTGGCGCCGGCTGGCAAGGTCACGGCCGCAAGGTGCAGCAGCAGCTCAGGGGGTAATTTGACTCGTGCAATGAGTCCGCGAAGTCAAGGCGAGGGTGGCAAGAAGCTCCAATTTGGCCGCGGGGCTCCTAGCGACTGCGGCGGTGGCTTGGCGGTGATGGGATCCAACGGCGGCGGCGATTTCCTCGGCAGAGCTTCAGTTGGGTCACCATCTTCTTCTTCACCTACTGATTGGAGAAGCTCGGATCTCCATGAGCTAGTTCGCATGGCTAACAGGCACGATGGGGCGCGCGCAACCGCAGAGGTCACAGCGGCGCACCGATGACTAGAGTCTAGGGGAACTGGGACCTGCAAAAGCACGCGGGTCCCTATTGTGGTCCATACCATCTCCCAAAACCTTGCCATCTACACGTTCGAGACCAAGGCGGACACAGTGGCGGAGTTAATGAAGTGAAAGAAGAATGGAGGAGCGAGAATGCGAATGGTGAGTTGGCGGCAGCCATGGCAAGGAGCAACGGTGGTGGTGTGCTCACCTTCACACGGCAGCAGCTCTTGGCGAGGTCGTGGACGCTGGCTTGGTGGAGAGGTAGCAGGGCGGCGCAGAATGGCATCAGTGGTCGAGCAGGGTCGTCGAGTTCCTCCGGTGAGCAGGGTCAGTAGCGGCGCATGTGCCTCTACTCCGGCTCTAGTGCCAGGGTCCTTCTCTTCGCCTCCTACTCCTCTTTCCTCCTCAACTCCTCCTTCTCTAACTGGCAGGTGAGCGAGGCGTGAGTGGTTGCCAGCAAGACGACAGGTGGCTTAGGGGAACCCTAATGGCCGGGATGGCCTCTCTTTTTATAGCGGTAGCGGCGGCCATGGTGGGCTAGCAAGGCCACGAATGGCGGATGCATGGGAGGGGCGATCGAGTGGTGGAGGCACGCCCGAGCTAGGGTTTCAGAGTGGTCACGGGTGCGCGCGGTGGCAGCAGCTCCACCTCGTGATTCCCTGGCCATGTCGTCCTGGCCGGGTCCACCAGCATGCAGTGACAGTGGGGGCAGGGGTGAGCCAGGGAGCCGCTCGGGCTAGGGTTTTGTGCGACACGATGGGAGCTCACAGGTGCACGAGGGCGGCGTGGCGTGCATCAGTGTGACGTGAGCGTGGGATGGATGGCCGGGGCGGCCATGGACATTTTTGGCACGGTGGATGGGATGGCGAGCTCCCAGAAGTGGTAAGAGGTTGGGGCTAACACCTCGGGCTCGTGCGGTAGTGGCACAGTGGGGATGGGCGCCTTGCTGGGCCAGCCTGGTTAGCTGGGCTGCAGCGGGGTGCGTGGTGCGAGCGCGGCACGTAGACGTGGGAAGCTGGCCCCTAGCTGGGCCATCTTGGCCAGCTGGTCCGTGACCATGGTGGGAGGCGGGCGTAGGCAATGGGCTGGTTGGGCTGCCTTGGTGGGCTGCGTGCGGGTGAGGGGCAGCAGGCTGAGCTGGGCTTCATCTCTAGCTTGGGCTGCTTTCCTCTTGCTCTTTCCCTTCTCTTTTCTTTTCCCTTTTCCATTTCTTCTCTAAGCTTCTAAACTATGACATGGCTATGTTAGTGCTAGACCAAGTTAGTGATCATGGTACTTACCTCATGATGGGTCCACTAGGGTCTCATGGTGAGTTGGAAGCCAAGTCCAAAGTTAGTAGCATATATATATATACATGTGTTATAAGGCTATTTGATTTTGTTAGACATCACATAAAATCAAATAAGATGTAAATCAAACTCTTGTAAATTAAAATACAAATACGCAACTAACATGGGGTGCTACTTGTGCAACTATTGCATGTTTTTCTACATGACACTCACCAGCCATAGGTTATTTTAGAAAAAAATTTGTTGGTTGTGATTTTTGGTGTTTGGATTTTTGGGGATGTTATAGTCCTAACCCCTTATGAGAATCTCGTCCTCGAGATTAAAGGCATAACTTATTCTTCCAATAGGTAGGGGTAGAGCTTCCTTTAGTTTTGACTTTGTCCCAAAGTTACTTCCCCTTTTTGAGTGACTTATCTGCTAAACTTAGCACCTTGGTATTACGGTTCTCCTGGGTCCTTTGGTGGCACTGTCCAAAAAGCGGGCGGGGTGCTCTTGGTATTCCAGGGTGACCTTAATCTCTAGTGCCTCCATGGATATCAGTTGCTATGGTATCTCCAAACACTTGCGCTGCGGTGACATATTGAGCATTGGTTGTGCATCTCTGAGTTGCCTAGGCAACTCTTTCCTGTAGGTGAGCTTGCCTACCGATCCCGTACGGTTTTTCTTAATCTAGAGTTAGCTTTCCCATTTCTTAGAAACTGAGGGTTCCTCAGAGCAGGGAGACCTTAAGGCAGGCATAGCTCTTGGCTTCAACTCGAGGCCATTACATCTATTGTCATGGTAGCTCTTTTGACAGTCTCTGGGAAAGCCTCTGATCCTCTCGCACTTATGTGACTCCTTCTTTGGCCTCATGAGGGTGGCAGGTCCAAAGAATGATCTCTTTACTTTTGCCCCTAACCACATTTAAGGGATGAATTTTATACGGTCTTCCATCTGAGGCCTTGAGTGGTGCTATTTGAAGACTGACTTGGTATCTGTTGTTGAAAGAGAACTCAGCATGGGCTAAACTCTTCTCCTATATTGTCCATGTTCATAAACACAAGCTCAAAGGTTGCCTACAAGGATTAGATTTACCTTTTTTGCCCGACCATCGATCTAAGGGTGATGAGTGATGTGGTAGTCCAGTCAAGTTCCTATAGCATCATCTGGGGTTCCTCCAAATCTTGGACGTATACTGAGGTCCATGATTAGATATTATGCTTCAATGGGTTCCATGCAACTTGAGAATGCTCCAACATACATATCTGCTAGCGGTCCAACTCTGGTGTCACTCTTTGTTGCTAGAAAGGTGAGCTACTCTGGGTCAGGTGATTGATTATTGCTCATATAGCGGTGTCGATACCCTGGAAACAGGCATCCCAGACCCCTTGCTTAACAAACTAAAGCCCCGCAAAATCAGCATCTTGAACCCTCCGATAATCTCCCGCGCTAACGTACGAAGGCCCAAAGGCTGAGACGTATCGGACTAGCCCGCGAACGAACAACGACGGCCCGAAACCAACGCTCGCTCGAGAGGTTAGAGGGTACCGAATAGACAAGTACTGTATGCGCGAGGGTACGATTCGAGCTACCCCTCGAGGACAGAACTTCGTCCAGCGAACGAGCCGGCCCTCGAGGACGTAACTTCGCCCAGCAAATGAGCCCCCCCTCGAGGACGGAACTTCGCCTGGGCGAATGGTCGGCCCTCGAGGACAGAGCACCCCTCGGCCACCAACTCCCCCGTACGAATCTGCGCGCATTTAATGCGACCTATCTGACCCCGCCTAACCGCATGGCCACAGTTACGGTAACAGTCACAGGCGTGGCGGTCAAATCCACTTTCACTGCCCATGCCCCGGAATCCCGCAAGTCATATTACGCTGTTGCGCCATACCGAGCGCTGTGCCACGGCCCGCACCACCTCGAGACATACAAACTAACCTGTTTACCGTGTTTTCCGGGATTCGATCTTATCCAGCGAAGCTCGACCACCTCGGCACGACCCCCTCGGCTCCGGCCAGGACCCTCAACCGTCGCCCCTCGGCCTCATCGAGCGAACCCTCGAGCTGAACTCCAACAACTCCCGATGCGACGGCAGCAGGGCCTCCCATACCGACGTACATCACTACAGCAGCATCGACATGATCGGCCTCAACATCGTACGTCATCAGCGTCATGAGAGCTCGAAATACGTGTACACTTGTGCCCCTCCTTTGTCTATAAAAGGAGGCGCCAGGGCGTTAGAGAAAAGGGCCGAACTCAGAGAGAGAGAGAGGACCTGGAGCATAGAAACATTAAGGCCCTAGATCACTGAGTGACACCGTGAGCCTGTGCGAGGTCGAGAGCAGGGCGTCCGCACGCCCCAACTCCACCTTTCACTCCTCACACCAGCTTGTATTTTCCCCTGTACTAGCACTTCGGTGCAAGATAACACGAATCATCCTCCCCCCGCTGGACGTAGGGCCTTTTTTGCCCGAACCAGGATAAATCATTGTGTCATTCTTGCATCACCCACCGGATTAGGGAGCACGCGGACACGATATTACTCGTTGGTGTTAGCCCCTCGAGGGTCAGAACACCGACAGTTGGCGCGCCAGGTAGGGGAGCCGCGTGTCACTAACGATTTCCCGCCATTTTTCCGGATGGGCGATTTCGTTTCACCACTTCCGCACGCTACGGTGATCTGGTTCAGGAGCCTGGAGTTCATGACCCTCGGCCAGGGCTACGACATGACCCTGCTCTCGATCAGTGACCCAAACGGAGGTCGCGATGCACCCCCATGTTCATGGGGAGCCGCTCGCCAGTCTCATGACCACGCCTCCACATCCAGAAGGAGGCACGGTCGGCGCCATCATCGTCATCAACCCAAGTCGAGAAGGGTCCCCGCCGCTTTCTCCACGCCCCAAACCGGAGATGAGAAACCTCTTGTTGAGGGCGTATCTGACCCGAGTTTGGAGGCAGAGGGCAAACCGGCAGGATCCCGGCACAACCCTGACTCCGCTCTCACCATGCGCGCGTCGGGAAAGTGCAACGGAACCCCCGCTCGTTCAAGCTCGCTTCCGCACGGGCTGTTCGAGCGTTGTCGGTGGTCTTCCACCGACTCCAACAATCCCACGACAACGGCTACGACAGCAACCCACTCCGTCACGAGCGCGTTGGAGGACCGCCTAGACACCCTTCTCTGCGCGATGACGGACGTAGGGACTGTCACTCCAGCCTCCGAGGGTTTGGCATTCGCAAGAGCGCCCGGCCCCCGGAGGTACACCGTCGGCACACTCCGACGGCGGCTGCAGGAGGAGGCGCGGGGGCAATTCCCCATCTTCTACTGCGGCGACCCTGACTCTGACTCTGATCACTGGGATCCTACCCGAGAGTGCCTCCACATCGATGGTGGCATCAACTCCGATCAGGAAACCATCGATCCAGTGGCCGCGGCGTCTATCGCCGTGGTGAGAGACGCTCCCCCCAGAGCAGAGGACCAACAACCAGACGCACCCCGAGAAGCGTGCCCTCGTCCTGGCGAGCAGGACGTGCAGATGGCACAGATTCGGGAGTTGCAGACAAAGCTCGCCGACGAGCAGGAACGCTTGCGCTTACTCGAGATGACCCTTGAACAAGAGCGGCGACCGCTCGGTGGCAGAGCCCGAGCCAGGGCCCGAGAGGTCAACCGGCAGATCATCGAGGAAGGAGCACCCGAGCAACCCGTCCACCGTTATCCCCGAGTGAGCCAGAATGTTGTTGCGGCGGCTATGCTTCTCCGCAATATGCCCGCACCTTCCAACTCGCAAGCTCGGCGGATACAACGCGAGGTCGAGGGCCTCCTCCAAGTTGCTGCTGCTCAACAAGCCGAGAGCTCAGCCTCGAGGTGTCGAGGAGCTGCCTCCGAGCCTCAGGTCGAGCCCTCTCGGCCCGAGAGGGAGATCTTGGTCGATCAGGGGGTGGCCCCCCGACAGAAGAAGAACCCCGCCCGAGAGCCTATCAACGATGACCGCGCTCCCCGCGACGCACGCCTCAACATTGTCAAGAACCACAGACGCAAGCACGGGGATGCCGAGGATCGAGGGTACAGCGCCCATCGAGGAGGGCGTTATGACAGCGAAGAGGACCAACAGGCCCCAGAGCCACCGGGCCCCCGGGTCTTCAGCAGGAGGATCCGCTGCGCCCAGCTTCCCGACAAGTTTTGACCCCCCACGAGCCTCGTCAAATATAACGGCGAAACCAATCCCGAGCTCTGGCTAGCCGACTTCCGGTTGGCCTGTCAGGCGGGTGGGGCGCGCGACGATCACGCCATCATACGTCACCTTCCCTTATTCCTATCCGACACCGCGCGTAGGTGGCTCGAGGAGCTTCCCCCCGACCAGATTCGCACATGGACCGACCTTGTCCGCATCTTCGAGGGGAATTTCAAGGGTACCTACGTGCGTCCTGGAAACTCCTGGGAACTGCGCAACTGCAAGCAAAAGCCAGGGGAGTATCTCCGCGACTTCGCTCGACGATTCTCCAAGCTCCGCACCGAGTTGCCCCACATCTCCGACCTCGACGTTGTTCTAGCGTTTCTTGCGGGTACAACCTGCAAGGACCTAGTTCGTGAGTTAGGGCGTAACCGCCCCGACACCGTCGACGAGCTCATGGATGTGGTCGCCAACTACGCCGCTGGCGAGGAGGCCGTCGGCGCCTTCTTCAACGACGTAAAGGACAAGGGAAAAACGCCGGTAGCCGACAACGCCAGAGGCTCGAGCAAAGGGTCGAAGAGAAATAACAAGAAGAAGAAAAACCAACAAGGCAAGCGGGAGGCTGCAGAAGATGATCTCGTCGCTGCAACCGAACGAAAAAGACCTCGAGGTCCCCCCGCGCCCCCCGAGGGCGCCATCTTCGACAAGATGCTCGAGGAGCCCTGTCCTTACCATAAGGACGGGGCAAAACACAAGCTTAAGGACTGCCGCATGCTTCGAAGGCACTTCGAGCAAGTAGGAGTGAAGAAGGGTGACGACAAGAAAGACCAAGGCGGCGGCGAGGGAGACAACGGGGAAGACAGAAAATTCCCCGAAGTCTATGACTGCTACATGATCTACGGGGGGCCCTCGACCCAGCTCACGCCCCGACAGCGTAAGCGGGAGCGTCGAGAGGTCTTCTCAACTCGTGTCGCAACACCTCACTACCTCGACTGGTCCGATGCGCCCATCACCTTCGACCGCGATGACCATCCGGATCGAGTCCCCAACCCCGGGGCCTATCCGCTCGTCGTCGACCCGATCATCATCAACACCCGCCTCTCGAAGGTCCTCATGGACGGCGGCAGCAGCCTGAATGTCATCTACCTCGAGACGCTCGACCTCCTGGGGGTCAGGAGGCACCAACTCCGACCCAGCGCCGGGGGGTTCCATGGCGTCGTGCCAGGGAAGAAGGCTTTCCCCGTCGGCCGTATTGAACTCCCTGTCTGTTTTGGCACCCCTGCCAACTTCAGAAAAGAGACCCTCACCTTCGAGGTGGTCGGGTTCCACGGAACGTATCACGCCATCATCGGTCGACCGGGCTACGCGCAGTTCATGGCGATTCCGAACTACACCTACCTCAAGCTCAAGATGCCAGGACCCAAAGGCGTCATCACTGTCGCCTCCTCCTACGAGCACGCATACGACTGCGATGTCGAATGCGTCGAATATGGGGAGGTCGTCGAGGAAAACACCATGATAGCCACGACCTCGAGCACCTCGCAGACGAGATGCCAGATCCCAAGCGACACGCCGGCAATTTCGAGCCGGCACAAGACACCAAGAAAGTCCCCCTCGACCCGAGCTGCCCATGCGAGAAGGTGCTAACGATCAGCGCCGACCTCGAGGACAAATAGGAAGTCGTGCTCGTCGACTTTCTCCGCGCAAACGCCGATATGTTTGCGTGGAGTCCCTCGGATATGCCGGGCATACCGAGGGAAGTCGCCGAGCACGCCTTGGAAATCCGGGCCGGGTCCAGACCGGTGAAGCAACGCCTGCGCCGCTTCGACGAGGAGAAGCGCAGGATCATCGGCGAGGAGGTACACAAGCTTTTGGTGGCTGGATTCATCAAGGAGGTTCATCACCCCGAATGGTTAGCTAATCTCGTGTTAGTTAAGAAAAAGAATGGAAAGATGCAGATGTGTATCGACTATACTAGTTTAAACAAAGCATGTCCCAAAGTTCCGTTCCCTTTACCACGCATTGATCAAATTGTCGACTCTACCGCGGGGTGTGAAACCCTCTCGTTCCTCGATGCTTACTCCGGTTACCACCAAATTAAGATGAAAGAGTCCGACCAGCTCACGACTTCCTTCATCACACCTTTTGGCATGTACTGCTACGTAACAATGCCTTTCGGCCTTCGAAACGCCGGGGCAACGTATCAGCGTTGTATGCTCCATGTCTTCGGCGAACACATAGGCGATACGATCGAAACCTACGTCGATGACATCGTGGTCAAGTCCAAAAAAGCGGACAACCTCATCCGAGACCTCGAAATCGCGTTCGGGTGCCTTCAAGCCAAAAACATAAAACTCAATCCCGAGAAATGTGTTTTCGGAGTGCCTCGGGGCATGCTCCTCGGATACATCGTCTCCCAACGCGGGATCGAGGCCAACCCTGAAAAGGTGGTGGCCATCACGCGAATGGGGCCGATTCGAGATCTCAAGGGCGTGCAGAGGGTCACCGGCTACCTCGCGGCCCTCAGCCGTTTCATCTCACGTTTAGGGGAGAAAGCCATGCCTCTGTACCGTCTATTGAAAAAATCCAAGCGATTTACGTGGACCCCAGAGGCCGAGGGGGCCCTCGACGAACTCAAAGCCAAGCTGATGACCACTCCGATCCTCGTCCCTCCTCGACCAGCAACGTCGACTGAACCACCTGAGCCCCTCCTCCTCTATGTCGCTGCAACCACCCAGGTGGTCAGCGCGGCCATAGTGGTAGAGAGGCAAGAGGAAGGACGCGCCTTGCCAGTCCAGCGGCTGGTTTACTTCGTCAGCGAGGTGCTTTCGAAAACGAAAATCCGCTACCCACAGGTGCAGAAGCTGCTCTACGCCATCGTCCTTACGCGTCGCAAGCTCCAACATTACTTCCTCGGCCACCCGGTTACTGTGGTATCCTCGTTCCCCTTGGGGGAGATCATCCATAACCGGGAGGCAGCTGGAAGGATTGCCAAGTGGTCGGTCGAGCTGATGGGCGAGACCATCACCTACGCACCGTGGAAGGCCATCAAGTCTCAAGTGCTGGCGGATTTCGTCGCCGAGTGGACCGACACTCAGTTGCCGCCAGTCCAAATCCAAGCCGAGCTGTGGACAATGTACTTCGACGGGTCGCTCATGAAGACAAGAGCAGGCGCGGGCTTGCTCTTCATTTCACCCCTCGGAGTCCACATGCGCTACGTCATTCGCATCCACTTTGCCGCATCCAACAACGTCGTAGAGTACGAGGCACTTGTCGCCGGATTACGAATCGCCCTCGAGCTCGGGGTCCGACGCCTTGACGTTCGAGGCGATTCACAGCTAATCATCGACCAAGTGATGAAGGCCTCGAGCTGCCACGACGCCAAGATGGAAGCATACTGCAACGAAGTGCGCAAGTTGGAAGACAAATTCCATGGCCTCGAGCTTAGCCATATCGCTCGATGATACAACGAAGCCGCGGACGAGCTCGCGAAAATCGCGTCGACTCGAGGTACGGTCCCTCTGAACGTGTTCTCGAGGGACCTCTTCGAGCCCTCCGTCGATTTGGGCCCGGGGGCTTGCTCTACGCCCTCGAAGCCCCACCCCATGACCTCGATCGGGGCCCCCTCGACCGGAGCCCAGGTTATGGAGATCCAGGAGACATCCCCTCCGTCGAACCCGCCACCGGATTGGCGAGCCCCTTTACTCGACTGCCTCATTAGGGGAGAACTTCCGGAGGACCGAACCGAAGCTCGACGGATCGCGCGACGCGCCAAGTCCTACGTCATCTACGGTGATGGCAAGGAACTCTACAGGCGAAGCCCTTCGGGTGTTCTTCAGCGCTGCATTACCATCGAGGAAGGCAGGAGGCTCCTCGAGGACATACACTCAGGAGCCTGCGGCCACCACGCAGCGCCAAGGACCCTCGTAGGCAATGCTTTTCGACAAGGTTTCTACTGGCCGACCGCCGTTTTCGACGCCACGAACATCGTCCGCTCGTGCAAAGGGTGTCAATTCTACGCTAAGCAAACGCACCTCCCAGCTCACGCCCTACAAATGATCCCCATCACCTGGCCGTTTGCGGTCTGGGGGCTCGATCTTGTGGGGCCTCTCAAAAGGACCACCAAAGGGTACACGCACCTGCTCGTCGCCGTCGATAAGTTTACCAAATGGATCGAGGCCTAGCCCATCAGCAACATCCGCTCCGAACGGGCGGTCGAGTTCTTCACCGACATAATCCATCGCTTCGGGGTCCCGAACGTCATCATCACCGACAACGGCACGCAATTCACCGGCAAGAAGTTCTTGGATTTTTGCGATCGCCATCACATCCGTGTGAATTGGTCCGCGGTTGCACATCCTCGAACTAACGGCCAGGTTGAGCGCGCCAATGGCATGATTTTGCAGGGCCTCAAGCCAAGGATCCTCAAACGCCTCGGCAAGCACGGAAAAAAATGGGCCGCGGAGTTGCTGTCGGTCCTATGGAGCTTAAGGACAACACCTAGTTGAGCCACGGGGTTCACCCCATTCTTCTTGGTCTATGGGTCCGAGGCCGTCCTCCCCACTGACCTCGAGTATGGTTCCCCTCGGCTAAAGGCGTACAACGAGCAAACCAACGAAGAAGCCCTCGCAAACGCCGTCGACCAGGTCGAGGAAGCTCGAGACATGGCGCTGCTTCACTCCGCGAGGTATCACCAAAAACTTCGACGCTACCATGACAAGCACGTGCGCTCGAGGGACCTCCAAGTCGGAGACCTCGTCCTACATCGACGGCAGAGCAACAAAGGACGTCACAAGCTGACGCCGCCATGGGAAGGTCCATTCGCCGTAGCTGAGGTGCTAAAGCCCGGGACGTACAAGCTCGCTAACGACAAAGGCGAAATCCTCACCAACGCATGGAACATCGAACAGCTACGTCGTTTCTACCCTTAGGGCGCCAGTGCCCTTGTACATTCTCGCATGTCTTGTACATTCCCGCATGACAAATATAAGGACTACTTTCGATTATAAGTTCAAACTCGTTATTATACATGCAAGAGGTAGCCTCGACCCTGTCTTACCAGAGTCGAGCCTCCCTTGGGGGCTAACGGGGGGGAACCCCCTAAGTTCCTAAAAATACGAACGATTTTTTCGCACGCTCCCCTCTTTTTGCTTCCCAACTAAGTTGACAACGCCTCGAACTCCCTTGGGGTCGAGGGTTGTCGAGCCGGAGCTCTCCTACGCTTCTGGGCTACGGTACCTCCACTCGCTCCCCCCCTCGAGGGATACGAGTTCACGTTGAACGCTCAGTCGGAAAACAAAAGTGAGGCGAGCAGAACTCGAGCGCTTCTTCTTTCTCACACCTCGACTACGCTTCTCGACTAAGTAGAAAACGCCTCGAATTCCCTTGGGGTCGAGGGCTGTCGAGCCGGAGCTCTCCTACGCCCCCGGGCTACGGTACCTCCACTCACTCCCCCCTCGAGGGATACGTGTTTGCGTCAAAAACTTAGTCAAAAAAGCGAAGTCTAGGTGAGTAGAAAGCAGAAAAGGTTCGAGAGTAAAACGACAAATCGCATTATGATAGATGCATTCATGTTCAAAAAGGGGCTTTCAAAGCCACATTGAATGTAATTTACAAAAATTAATTCATTACATGGGCACCCTCGCCCAGTCTTGCCCTACAGGCTCGCCCCGTCATCGCCCCCCTCGACATGGTATCCTACATCCGCCGGGGGGAGGACTTCGCCCTCGAATAACTTCGCCAGCTCTCCCCCCGGCCTCTCGGCGTCGTTGATGAGCCCTCAGCAACGCTCCTCATTCTCGGCGTCGGTCTTCGAGATGTCAGGAACAAAGCCTTGGGCTACCACGTTCATATCAAAAACGAAGCCGGAGGAGACCACCGCAAGCGCTCGCTTCACGCCAGTGTGAAGCGCCTCCCGCACGCGATCTCGAAGGGTGGCGTCGAGGTAGTAGATCTGGTCCACGAGCGCAGCACCGGGGATGCCTTCTTCGGCGCCCTCGACATGCCCGACCTCCCAGAGGGCGCAGAGCCCGTCGAGGGCAACCCGGAGCCGACCAAGAAGCGCCCCCTCCGCCGCAAGGCTCTCCTGTAGCGCCTTAGCGGCGTCTTGAGTCGCAAGCAGCTCGGACTCGATGCCTGAAGCACAAAGCAAGAATTCGATAAACCATACGGAAAGAACAAAGATCAAAAACCCTTTGAGGAACTCACCAGCACAGCGAGTCTCGAGGGCGTTGCGATCCCCCAGCACGGCGTCGTGCTCCCCCCGAGCCTCGTCCCGCTCCCGCTGGGCCGCTTTGAAGGCTCGGGTCACCTCCGTCTTCTTGAAGCGGAGGGTCTCGAGGGTGCCACCAGCCAGGATGATGGCCTGCTCCTTGTCCTGGAGGGTGGCCTTCATGGCCCCGAGCTGGATTTCCAGGTCGGCGGCATGGCTCTTCTCTTCCTGGACCAGGGCGGAGAGGGCGTTGCGCATGGCGGAGACTTCAGCGAAGCTGGCCTCGAGCGAACGGATGCGCTCCACGGAGCTCTGAGCCTCCGCCATGAGCAGCTCGACGCACTCCTGGGCTCAGAAGCTCTCGACCCTGGCCTTCTCCGATTCGGCCTTCGCCACGTCAGCCTCCTTCCTGGCACACTCGAGCTCCCCCTCGAGGCGGACGGCTTCCCCTCGAGCGGCGTTGGAGTCCACCTTCGCCCGGGCGGCTTCCTCTTTGGCCTTGGCGGCCTCCTCCCTTGTCCGCTTCAGCTCATCCTCGAGCTCGGCCACCCTGCTCTGCGCAGAACCGCCGGCCTCAAGTTGGCGAAGCACTTCCTCACGGCTGTTATGCGTTTCATGGAGGAAGACTGACTTCAAGTAGGACCGCCTCCGCGCCACCTGGGGACAGGAAATCGAGGGTTAAGGCATCCCATACGGAAGAACTTAAAAAACTATATGTGGCCTAACACAACGACTTACCCCGAGATTCCGGTCAAGGCCTTCGGCGAGTTCGGCGCCCACTTTCAGCAAGTGCCGCAGCCACGCCCGGGACCGCTCGGCCTCCTCCCAGCACTCGACCTCCGCCGGGTCGTTCATCTCGATCCCCGGAGCGCTGGGATCGCCGAGTTCCCGGAGCACGATGCGCTCCTTGCCCCAATCTGGAAGGACCGTCTTGACCTTGGCTCGCGCCAAGGAATCGATCTCCTCCACCACATCGCCTGGAACGCCGTAACCCACGGCCAACTCTCCCGGGATGTGGAACTCTGACACGGCGTGGGCACCCCTCAGCCCGGGGTCGGACGTCGACCTCCTCAACACACCGACAGCCGCCGTCTCCTTCGGCTGCTTCATCGACGGTTGTGGCGCCTGATCCGGTGCTGTGTCCGGCGCCGTCGGAAGCAGCGAAGGTGTGGAGGCCGAAGCTTCACCCAACGCCACGACTTGTGGCACCGGTGGGACCACCGCTGGCGCGTCTTCTGCCAGGCTCGGTACCGAGGCATCCTCCGGTTGCACCCCTGGCAGCCGCAGGACCGTCGACGCCTTCGACGCAGCTTCTTGTTCGGACAGCAACTCGTCCATAGTGATCACGGACACCCATTGTTTAGGCAGTCCGGAAGTCACTTCCGCCTCAGACGTCTCGGGCGGTTGCTGCGCTGACGGGTCCAGCGACGCCGCATCCCCCGGCGGTGTCTGCTGTGCCTGCCGATGCTGGGGCTGGTCCCCAGTTTCCTCCTCCTCCTGCTGCGGCCGTGGCGGCTCCGTTTCTTGCAGGGTCCCCTGCTCCTGCTCCCTCCGGGCCTCGAGCTCGGGCAGCCCCGTTGGCTAGGGCCGCCGCTCTCCCGTCGAGGGGGGAAGGGTCGAGGCCTCCTCACCCTCGAGGTCCATGACGACGGCCCCCTCTCCCGGCTCGTGGCCCTCGGGGGCTCCCGCCTCGGGTGCGGGGATCGAAGCCTCCGGACCGCCTGAAACGGAAACCCCCAACGTCGGGGCGTCGGCTCCTGGTGCCGGGTCGAGCTCGAGGGCCGCAGGCGGTGAGCTCAAGGAGGCGCTCCCTCCCTCGTGCGTCCTCTCAGGCACGGAGTCGCCACCCGCCGCGGCCCCCGGGACGCTCGACCCTGCAGCAGGAGTGGAACCCGTCAGCCTACCACGTGCCATAGCACCAAGGGCGGAGGACAACCACTTGGCTTCCCACGGGGCCAAGGGCCTCGACGACGCACCTGTAGCCGGGGCCTCCATCTTTGAGGCTGCATCCATCTTGAGACGCTTGGCCGGCGCGAGGGACGCCTCCTCGATCTGGCGCTTGGGCCTGAATGAAAAGCAGAACGGCAAAAGGTCTATTGAAACGCACAAAGACGATGAAACGAAAAGAATACGATTCAACGGCACTTACCCGATGGGTATAGAGGCCTTTCGGGCACCCCTCGAACTGCCCGCAGATTTCGAGACCCCTCCCGAAGCCGAGCCCTTCGCAGGGCTGGGGCTGCTCGGGGCCATCGATGGCATCGCGGCGCTTCCCCGCGTCGACGGGGCCTCCTGGGCACGCCTCTGCTCCGCGCGCGCCGACGACCGGGACCGGGTCTCCCGGATCGAAGTGGGTGGGCTCCCACCTCGAGTACGACGCGAAGTAGGTGACCCCCCTCGAGGCAAGGCCTCGGCCCCCCTTTTTCCACGTCGGCGCTCCGAGGCCGACACCGTCGGCTGAGGGGCACGCTGCTCCGCCACCTCCTCCTGCACGAAGGGGCGGTCAGCATGGCTGGATTCCGGCAGGGCGCGGTCGAGGCGCCCCTCCACCCCCTCGACGTCATCACTGTCATCATCATCATCTTCATCTCCCTCGGACGAGGGAGACTCCTCCTCCGGGAGCCCGTCGCGCCTCTGCTCAGCGCAGCGCTTCGCGAGCCTTTCGCGCTCCCGGAGCTTCTTGGCTTTCTTTTTCACCTCCTCGTCCTTACTCCGCTTCTCTTGCTGGGCGGTGAAGCGTCTTACCTGACGATCGGCGGTGTCCTCCCTCAGTGGAGGCCTCGATCTCCGGTAGTCAATCCTCCCCTGTGCAAAGACATTTAGTCACGGAGACATAAGAGAGGAAGGGGGGGAAAACTCGAAGGTCATGAGTCGAGGCACTCACCAGGTCGAGGCAACCCTCCTCTGGCCGCATGGGGAGACGGTTGACGTCTTCCACCTTGAACGAGCCAGACACCATCCCCTTTACCTGCACGACGACTTCCGAGGCGGACGGCCTGTCGCCGGACATCCGGCACCTCCTAAGAAGCTCGGGCGCCGCCGAGGGGAGCATCTCATCCAACCGCAGCGGGCGCTCCATCAGAGGGAGCACCCGTCGACTGTGAAAGGCCGAGGCGACTATCCCCGTCGTTAGGCCTGCTTCTCGAAGGGTCCTCAGCGTGACGACGAGGGGGTGAAGTCGACGCTGAAGGTCTCCCGCGACACCGAACGGCCAATTGTATGGACGCTCGGCGATGAGCCGCCCGGTGTACGGCGGGAGATAGCCGCCGTCGTTGCGAAGATAGAACCACTGCTCGTCCCACCGGGAGTGGTTGGTCGCCAACCCGGTGGGGATGTACTCGCATGGCTCCTCCGACCTCCCGGTCTTCAACGTGAAGTTGAGGCATCCCGCTCTGACGATCCGCCTTACTCCGACCGACACCGGGGAGGCGAACCACTCCCCCTTGTAGAGGTGGAGCCATAACTCCCAATGTGGCTCCATTCCGAGATAGCCCTCGCAGACGGCCGCGAAGATGGTGGCGTTGGAGATGGCGTTGGGGGAGAAATGGTGGAGCTCGACGCCGTAGTAGTTCGTCAGCCCCCGCATGAACTCGCTTGGGGGAACGCCGAACCCGTGCCGATGGAACTTCAGGAAGCTCACCACGTACCCCTCCGGCGGGTTTGGCTCTTCGTGGTCCCTGGGCGGCGCGATCCACTCCGGCCGATTCGAATCCGTGATAGGACGGAGAAGCCCTTCCCTCACCAGCTCGGACAGCCTCTGCCGCGTCATGGTCGACGGGCGCCAGGGCTCGGCGGGCTGGAGAACTGGGGCCATGGTGGCGGCGGCGACACAGATCTGCTCGGTGGGCGCGGCGGCGGCAACAGCGGCACGAATCTCTTCGGCAGACGGACGACCAGGAAGGTTCCCAATCGCGACTTCTCGCTCTAAGTTTTTATCCTCACGCACGCAGGAAAGCGGGAGCTCGGCAGAATGGCAAAGGTGGGAGCGAACGCCTTTTCCCTCTATTTTTATACTCGGGAAGAGCAAGGGGCGGAACCCAGCGGAAGGGAAAAGGTAACTTCCCGCAATTAATGCGTTTACCTGACCGTTCCCCCCTCGACCCTCGATCGGACGCACGCGTCATATCTCTGGCAGAGAGCTGTTACTCGGGCCCGCCACGATCGCTCTGGTAAGCCCTTCTCCTCAAAAGGCGTGCCCAACGGTAAGAAAAAAGAACCGTCGCTCGCTAACGGAGTTTTCTACATAAGGTAAAACGCGCCTCGAAGTCTCGAGGGAGTGAAGGCCGGCCCTCGTGTGAGGGCTTAACGGCCGCCCTTGAGCGCCGCAAAAGAGCGGGCTCTGACCCCGCCTCGAAGTCTCGAGGGAGCGAAGGCCGGCCCTCGAGTGAGGGCTTAACGACCGCCCTTGAGCATCGCTAAAGAGCGGGCCCCGACCCCGCCTTAAAGTCTCGAGGGAGCGAAGGCCGGTCCTCGTGTGAGGGCTTAACGACCGGCCTCGAGCACCACAAAAGGAGCGGGCTCCGACCCCGCCTCGAAGTCTCGAGGGAGCGAAGGCTGGTCCTCGTGTGAGGGCTTAACGACCGCCCTTGAGCAACGAAAAAGAGCAGACTCCGACACCGCCTCGAAGTCTCGAGGGAGCGAAGGCCGGCCCTCGTGTGAGGGCTTAATGACCGCCCTGGAGCACCGTAAAAGAGCGGGCTCCGACCCCGCCTCGAAGTCTCGAGGGAGCGAAGGCCGGTCCTCGAGTGAGGGCTTAACGACCGCCCTTGAGC